>MU825396.1:1637517-2237517 GCA_029204205.1 Desmophyllum pertusum
GGGACACCAATATGGCGGCCAAAAATGTCAGCGAGAAGAAAAAAAGATTTTGCTTCCAAAGTTATGAGTTTTAGTTCGGAATGCTTTAGTTATCATTTTTAACTTATTAGAATATCGGAAAATTATTTAATCAAAAGCTCTTATTAGCAACTCGTGAATAATATTAAAATACCTATAGTGGTGGTTGCATAAAAACAGTCATTTCTCTAAGTTCCGTAGGTTCCACGGTACTTGTAAACGGACATGTGGCAAATCTGACGTATCTTAAAATTCTATAATCTCAACAGCGTCTTTATAAAGTCCTATTAAAGCAAAACAATGAACGCAAACAAATTCGATGAATTCTCAACGCATTTCGCATCGCCCGGAACTAAAAATTTTTGTCAAAGGAAAGGAAATTATTCCACTCTTCATCAGTTGATGGCGCTATAAAAGCTGACTCGTCCCCAGTCGTCTCTCTTGTCTCCTGTTAATATTAACGAGAAGAGAAGTCCTTTACAGGAGATAAGAGAGACGACTGGGGACGAGTCAGCTATAAAAGAGTTTTAACACCGGAAAGCGAAGACGTAAATGTTCAATGCGTGACAGAATGGTTGTTGATTTCATGGGTTTCATAGGACATTGCCCCGAATATTGGAAACTTTCGCTTTCATGTAAAAATAAACTATACTTGTTTACTTCCAAACCCGTGTTATTATTCATTGTGCTATAATAAGATTTGCGATACCCGCCGCGGGATGATCGATCGAAAATGACAGAAAATGTTTCTTTCTGAACTAGTTGCATATTTTACTAGTGAGCGTATTTCCTTCGAAAAACATTTTCAATATATAATATATTTCACCCATAGAAACAGAAATATCAAAATAAAATAATATTTTCTCCTTTCACGAAAATAAATTTACTTTAAATAAACTTAAACTGTAGCAAAAAAGTCCGCAAACGTGTGAAAGACTGAAAGGTTTGTTTATTCTGTTTATTTACATTCCAGATTCCACACGATTGTAATCAGTGCGACGATATCCGTTTGATTTTGGAGTACTTATCTAAGATCGCGAGCTCATGTTTGTAGCCGAATGTTTGTGTCGTCACGCAACGCTTCTCCCAATTAACTTGATAATGGCTCAGTCAATTCCAAGCCCGGGCATTTGTCGGGCATTTGTCATTTTTTGCCAGAAGGTTGAAAATGCCCCACGGTGGGGTCAGCTTTACATGCACAAAATCCCCACAGTGGGGCTTCAGGAGCAGTGCAAATGCCCGACCCACGGGACAAGTTCAAAAACTTTTTTGAGAGGATCGAGGAATTTAAAAATCTAAATTCCAAGCAGAACTATTAATGATGGACACTATAATTGTTCACAAATACATAGCTCTTTATTTATACCTGTAATCATGATTTTTGGAACATGGTGTTGAAGTCGAAGCTTCGTTCCGCCATCTTTGACATCTTTGGTTCGCACGTGGAAAGCAACGGTGCAAATGTTTGCACATGTGGGGTGGGGACTCAAACGAGGTTTAATATCAACTCAGTTTTTATATTTTTATATCGGAGGCAATCAGGAAATTTTAAATAAACAACAAACGTGTACGTCTTTTAAAATACGAAAGATCGCGTTGCTTTTGACAATGCCCCACCCCCGGGCTGCCCGGTTATAGCAAATGCCCCACCCTAGGGATGGAAAAGTTGTAAAATGCCCGACAAATGCCCGGGGGGGGGGGGGGATGGTCGGGCTTGGAATTGATGGAGCCATAAGGACTACTGTTTCACGTGATCCATCGGAAATGATATCACCAAAATATAACCATAACCATTGTTTCGGTGTTTCGATGAAATAAAAAATAAAACAAAATAGCTGTTTCGCTGTTTCGGTGTTTCGGTGTTTCGCTGTTTCGTAGCGAGCAAGCTCTCTGGGGTTTTTTGGGGGGTGGGGGGTGGGGAGGCGGGAAAGTGAAAGAGAGCTTGCAACGATGTCTCAGAGTTTTGAATATCTGCGCTCAAAAAATCGACGCGAAATGCTGATTGGTGGAAATTAATTAATTGATGACGTCTTCTTTGCAAACATGACGCTTTAGTGTTTATCACTCATGCAGAAAAATTAGTTCAGGTATTTTTGGAAGTAAACTTCGAAGGGGCACGTACTAAATATTTTTTCTGTTCAGCGCTTTGAAAATGCTTTCCAAAGAGACCTCTCTCGAGTCAAATGGTACGGTAGTTCCGGAGAAACAACATTTTTCGTAGCATACTGGGAAATACTACACACTGGCTTTTGTAATTAAATATGCAAAATCTTGCAACAGAAATTTCAGAGCGGAATTTCTAACAAACGGGGAACAAATATTCTAGCTGTCCTGCGCTTTGAAACCCCTATCGATAGAGATGTTTTTCGATTCGATCCGTTTAGTACTTTTCGAGGAACAACTTTCGAGCGTGTGAGATCGAATACAAGGCATTGCGTTACGTAGAAAATTGAGACGACCACGAAGTTTCAATTGACCAAATTTTGACAGCTCAAACAGCTGGAAACGGCGGGGGGTTTTGAGGGGCGGCATTCAAAATTCTGAGACATCCGTGCAAGCTCTCTTTCTCCCGCTCTTTCTCTTTTCCCCCAAAAAACGCCAAGAGAGCTTGCTCGCAGGCTAGCTGTTTCGTGGTTTAGCACAGTCCCTCTACAACAGCCAGAGATTTTCGTCCCGACCGGGCGCCGAATATAATTCTGCACCAGGATGGTCGTTGTGGAGAGGTTCAACTGTATGTGACTTGGTCAGAAATTTATCACCTTCCCCTTTTCTGTTTGCAATTTATAGGAGGCCCCGCCCGACAGGACCAAGCAGAAATGAGAGCGAAACATCACTTTTCTGAGCCGTGGGAAGATAGTGACGTGATTCTTGTGGTTGAAGATGAGAAGTTTCATGTTCATCGTCTGATATTGAGCATGAATTCACCAGTGTTCAAAGCAATGTTCAAATCTCAGTTCAAAGAAGCCACAGCCAACGAGATTCCGCTGCCTTGGAAAAAAGCCGATGAAGTACTGGGACTTTCTGAAGAAAGTATATGGCCTTCAATACGTAAAAGAGCAAGTGAAAATCACAAGTAAGTTATTAAAATTTGAAGGTCTAGAACATGGAAGTTTTCAGTATTGCCTCTATTGTAAAGCGTTATCGATCGGGCATACATCTGTTGGCCGGCTGGCTAAGGTTAACCTGGGATGTCAGTATTTCCGTTTGTACCTACGGCTGCTTGATTTTTGTGTTACTTTTGTTACAGCCCTATATCCAATAAGCACCCTGTTATCGAATCTCCTCTAATTAATCAATAAGTGCCCCTATTCTAACGAGTAGTAATCACCATACATAAATCCACAAGTATACATACAAAATTGTTATATATACCTATCTGATTGAGTGCCACGCAGCAACAAACAATTTTTTGTACCATAAATCCACAAGTGTTTGTCACGCCGACGTATAAACATAGTGTTTTTGTGCATCCGCACAGAAACACAATTTACATACAATTTAGGCACAGTTTAACCCTATTCTGCCTGGTAATGGGGGGTGGGGGCAGATCGAAAGTGCCCGCGCTGATTCCAATCTTTTATTTGCGTTCAAGCAATCGTAGCCAAACTTTTGACTTTTCCTTAAAATTATCTGGGAACATGTTGGTGTGTCAATTGTTTGATCACGTGACTTGACGTTTCCACAGCAACCAATTTTGACATGTCGTTTTTACCCAAATTAGGTGTTTTTCTGCTCAATTTTCGGTTTTTATGTGATTTTCGCTTTTTATTAAGAGTTTCTTCCAAAAACGTTATAGTTTCAGCATCCTTATTTCCATCCTTTTAAATCAAATTCGGAGATTTTCTGACATTTCCGAAAAAAGATGGTGGATCCAAGATGGCGGATTTTTTTAAACGTATGACGTCATTTTGTTGTGATGACGTCATAATTGACATGTGACTGTCACTGAATACTTTTGGAGATACATGGGGGGGGGGGGGGGCACTTTCTGCCCCCGGCAGACTAGGGTTAAAGGGTCCCTCTCAACCAGTGTGCATTGCGGTCGTGTGTTATTGTTTTGATTCGGGAAACGCGGCAGCCGCCATTTTGAATCGAGGAATGTGTCAGGACAAAACTGAAAAGTGAAAACGTGTACGGTTCCTTGGTTGCAGAAATTAGCGTGGATGTAGTTCCCGAAGGGCATACAGTGAGTATTTTCTCCAGTTTGAATGAATTTTGTCGCATTTATGGGTCATTTAAGCTTGTATTCGAGGTCAGATCGAGTCAGCGAAAAGTTTTTTTCAAGGTCAGGAAATGTCAAGAAGTTTGTTATCTGATCAAGGAAACTCTAAATTTCTTGCGAAGGTCGGGGAAGTTTTGTTTTCTTTAGGTGTGGCAACCATACATGGACTTGTTCTACAGGAAGACACACATATAAATATAAACATCTCTTCGCCAGGCTTTGTCGTTTATAATTTATAGTGTATCGGTGCTTTCAGTCCGCAAGAGCAAGCGGTTCATTACATTACAAGTCTCTTTCGCCTTGTTTTATCTCAATCAACAGTCAAACTATCGACCCCACCACTCCAGCAAAACAAAAAGCTATTCCTTTATTCGAAAATTTGGAATATTTCCTTCCAAACGAACTTGTAAATTTTTAGCAAGTTTCCCGATAAAAATACAATATGTTCAAATCTCTTGTAGGCTATTTTTAGAGCAAGAAAATCGAATTTCAGTCAAGCTATTGACAGTATAGAAAAGACAGCTTCCTTTTATCCTAATTGCAGGTGGTCCTAATCCTGAAGACTCACCTGGAAATGGTGTGATTGTGGGGGTGTGCAGACCCATGCAAACATCAGAGGAAGAGCAATGTTGTACAAAACGAGTCATATCTCTATTCAACTGCTCCACAATACCACAAAATCCCGGTTATAAGCCCTGGGTTATTTTATACAACTTCGTAAGGGGTTTTAGATGGGCTTATATGCTGTGGGGCTTATATCCTTGTTTGGGGGTATAATCGGAATAAAAAAAGTGTTTCAGAATGAACTGCAACAAGTTGATGCAGCAATAATATAATTTTATACCAAGAGGCTCTCTCACTGAGAAGTGATTTTCAGAAAGGTCCTGGGAAAAATAATAATAATTATGTTTTCCATTTGCTGGTCTTTAATAATCCTTCCAGCCCCAGATTGTGAATTTATATGTTTTTCCTTAAATCTTGAAAGCTTGGCTTTGACCATTCCCACATGGCTATTGTTGGAGCCAGAATCTGGGGATTGGTGGGACTTACTTCAATAGGCGAGCAATGGTGTCTTGATTATTTACTATTTTGGGTAGTATTTTGGAGCAGAGGGCAACCTACATGCAGGCTCGATTACCAGCCGCTGTTCGGGAAAATGAGCCCATGCTCATTCCCCAAAGGGGAGGAATGAAGACCGGACTCGAGAGAGCGGCGGAAATTGAGCCTAAGGGCAACCCAGTATTTTTAAGTTTTCTATTCTTTCTCTGGGACAACATAACAATAATTATTATGTTGATATGTTACTATAAGCTCTCTTGAATCAACCCTCTATGTCTCAAAAGACATGGACGTCGTGATCCAAGGCTGGTTGGATAACACAGGCCAGAAATATATAACTTGAAAGTACTCAATGAGAGAAATAAACAAATAACAAGTGTTATCATATAGCTAAAGTTACTCCACTGGGATTGATTGTTTTCTACAATTTCAGTGCATGCACCCAATTCTTTCATTGCAAAAGCTGTTGCATACCAATAAAAAGCAACAAAAATATCATGACATTGGTGATTACATCTTAAATCTGGGTTACATATCCATTTTGCGTGAGTGAACACATTTACTTGTTTATAGTTTATTTATGTATTTACACAATTCGCCAATGGCGGGTAAATAGACAATAGGACATTACGTCCCTTGCTAGGCCTAGTTCATATAAGATATGTGTTTGTCTCACTATAATTTTTGATTTTCTGCAAACTTATCATAATATTTATGACTGGTGTCAACATCTGATCAGGACATGTAAACATATGCACCTTTTTATGTTTCTTCAAAAAACAACCTTTCTGAGGAGTCTTCCATATCCCCATTTATAAAGGGGTCTCCAGTGGAGAGCAAATAAATGGGTTGATATATAGCTGAGAGACTATTGGATAATTGAAATATTGTTCTTGTCACCAACCCCAGTCCATTGCATGCTGTCAAAAATATATAATCAATATCTCTGCTTATAGCATGATGTGGGTTTACATTTAAATCCCATTAAAAAAATACAGCAACAATATTATTATTTTATTATTTTTTTAGTTATTTTCAATGTCCCATGCACTCACTAATCAATCATTAATATACACGTTTACGCCCTAAGCATGAAAGCGAGGCAAGGGCGAACTTTAAAAGAGTGGAAACATAGCTGAAGAAACAACATCAAGTGATTTAGAGGTTGTAAAATTAACCCTGGAAGTTGTTATTGAAGACTCCATTGGCCTTTCCATCAAGAATTCAGGAAAATCCAGTTGTGTACATTTCAGCCAAAACTTTGCTTTTATTTTCTATAAATGCTCCAGGAATATTTTAATTTTGCAACCTCTAAATCGCTCAATGTTATTTCTACAGCCATGTTTCCACTCTTTTAAAGTTCGCGGGGAATCTTGTGGCCCTTATGCATCAATCAATTTCAGCTGTTACTAATCCCCGGGGTATGTCCGGGGGAGGGGGGTGGTAACAACTGGAATTGATCGATGCATTAGGCCTCGCTTTTTCATACTTAGAGCGTAAGCATGTATGGATTAGCATTCTTAGAAGGCATAACATAGTGATACATGTATAAAAGTGAACAATATTGTTTACTGACACAAGGTAAGCTTATAAAATATTCATTGCCTTGATCCATTGACCAAGCAGAACACACTGTGATAGGCAACTACAAATGACTCTGGCCATGTTTGAGATTCCTTTATTCAAACGACTGAAAAAATTATTATGAAGCATCTCGCTACCTTCAGTCGACAACAGGGTAAAATTTACATGTACTGAACCTGAACCGTGTTTATAGACTGGAAAATCGATCTCTGACCTAACAAAAAATATACAGAAATCAACAAATTGAAATAAAAGAACACAAAAGGTCGTGAACGCTTAGAACTAGTCGTAAAACAAACGTTAACACAATATTATCATTATTTTTCAATGAGTTAAATAGTAGTGGGCCTGTTCCTTGTATTTTGGCTACAACAAATAAGCTAGCTTTAATATTTTAAGCTAAATTAATACGATAACTAATTCAGGCAGTCACAGAGTTAAAACAAATTATCAACGCTGACTCACTACTTCGAGCAGATCTCTTTGGCGTGTATATTGTGGCTACTGCTGCTATCGTATTCTTCCATCTGGACGACCATTTCCTGTGTAGCAACAACTCGCTGTTTATAGAAAGACCTCATAGTGCAGCATAGCAGTGAGATCCGCGAAACTCGATTCTGCTGTCCACTGCTGATTCCAGAGTTAAAAAGTGTTCTCCTTTAACAATATCGACTTCGCCTCTTCATTTTAGATTGCCTGTTGCGCTTCGACGGCGAATGCGGCATGTTTTCGAACAAGGAAGGTGTCGCTTTGGCGGCCATCTTTTCGCTTATATCGAAATTCGACCGCAATGCACTCTGGTTGAGAGGGATCCTTTAAGCACAGTTCAAGCACGGTTTATAGGTACTAAATTCGCATATTGTTGTTTACATACGCTTAGTGAAATAACCTCACGATTTTTTCAGTAGCTCGGAGTTTTGTATTAGGAGGAGTGTATATTGAACATACGCTTTGTTTTGTTGTGGTTCAAAATTTTTTTTGGTTTAAAATTTTTCAAACCAGTTTAATTTTATTTTCCTTTGTCTAATATACATTACCATAATCTGAAACAAAGGAAAATAAAAATCAAACTGGTTTGAAAAATTTTAAACCAAAATAAATTTAAACATATGCACTGTCAGGAGCATATCACCCATTCTTTACCGAGTGAAGACAGCGAAATCACCGACTTCCGGGTAATCTCAGTGCCTGAAATATGACTCTCAAACGTAGATTTTTCATGTCCAACAACGTTTAGGATCGTGCATCCCGTCAAAATAGGCCACGTTCTGGCTGATGTGCAGGATCGAAAAATAGCACACCTCACTCGGAATTTCATAAACGGCACCAGGATGCTCCTGGTACGGCACCTATATATATATATATATTTTTTTAAACAAGTGGGTTGACACGAGGCTTTCAACATGAGTTGTAAACAAGGATCTTGAGGAAACAATGTGTAGATTACATCATTCGCCCCTGAAAAATGTTCAGGGTGTGCCAAATCGGTGTCCAATCAGTTCTGCTAGCGATAGATACGTGGTAACCGAGGATACATTCTCCTTCGTCGAACGGCGCAATTAGCGCCCAGCCCACCTCCGGCCCTTCTATCTTGTACGCGCATAATTTTCCTTTTTGAGCTATTTTTTTTTAGAAAAATAGCTTCTTAGCTGTCGTGTTGGACGATGTAGTGAGTGAGGTATGTATGTATGTATGTTTGTCCGACCAATCAAAATCGGACTACCATCAACAACACTAAGTTCAACAACCAATGAAATTGCCGTTTGTAAAGCGGCATAGTTCTGAGAAGAAGAGCGATTTTAGGACTGCCATCTTTGTTTGTGTGTAAAGGCCGGCATATAACTAAGACATCGATCCCTTCGAGAAGATGAAGGCAACCTAAGCTAAGCTAGTGATAAGCACCAGAAAAGGAAAACCTGATGAGACCAATACTGAACTTGACATCTGAAAGTATGAATGGCGCCGATTCAGCATGCAGTAAGAACTTCGATCAACCACGAAGGAACAAACATAAAGAAGAAGAAATAGGGGTGTTACGAAAACTACGACCCTCGAAAACTAAGACCTAGTATCCTTTGTATTGTTACTGTTATGTTCATTCATGAGATTTTACCAGAAGTCTCTTTTATTTTCCCCGGTACGTTGAGAATTCCGCGCTAAAGTAACTATACTTTGAATATTCGAAGATTCGGTGACGAATCATGCCAAACAGAATTTGATTTTTGCTAAACACGCGCTATTTCGATGTTTTGCTGTTGAGTGCAGAAATTTTCACGAAGTGGTAAATTCGTGAGCAGATATTTTGAAGAGAAAAGTTGAAATATGCTTACGCAAGTTCTCTTGTCTTGTTAATAGTTGACTTTCGGTCAATCTTCTTGGGTTGATTTTATTCACAGAACTTGTTACGTTTTATCCGAATGTTTACCATATTAATTTCGGTAAAACAGAAACGTATGTAATGTGATACTTTTGGTTGTAATGTCGGCGTGTGTATTAAACCTGATACTTTTGTTTTTCATGCAAAGGATGTAACCTGATACTTTTGTTTTTCGTACAAACGCTCGTGATAATTGAATTAGTTCTTGTTTCTCAGTTGGATAAATATCTGCGTGTTGAATAAAATAAAATATTTTCTCTTCAATTTTATCACAAGGATTTTCAATATATGGCATTTATTTCCAGTTTGGTGCAAATTTGCTGCAGTAGAAATATGGATATCGAAAACAAAATATAATTTGATACACTTGTTTTCAAATGTAAATTTAATTTAATTACATGTAAAAGAGCCGAAATTTTAATAAAAACGTGATGTTTTTCTTTGGAATGAAATCAAAAAATTGTTTTCCTTCAAGGTACTGTGAGGATTTGCAGTTCTTGGTGTTCTGCTATGTGAATTGTCATTTAATTTTAGCATTTTGTATTTGATTAATAAATGCATTACAACATGTCAGGGGCAAAAGGTCATCAATCAAATTTACATGAATGTTTTAAGCAGACCTTCACTAAGGCTTTTAATTATACGATGATAAGGAGTACAATTTAATATTTAAAAACAACACACTGTACTGGCACAAATATTTCTTGATGAACCACAACACAAATGGTTTATGTTTTAATACCTAAATAAAATACTTTTGTTGACCCTTGTCATGTGTAACGCAGGTTTGTTCAATTGTCACGCATTCGTTTCCAACTGTTTCTTTGCCTGGTAGTTAAAGGAAGATGTAAAAACAACTGCCCCTCACAGAACCGTTTTTATTTTATAGTAGTCAACTATTGGACTGGAGGTGGGGATTTGCACTCCCAGGGTGGGGTAGGCTCAGTCTCCAGCTGTGGGTGTTTCGGTGTGCCTGCGATCCTCTCCACCTGGATCGCGGACTGGGGGAGCATGCGTAGCTGACTGCTCTGACATTCAACCCTTCGAGTCTTTGAGTTTGACCACTCGGTAACAAATGTAACTTTTCAAAATGTTTGGAAAATATTCTTTATCTCAAAACACCAATGCAGTCCAATCTCTTTTTATTTATTTCACGTTACGCTTTTAACATCCAAGAATTGCATTATTTTCTAATCGACGACACCAAACGTTATTTTCCTTTTTAACTACAATTCGCAATTTTAAAACTTAAACCACCCAAGTAAAATTAATAAAATATAAAAAACGTTTGAATATTCTCTGACTGGAAACATTCGATCGTCCATTGAATATAATCAACTTGACCAGCACAAAACTGTTTGCCAGGAAAACAAGCCACATCGCTTGATTTTTGATAACTTAAAATACACTATACTAAAGCCAATCTGCCAACTCAAAACAACCAACATGATCTACAGTTTCCAATCCAATCTTTTCATGCTCCATAACACCATTCTTTACCACTCCAAAAAATAGCTCTTGCACGCATTGCGTGCCTATGTTTATTTTCGTGGACACATTGTGTAACAATGTTTCTCAGAAAATATTGTGGATACTCGCCGGCACGCCCATCACTCACTCGCCGCATTCCAAACATTCGTAGTTAACTCATTAGTGAGAGTATCAAGATCTGTTACCAAGATTGGGCGGCAAACTAAAAGGTCGACGTCGATCCATAGGGGGAGCCAGAGGGGATAGTAAAATTACACGATTCTCTTCACGAATAGACTTTGTGTGTAGTGATTTCAAGGATTGACATTATTCCATTAGGAATAATATTAGGAATCAACATTAATCATAGATAGATAAGAGGCGAATAATTGAACTCATGAGACCATTCTGCAAAACACAGCTCAAAATAAATAGATTACGAAAAGGCGAAAAAAAGTATAAAGTCTAATGCTCGACTGACAGCCTCCAGCGCCTGCTACGCAGGGTAGAGTGGCTCTTTTGGAGAGAGGCTCTGTGACACGAAAATTGCTGAAAGCACCCTTTGATTTTTCATGACCTTTCATTGCTCGTGCGTCGAATTATCACTGACATCATTTCAAGGACTTGCTTACATAAATCATTAATGATGCATTTCTTTATCAATTTTAGTGGAAAACGTGGAACATCTTTTAATGTTAAGTGACGAGTACCAGGTAAAAGAACTCATCTTCAACCCTTGTGTGGAGTTCCTTGAGGTCCAACCCAAAACGAAAGAAAATGTAATGAAGATTATGGCGCTTGCAGACTTGTACAACCTGCATAAAGTACGTCAGGGCTGTGATGACCTCCTCAAGAATATGAAACTTAAGTCTCTTTCGGAAACTGTTCATTTGCAAGTTCTTGACAAGGTAAAGACGCAACATTACCTGACGCAGAGGATTAAACGGCTAGAGACGTTTCTTGATGAGCTGTATCCCCAGTTTTTTGGATTATTGGCGTATTCGATTTTGCTGTTGCACGAGGCAGGAAAGGACGTGAAGTGGTGTACTCGTCATTTCTCTAACGGTACATTAAATTTCAGACTTGATATTTCCGATTCTGAAATCAGAAAATGTTCAAGTTGTTGTGAAATGTTAAATTCAGTGGTTAGATCGAGTATGGGAAAGCGTAGTTATGGAAAGGATACCTACCACTACGTTGGCGACAATCATTTTGATTACAAGTTGCCCAAAGTTATGAAGGATTTTTATAACTACAAAAGGTCAATCTATGAGCACGAGTAAGTCAAACATATGATTATAAGTAGTTTAAAACTGTCGTATCGGCCTTAATTACGAGTAACAAGTGAACTACAGATGTAATAGTAATTGATAGATACCTAAACTCACAGATATGTTTTGCCAGGAGCCCATCCTGGTTTTGCATCGTTTCTGTTAATTATAATCTCTTTGATATCATATTTTTACCGTAATATTTCATTGCTGTGTTATTTCAGACCCTTCCAAGCATGTCATATTATGATTCAAAATTATATTTGTTCCCGCCAGTGTATAAAAGTTGTGAATGTACACAGCCTTACCATCCTCTGTTTGTGTGGCCACAGGCCTCTAATATTTTAAAATTTTGTATGAGCATTAGGTTTCCTCAGTACAAAGGCGGTATTTAGGGCTGTGTATATTTCATAGAATTAGGTAAAAATACTTACAAGTTGTTTGTATCTGCTTTTCTGTGTTTCTTTGGGTTATATTTTATATTACTGTTTTTCGAGTTCACAGTTGGAGTGCCGTGAGCCTGGGGGGGGGGGGGGGGGGGGGGGGGGGGGGGGGGGAGGCACTCCCTTATATATGCTATACTGAGGTACGTGCCGCTGGACAGGGTATGGTTTTTAAGCATTTTGGTCTGGAACAGGGTATAACAAACGACATTTTTTGGTCTGGAACAGGGTATCAGTCTCCCAGAAGGTGGCACAAAGATCGCTAATTGATACTCTGGAATAGGATTGTTAGTCAGACGAATCGAAACGCGTAGGAAAGAAGCTTTACAACTACAAGTTCGCAGTGCTGCTTACTAGTTTAGCCTTTTGGGTTAGGAAAAATCGTTAAAAATAGTCTGGAACAGGGTATCTTTTTTAATATTTAGCCTGGAACAGGGTCGCAAAATTAGCGTTTTGTAGTCTGGTACAGGGTAAGGGTTTCTATAGCCCAGCGGCACACCCCCACCCAATTTTTTTTTTTTTTTTTTTTTTGGGGGGGGGGGGGGGAGGGGGTGGTGCGCGGCGTAAGCCTCTGGTACTAGTATTAATTTAGAATTCAGTTATTAAACAAGTGGCTCAAAACGTCAATAAGTAAAAATGACTATACTTAATTCAGCTGAATATAGTAAAAACAAGATACGTGTAATCGGAAAAAAATATCAGCTCAACCATCATTGTACTAGTTCACATTAGCATTTACTAATCCGTCTCAATATATTCCCCAATGTAGTATTAACCATCCTTGTTTGTTTTTGGCTTATTATCTTCATGATGTTTTTCTGCCTTAGCAAACTATTATATTTAGTATTTATTGACATATTATTTTAATTGGCTGCCTGGCTCCTATGGTTATTACAGGCAGTCAGTACTCTGTTTAATTTCCATTTACTTTCTATTTCAAACTGTAAACTGTTCAGTTGAGTTCAAATAAAGGTTGTTGCTGTTGTTGTTTAGATTTTATTCGATTTTAAGGACATTTAAAAAGAATAACTTGAGAAGTGTAAAAATTCCGAAAATAAGCCCCTAGCTCCGAAAATAAAACCTCCCTCAAAATAAACCCACAAAAAAGTAATTTGAAAATCATCGATTGGATACCCCGGGGGTAAGCCCAGCCGGCTCAGTATTCGGAATTTTACGGTACAGCCTGCTGAAGTAGCGGCCCGAAATTCAAAATGACAAGCGTCCTCCTTCGTCGAACGTAATTATTTTAATAATTAAAATGAGCTTTAGATCGGAGTACGAGTACGAGATTGACTACGAGTACTATACTTTCGAATTTCAAATCAGTCACGTTCCCAGAGCCCTCGCTCCTCCCTGTTGCTGACCAGTAGAGAAGGAGGCTCAAGGAACGAGATTGGTGTTAGACGTGTTAATGTAAACCCTGCGAAATAGGTTTGAAAATTCGTACTCGTACTCAATCTCGTACTCGTGCTCCGATCTAAAGCTCGCTATTATCTAATGAAACAAAACTAGCTTTGTTATTGTTCATTTGAGAATTAGATTATTCCAGTCCCAGGCCCCTCCTCTCGCTTTCTTCCTGCCGGTGGCGTATCAGCAATACTAACTGAACCAGTTTTCAGACCAGCCTCCAACGCAGGCATCTTAACTCAAAGAAGTGGTTTGAGGAAGAGAAACCACTTGGGATAAGAACAGCTTTGGAGGAAGCTGAAGGGAGTTTATAGAAGAGAGAGAAAGAGGACTGAAGCAGGGCGGTTACATGCTTCAGTCCTCTTTCTCTCTCTTCTGACTCGTGAAGTGAAGGCGACTCCGCCTCCAGTCTAGTATCGGTGGTTTGAGCGCGGGCTCATTTTCCCGGCAAAGGCTCTCCCCAGACCCCATCCCAGTCTCTCCTCCTCCCCATGCGCGTGCGGAAGAGGCTATTTCTCCGACTAGTCTTTATAAAATTCTGATTCACACGACCACCTACCACTCGGTTAACTCATTTCCTGACGGACAAAATAAATCAGCATTTTCTTGGCATGGAGTTGCTGTGCCAATTCAAGCCAGAGTTACTTGAAAAAAAAAAAGATGTCGATAATATTTTCTCTTTTTATTTGTTGTGACAGTTCACATAAACTCCTAAGCTGTCACTGTGTTCTCTTTCAAAAATAGACCAGACCTTGTCAAAACATTGAAGCAGCCTCCCTCGGCCAAATTCGGCAGAGCAGAACGTCTTAGCATATTTCTCGGAACCACTTCGCGTTCAATTTCTGGGAACGTACCGCTAGTCTGTTTAGAGACAGTGAATATTAGCTCTCGTTCCATACCTTACTGCAGAGTGGAGAGTAACTTTCCTTGATAAGATACTTGTTTCGTTATCTTTGTGGAGTACGTTAAAGGGACACTGTCCTGATTTTAGCATGATTTTGGGAAGCTCAGAAACATATCTAGATCATAGGAAGTTGATCAATAATGGTTTGATTCTGTAGAATAACACTCGACAAATGACAGGAACCCATTAGGAAGTGAGGATGACGAACGACAGCGAGGATGGAAATGGATTGCAATATGGATTTTTGAAAAAACGTCAGGATGTCAGTTTTTCAAAGTTTCAAATTTGACTCAGAAATCTTTGAAATTTTGCAAAATTTTTGTTGCAGTATGGAATTTCTTGAAGAAATTGCTTTTTATCATTTAGTTAGAGTTTATCAAGTTCTTATTTCATAGATTTAGGGACCATTTCATGCATTTATAACAGTTTTGAGCAAATACGCTGGGACAGTGTCCCTTTAATAACATAGTTGGCATAGTTTTTGCGTTGGCTTACGACACCAAACTTAACATCAAACATGGCATCTGACGCTCCCAGCGAGGAAACAAACCATTCAAGCGAAGACGCCGAGTTAAAACCTGGTAAGTTTACATATTCAGCGATATCTGATTGCTTGCTAAACGGTGGAAAGTTTAATATGAAACCTTGTTTATAGTACAACAATGTTCTGCCCTTTCATGTATTAAAGGAGTGTTTTTCACGGTTCGGCGCATGTGCGTTCATCTTGACTTTAAACAGCATCGTAAAATAATGAGTTTATTTTAATGAACTCATTATTCAACATTTGGTCGATGATACATGGAACACAATAAAAGTGAGTGTTAATTATTTTGTTTTAAAATATAGACTGAAAATTTCGCGTGCTCTGATTGGTTAAAAACCATGTTTTATCAGAGTTTAGAAAATAGCTGTCATATAAACGGCATAGAGTCTACCCTGCGAGCAGAGCCTCTTTCGATCCTCCTAGAAAAATCGGGAGGAGGAAAGAGACTCTGCTAACGGCCTCGACAATTCCTATTGAGCATGCTCCAAATTCAAATGTAACAATGTAATCGAGCCTTTCCGAGCCTCACTTTCAAAATGGGTTAATCATTAAAGACCTCAGGGCTCGCGTACAACAGTTGGTAGTCGCATCCCTTCTGTAGAGAAATTGTGCTCTCCATGTCGACTTTACAAGCTTTAATTCCCATCCTCTCGCAGGAACTGATTTGGTCGGCGATTAGTGAATTCAGAGGAGAGATAACAACGAGCATTGGTTCAGTTGGGAACTGGTTTTCCATTGATGCAAGTTCTTTTGCAACCACAGGGCAGATTTGGAAAATCAGCGATTTGCCATGTCCTGTCGGAAGAGAGACAAACGTATCGTTGCCACACAGAAAACTATACAGAGACCTTGATTGTGGTTCCGTGAGGCTTGAAATCTGACCGATTTTAACTTTTGTGAGAGCAGAATTCGCGGCTTTTTCGAAGACTTTGTACGAAAGCGAAGCGGCCGCCATGTTTGTCGATCGACTGTAAAACAACACACCGTGGGCTCGGAAAAAGTAAGCGATTTTATGATTGATCATGCGCAACAGTGGAAAACTGGTCTGACCGGTTCGAAACTGGACTGACTCATCCATTTCCTTGGATGAGCGGCAAATCAAAGAATGTCGAGGCCGTTAGCAGAGTCTCTTTCCTCCTCCCGATTTTTCTAGGAGGATCGAAAGACTGAGGCTCTGCTCGCAGGGTACATAGAGTCTAGCCGTGCATTATTTTCTTATAAAACACGGCTAAAAACTATAAAGCACGCATGTCCCGGATGTTCACCACGCTCAGTTAGTCTTGATTTTCAAAGTTGAACCTGTCGCTTTTCTTGACTCTTTTATCCGACTAATTAAGTTGAATATATTGCGAGTTTGACCATTAATGCTTTACCTATATTGAAAACGAAGTGAAACAGTATCATCGAAGGCGACGGATCATGCAGAAACAAAACAAATTTCGCTCTTGGAGAGTGGCACGGTCTTGAACCGGCCGGCGGCATTTTATCAACAACAGCGATCAAAGTGATTTCGCAAAACAACTTGGACCTGAGAAAACGTTTAGAGGTAAGAAAAAATTATTCTCTTATTCATAAAAGACGCCACAACACTATCGTTTTACATAAAAGCGAAATAGAAGCACATTTGTTTTGTTTTTGAACGTCAAGTCAATGGTTAATCTGCAGAAATCTTGGAAAGAAGCCGACAAAATTACGACCGGCAAAGTTGAAAATAGATTTGTCAAACTCTAAGAAACTTTCTAAAAAATTCAGGAGAGGCCATAATATGGAAATTTTCGTTGAAACAAGTGTTTACTCATTCAAGAAATGTTAAAATAACGTACAACTAGGATTAGGATTATAGATTAGTTCTTACTGATTCACGCTACTTCGCGACTTTGCAAGTTTTGTGTTCTACCGCGCCACTCAAGCGTACGGCGAAGTTTTTTCTTTCAAGTTCCTGCTATTTTCTAAACTAAATAGAAGATGGTTTTCATATGTCCTATAAGAAAATGATGCACTTTTTAGGTCTAGAAAAGCAGCTGAATGCACTCGCCGAAGCGGCTCGTGCATTCACTAGCTGCTTTTCTAGACCTCAAGCGTGCATCATTTTCTTATAGAACATAGAAAACCATCTTCTATTAGGTAAATAAATCATAGAAAAGCGTGTTTTATCGTTTCGCGAGCGTTAAATCTATATTTTAAAGCACATAAAGAAGCCAAAACCATGTATTATACCGTCATAAAACACGACGGGAATTTGAGAACACTTGAGAAATTTAGAAAACACTCGCCTGCGGCTCGTGTTTTCTAAATGTCTCTCGTGTTCTCAAATTCCCGTCGTGTTTTATGACAGTATATATATAATACAGTGGTTTTGGCTTCTTTATTTGTTAAATAGCAGGGCGCAGTAAAGCATGGGCGGTGAAATGCGCACTGTGCTCCGTGTGCGATGTTTGATGCGGAGCGAGACTGGGTCGAGAGCGCTCGAGTTCAAAACACGTCGGAAAATGAAGTTCAATAGCTGATGCAGAAATGAAAAGGGATTGCTGCAAGAGAACGGTACAGGATTTCCACTTAGTTGTCGTAGAATGAACATGTCAACATGTTTGTAAAGCTGTATGCAATAAAGAACGGGTTCAATATGTAAAATCAACAACGATTTTATTTAAAATAAGTCGAAAATTAGTGTGGGCGCGAAAAGACAGACGTTAATTGCCTGCGATCTAAAGCACTAAAAGCGTAATTTTCGGCGTATACACAGAGAAACCTAAAGCCTGGTTTCCATATAATCGCAACGATCATTGCGACTGCGATCGTTGCGATCGTTGCGATTATATGGAAACCAGGTTTTAGCTTTTTCATCGGTGTAAATTTCATTTTGAACTTTTTTGAACTTCTTTAGTTAGACGCTATATAGATGTTTAATACACAGTTGTTCTCTCCATAATACGGTGAATTTGGTCATTTGATGTTGTTGTTTTGCAGAGAACGGCTAAGAAATGTACCAATATGTAGAGCCATTGTACGAGAACGTCACAAAACAATAGGTTTAATTAGCAGTCAATGGCTCTGTACTTGTGTTTTACATTGGTACATTTCTTAGTTCACACGGGACTCTCTTACAACGACTAGGCGGAGGATACACTGTATTAATACAACGTGGATAAGTTAAAGTTCACATAGAGTGAATTTAGATTTGGAATACGGTAACTACCGTAAAGTCCCGAACGTAACGATGGTCGTTACTTTCGGAATTAGCAGCCTTTGGGACTCGCTACTTTCGGGGGCTCGCTACTTTCGGTGAGTCGTTACTTTCGGGGAACAAAAATCGTTAAATAACTGAAGCTGGTGCGAGCTCTTTTTCTGAAATCAGAAAAGACCGGAATTCGTAAAAACAATTGCTGTTGAAAAATGAAAATTTTTGTGGCATAAGCGATAGCTTTCCTTGTAGCAAAGTGCCTTATGACACTGTAAGAAGGTGCATTGTATATATGGATTCTGTGCTTCCTAGCCACACCGACTCTCCCACAATCTCCCATATGACTCATAATTTGGTTATCGTCCTAATAAATCGGGAATAAATGTATATTGTGTACAGGGTGTTATCGGTACTTCTCCTTGACTCGTGGAAGACAGATCAATGTCCGAACTCATAGCTTTGCCAGAAATTGAATCAATAGACAACTAATTATATAGGCTACAAGGATAATGACAATGAATTGCACCAACCCGCAGCTAATCACGGTGGAATGACACTGCAGCTTACAGAGTGTAGAAGGATTAGGTTTAATTAAAAAGAACCTTACTCTTTCCTCTGAGTACAGGTGTGGTCTACAGGACCTGTCCCGGATCCAGTTCACCCGGCCCACCAAACTTCGGACATAATTACCACATTTTAAACAAAGAACATGTATCTCGAGACCTTCTGCGGAACTTCAGTGCAGTGCTTATTATAGTCGGTTTCCTCAAACATCATGCTTTTATTTCAGTTTTTAAAAAGTGACAGTTACACACATTTTAAATACTGAATGAAAATCGTTAGTGTGGGAATTTGTAAAGGTGATCGTTGAATAAAGGTTAAGTTCATAGTAGTTGAGTGGTACAGTTTCTGGGACAGCATTCAGGTTGAGCGCAGTGCGAGGAATGTGTGACGATATACATTTGCGACAAAATAACGTCGCCCTGATCGAAAATTCAGGCGTCTCCTCGCGTGACACAGTGTAACTAGTCTCCAGTCCTCTCCAGATGTGTTCGCAGTGTCACGATAGAAGGGATCACTCAGCAGGGCTCGACAAAAAACCCGTCCGGTCGTCCGGGGCAAGTAGATTTTCCTGTCGGGCAAGTAACTTTCTCTGCTCACTTGCCCGACGGGCAAGGGCCCAGGCAAGCCTTCTACCAACTACATTGTTAAAATGACGATTTTGTGAAACAAAACAGTAAATTTTAAGCACATTTGGTCGGGGTAATCAAGGGTTTTAGATGAAGCTTGACGAAAATTACAAGGAAATAGGCTGAAATAGGAGACGCCTACAAACAAGGCTGTGCGACCGCGATAAACTTACCGTTCGCCAGGCTGGGAAACCTGCTTTTTCAGTTCTAAATTTACCATAAAATCAGTCACATAATAAATTGAAGTTAAAAAACAATTTATCTGGTCTTGTTTTGCTTTCGTTAAGAGAAATATAGGCCAAAACACGTCAACAAAGATTATTTCGGCTCCACAAGCGGCCATGTATTGAAATCGCCCCATAATGCATTGCAAAACATGCAAGCCATTGAATACGTCATGTATGCCGATGGATTGTATCTCTGGTGAGAGGCACAAGCACAGACATTTTTCTTAGGGGCAACCCTGCAAACCAGTTTGTAACTTTGGAGGTAAATTAAACCAAAAACACATTACAGTACACGTAGGTAGAACAGAGAGCCAAACTGAAGGCCTAACCCAGTGTATTTTCGTTTTCTTTGTTTCATGAATAATTAATGAGTTTGAGAACCTGGGCAAGTGGGGAGGTGCCCCGGGCAAGCAAAATTTGAGAGTTGCTTGCCCAAAGGGCAAGTTGGAATTTTCGAGCTTTGGTCATCACTTTCGTGTTGCGTCGCGTCGTGCAGTCGTGCAATAGAAAGCTTCGCGCTGTGCCGAAAACCTCTTTTGAACTGAGATGGCTTGTAGCACCACCATCTTGGACACAAATGTCGAAGAAAGCCGAAGGGAAAACGAAGACGAAAGTGGTGAGTTTAAATCTGTAATTACTTTTAATGTGAAAAGAAATTATGCAACATCGTGATCGGTTGTGTAATAACAAGGCGTCCACTCCTTTGTCATTTCAGTCTGAATTTACTGGGATTTTTCGGCAAAATCATTCATTTAATAATCTGTGTTTCATCAGTTCTCCCTGTACATGTATTGATTGCATGAAGTTATGATTTAACTTGCTATACGGCATCAAAGAGTACAATGAATAGTATTAGTCAAAGTGAAACGAGATATTACCGAGCCGAGGTTGTGTTCGTGCAAGTACCGTACTAACTTTAAAAATAGATTACCGCGCCATCCCGCCCTTCTTTTCGTCGAAATCCCGATCCGCCCAAAATTTTAAACGAGTTTTTGTGTCCCTGACAGAATAATATATTTCTCAAGTTTCTGTGTTATTATTAAAATAAACATCACTTAAAAGACTTAGGCCCCGTCCAGACTTAGGCCCAATCTCGTCCCGCGAGACCGCGATCTTTTAGAAGCATGCAAAAGAATCGTAGGCTCTGGGGACGAGGTTGACTTTGGCCCCGTCCACACGTTCTCGTTTTCCTAACGCTCAGTTTTCGAAACGCTCTGTTTTCATCGAAAACGCATCAAAAGCTCCTCATCCACACCATCGTTTTCGTAGCGTTTTCCCCGTCCATACAAATACGCTCGAAAACCCGCAATACCGTGTCAAAAATCGCCAGAATACCGGTGGTATGGTGACCGCACACACTCTGTTTCTCTAGTAAATACGTGTAAAAACAAGATGTTTTAAGTACGTCTCTGTAATTTTCCCGGGTTTACATCATGTTATATGTTCGATAAATTTGCAGCAACGTACTGCAGGAAATCAAATACAAGCGAGGTTTATATATTACCGTAAATATTTTTTTGCCGCTTAATCCTGCGCAGTCATCTATAAACGTCTCATGGCGCATCTTGAAAAAATTGGCCAAATTTTTTCAAGTTCGCTGTTCGCAATCCGTCTTCTGTAGCCTATAGATTACGGTAATCTTCTCCATCCGCATTATTCCTGTTTGGTTTATTATTACCTCTGGGCCCGGTTGTTCAAAGCACGGCCTGTTTACATGGAGGGAGGGTGACCCGGGTGCCCGGGTCACCCTCCTAGCCGGGCTACCCTGGGAGGGCCAACTTTTCATACATTTCTTGACAAAGCACACTGAAGTGTTTACATGACAGACAGGGTCACCCGCCTACCCGGGTCACCCTGTCTGCTTGCCAGGGTCACCCGGCTAGGCGGGCTATCTTTTCTGTATGTAAACGGTCAAACCCGGGTCACCCGCCTAGGCGGGCTATCTTTTCTGCATGTAAACGGTCAAACCCGGGTCACCCTCCTAGGCGGGCTATCTCTGTTGACTTGGAAAACCCGCGATAATAGCGGAACAAGCGATAAAAACAGCAAAACCGCCTCTATAGCCTTTATTCTTGCTGCCATGTTTGTTATGTAGTGCTTAATAAATCGCGCCGTTGCAATAAAAAAAAAGTAAGCCAAAACATGAGCCCGCCAAAACAAGAGCCCGCCAAAAAAGATAGCTCGCCCATATGATAGCCCGCCCTAATAGCCCACCCATGTAAAGGCGGGCTATGTTTTAGCCCGGCTGGGAGGGTGACCCGGGTACCCGGGTCACCCTGGATTAGCGTGAAGTTTGATTTCTCAGTTTTGTAACTTTTCAGTGAAGTTTTCTGTTTATATTTTTTGCTCTTCAGTTTTGACTTTGACTAATGTCAAACTCCACAAAACATTGTCATGTAAAACCACATTTATATAGGAGAAATTGAAACCTCGATTATTTTTTAATCCTGGATTAGCGTTAATCGGCTTTCGAACAACTGGGCCCTCAGATGTTTTTCTACCTTAGTAAACTGTTATTTTGAGGCTCTCTTCAATTTGATGGTGATTTTGCACTTCGTACAGTTTGTTAAGAATTTGTACCTCTTGCAGCAACATCAACAAAGCAAGATTCCGGTATCTTTTAATTAGGTGCTCCTTTCAAAATTTCCGACGATCACCCCCGTCACTGTTATAAGTAATATGGGAGACTCCTTCGCCTCGACTTGATGGCCCTTCGGGGTGGAAATGAACTTGCACAAGGCGAAAGGCTGGTACAACAAACATCCCCTTCACTTTGATATGGTAGTCCCCTCCAAGTTTTTTGGGGGGTTGTAAGCCTGTTCGTATGTAACCCTTATGAAAACCCCTTGCCAGGTTATAAATACAGTCAAACCTCTAAGCCCAAACAATAGCATTCTTATGCTGATTACATAATAATATGTTGTGTTTGACGAGCTCTTGAAAGAAACTGGATGTACTCCGCTTATCGTCGTGTCAAAATATCGCATTGTAATCTGACTTGGTGACCGTTTAATAGAAGTGAAATACAATACAATTAGCCAATTGGGAAGTCTAAAAGTTTACAGTAAGTACGGGGAGTGATTTCCGGGAACTTGATAAATGACCGCTTAACAGAGGGCTGCTTGATAGAGGTTTGACTCTGACTGTAATCCCAGATCTGGCTAAAAACGGATTTTACGTAATCTACTTCTCAGTCGTAGTCTGCGTGCAGTCGTTTGAATCTCAGTGCCGCTTCCCCAGCCAGAAGGAGACTTGAAATATTTGCCCTTTCCTCTGTGTATATAGGAGGGGACCAAGCAGCTGCAGAAGCAGGACAGATTGAGAAAATCAAACATCACTTTTCTGAGCCGTGGAAGATAGTGACGTGATTCTTGTGGTTGAAGATGAGAAGTTACATGTCCATCGTCTGATATTGAGCATGAATTCACCAGTGTTCAAAGCCATGTTCAAATCTCAGTTTAAAGAAGCTACAGCCAACGAGATTCCGCTGCCTGAGAAAAAAGCCAATGAAATACTGGACTTTCTGAAGAAAGTATATGGCCTTCAATACGTAAAAGAGCAAGTGAAAATCACAAGTAAGTTATTAAAATTTGAAGGTCTAGAACATGGACGTTTTCAGTATTGCCTCTATTGTAAAGAGTTATCGATCGGGCATACATCTGTTGGCCGGCTGGCTAAGGTTTACCAGCTGGGATGTCAGTATTTCTGTTTGTACCTTGTGAGTTGCTTGGTTTCTGTGTTACTCAGTCTGTAAGCGCATTTCAGATGGAAAATGTGACTGGAAACGAGTCAGTATACAGATAGAAGAACGGTGAGACGTTTGCATCAGTTGAGATATATACCTTAGTGATTCGATTTACATCCCTATATCCAATAAGCACCCTGTTATCGAATCTCTTCTTAATTTTCAATAAGTGCCCCTATTCTGCCTGGGGGGTGGGGGCAGAAAGTGCCCGCGCTGATTCCAAACTTTTATTACTTAAACAGCGTTCAAGCAATTGTAGCCAAACCTTTTGACTTTTCCTTAAAATTATCTGGGAACATGTTGGTGTGTCAATTGTTTGATCATGTGACTTGACGTTTCCATTGCAACCAATTTTTGACAGGTCGTTTTTACCCAAATTAGGTGTTTTTCTGCTCAATTTTCGGTTTTATGTGATTTTCGCATTTTTATTAAGAGTTTCTTCCAAAAACTTTATAGTTTTAGCATCCTTATATTTTTCTTGATTTTTTAAATCAAATTCGGAGATTTTCTGACATTTCCAGAAAAAGATGGCGGATCCAAGATGGCGGATTTTTTTAAACGCATGACGTCATTTTGTTGTGATGACGTCATTATTGACACGTGACTGTCACTAAAATAAACAGGATGCTTTACAAACCATATAAGTTTCATTTCTATAGCGTAAATACTTTTTGAGATACATAGGCTGATGTGCAGGATCGAAAAGTTGCACACCTCACTCGGAATTTCATAAACGGCACCAGGATGCTTCTGGTACGGCACCTATTTTTTTTTTTTAAACAAGTGGGTTGACATGCGGCTTTCAACATGAGTACTAGCTAGTTGTAAACAAGGGTCTTGAGGAAACAATGTGTGGATTACATCATTCGCCCCTGAAAAATGTTCGGGGGTGTGCCAAATCGGTGTCCAATCAGTTCTGCTTGCGAGAGACACGTGGTAACCAAGGATACATTCTCCTACGTCGAACGGCGCAATTAGCGCCCAGCCCACCTCCGGCCCTTCTATCTTGTACGCGCATAATTTTTTCCTTTTTTTTCATCGCTCGTGCGTCGCCTTACCAGTAATGATCACATCATTTCAAGGACTTGCTTACACAAATCATTAATGATGCATTTCTTTATCAATTTTAGTGGAAAACGTGGAACATCTTTTAATGTTAAGTGACGAGTACCAGGTAAAAGAACTCATCTTTAACCCTTGTGTGGAGTTCCTTGAGGTCCAACCCAAAACGAAAGAAAATGTAATGAAGATTCTGGCGCTTGCAGACTTGTACAACCTGGATAAAGCCGTACGTCAGGGCTGTGATGACCTCCTCAAGAATATGAAACTTGAGACTCTTTCGGAAACTGTTCCTTTGCAAGATCTTGACAAGGAAAAGACGCAACATTACCTGACGCAGAGGATTGAGCGGTTAGAGACGATTCTTGATGAGCTGTATCCCCAGTTTTTTGGATTATTGGCGTGTTCGATTTGGCTGTCCGCGGCGGGCCCGCGTCAGCTAGTCCAAGGTCTTGAAGTGTTGTACTTATCATTTCTCTGGGGGTAAAGTAAATTTCGGGCTTGATATTTCCGATTCTGAAATCAGAGAATGTTCACATTGTAATTTAATGTTAAGAGAAATGGTTAATTTATCCGTTCAAAGTGGGCCGATAAGTGATAAGTCGCTGGTTCGCTACTACTATGGAGGCGACAATCATTTTGATGGCGACTTGCTCTCTGTTATGAAGGATTTTTCAAACTACAATCATGAGCACGAGTAAGTCAAACAAGTGATAGTTTTTAAACAACTGTCGTAGCGGCCTAATATAAATTACGAGGAACTACTGAACTACAGATGAATGTATAGTAAAAGTAATTGATAGCTACCTAAACTCACAGATCAGTATGCTTTGCTGCCTTTGCATATATATAGTTAAAGTTAATTATAATCTCTTTGATATCATATTTTTACCCTGATATTTCATTGCTGTGTTATTTCAGACCCTTCCAAGCATGTCATATTATGATTCAAAATTATAATTGTTTCCGCCAGTGTATAAAAGTTGTGAATGTACACAGCCTTGCCATCCTCTGTTTGTGTGGCCACACGCCTCTAATATTTTAAAATTTTGTATGAGCATTAGGTTTCCTCGGTACAAAGGCGGTATTTAGGGCTGTGTATATTTCATAGAATTAGGTAAAAATACTTACAAGCTGTTTGTATCTGCTTTTCTGTGTTTCTTTGGGTTATTTTATATTACTGTTTTTCGAGTTCACAGTCTGAGTGCCGCCAATTACAAGTTGACACAGGGGCTCAAAACGTCAATAGGTAAACTGACTATTCAGCTGAATATAGCCTGTAAAAACAAGATACGTGTAATCAGCTTAACCATGTTGTACTAGTTAACATTAGCATTTACTCGCCAAAATTGTTCAAGTTCGTTGTTCCGGTTATCCGTCTCAATATTCCCCACTGCAGTATTAACCATCCTTGTTTGTTTTTGGCTTATTATCTTCATGATGTTTTTCTTCCTCAGCAAACTATTATTTAGTATTAATTTATTGACATATTATTTTAATTGGCTGCCTGGCTCCTATGGTCATTCCAGGCAGCCAGTGATTCAATCAATCAATCAATCAATCAATCAATCAATCAATCAATCAATCAATCAATCAAGCAATCAAGCAATCAAAAACTTTATTAATGTGTCAGTAAATGTTTTAGCTGAGGGAAAGCCCTCTACTAATAGGGGACACCTACCTAAAATTATATAATTTAAAAATTTAGTCTTCTTGATTTCTATTTCAAACTGTAAACTGTTCAGTTGAGTGTAAATAAAGGTTGTTGTTGTTGTTGTTTAGATTTCCTTCCATTTGAAGGACATTCTATATTAAAAAGAATAACTTGAGAAGTGTATGTGTTAATTATATATCGTACAATTCCAATAAAAAGACCCCCCTACCTCCCCGAAAATAAGCCCTCATTCCTTCCGATAATAAGCCCCTAGCTCCGAAAATAAAACCTTCCTCAAAATAAACCCACAAAAAAGTAATTTGAAAGTCATCGATTGGATACCCCGGGGTTAAGCCCAGCCGGCTCAGTATTCGGAATTTTACGGTACAGCCTGCTGAATTAGCGGCCCGAAATTCAAAATGACAAGCGTCCTCCTTCGTCGAGCGTAATTATTAACGACCTTTAGATCGGAGTACGAGTACGAGATTGACTACGAGTACTATACTTTCGAATTTCAAATCAGTCACGTTCCCAGAGCCCTCGCTCCTCCCTGTTGCTGACCAGTAGAGAAGGAGGCTCAAGGAACGAGATTGGTGTTAGACGTGTTAATGTAAACCCTGCGAAATAGGTTTGAAAATTCTCGTACTCGTACTCCGATCTAAAGGTGTTCCAAAATTTTATTTTTCCTTCTATCCCTTCTTTAAACCTCTTAAAATTTCATTGAAATTCAGGTAGAGTCCCCCCTTAAAGGAGTGTTTCACGGTTCAGCGCATGTGCGTTCATCTTGAATTTTAAACAGCGTCGTAAAATAATGACTTCATTAACAATTCAACATTTGGTCAATGATGCATGGAACACAATAAAAGTGAGTGTTAATTATTTTGTTATGGCAGGGCGCAGGAAAGGATGGGCGGTGAAATGCACACTGTGCTCTTGTGCGATGTTTGATGCGGAGCGAGACTGGGTCGAGAGCGCTCGAGTTCAAAACACGTCGGAAAATGAAGTTCAATAGCTGATGCAGAAATGAAAAGGGATTGCTACAAGAGAACGGTACAGGATTTCCACTTAGTTGTCGTAGAATGAACATGTCAACATGTTTGTAAAGCTGTATGCAATAAAGAACGAGTTCAATATGTAAAATCAACAACGATTTTATTTAAAATAAGTCGAGCTGCTTCGAAACGCGTTGCTCTTTTAGTGTGGGCGCGAAAAGACAGACGTTAATTGCCTGCGATCTAAAGCACTAAAAGCGTAATTTTCGGCGTATACATAGAGCAACCTAAAGCCTGGTTTCCATATAATCGCAACGATCGTTGCGACTGCGATTGTTGCGATTATATGGAAACCAGGCTTTAGCTTTTTCATCGGTGTAAATTTCATTTTGAACTTTTTGAACTTCTTTAGTTAGACGCTATATAGATGTTTAATACGCAGTTGTTCTCTCCATAATACGGTGAATTTGGTCATTTGATGTTGTTGTTTTGCAGAGAACGGCTAAGAAATGTACCAATATGTAGAGCCATTGTACGAGAACGTCACAAAACAATAGGTTTAATTAGCAGTACAATGGCTCTGCACTTGTGTTTTACATTGGTACATTTCTTAGCCGTTTTTATGAAATAAAAGCACGAAGCAATTTTCTATGTTTCCGTAGAGTTATGGTAAGTGGTTTTGAGCCAATCAGAGCACGCGTAGTATCTTGTTTATTTCATAAAAAGGGTATACTGAGATTTACAATAAAATCATTTAAGGTAACTGTTTACAGCCCTTGTGCTTTGATTGTTCGCTACTATATCAGTTGAAGGTAAAATAATGGTATCAAATGAATACCCAAGTTAGCGTGCGTGGCAGGCCCTTTCTACGCCTGCCACACCGGCTAGGCTAAAGTGGGGTTGGGTTTCATTATTCCATGCCACCATCTTTGCTTATATTATATATGACTTCTGCGTCGATCATCCTGGAAAAGTTTAGGTTGTTAAAGATCTTTTCAAGATTTAAATGACCTTTTGATTTAATTTCGTCTGACGCACTGACAGCTCACATAAACTGAAAATACAGCGGAAGCTCCCGTAAGCGGACACCCTCGGGAAGCAGAGTAGAGTTGTTCGCTTACGAGAGTGTCCGCTGAGAGAGCTTCAACTGTATAAGGTATTTTCACGGTTAATGACTGACGACTCACTATCCATCCATCTAGACTGACGATTGCATGTCGCAGTGTAAAAATAATGTATCCTATGTGAATGGACAGGGGGGTGAGGGTATGGAGGTCTCGTGGAAGATGGACCAGGCGTCATAACGGCCGCTAGATGCTGCGCTGTACCTCACTTCATTTGTTTGTTAGCCTGTTCTAGGCGTTCGGATAGTGGAGGAGAGACGCGAAAAGACGCGAAAAGACGCGAAAAGACGCGCGAAGCGCGAGGAGAGGGCGCGTCTTTTCGTGTCGCTCCCCCACTATCCGAACGCCTGGAATATGCTATTTGTTTGTTTGTTTGTTTGTTTGTTTCAGGGTAACAGTCACAATAAGCCAGATGCGTTACTAATGTACGAGCAACAGTTAGCTAAGCTGTCCTGTCCTGTGCAGTACAGAAAGGAAGGTGCGTTTGTACCATCCTACCACGAAAAGTATCCTTTTATCTACTGAACTATCAACTCTATATCGATCTCTGGATTATTTAAACAAAGTCTACATTAGACCTGGTTTAAGGCTGAATTCGGGTTCACACGGGACTCTCTTACAACGACTAGGCGGAGGATACACTGTATTAATACAACGTGGATAAGTTAAAGTTCACATAGAGTGAATTTAGATTTGGAATACGGTAACTACCGTAAAGTCCCGAACGTTAACGATGGTCGTTACTTTCGGAATTAGAAGCCTTTGGGGCTCCCTACTTTCGGTGGGTCGTTACTTTCGGGGAACAAAAATCGTTAAATAACTGAAGCTGGTGCGAGCTCTTTTTCTGAAATCAGAAAAGACCGAAATTCGTAAAAACAATTGCTGTTGAAAAATGAAAATATTTGTGGCATAAGCGATAGC
Organism: Desmophyllum pertusum; assembly: GCA_029204205.1. Taxonomy (NCBI): domain Eukaryota; kingdom Metazoa; phylum Cnidaria; class Anthozoa; order Scleractinia; family Caryophylliidae; genus Desmophyllum; species Desmophyllum pertusum. Next base: position 1,666,910 of record MU825396.1, read on the forward strand.
TTTCCTTGTAGTAAAGTGCCTTATGACACTGTAAGAAGGTGCATTGTATATATGGATTCTGTGCTTCCTAGCCACACCGACTCTCCCACAATCTCCCATATGACTCATAATTTGGTTATCTTCCTAATAAATGTATATTGTGTACAGGGTGTTATCGGTACTTCTCCTTGACTCGTGTGTAATCTAGATGGGTATTCTACGAGATATGGAAGACAGATCAATGTCCGAACTCATAGTTTTGCCAGAAATTGAATCAATAGACAATTAATTATATATTAGGCTACAAGGATAATGACAATAAATTGCACCAACCCGCAGCTAATCACGGTGGAATGACATTGCAGCTTACAGAGTGTAGAAGGATTAGGTTTAATTAAAAAGAACCTTACTCTTTCCGCTGAGTACAGGTGTAGTCTACAGGACCTGTCCCGGATCCAGTTCACCCGGCCCACCAAACGTCGGACATAATTACCACATTTTAAACAAAGAACATGTAACTCGAGACCTTCTGCGGAACTTCAGTGCAGTGCTTATTATAGTCGGTTTCCTCAAACATCATGCTTTTATTTCAGTTTTAAAGTGACAGTTACACACAGATTTTAAATACTGAATGAAAATCGTTAGTGTGGGAATTTGTAAAGGTGATCGTTGAATAAAGGTTAAGTTCATAGTAGTTGAGTGGTACAGTTTCTGGGACAGCATGACAGCATTCAGGTTGAGCGCAGTGCGAGGAATGTGTGACGATATATACATTTGCGACAAAATAACGTCGCTTTGATCGAAAATTCAGGCGTCTCCTCGCGTGACACGGTGTCAACTAGTCTCCAGTCCTCTCCAGATGTGTTCCCAGTGTCACGATAGAAGGGATCACTCAGGGCTCGACAAAACCCCTGTCCGGTCGTCCGGGGCAAGTAGATGTTCCTGTCGGGCAAGTAACTTTCTCTGCTCACTTGCCCGACGGGCAAGGGCCCAGGCAAGCCTTTTACCAACTACATTGTTAAAATGACGATTTTGTGAAACAAAACAGTAAATTTTAAGCACATTTGGTCGGGGTAATCAAGGGTTTTAGATGAAGCTTGACGAAAATTACAAGGAAATAGGCTGAAATAGGAGACGCCTACAAACAAGGCTGTGCGACCGTTCGCCAAGCTGGGAAACCGGCTTTTTCAGTTCTAAATTTGCCATAAAATCAGTCACATAATAAATTGAAGTTAAAAAAACAATTTATCTGGTCTTGTTTTGCTTTCGTTAAGAGAAATATAGGCCAAAACACGTCAACAAAGATTATTTCGGCTCCACAAGCGGCCATGTTTTAAAATCGCCCCATAATGCATTGCAAACCATGCAAACCATTGAATACGTCATGTATGCCGATGGATTGTATCTCTGGTGAGAGGCACAAGCACAGACATTTTTCTTAGGGGCAACCCTGCAAACCAGTTTGTAACTTTGGAGGTAAATTAAACCAAAAACACATTACAGTACACGTAGGTAGAACAGAGAGCCAAACTGAAGGCCTAACCCAGTGTATTTTCGTTTTCTTTGTTTCATGAATAATTAATGAGTTTGAGAACCTGGGCAAGTGGGGAGGTGCCCCGGGCAAGCAAAATTTGAGAGTTGCTTGCCCAAAGGGCAAGTTGGAATTTTCGAGCCCTGGTCATCACTTTCGTGTTGCGTCGCGTCGCGCAGTCGTGCAATAGAAAACTTCGCGCTGTGCCGAAAACCTCTTTTGAACTGAGATGGCTTGTAACACCACCATCTTGGACACAAATGTCGAAGAAAGCCGAAGGGAAAACGAAGACGAAAGTGGTGAGTTTAAATCTGTAATTACTTTTAATGTGAAAAGAAATTATGCAACATCGTGATCGGTTGTGTAATAACAAGGCGTCCACTCCTTTGTCATTTCAGTCTGAATTTACTGGGATTTTTCGGCAAAATCATTCATTTAATAATCTGTGTTTCATCAGTTCTCCCTGTACATGTATTGATTGCATGAAGTTATGATTTAACTTGCTATACGGCATCAAAGAGTACAATGAATAGTATTAGTCAAAGTGAAACGAGATATTACCGAGCCGAGGTTGTGTTCGTGCAAGTACCGTACTAACTTTAAAAATAGATTACCGACCGCACACACTCTGTTTCTCTAGTAAATACGTGTAAAAACAAGATGTTTTTTAAAAGTACGTTTCTGTAATTTTCCCGGGTTTATATCATGTTATATGTTCGATAAAGTTGCAGCAACGTACTGCAGGAAATCAAATACAAGCGAGGTTTATATATTACCATAAATATTTTTTTGCCGCTTAATCCTGCGCAGTCATCTATAAACGTCTCATGGCGCATCTTGAAAAAATTGGCCAAATTTTTTCAAGTTCGCTGTTCGCAATCCGTCTTCTGTAGCCTATAGATTACGGTAATCTTCTCCATCCGCATTATTCCTGTTTGGTTTATTATTACCTCTGGACCCGGTTGTTCAAAGCACGGCCTGTTTACATGGAGGGAGGGTGACCCGGGTGCCCGGGTCACCCTCCTAGCCGGGCTACCCTGGGAGGGCCAACTTTTCATACATTTCTTTACAAAGCACACTGAAGTGTTTACATGACAGACAGGGTCACCCGCCTACCCGGGTCACCCTGTCTGCTTGCCAGGGTCACCCGGCTAGGCGGGCTATCTTTTCTGCATGTAAACGGTCAAACCCGGGTCACCCGCCTAGGCGGGCTATCTTTTCTGCATGTAAACGGTCAAACCCGGGTCACCCTCCTAGGCGTGCAATCTCTGTTGACTTGGAAAACCCGCGATAATGGCGGAACAAGCGATAAAAACAGCAAAATCACCTCTATAGCCTTTATTCTTGCTGCCATGTTTGTTATGTAGTGCTTAATAAATCGCGCCGTTACAATTAAAAAAAAGTAAGCCAAAACATGAGCCCGCCAAAACAAGAGCCCGCCAAAAAAGATAGCTCGCCCATATGATAGCCCGCCCTAATAGCCCACCCATGTAAAGGCGGGCTATGTTTTAGCCCGGCTGGGAGGGTGACCCTGGTACCCGGGTCACCCTCCCTCCATGTAAACAGGCCCTAACTAGCTAATCCTGGATTAGCGTGAAGTTTGATTTCTCAGTTTTGTAACTTTTCAGTGAAGTTTTCTGTTTATATTTTTTGCTCTTCAGTTTTGACTTTGACTAATGTCAAACTCCACAAAACATTGTCATGAAAAACCACATTTATATAGGAGAAATTGAAACCTCGATTATTTTTTAATCCTGGATTAGCGTTAATCGGCTTTCGAACAACTGGGCCCTCAGATGTTTTTCTACCTTAGTAAACTGTTATTTTGAGGCTCTCTTCAATTTGATGGTGATTTTGCACTTCGTACAGTTTGTTAAGAATTTGTACCTCTTGCAGCAACATCAACAAAGCAAGATTCCGGTATCTTTTAATTAGGTGCTCCTTTCAAAATTTCCGACGATCACCCCCGTCACTGTTATAAGTAATATGGGAGACTCCTTCGCCTCGACTTGATGGCCCTTCGGGGTGGAAATGAACTTGCACAAGGCGTAAGGCTGGTACAACAAACATCCCCTTCACTTTGATATGGTAGTCCCCCCCAAGTTTTTTGGGGGGTTGTAAGCCTGTTCGTATGTAACCCTTATGAAAACCCCTTGCCAGGTTATAAATACAGTCAACCCTCTAAGCCCAAACAATAGCATTCTTACGCTGATTACATAATAATATGTTGTGTTTGACGAGCTCTTGAAAGAAACTGGACGTACTCCGCTTATCGGCGTGTCAAAATATCGCATTGTAATCTGACTTGGTGACCGTTTAATAGAGGTGAAATAAAATACAATTAGCCAATTGGGAAGTCTAAAAGTTTACAGTAAGTACGGGGAGTGATTTCCGGGAACTTGATAAATGACCGCTTAACAGAGGGCTGCTTGATAGAGGTTTGACTGTAATCCCAGATCTGGCTAAAAACGGATTTTACGTAATCGACTTCTCAGTCGTAGTCTGCGTGGAGTCGTTTGAATCTCAGTGCCGCTTCTGCAGACCCAGAAAGAGACTTGAAATATTTATCCTTTCCTCTGTGTATATAGGAGGGGACCAAGCAGCTGCAGAAGCAGGGCAGGTTGAAAAAATCAAACATCACTTTTCTGAGCCGTGGGAAGATAGTGACGTGATTCTTGTGGTTGAAGATGAGAAGTTTCATGTCCATCGTCTGATATTGAGCATGAATTCACCAGTGTTCAAAGCCATGTTCAAATCTCAGTTTAAAGAAGCTACAGCCAACGAGATTCCGCTGCCTGAGAAAAAAGCCAATGAAATACTGGACTTTCTGAAGAAAGTATATGGCCTTCGATACGTAAAAGAGCAAGTGAAAATCACAAGTAAGTTATTAAAATTTGAAGGTCTAGAACATGGAAGTTTTCAGTATTGCCTCTATTGTAAAGCGTTATCGATCGGGCATACATCTGTTGGCCGGCTGGCTAAGGTTTACCAGCTGGGATGTCAGTATTTCTGTTTGTACCTTGTGAGTTGCTTGGTTTCTGTGTTACTTTCTGTAAGCGCATTTCAGATGGAAAATGTGACTGGAAACGAGTCAGTATACAGATAGAAGAACGGTGAGACGTTTGCATCAGTTGAGATATATACCTTAGTGATTCGATTTACATCCCTATATCCAATAAGCACCCTGTTATCGAATCTCTTCTTAATTTTCAATAAGTGCCCCTATTCTGCCTGGGGGTGTGGGGCAGAAAGTGCCCGCGCTGATTCCAAACTTTTATTACTTAAACAGCGTTCAAGCAATTGTAGCCAAACCTTTTGACTTTTCCTTAAAATTATCTGGGAACATGTTGGTGTGTCAATTGTTTGATCATGTGACTTGACGTTTCCATTGCAACCAATTTTTGACAGGTCGTTTTTACCCAAATTAGGTGTTTTTCTGCTCAATTTTCGGTTTTTATGTGATTTTCGCATTTTTATTAAGAGTTTCTTCCAAAAACTTTATAGTTTTAGCATCCTTATATTTTTCTTGATTTTTTAAATCAAATTCGGAGATTTTCTGACATTTCCAGAAAAAGATGGCGGATCCAAGATGGCGGATTTTTTAAAAGGCATGACGTCATTTTGTTGTGATGACGTCATTATTGACACGTGACTGTCACTAAAATAAACAGGCAACCTCGATTCCAGGCTCTCTCTCCTTTTCCTCCCTTGTCGTTGAGTAGAGAGACCCTGGTTGCGGCTGGTCACGTGACCACCCAGATTCTGGGTGGTAAAAAAATATATTCGGAGGGAGGGGTGGTAGAGTGTTAGAGTTGTTGCTGTGACAAATCTACCATGAGAGGGTGAGAGCGTTGACTCTGAGTCGCAACTCGCAGACGCAGCAGGTCTTCAAACAACTCGCAAGAAAAAAAAGCACCAAAAAAGTTTGTACATATGCTTATATGTGGTTATTCAAGCTTCTACAGGCTTTGCCAGGCCGAAGATCACTGCGATAATCTTTTCTCGGAAACTGCTTGCGTAATTCTCAGAACTGCACAACTACGAACTACGACGATCGATCGGACGTTTTACAACGGAATTTTGTCCACGGAAGAAAGCCGATCATTTCAAGAATTAAGTTTACATGTAAGCTTGGTATGTGAACAGCTTTAAGGTAACGAGTTTAAGTGATCGTTAAATTGTATTCACTGCAAAAACTGCCGATGGAAAAAAATTCCTTCGTACAGTCCGTTTGACATAAGCTTAATTATTTCGTGCCGTACAAGTTTGTTGATTTTCAAGGAACCGCTTCGAGCGGTTGTTGTTGTAGATTTTTTGACACCAGAAAACTATATTATGGTCAAACTAACACAGAATCAGTTAGAGAAAATAGTAAGCTACTCTTTTATCCTAAAATTTGGACTATTTCGCTCCAAATGAATTTGTAAATGAATGCCGTTGTGTTTTAATTTAGTGAGTTCGCAGGGTCAGCTGTGAACGAGCTCGCCAAGCTTATTGTTGTTTTCAAAGTTGATTTGAGACCAAGGTGTCTGGTTTACAACCTTGTTTAGCTTTACGATCATGAACCTGTCTACTTAGTGTAAAAGTGAATCTGAAGTCGATGGTTCATCGTTATAGCCGGTAGCTTATAAATTTTGTGTTCGCAAAGCGAATTTTCCATTCTCGTATTAAATTTTCGCGCCGCTGCTTTTGTGGCTCGAAAATATCCGTCACGTATACATTTTCATGTCATGAAGTTGTAAAGAATAAAAACAAACGTTCCATACAAATAGCCTGTTTCACTTTTAACATAATCTTGCCGTATAAAATGCTGTTCCATTTTGAACCAAACTCGATTTGCCCCTTCGATCCCTTGGTTAGTAATTAATGTTCACCTTGACAAAACGGCCTCAAAGACCCACCCTCCCTGCGGTATTGTTGTAACCGCTAGTCACGTGACCAGCCGCAACCAGGGTCTCTCTACTCAACGACAAGGGAGGAAAAGGAGAGAGAGCCTGGAATCGAGGTTGATAAACAGGATGCTTTACAAACCATATAAGTTTCATTTCTATAGCGTAAATACTTTTTGAGATACATAGGCTGATGTGCAGGATCGAAATGTTGCACACCTCACTCGGAATTTCATAAACGGCACCAGGATGCTCCTTGTACGGCACCTATATTTTTTTTAAACAAGTAGCTAGTTGTAAACAAGGGTCTTGAGGAAACAATGTGTGGATTACATCATTCGCCCCTGAAAAATGTTCGGGGGTGTGCCAAATCGGTGTCCAATCAGTTCTGCTTGCGAGAGACACGTGGTAACCAAGGATACATTCTCCTACGTCGGACGGCGCAATTAGCGCCCAGCCCACCTCCGGCCCTTCTATCTTGTACGCGCATAATTTTTTCCTTTTTTTTTCATCGCTCGTGCGTCGCCTTACCAGTAATGATCACATCATTTCAAGGACTTGCTTACATAAATCATTAATGATGCATTTCTTTATCAATTTTAGTGGAAAACGTGGAACATCTTTTAATGTTAAGTGACGAGTACCAGGTAAAAGAACTCATCTTTAACCCTTGTGTGGAGTTCCTTGAGGTCCAACCCAAAACGAAAGAAAATGTAATGAAGATTCTGGCGCTGGCAGACTTGTACAACCTGGATAAAGCCGTACGTCAGGGCTGTGATGACCTCCTCAAGAATATGAAACTTGAGACTCTTTCGGAAACTGTTCCTTTGCAAGATCTTGACAAGGAAAAGATGCAATATTACCTGACGCAGAGGATTGAACGGTTAGAGGCGTTTCTTGATGAGCTGTATCCCCAGTTTTTTGGATTATTGGCGTGTTTGATTTGGCAGTTTCACGAGGCAAGAGGAAAGGGCGTGGATTGGTGCACTCATCATTTCTCTGGGGGTACAGTAAAAGACGGACTTGATATTTCCAGTTCTGTAATCAGAGAATGTTCAAGTTGTTGTCAAATGTTAAAATCAATGCTAAATTTAACCGGCTATGGAAGGAAGTGGGATAGAAATAAATTCTACCGCTACGGAGGCGACAGTCATTTTGATGACAAGTTGCCCTCTGTTATGAAGGATTTTTCTAACTACAAAAGTGGTTAAACTCTGCTCGACGCAAAAAAGGTCAATCTATGAACACGAGTAAGTCAAACATGATTTTAGTAGTAGTTAAAAACAACTGTTGTATCGGCCTTAATTACGAGGAACTACTGAACTACAGATGAATGTATAGTAAAAGTAATTGATAGCTACCTAAACTCACAGATATGCTTTGCATATATAGTTAAAGTTAATTATAATCTCTTTGATATCATATTTTTACCCTAATATTTCATTGCTGTGTTATTTCAGACCCTTCCAAGCATGTCATATCTTATAATTCAAAATTATATTTGTTCCCGCCAGTCAGTATAAAAGTTGTGAATGTACACAGCCTTACCATCCTCTGTTTGTGTGGCCACAGGCCTCTAACATTTTAAATTTTTGTATGAACATTAGGTTTCCTCAGTACAAAGACAGTATTTAGGGCTGTGCATATTTCATAGAATTGTTTAGATTTTGTAGAGATTTTGTATATATTATCATTTTAAATTTTTATCATTTTATCCATGTAAAGCGCATTTGATCATTTACATGTAAATATGAAATTTGCGCTATATAAATTTTAATTATTATTAAAATACTTAGACGTTGTTTATATAGATCTGCTTTTCTGTGTTTCTTTGGGTTATATTTTATATCACTGTTTTTCGAGTTCACAGTTTGAGTTCCGTAAGCCTCTGGTAGAAGTATTAATTTAGATAAGTGGCTCAAAACGTCAATAGGTAAAAATGACTATACTTAATTCAGCTGAATATAGTAAAAACAAGATACGTGTAATCGGAACAAATATCAGCTCAACCATCATTGTACTAGTTCACATTAGCATTTACTAATCCGTCTCAATATATTCCCCACTGCAGTCTTAAGCAGCCTTGTTTGTTTTTGGCTTATTATCTTCATGATGTTTTTCTGCCTTAGCAAACTATTATATAGTATTAATTTATTGACATATTATTTTAACTGGCTGCCTGGCTCCTATGGTTATTACAGGCAGTCAGTACTCTGTTTAATTTCCATTTACTTTCTATTTCAAACTGTAAACTGTTCAGTTGAGTACAAATAAAGGTTGTTGTTGTTGTTGTTTAGATTTTATTCGATTTTAAGGACATTTAAAAAGAATAACTTGAGAAGTGTAAAAATTCCGATAATAAGCTGAAGGGAGTTTATAGAAGAGAGAGAAAGAGGACTGAAGCAGGGCGGTTACATGCTTCAGTCCTCTTTCTCTCTCTTCTGACTGAAGTGAAGGCGACTCCGCCTCCAGTCTAGTATCGGTGGTTTGAGCGCGGGCTCATTTTCCCGGCAAAGGCTCTCCCCAGACCCCACCGCAGTTTCTCCTCCTACATAATCGCGTGCGGAAGAGGCTATTTCTCCGACTAGTCTTTATAAAATTCTAATTCACACGACCACCTACTACTCGGTTAGCTGATTTCCTGACGGACAAAATAAATCAGCTTTTTCTTGGCATGGAGTTGCTGTGCCAATTCAAGTTACTTGAGAAAAAGATGTCAATAATATTTTCTCTTTTTAGTTGTTGTGACAGTTCACATAACCTCCTAAGCTGTCACTGTGTTCTCTTTCAAAAATAGACCAGACCTTGTCAAAACATTGAAGCAGCCTCCCTCGGCCAAATTCGGCAGAGCAGAACGTCTTAGCATATTTTCTCGGAACCACTTCGCGTTCAATTTCTGGGAACGTACCGCTAGTCTGTTTAGAGACAGTGAATATTAGCTCTCGTTCCATACCTTACTGCAGAGTGGAGAGTAACTTTCCTTGATAAGATACTTGTTTCGTTATCTTTGTGGAGTACGTTAATAACATAGTTGGCATAGTTTTTTGCGTTGGCTTGCGACACCAAACTTAACATCAAACATGGCATCTAACGCTCCCGATCCAAGCGAGGAAACAAACCATTCAAGCGATGACGCCGAGTTAAAACCTGGTGGTAAGTTTTACATATTCAGCGATATCTAATTGCTTGCTAAACGGTGGAAAGTTTAATATGAAACCTTGTTTATAGTACAACAATGTTCTGCCCTTTCATGTATTAAAGGAGTGTTTTTCACGGTTCGGCGCATGTGGGTTCATCTTGAATTTTAAACAGCATCGTAAAATAATGACTTCATTAACAATTCAATATTTGGTCGATGATGCATGGAACACAATAAAAGTGAGTGTTAATTATTTTGTTTTAAAATATAGACTGAAAATTTCGCGCGCTCTGATTGGTTAAAAACCATGTTTTATCAGAGTATAAATCATAGAAAAGCGTGTTTTATCGTTTCGCGCGCGTAAATCTATATTTCAAAGCACATAAAGAAGCCAAAACCATGTATTATACTGTCATAAAACACTCCGGGAATTTGAGAACACTTGAGAAATATAGAAAACACTCGCCTGCGGCTCGTGTTTTCTAAATTTCTCTCGTGTTCTCAAATTCCCGTCGTGTTTTATGACAGTATAATACATGGTTTTGGCTTCTTTATTTGTTAAATACAATGTAGGAGTAGACCAAGCAGCAGAAGCAGGACAGGTGGAGAAAATCAAACTCCTACCTCATCACTTTTCTGAGCCGTGGGAAGATAGTGACGTGATCCTTGTGGTTGAAGATGAGAAGTTTCATGTTCATCGTCTGATATTGAGCATGAATTCACCAGTGTTCAAAGCCATGTTCAAATCTCAGTTCAAAGAAGCTACAGCCAACGAGATTCCACTGCCTGGGAAAAAAGCCAATGAAATACTGGACTTTCTGAAGAAAGTGTATGGCTTTCAACACGTCAAAGAGCAAGTGGAAATCACAAGTAAGCTAATATTTTTAAAATTTGAAGGTATAGAACATGGAAGTTTTCAGTATTGGCTATTGTAAAGAGTTATCGATCGGGAATACATCTGTTGGCTGGCTGGCTAAGGTTTACCTGGGATGTCAGTATTTCCGTTTGTACCTTGTGAGTTGCTTGGTTTTTGTGTTACTTTTGTTACAGTCCTATATCCAATAAGCACCCTGTTATCGAATCTCTTCTCAATTTTCAATAAGTGCCCCTAATTTCTAACTAGTAGTAATCACCATACATAAATCCACGCGTGTTTGTCACGCCGACGTATAAACATAGTGTTTTTTGTTCATCCGCACAGAAACACAATTTACATACAATTTAGGCACAGTTTAACCCTACTCTGCCTGGTAATGGGGGGGTGGGGGCAGATCGAAAGTGCCCGCGCTGATTCCAAACTTTTATTTGCGTTCAAGCAATTGTAGCCAAACTGTTTTACTTTTCCTTAAAATTATCTGGGAACATGTTGGTGTGTCAATTGTTTGATCACGTGACTTGACGTTTCCATAGCAACCAATTTTTGACAGGTCGTTTTTACCCAAATTAGGTGTTTTTTCTGCTCAATTTTCGGTTGTTATGTGATTTTCGCTTTTTATTAAGAGTTTCTTCCAAAAACTTTATAGTTTCAGCATCCTTATTTCCATCCTTTTAAATCAAATTCGGAGATTTTCTGACATTTCCGAAAAAAGATGGCGGATCCAAGATGGCGGATTTTTTAAACGTATGACGTCATTTTGTTGTGATGACGTCATAATTGACACGTGACTGTCACTGAATACTTTTGGAGATACATGGGGGGAGGGGCAGAATAGGGTTAAACACAGTTCAAGCACGGTTTATAGGTACTAAATTCGCATATTGTTGTTTACATACGCTTAGTGAAATAACCTCACGATTTTTCAGTAGCTCGGAGTTTTGTATTAGGAGGAGTGTATATTGAACATACGCTTTGTTTTATGTTATTGTATATGTTGTGGTTCAAAATTTTTTTGGGTTTAAAATTTTTCACACCAGTTTAATTTTTATTTTCCTTTGTCTAATATACATTACCATAATCTGAAACAAAGGAAAATCAAAATCAAACTGGTTTGAAAAATTTTAAACCAAAAATAAATTTAAACCACAACATATGCACTGTCAGGAGCATATCACCCATTCTTTACCGAGTGAAGACAGCGAAATCGCCGACTTCCGGGTAATCTCAGTGCCTGAAATATGACTCTCAAACGTAGATTTTTCATGTCCAACAACGTTAGGATCGCGCATCCCGTCAAAATAGGCCACGTTCTGGCTGATGTGCAGGATCGAAAAATAGCACACCTCACTCGGAATTTCATAAACGGCACCAGGATGCTCCTGGTACGGCACCTATATATATATATATTTTTAAACAAGTGGGTTGACATGAGGCTTTCAACATGAGTTGTAAACAAGGATCATGAGGAAACAATGTGTAGATTACATCATTCGCCCCTGAAAAATGTTCAGGGTGTGCCAAATCGGTGTCCAATCAGTTCTGCTAGCGATAGATACGTGGTAACCGAGGATACATTCTCCTTCGTCGAACGGCGCAATTAGCGCCCAGCCCACCTCCGGCCCTTCTATCTTGTACGCGCATAATTTTCCTTTTTATTTTCGTGGACACATTGTGTAACAATGTTTCTCAGAAAATATTGTGGATACTCGCCGGCACGCCCATCACTCACTCGCCGCATTCCAAACATTCCTAGTTAACTCATTAGTGAGAGTATCAAGATCTGTCACCAAGATTGGGCGGCAAACTAAAAGGTCGACGTCGATCCATAGGGGGAGGGGAGCCAGAGGGGATAGTAAAATTGCACGATTCTCTTCACGAATAGACTTTGTGTGTAGTGATTTGAGAGATTGACATTATTCCATATAGGAATAATATTAGGAATCAACATTAATCATAGATAGATAAGAGGCGGATAATTGAACTCATGAGACCATTCTGCAAAACACAGCTCAAAATAAATAGATTACGAAAAGGCGAAAAAAAAGTATAAAGTCTAATGCTCGACTGACAGCCTCCAGCGCCTGCTACGCAGGGTAGAGTGGCTCTTTTGGAGAGAGGCTCTGTGACACGAAAATTGCTGAAAGCACCCTTTGATTTTTCATGACCTTTCATTGCTCGTGCGTCGCCTTATCAGTATCACATCATTTCAAGGACTTGCTTACATAAATCATTAATGATGCATTTCTTTATCAATTTTAGTGGAAAACGTGGAACATCTTTTAATGTTAAGTGACGAGTACCAGGTAAAAGAACTCATCTTCAACCCTTGTGTGGAGTTCCTTGAGGTCCAAGCCAAAACGAAAGAAAATGTAATGAAGATTCTGGCGCTTGCAGACTTGTACAACCTGGATAAAGTACGTCAGGGCTGTGATGACCTCCTCAAGAATATGAAACTTGAGTCTCTTTCGGAAACTGTTCATTTGCAAGATCTTGACAAGGAAAAGACGCAACATTACCTGACGCAGAGGATTGAACGGCTAGAGACGTTTCTTGATGAGCTGTATCCCCAGTTTTTTGGATTATTGGCGTATTCGATTTTGCTGTTGCACGAGGCAGGAAATGGCGTGGAGTGGTGTACTCATCATTTCTCTAACGGTACATTAAATTTCAGACTTGATATTTCCGATTCTGAAATCAGAAAATGTTCAAGTTGTTGTAAAATGTTAAATTCAGTGGTTAGATCGAGTGTTGGAAAGCGTAGTTATGGAAAGGATATCTACCGCTACGTTGGCGACAATAATTTTGATTACAAGTTACCCAAAGTTATGAAGGATTTTTATAACTACAAAAGGTCAATCTATGAGCACGAGTAAGTCAAAACATGATTATAAGTAATAGTTTAAAACTGTCGTATCGGCCTTAATTACGAGGAACAAGTGAACTACAGATGTAATAGTAATTGATAGCTACCTAAACTCACAGATATGTTTTGCATAGTTTCTGTTAATTATAATCTCTTTGATATCATATTTTTACCCTGATATTTCATTGCTGTGTTATTTCAGACCCTTCCAAGCATGTCATATTATGATTCAAAATTATAATTGTTTCCGTGTATAAAAGTTGTGAATGTACACAGCCTTACCATCCTCTGTTTGTGTGGCCACAGGCCTCTAATATTTTAAAATTCTGTATGAACATTAGGTTTCCTCGGTACAAAGGCGGTATTTAGGGCTGTGTTAATTTCATAGAATTATGTAAAAATACTTACAAGTTGTTTGTATCTGCTTTTCTGTGTTTCTTTGGGTTATATTTTATATTACTGTTTTTCGAGTTCACAGTTGAGTGCCGTGAGCCTGGGGGGGGGGGGGGGGGGGCACTCCCTTATATATGCTATACTGACTAATGTTACTAACTTTAATCATGATACATTAGATGACGCTAAGATCAAGCGTCATATAGATCTCATGAAAGAGAAATATATCGCCCATTGGAAACATACCGTTCAAAAATTCCCAAAAACTAAAATTTTACAGCATTTTGAAAAGCATCTATACACCCTCAATCTATTTAGACTTGACTAGAAAAAACCCTGATAGAAAAGCTTTAGTGAAACTTGAATAAGCAACCACCAACTTAAGATTGAAACCGGTAGATATGAAAAACATCTCAAGGTGTGATAGACTTTGCACTCTTTGTGATCTCAATAATATCGAAGATGAAATTCATTTTTTGTTTCATTGTCCCAACTATTCATCAATTAGAGATGGCTTTTATAATAAAATAGATAATAAATTCTCAAATTTCAATCAGTTACCACTCACAGAATTAATTATAGAGTTATTGAACTCCTCTGATTATTTTATTAACATACAGTTGGTAAAGTTCATTTCCTCCTGTATTGATCTGCGAAACAAATTGATATCAGCCTAGTTTGATAGTTAAGATTTACGTGTAATTCTCTTTTCCATTGTATTTTTTTTTCTTTTTTTTTTCTATTTCTATTTTACTTTCAGTTCGTTTTCTATCTATATTATTTTACGCTTTTGCAATACTGTAATGATTTATGGTCATGCAAATAAAGCTTATTGTTGTTGAGGCACGTGCCGCTGGACAGGGTATGGCTTTTAAGTATTTTGGTCTGGAACAAGGTATAACAAACGACATTTTTTGGTCTGGAACAGGGTATCAGTCTCCCAAAAGTTGGCACAAAGATCGCTGATTGATACTCTGGAATAGGATTGTTAGTCAGACGAAACGAAACGCGTAGGAAATAATCTTTACAACTACAAGTTCGCAGTGCTGCTTACTAGTTTAGCCTTTTGGGTTAGGAAAAATCGTTAAAATAGTCTGGAACAGGGTATCTTTTTAATATTTAGCCTGGAACAGGGTCGCAAAATTAGCGTTTTGTAGTCTGGTACAGGGTAAGGGTTTCTATAGCCCAGCGGCACACCCCCACCCAATTTTTTTTTTTGGGGGGGGGGGGGGGGGTGCGCGGCGTAAGCCTCTGGTACTAGTATTAATTTAGAATTCAGTTATTAAACAAGTGGCTCAAAACGTCAATAAGTAAAAATGACTATACTTAATTCAGCTGAATATAGTAAAAACAAGATACGTGTAATCGGAACAAATATCAGCTTAACCGGCCATGTTGTACTAGTTGACATTAGCATTTACTAATCCGTCTCAATATATTCCCCAATGCAGTATTAACCAGCCTTGTTTGTATTTGGCTTATTATCTTCATGATGTTTTTCTGCCTTAGCAAACTATTATATTTAGTATTTATTGACATATTGTTTTAATTGGCTGCCTGGCTCCTATGGTTATTACAGGCAGTCAGTACTCTGTTTAATTTCCATTTACTTTCTATTTCAAACTGTAAACTGTTCAGTTGAGTACAAATAAAGGTTGTTGTTGTTGTTGTTTAGATTTTATTCGATTTTAAGGACATTTAAAAAGAATAACTTGAGAAGTGTAAAAATTCCGGTAATAACCCCCCCCCCCCCCCCCCACCCCCACCTTCCCCTCCCCGAAAATAAGCCCTCATTCCTTCCGAAAATAAGCCCCTAGCTCCGAAAATATAACCTCCCTGAAAATAAACCCACAAAAAGTAATTTGAAAATCATCGATTGGATACCCCGGGGGTAAGCCCAGCCGGCTCAGTATTCGGAATTTTACGGCACAGCCTGCTGAAGTAGCGGCCCGAAATTCAAAATGGCAATCGTCCTCCTTCGTCGAACGCAGTTATTAAAGACCTTTAGATCGGAGTACGAGTACGAGATTGACTACGAGTACTATACTTTCGAATTTCAAATCAGTCACGTTCCCAGAGCCCTCACTCCTCCCTGTTGCTGACCAGTAGAGAAGGAGGCTCTAGGAACAAGATTGGTGTTAGACGTGTTAATGTAAACCCTGCGCACTAGGTATGAAAAGTCGTACTCGTACTCAATCTCGTACTCGTACTCCGATCTAAAGGTCGCTATTACTCTAATGAAACAAAACTGGCTTTGTTAATGTTCATTTGGGAAATAGATTATTCCAGTCCCAGGACCCCTCTTCTCGCTTTCTTCCTGCCAGTGGCGTATCAGCAATACTATTAATAACCAGTTTTCAGACCAGCCTCCAACGCAGGCATCTTAAATCAAAGAAGTGGCTTGAGGAAGAGAAACCACTTGGGATAAGAACAGCTTTGGAGGAAGCTGAAGGGAGTTTATAGAAGAGAGAGAAAGAGGACTGAAGCAGGGCGGTTACATGCTTCAGTCCTCTTTCTCTCTCTGTTTAGAGACAGCTCTCGTTCCATACCTTACTGCAGAGTGGAGAGTAACTTTCCTTGATAAGATACTTGTTTCGTTATCTTTGTGGAGTACGTTAATAACATA
This sequence comes from Desmophyllum pertusum, assembly GCA_029204205.1. NCBI lineage: Eukaryota > Metazoa > Cnidaria > Anthozoa > Scleractinia > Caryophylliidae > Desmophyllum > Desmophyllum pertusum. The sequence goes on from MU825396.1 coordinate 1,683,207, forward strand.
GTTGGCATAGTTTTTGCGTTGGCTTACGACACCAAACTTAACATCATACATGGCATCTAACGTTCCCAGCGAGGAAACAAACCATTCAAGCGATGACGCCGAGTCAGTAAAACCTGGTAAGTTTTACATATTCAGCGATATCTAATTGCTTGCTAAACGGTTGAAAGTATAATATGAAACCTTGTTTATAGTACAACATTGTGCTGCCCTTTCATGTCTTAAAGGAGTTTCACGGTTCAGCGCATTAGTTGTCGTAGAATGAACATGTCAACATGTTTGTAAAGCTGTATGCAATAAAGAACGGGTTCAATATGTAAAATCAACAACGATTTTATTTCAAATAAGTCGAGCTGCTTCGAAACGCGTTGCTCTTTTAGTGTGGGCGCGAAAAGACAGACGTTAATTGCCTGCGATCTAAAGCACTAAAAGCGTAATTTTCGGCGTATACATAGAGCAACCTAAAGCCTGGTTTCCATATAATCGCAACGATCGTTGCGACTGCGATCGTTGCGATCGTTGCGATTATATGGAAACCAGGCTTTAGCTTTTTCATCGGTGTAAATTTCATTTTGAACTTTTTTGAACTTCTTTAGTTAGACGCTATATAGATGTTTAATACACAGTTGTTCTCTCCATAATACGGTGAATTTGGTCATTTGATGTTGTTGTTTTTGCAGAGAACGGCTAAGAAATGTACCAATATGTAGAGCCATTGTACGAGAACGTCACAAAACAATAGGTTTAATTAGCAGTCAATGGCTCTGCACTTGTGTTTTACATTGGTACATTTCTTAGCCGTTTTTATGAAATAAAAGCACGAAGCAATTTTCTATGTTTCCGTAGAGTTATGGTAAGTGGTTTTGAGCCAATCATAGCACGCGTAGTATCTTGTTTATTTCATAAAAAGGGTATACTGAGGTTTACAATAAAATCATTTAAGGTAACTGTTTACAGCCCTTGTGCTTTGATTGTTCGCTACTATATCTGTTGAAGGTAAAATAATGGTATCAAATGAATACCCAAGTTAGCGTGCGTGGCAGGCCCTTTCTACACCTGCCACACCGGCTAGGCTAAAGTGGGGTTGGGTTTCATTATTCCATGCCACCATCTTTGCTTATATTATATATGACTTCTGCGTCGATCATCCTGGAAAAGTTTAGGTTGTTAAAGATCTTTTCAAGATTTAAATGACCTTTTGATTTAATTTCGTCTGACGCACTGACAGCTCACATAAACTGAAAATACAGCGGAAGCTCCCGTAAGCGGACACCCTCGGGAAGCAGAGTAGAGTTGTTCGCTTACGAGAGTGTCCGCTGAGAGAGCTTCAAACTGTATAAGGTATTTTCACGGTTAATGACTGACGACTCACTATCCATCCATCTAGACTGACGATTGCATGTCGCAGTGTAAAAATAATGTATCCTATGTGAATGGACAGGGGGGTGAGGGTATGGAGGTCTCGTGGAAGATGGACCAGGCGTCATAACGGCCGCTAGATGCTGCGCTGTACCTCACTTCATTTGTTTGTTAGCCTGTTCTAGGCGTTCGGATAGTGGAGGAGAGACGCGAAAAGACGCGAAAAGACGCGAAAAGACGCGAAAAGACGCGCGAAGCGCGAGGAGAGGGCGCGTCTTTTCGTGTCGCTCCCCCACTATCCGAACGCCTGGAATATGCTATTTGTTTGTTTGTTTGTTTGTTTGTTTCAGGGTAACAGTCACAATAAGCCAGATGCGTTACTAATGTACGAGCAACAGTTAGCTAAGCTGTCCTGTCCTGTGCAGTACAGAAAGGAAGGTGCGTTTGTACCATCCTACCACGAAAAGTATCCTTTTATCTACTGAACTATCAACTCTATATCGATCTCTGGATTATTTAAACAAAGTCTACATTAGACCTGGTTTAAGGCTGAATTCGGGTTCACACGGGACTCTCTTACAACGACTAGGCGGAGGATACACTGTATTAATACAACGTGGATAAGTTAAAGTTCACATAGAGTGAATTTAGATTTGGAATACGGTAACTACCGTAAAGTCCCGAACGTTAACGATGGTCGTTACTTTCGGAATTAGAAGCCTTTGGGGCTCCCTACTTTCGGTGGGTCGTTACTTTCGGGGAACAAAAATCGTTAAATAACTGAAGCTGGTGCGAGCTCTTTTTCTGAAATCAGAAAAGACCGAAATTCGTAAAAACAATTGCTGTTGAAAAATGAAAATATTTGTGGCATAAGCGATAGCTTTCCTTGTAGTAAAGTGCCTTATGACACTGTAAGAAGGTGCATTGTATATATGGATTCTGTGCTTCCTAGCCACACCGACTCTCCCACAATCTCCCATATGACTCATAATTTGGTTATCTTCCTAATAAATGTATATTGTGTACAGGGTGTTATCGGTACTTCTCCTTGACTCGTGTGTAATCTAGATGGGTATTCTACGAGATATGGAAGACAGATCAATGTCCGAACTCATAGTTTTGCCAGAAATTGAATCAATAGACAATTAATTATATATTAGGCTACAAGGATAATGACAATAAATTGCACCAACCCGCAGCTAATCACGGTGGAATGACATTGCAGCTTACAGAGTGTAGAAGGATTAGGTTTAATTAAAAAGAACCTTACTCTTTCCGCTGAGTACAGGTGTAGTCTACAGGACCTGTCCGGATCCAGTTCACCCGGCCCACCAAACTTCGGACATAATTACCACATTTTAAACAAAGAACATGTAACTCGAGACCTTCTGCGGAACTTCAGTGCAGTGCTTATTATAGTCGGTTTCCTCAAACATCATGCTTTTATTTCAGTTTTAAAGTGACAGTTACACACAGATTTTAAATACTGAATGAAAATCGTTAGTGTGGGAATTTGTAAAGGTGATCGTTGAATAAAGGTTAAGTTCATAGTAGTTGAGTGGTACAGTTTCTGGGACAGCATGACAGCATTCAGGTTGAGCGCAGCAGTGCGAGGAATGTGTGACGATATATACATTTGCGACAAAATAACGTCGCTTTGATCGAAAATTCAGGCGTCTCCTCGCGTGACACGGTGTCAACTAGTCTCCAGTCCTCTCCAGATGTGTTCCCAGTGTCACGATAGAAGGGATCACTCAGGGCTCGACAAAACCCCTGTCCGGTCGTCCGGGGCAAGTAGATGTTCCTGTCGGGCAAGTAACTTTCTCTGCTCACTTGCCCGACGGGCAAGGGCCCAGGCAAGCCTTTTACCAACTACATTGTTAAAATGACGATTTTGTGAAACAAAACAGTAAATTTTAAGCACATTTGGTCGGGGTAATCAAGGGTTTTAGATGAAGCTTGACGAAAATTACAAGGAAATAGGCTGAAATAGGAGACGCCTACAAACAAGGCTGTGCGACCGTTCGCCAAGCTGGGAAACCGGCTTTTTCAGTTCTAAATTTGCCATAAAATCAGTCACATAATAAATTGAAGTTAAAAAAACAATTTATCTGGTCTTGTTTTGCTTTCGTTAAGAGAAATATAGGCCAAAACACGTCAACAAAGATTCTTTCGGCTCCACAAGCGGCCATGTTTTAAAATCGCCCCATAATGCATTGCAAACCATGCAAACCATTGAATACGTCATGTATGCCGATGGATTGTATCTCTGGTGAGAGGCACAAGCACAGACATTTTTCTTAGGGGCAACCCTGCAAACCAGTTTGTAACTTTGGAGGTAAATTAAACCAAAAACACATTACAGTACACGTAGGTAGAACAGAGAGCCAAACTGAAGGCCTAACCCAGTGTATTTTCGTTTTCTTTGTTTCATGAATAATTAATGAGTTTGAGAACCTGGGCAAGTGGGGAGGTGCCCCGGGCAAGCAAAATTTGAGAGTTGCTTGCCCAAAGGGCAAGTTGGAATTTTCGAGCCCTGGTCATCACTTTCGTGTTGCGTCGCGTCGCGCAGTCGTGCAATAGAAAACTTCGCGCTGTGCCGAAAACCTCTTTTGAACTGAGATGGCTTGTAACACCACCATCTTGGACACAAATGTCGAAGAAAGCCGAAGGGAAAACGAAGACGAAAGTGGTGAGTTTAAATCTGTAATTACTTTTAATGTGAAAAGAAATTATGCAACATCGTGATCGGTTGTGTAATAACAAGGCGTCCACTCCTTTGTCATTTCAGTCTGAATTTACTGGGATTTTCGGCAAAATCATTCATTTAATAATCTGTGTTTCATCAGTTCTCCCTGTACATGTATTGATTGCATGAAGTTATGATTTAACTTGCTATACGGCATCAAAGAGTACAATGAATAGTATTAGTCAAAGTGAAACGAGATATTACCGAGCCGAGGTTGTGTTCGTGCAAGTACCGTACTAACTTTAAAAATAGATTACCGACCGCACACACTCTGTTTCTCTAGTAAATACGTGTAAAAACAAGATGTTTTTTAAAAGTACGTTTCTGTAATTTTCCCGGGTTTATATCATGTTATATGTTCGATAAAGTTGCAGCAACGTACTGCAGGAAATCAAATACAAGCGAGGTTTATATATTACCATAAATATTTTTTTGCCGCTTAATCCTGCGCAGTCATCTATAAACGTCTCATGGCGCATCTTGAAAAAATTGGCCAAATTTTTTTCAAGTTCGCTGTTCGCAATCCGTCTTCTGTAGCCTATAGATTACGGTAATCTTCTCCATCCGCATTATTCCTGTTTGGTTTATTATTACCTCTGGACCCGGTTGTTCAAAGCACGGCCTGTTTACATGGAGGGAGGGTGACCCGGGTGCCCGGGTCACCCTCCTAGCCGGGCTACCCTGGGAGGGCCAACTTTTCATACATTTCTTTACAAAGCACACTGAAGTGTTTACATGACAGACAGGGTCACCCGCCTACCCGGGTCACCCTGTCTGCTTGCCAGGGTCACCCGGCTAGGCGGGCTATCTTTTCTGCATGTAAACGGTCAAACCCGGGTCACCCGCCTAGGCGGGCTATCTTTTCTGCATGTAAACGGTCAAACCCGGGTCACCCTCCTAGGCGTGCAATCTCTGTTGACTTGGAAAACCCGCGATAATGGCGGAACAAGCGATAAAAACAGCAAAATCACCTCTATAGCCTTTATTCTTGCTGCCATGTTTGTTATGTAGTGCTTAATAAATCGCGCCGTTACAATTAAAAAAAAGTAAGCCAAAAACATGAGCCGCCAAAACAAGAGCCCGCCAAAAAAGATAGCTCGCCCATATGATAGCCCGCCCTAATAGCCCACCCATGTAAAGGCGGGCTATGTTTTAGCCCGGCTGGGAGGGTGACCCTGGTACCCGGGTCACCCTCCCTCCATGTAAACAGGCCCTAACTAGCTAATCCTGGATTAGCGTGAAGTTTGATTTCTCAGTTTTGTAACTTTTCAGTGAAGTTTTCTGTTTATATTTTTTGCTCTTCAGTTTTGACTTTGACTAATGTCAAACTCCACAAAACATTGTCATGAAAAACCACATTTATATAGGAGAAATTGAAACCTCGATTATTTTTTAATCCTGGATTAGCGTTAATCGGCTTTCGAACAACTGGGCCCTCAGATGTTTTTCTACCTTAGTAAACTGTTATTTTGAGGCTCTCTTCAATTTGATGGTGATTTTGCACTTCGTACAGTTTGTTAAGAATTTGTACCTCTTGCAGCAACATCAACAAAGCAAGATTCCGGTATCTTTTAATTAGGTGCTCCTTTCAAAATTTCCGACGATCACCCCCGTCACTGTTATAAGTAATATGGGAGACTCCTTCGCCTCGACTTGATGGCCCTTCGGGGTGGAAATGAACTTGCACAAGGCGTAAGGCTGGTACAACAAACATCCCCTTCACTTTGATATGGTAGTCCCCCCCAAGTTTTTTGGGGGGTTGTAAGCCTGTTCGTATGTAACCCTTATGAAAACCCCTTGCCAGGTTATAAATACAGTCAACCCTCTAAGCCCAAACAATAGCATTCTTACGCTGATTACATAATAATATGTTGTGTTTGACGAGCTCTTGAAAGAAACTGGACGTACTCCGCTTATCGGCGGGTCAAAATATCGCATTGTAATCTGACTTGGTGACCGTTTAATAGAGGTGAAATAAAATACAATTAGCCAATTGGGAAGTCTAAAAGTTTACAGTAAGTACGGGGAGTGATTTCCGGGAACTTGATAAATGACCGCTTAACAGAGGGCTGCTTGATAGAGGTTTGACTGTAATCCCAGATCTGGCTAAAAACGGATTTTACGTAATCGACTTCTCAGTCGTAGTCTGCGTGGAGTCGTTTGAATCTCAGTGCCGCTTCTGCAGACCCAGAAAGAGACTTGAAATATTTATCCTTTCCTCTGTGTATATAGGAGGGGACCAAGCAGCTGCAGAAGCAGGGCAGGTTGAAAAAATCAAACATCACTTTTCTGAGCCGTGGGAAGATAGTGACGTGATTCTTGTGGTTGAAGATGAGAAGTTTCATGTCCATCGTCTGATATTGAGCATGAATTCACCAGTGTTCAAAGCCATGTTCAAATCTCAGTTTAAAGAAGCTACAGCCAACGAGATTCCGCTGCCTGAGAAAAAAAGCCAATGAAATACTGGACTTTCTGAAGAAAGTATATGGCCTTCGATACGTAAAAGAGCAAGTGAAAATCACAAGTAAGTTATTAAAATTTGAAGGTCTAGAACATGGAAGTTTTCAGTATTGCCTCTATTGTAAAGCGTTATCGATCGGGCATACATCTGTTGGCCGGCTGGCTAAGGTTTACCAGCTGGGATGTCAGTATTTCTGTTTGTACCTTGTGAGTTGCTTGGTTTCTGTGTTACTTTCTGTAAGCGCATTTCAGATGGAAAATGTGACTGGAAACGAGTCAGTATACAGATAGAAGAACGGTGAGACGTTTGCATCAGTTGAGATATATACCTTAGTGATTCGATTTACATCCCTATATCCAATAAGCACCCTGTTATCGAATCTCTTCTTAATTTTCAATAAGTGCCCCTATTCTGCCTGGGGTGTGGGGGCAGAAAGTGCCCGCGCTGATTCCAAACTTTTATTACTTAAACAGCGTTCAAGCAATTGTAGCCAAACCTTTTGACTTTTCCTTAAAATTATCTGGGAACATGTTGGTGTGTCAATTGTTTGATCATGTGACTTGACGTTTCCATTGCAACCAATTTTTGACAGGTCGTTTTTACCCAAATTAGGTGTTTTTCTGCTCAATTTTCGGTTTTTATGTGATTTTCGCATTTTTATTAAGAGTTTCTTCCAAAAACTTTATAGTTTTAGCATCCTTATATTTTTCTTGATTTTTTAAATCAAATTCGGAGATTTTCTGACATTTCCAGAAAAAGATGGCGGATCCAAGATGGCGGATTTTTTAAAAGGCATGACGTCATTTGTTGTGATGACGTCATTATTGACACGTGACTGTCACTAAAATAAACAGGCAACCTCGATTCCAGGCTCTCTCTCCTTTTCCTCCCTTGTCGTTGAGTAGAGAGACCCTGGTTGCGGCTGGTCACGTGACCACCCAGATTCTGGGTGGTAAAAAAATATATTCGGAGGGAGGGGTGGTAGAGTGTTAGAGTTGTTGCTGTGACAAATCTACCATGAGAGGGTGAGAGCGTTGACTCTGAGTCGCAACTCGCAGACGCAGCAGGTCTTCAAACAACTCGCAAGAAAAAAAAGCACCAAAAAAGTTTGTACATATGCTTATATGTGGTTATTCAAGCTTCTACAGGCTTTGCCAGGCCGAAGATCACTGCGATAATCTTTTCTCGGAAACTGCTTGCGTAATTCTCAGAACTGCACAACTACGAACTACGACGATCGATCGGACGTTTTACAACGGAATTTTGTCCACGGAAGAAAGCCGATCATTTCAAGAATTAAGTTTACATGTAAGCTTGGTATGTGAACAGCTTTAAGGTAACGAGTTTAAGTGATCGTTAAATTGTATTCACTGCAAAAACTGCCGATGGAAAAAATTCCTTCGTACAGTCCGTTTGACATAAGCTTAATTATTTCGTGCCGTACAAGTTTGTTGATTTTCAAGGAACCGCTTCGAGCGGTTGTTGTTGTAGATTTTTTGACACCAGAAAACTATATTATGGTCAAACTAACACAGAATCAGTTAGAGAAAATAGTAAGCTACTCTTTTATCCTAAAATTTGGACTATTTCGCTCCAAATGAATTTGTAAATGAATGCCGTTGTGTTTTAATTTAGTGAGTTCGCAGGGTCAGCTGTGAACGAGCTCGCCAAGCTTATTGTTGTTTTCAAAGTTGATTTGAGACCAAGGTGTCTGGTTTACAACCTTGTTTAGCTTTACGATCATGAACCTGTCTACTTAGTGTAAAAGTGAATCTGAAGTCGATGGTTCATCGTTATAGCCGGTAGCTTATAAATTTTGTGTTCGCAAAGCGAATTTTCCATTCTCGTATTAAATTTTCGCGCCGCTGCTTTTGTGGCTCGAAAATATCCGTCACGTATACATTTTTCATGTCATGAAGTTGTAAAGAATAAAAACAAACGTTCCATACAAATAGCCTGTTTCACTTTTAACATAATCTTGCCGTATAAAATGCTGTTCCATTTTGAACCAAACTCGATTTGCCCCTTCGATCCCTTGGTTAGTAATTAATGTTCACCTTGACAAAACGGCCTCAAAGACCCACCCTCCCTGCGGTATTGTTGTAACCGCTAGTCACGTGACCAGCCGCAACCAGGGTCTCTCTACTCAACGACAAGGGAGGAAAAGGAGAGAGAGCCTGGAATCGAGGTTGATAAACAGGATGCTTTACAAACCATATAAGTTTCATTTCTATAGCGTAAATACTTTTTGAGATACATAGGCTGATGTGCAGGATCGAAATGTTGCACACCTCACTCGGAATTTCATAAACGGCACCAGGATGCTCCTTGTACGGCACCTATATTTTTTTTAAACAAGTAGCTAGTTGTAAACAAGGGTCTTGAGGAAACAATGTGTGGATTACATCATTCGCCCCTGAAAAATGTTCGGGGGTGTGCCAAATCGGTGTCCAATCAGTTCTGCTTGCGAGAGACACGTGGTAACCAAGGATACATTCTCCTACGTCGGACGGCGCAATTAGCGCCCAGCCCACCTCCGGCCCTTCTATCTTGTACGCGCATAATTTTTTCCTTTTTTTTTCATCGCTCGTGCGTCGCCTTACCAGTAATGATCACATCATTTCAAGGACTTGCTTACATAAATCATTAATGATGCATTTCTTTATCAATTTTAGTGGAAAACGTGGAACATCTTTTAATGTTAAGTGACGAGTACCAGGTAAAAGAACTCATCTTTAACCCTTGTGTGGAGTTCCTTGAGGTCCAACCCAAAACGAAAGAAAATGTAATGAAGATTCTGGCGCTGGCAGACTTGTACAACCTGGATAAAGTGTGGCAGGGCTGTAATGACCTCCTCAAGAATATGAAACTTGAGTCTCTTTCGGAAACTGTTCATTTGCAAGATCTTGACAAGGAAAAGATGCAATATTACTTGACGCAGAGGATTGAACGGTTAGAGACGATTCTTGATGAGCTGTATCCCCAGTTTTTGGATTATTGGCGTGTTCGATTTGGCAGTTTCACGAGGCAAGAGGAAAGGGCGTGGATTGGTGCACTCATCATTTCTCTGGGGGTACAGTAAAAGACGGACTTGATATTTCCAGTTCTGTAATCAGAGAATGTTCATGTTGTTGTAAAATGTTAAAATCAATGCTAAATTTAACCGGCTATGGAAGGAATTGGGATAGAAATAAATTCTACCGCTACGGAGGCGACAGTCATTTTGATGACAAGTTGCCCTCTGTTATGAAGGATTTTTTCTAACTACAAAAGTGGTTAAACTCTGCTCGACGCAAATTAGGTCAATCTATGAACACGACTGAGTAAGTCAAACATGATTCTAAGTAGTAGTTAAAAAAAACTGTCGTATCGGCCTTAATTACGAGGAACGACTGAACTACAGATGAATGTATAGTAAAAGTAATTGATAGCTACCTAAACTCACAGATATGTTTTGCATAGTTTCTGTTAATTATAATCTCTTTGATATCATATTTTTACCCTGATATTTCATTGCTGTGTTATTTCAGACCCTTCCAAGCATGTCATATTATGATTCAAAATTATAATTGTTTCCGTGTATAAAAGTTGTGAATGTACACAGCCTTACCATCCTCTGTTTGTGTGGCCACAGGCCTCTAATATTTTAAAATTCTGTATGAACATTAGGTTTCCTCGGTACAAAGGCGGTATTTAGGGCTGTGTTAATTTCATAGAATTAGGTATAAATACTTACAAGTTGTTTGTATCTGTGTTTCTTTGGGTTATATTTTATATTACTGTTTTTCGAGTTCACAGTTTGAGTGCCGTGAGCCTGGGGGGGGGGGGGGGCGGCACTCCCTTATATATGCTATACTGACTAATGTTACTAACTTTAATCATGATACATTAGATGACGCTAAGATCAAGCGTCATATAGATCTCATGAAAGAGAAATATATCGCCCATTGGAAACATACCGTTCAAAATTCCCAAAAACTAAAATTTTACAGCATTTTGAAAAGCATCTATACACCCTCAATCTATTTAGACTTGACTAGAAAAAACCCTGATAGAAAAGCTTTAGTGAAACTTGAATAAGCAACCACCAACTTAAGATTGAAACCGGTAGATATGAAAACATCTCAAGGTGTGATAGACTTTGCACTCTTTGTGATCTCAATAATATCGAAGATGAAATTCATTTTTTGTTTCATTGTCCCAACTATTCATCAATAGCCCTTTTCACGGTTAACTTGCGATATTTGCATAACAATACACTTGCACATAGAAACGAGGCAATTTCGGGCACAAGCTGCAAAACATCGTGTTTTTCTTGAACTCCTTCAACTCTTTTAGTATAAAAACAGTTTTAAAAATGTAGAAGAACTACAATTCTTTTAATTTACGTTGTTTTTAGAAAAAAATTGTAAAACGACTTTTCTCTATTAATAAAGAGTAGACTCGCATAAGCAACAGGGAGATCGGATTACGATCTTTACGGCAAACTTTAACTAAAAGAGTTATATATTTAGTTCTTCTCCGTTTTAAAACTATTTTTATGCTAACAAAGTTTAAGGAGCTCAGGAAAATCACGATGTTTTACAGCTTGTGCCCGAAATTGCCTCGCTTCTATGTTTAGCTGTATTGTTATGCAAATATTTCAGGTTAACCGTGAAAAGGGCTATTAGAGATGGCTTTTATAATAAAATAGATAATAAATTCTCAAATTTCAATCAGTTACCACTCACAGAATTAATTATAGAGTTATTGAACTCCTCTGATTATTTTATTAACATACAGTTGGTAAAGTTCATTTCCTCCTGTATTGATCTGCGAAACGAATTGATATCAGCCTAGTTTGATAGTTAAGATTTACGTGTAATTCTCTTTTCCATTGTATTTTTTTTTTTTTTTTTCTATTTCTATTTTAATTTCAGTTCGTTTTCTATCTATATTATTTTACGCTTTTGCAATACTGTAATGATTTATGGTCATGCAAATAAAGCTTATTGTTGTTGAGGCACGTGCCGCTGGACAGGGTATGGCTTTTAAGTATTTTGGTCTGGAACAGGGTATAACAAACGACATTTTTTGGTCTGGAACAGGGTATCAGTCTCCCAAAAGTTAGCACAAAGATCGCTGATTGATACTCTGGAATAGGATTGTTAGTCAGACGAAACGAAACGCGTAGGAAAGAAGCTTTACAACTACAAGTTCGCAGTGCTGCTTACTAGTTTAGCCTTTTGGGTTAGGAAAAATCGTTAAAAATAGTCTGGAACAGGGTTTTTTAACATTTAGTCTGGAACAGGGTCGCAAAATTAGCGTTTTGTGGTCTGGTACAGTGTAAGGGTTTCTATAGCCCAGCGGCACACCCCCACCCAATTTATTTGGGAGTACGTGTAAGCCTCGTAAGCCGCGTAAGCCTCTGGTACTAGTATTAATTGATAATTCAGTTATTAAACAAGTGGCTCAAAACGTCAATAAGTAAAAATGATTATACTTAATTCAGCTGAATATAGTAAAAACAAGATACGTGTAATCGGAACAAATATCAGCTCAACCATCATTGTACTAGTTCACATTAGCATTTACTAATCCGTCTCAATATATTCCCCAATGCAGTATTAACCAGCCTTGTTTGTTTTTGGCTTATTATCTTCATGATGTTTTTCTGCCTTAGCAAACTATTATATTTAGTATTTATTGACATATTGTTTTAATTGGCTGCCTGGCTCCTATGGTTATTACAGGCAGTCAGTACTCTGTTTAATTTCCATTTACTTTCTATTTCAAACTGTAAACTGTTCAGTTGAGTACAAATAAAGGTTGTTGTTGTTGTTGTTTAGATTTTATTCGATTTTAAGGACATTTAAAAAGAATAACTTGAGAAGTGTAAAAATTCCGATAATAACCCCCCCCCCCCCCACACCTTCCCCTCCCCGAAAATAAGCCCTCATTCCTTCCGAAAATAAGCCCCTAGCTCCGAAAATATAACCTCCCTGAAAATAAACCCACAAAAAAGTAATTTGAAAATACCCCGGGGTAAGCCCCGGGAGTAAGCCCAGCCGGCTCAGTATTCGGAATTTTACGGTACAGCCTGCTGAATTAGCGGCCCGAAATTCAAAATGACAAGCGTCCTCCTTCGTCAAACGTAATGATTAACGAGCTTTAGATCGGAGTACGAGTACGAGATTGACTACGAGTACTATACTTTCGAAATTCAAATCAGTTACGTTCCCAGAGCCCTCGCTCCTCCCTGTTGCTGACCAGTAGAGAAGGAGGCTCTAGGAACAAGATTGGTACGTGTTAGCCCGGGGGAGTTACTTGACCCATGTTTGGGTATAGGGGTGCCGCTGAGGCTTTGAAAACATGACCCTGTTTAGGACAAAAATAAAATAAAAATACCTAAAATACCTACCCTGTGTAGATCAACATCCTCTAATTTAGGACCCTGTTTAAGTTGCAATTTAGCGAATCCCGTTTGACCGATACGCGCCAAACGTCTCCGATCTCTAAATACTGTATAAAACCATATTTTTACGACGAGGTTCAGACCCTGTTTAGGACAGACTCGCATGAAATTATATACCCTGTTCAGGGCAGAGAGACCAAAAACCATACCCTGTCCAGCGGCACGTCCCCGTATAGGCCGCATAAGGGAATAACCCCCCCCCCCCCCCCCCCACTCCCCGCCCGGGCGTGTTAGACGTGTTAATGTAAACCCTGCGCACTAGGTTTGAAAAGTCGTACTCAGTCTCGTACTCGTACTTGTACTCCGATCTAAAGGTCGCCAAATTTAATGAAACAAAACTGACTTTGTTAATATAATGTTCATTTGAGAAATAGATTATTCCAGTCCCAGGACCCCTCTTCCCGCTTTCTTCCTGCCGGTGGCGTATCAGCAATACTAACTGAACCAGTTTTCAGACCAGCCTCCAACGCAGGCATCTTATCTCAAAGAAGTGGTTTGAGGAAGAGAAACCACTTGGGATAAGAAACAGCTTTGGAGGAAGCTGAAGGGAGTTTATAGAAGAGAGAGAAAGAGGACTGAAGCAGGGCGGTTACATGCTTCCGTCTTCTTTCTCTCTCTTCTGACTGAAGTGAAGGCGACTCCGCCGCTCTCTCGGTTCCAGTCTAGTATCGGTGGTTTGAGCGCGGGCTCATTTTCCCGGCAAAGGCTCTCCCCAGACCCCACCGCAGTTTCTCCTCCTACATAATCGCGTGCGGAAGAGGCTATTTCTCCGACTAGTCTTTATAAAATTCTAATTCACACGACCACCTACTACTCGGTTAGCTGATTTCCTGACGGACAAAATAAATCAGCTTTTTCTTGGCATGGAGTTGCTGTGCCAATTCAAGTTACTTGAGAAAAAGATGTCAATAATATTTTCTCTTTTTAGTTGTTGTGACAGTTCACATAACCTCCTAAGCTGTCACTGTGTTCTCTTTCAAAAATAGACCAGACCTTGTCAAAACATTGAAGCAGCCTCCCTCGGCCAAATTCGGCAGAGCAGAACGTCTTAGCATATTTCTCGGAACCACTTCGCGTTCAATTTCTGGGAACGTACCGCTAGTCTGTTTAGAGACAGTGAATATTATATTAGCTCTCGTTCCATACCTTACTGCAGAGTGGAGAGTAACTTTCCTTGATAAGATACTTGTTTCGTTATCTTTGTGGAGTACGTTAATAACATAGTTGGCATAGTTTTTGCGTTGGCTTACGACACCAAACTTAACATCATACATGGCATCTAACGCTCCCAGCGAGGAAACAAACCATTCAAGCGATGACGCTGAGTTAAAACCTGGTAAGTTTTACATATTCAGCGATATCTGATTGCTTGTTAAACGGTGGAAAGTTAATATGAAACCTTGTGCTGATTTGTTTAAGCTAAACACGGTACAGTAACTTTTCGATCGTTGAGCCTGAAAATACAACTTTACATGAACACGATGAAATTTGCCGTCAAAAGAGTTATGATGTTTAAAACTTGCCGGCATGGATCCGGCAGGGCATCTAGATCTAACCAAAGTGGAATCTCAAGTTATGTACGGGAATGCTCTGAATGCTCTGTCCTTTTATGTATTTAAACTTAAAAATCGTTCATCTTGAATTTTAAACAGCGTCGTAAAATAATGAGATCATTAACAATTCAACATTTGGTCGATGATGCATGGAACACAATAAAAGGGGTGTATCTACTGTAAAACAAGGAACACACCGGGAACACCCCGGAATACTGACCTCCCCGGAACACCCCCGGAACACCCCGGAATACACCTCCCCGAAACACCCCCGGAACACCCCGGAATACAGCTGACCTCCCCGGAACACCCCCGGAACACCCCGGAATACACCTCCCGGAACACCCCCGGAACACCCCGGAACACACCTGGAACACCAAAAAACTTTTAACCGCACACACGCTGTTTCTCTAGTAGATAGTGTAAAAACAAGATGCTAAGTACGTTTCAGTAATTTTCCCGGGCTTATATCATTTTATATATTCGATAAATTTGCAGCAACGTACTGATCAGCTACAAGCGAGGTCATATTACCGTAATAATTATATCGCGAGCCCAAAATCCCATACAAGCGCGCGCACGATTATTTGTTAATTTTTCAAACTGTCCAAATTAATCCTTAATTTGGATAGTGTCCAAAATAACGATTAATAGTTGGACAGTTTCGCGCGATATAATTAAAACCTAATAGCACTACATGCTTGTCCAATTTGAAAATAATTGAATTCAAAAAATTCCTCGGACTGCCAAATTGGACTCGACCTACGGTCTCGTCCAATTTTGGCAGACCTCGGAATTTTTTTCATCCAATTATTTTCAAATTGGACAGCATGTAGTCCTATTACATATACATATTTTTGCCGTTTTATCTTACGCAGTCATTTATATGCCAATGATAAACGTTTCTGAAAGTACCCGGCTTGAAATCCGTAAAATATGACTCTTAAATATTATGACTACCATTAGAGTTATCTCCGTCGATACTCAGGCCAGTTTTAGTCGTTATTTTAAAACGTCTGGATAAACTGACCGGTAGGATAGGAACTGAGTTTGTTTTAGAATTTGTACCTCTTAGCATAGTTAATAAAGGGAAATGGTTATGAAGCCCGGCAAACTTCAAAGGAGAAAACAAAGAGGCCAAGATTTATGTTGGAAGGTCCATGACCGTGCACATCTTTTGTTTTGTGCTAATACACTATGCATGAATTACGTAATCGCAACGTTTCTATTGGTTAGTTGCTTGAAACACTCGTAACCACCCATTGTATTTTGTCAGGTTTTGTGCACGGTCAACCCCAAAAATAGCGAACAAAAACATATAACAAAGAACTTTGCCGGGCTTCATAACCATTTTCCTTTATTAACTATGCTCTTAGGGATGAAAATTAAATAAATTGGACCAACATCCACAAAGCGCGATCCCGGTACCTTTTAATTAGGTGTTCTTTTCAAAATTTCCGACGATCATCCCCGTCACTGTTATAAGTAATATAGGGAGAGGGGGAGTAATATAGAGAGATTGGGGAGAGGGGGCGAATCATCTCTCCTCGCGCTTCGCGCGTCTTTTCGCGTCTTTCCTCCACTATCCGAACGCCTGGAACAGGCTACGTAATCTACTTCTCGTAGTCTGCGTGCAGTCGTTTGAATCTCAGTATCGCTTCTGCAGACCCAGAAAGAGACTTGAAATATTTGCCCTTTCCTCTGTGTATTACAGGAGGGGACCAAGCAGCTGCAGAAGCAGGACAGGTTGAAAAAATCAAGCATCACTTTTCTGAGCCGTGGGAAGATAGTGACGTGATTCTTGTGGTTGAAGATGAGAAGTTTCATGTCCATCGTCTGATATTGAGCATGAAATTCACCAGTGTTCAAAGCATTGTTCAAATCTCAGTTCAAAGAAGCCACAGCCAACGAGATTCCGCTGCCTGGGAAAAAAGCCAATGGAGTACTGGACTTTCTGAAGATAATATATGGCTTTCGATACGTCAAAGAGCACGTGCAAATCACAAGTAAGTATTTTTAAATTTTGAACACGGTATATAATTAACATGGAAATTTTCTGTATTGGCTATTGTAAAGATTTATCAAACTGGCGTACAGCTATCTGCCGGTCGGTCTGGCTAAGGTTTAACCGGGATGTCAGTATTGTCATGATTTGTACCTTGTGAGTTACTTGCAGGTTTCTGTGTTACTTCTGTAAGCGCATTTAGGCGCACAGTAAGATTGTGCTTGGAGGGGCTTTGGCCGTCTCAAAATGAAATGTCTTTTATGTGGCGGATTCACTGGAAAAGGAGTCAGTAAGCGATTCAGCGAATATACACTAGTACTCTTTTTCTGTAAGAACCCTTTTATAAAAATGTTGTGTATGTTACGTTGAATGGGTTGGCCAAAACATGCCGCATACCCAGGCTGAGATTTAGTTAAGAAATTCTTCATTTTGTCCACTCAAAACGGCGCAAAAATTATATGACTCAGTACCTTGACTCATACATGAAATGCGCCTAGCTAGAACATCAAGAGGACGATATCAAGCAAATTGATGAAGGGAGAGCTAAGGGTAATTAGTTTTTAGCGATTTTTCCAAGACACAATGGCAGATTTTGAAAACGCCTGCCCGACTTTTTCAAATTGAGATCAAAAGCTACCTACATGGGTAACTCATGAGAACGCTTTCTTTATAGCTTCTCAGTGTACGCTAGTACAGAAGCTTATCACCTAAGCTTCTGGGCCCGGTTGTTCGAAAGCCGATTAACGCTAATCCTGGATTAAAAGTCAATCGAGGTTTTAATTTCTATTGTATAAAAGTCATTTTCACTGTTGATGTTTTGAAGAGTTTGAGATTTTTTTAAGGCAAAACTGGACTAAACCAAATCCTGGATTAGCTTAATCGTCCTTTGAACAACCGGGCCCTGGCTAGTATTAACAGTACTTTGTAACAAAACCAATCTCGTCCCCAGAGCCAGCGTGTTTCAGTCAGCGGTGACCGAACGCCCATCGAGGTTTCTTGGTGCTGACCAAAAGGATCGCGGCCTCTGGGAACGAGATTGTAACAAAACTGGACATTATTTTTAGATTTCCATTGATGTAAATTTAACAAATTGACGTCAGTTTTTTTATGCGTCTGTCCTGTTATTGATCATGAATTGCGTCATAACATTGTCAAAGTAGCTGTGGATCCACGAGGCGAAGCCGAGTGGATCCGCAGACTACTTTGACAATGTTATGACGAAATTTATGATCAATAACAGGACAGACGCATTAAAAACTGACGTCCATTTGTTTTTTACAATAACAACAGGCCAAAAGGATCAAGGGGAAACAAAGTAAAAGTGAATTGAAAACGATTCCGAGAATCACAGCTTCGTGAACTTCAAACTACGTAAAATAACTCGATAATAAATTTCTTAGACAGATTTTCTGAAACTAACCTTTATTCCATTTGGAAATTCTTGCAAACCCGCTGAAATATTCGCAAGTTCAGTCCATTCTTATCAGTTGCTTTGAAGTTACACGCGGCAAAATAAACGGATTCCATAATTTCCATTCCTGTCAACTTCATGCAACGATAAACTACAACAAATATTGTTCTCTTTTGCTTTATCGTTGAATTAATTCTCAGTCTGCCGATTGAAAAGCAACCTGTGAACGACTTTTCATGATTTACTTCTCAAAGAACTCCTGTTCAGATGTAATTTTTCCACTTTATCGAACTGACAACGCTGCCATTTTGGCGAAATTTTGAAGCCTTTCCGCGCGTGATTACGTCATTCATGTGTCTGTCCTCTTATTGACAATAACAATTAGCCAATGGGCGCGCGAGAATTTTGACAGTTATTGTAAAAATGTCTTTTGAGAGAGAGCTTGTTCGCAGGCTATGAAAATGATAGCGAGTGCGTAGTAAGAACATGAAGAACGTTTTGAGGCTCAAATCGCCAAAAAATAAGAACGTTCACTTTTGTCTCGGCTCAGCCTCAGCTAAAAAAATAGACGTTCGTACAAAAAAAAAAAGAGTCGTGGTGAAACTTTTGCGTTGAGATATACAGTGGAACCTCGATATAACGATGTGCCAAGGGACTGACCAAATTAGATCGTTATATCGGGAAATCGTAATAACGAATTCCCGATATAACGATTTTTCGGGAAAAGAGCCAAAAATATCGCGTTATATCGGGGTATTGTTAATAATTGATTTTTCATGTACTGTATAAATCCCTATTGTAACAAGCTGTTGACAGACACGTTACAGTCCTTATGCAATGAGAACTAAATTAGGAAAAGTATTGCCCGGGAGTATTGTCATATCTTTTCAAGTGTTTAAGCCCCTTCCACACGAGCAAGTTTTCCTTGACAAGTTTCCCTTGACAAGTTTTCCTTGCTCGTGTGGATAAACAATAAACAACAAATTTAATTTGACAAGTTTTTCCTTGACAAATTTTATTTGCTCGTGTGGACGATAAACAATTTTTCTTTGACAATTTTTCTTTGTAACAACAATAATATTGTACAGCGGATTATCGTCTTTAATAGGATCCAGGTCGCGAGCAACAAGATAAGGCCGCTGGGCACCAGGATTCCTTGTCAAGTTTTCCTTGTTGCACGTCCACATGAACAAGTTTCGCAACTTGGCAATTTTTCCTTGACAAGTGTCCTTGTTCAAAAACTGGCACGCTTGTTTTTGAACAAGGACACTTGTCAAGGAAAAAAATTGCCAAATTTCCCTTTCCAGTTTCCACACGAGCAAGGAAAACTTGTCAAGGAAAACTTGCTCGTGTGGAAGGGGCTTTAAGCCTCCTTTTTCATCGCGCGATGATTGATTTTATCGTTATATCGGGGTAAATTTTACGTTTGGGCTGCCAGATTGTGATCGTTATATCGGGAATATCGTTATATCGAGTATCGTTATATCGGGAGTTTTCTCCATACATTTACTGTAACATTGCCGGGCTGTCAAATGTTGATCGTTAAACCGGGAACATCGTTATATCGAGTATCGTTATATTGAGGTTCCACTGTATATACAATATACTTATAGTGATTCGAGTTACGTCCCTCCATTCAATAAGCGCCCTGTTTGAATCTCTTCTTTTCCATTTTGTTTTCAATATTAAAGTGTCCCTATTCTAATTAGCGCCCATCCCCCCTTAGGACCTTCTATCTTGTATGCGCGTAATTTTTCTTTTTTTATCGCTCGCGCGTCGTCTTGCCAGTATCAAGGACTTGCTTACCAAATCATTAATGAACATGTATTTCTTTGACATTTTAGTGGAAAACGTGGAACAACTTTTAATGTTAAGTGACGAGTACCAGGTAAAAGAACTCATCTTCAACCCTTGTGTGGAGTTCCTCGAGGTCCAACCCAAAACGAAAGAAAATGTAATGAAGATTCTGGCGCTGGCAGACTTGTACAATCTAGATAAAGTGTGGCAGGGCTGTAATGACCTCCTCAAGAATATGAAACTTGAAACTCTTTCGGAAACTGTTCATTTACAAGATCTTGACAAGGAAAAGATGCAATATTACCTGACGCAGAGGATTGAGCGGCTAGAGACACTAGAGACGATTCTTGATGAGCTGTATCCCCAGTTTTTTTGGATTATTGGCGTGTTCGATTTGGCTGTTTCAGGAGACAAAAAGAACGGTGAATTGGTGTACTCATCATTTCTCTAGGGGTAAAGTAAATGACGGACTTGATATTTCCAGTTCTGTAATCAGAGAATGTTCAAGTTGTTGTAAAATGTTAGAGTCAATGGTACGTTTGACCTACAACGAATATTACCATCAAGCACGTGGTCTGAATACAATCATAAAAAAATTCTACTATGGAGGTGACAACCATTTTGATGACAACTTGCCCTCTGTTATGAAGGATTTTTCTAACTACAAAAGTGGTTAAACTCTGTTCGACGCAAAAAAGGTCAATCTATGAACACGAGTCTTTCAGGTTTCTTAACCCTTTCCGACTCCCAGAGTCAAACCTTGAGTCAATAAGTGTTGTTATAACTTGAGTCAGTGGATGAAACCCTAGTGTGTGACCATTCAATTGAAAGCTATTGAGCAGTACTTGCATGTGGCGCTGTCTGTTTTTTTGATAATTTAGCAAAATGACATTCAATATTTTTCCTCAGTTTTGATCTTAGTAAGTGAAAGGGTTAATTACGTCAATCATGATTATAAGTCAGTGAATACTTTAAACTGTCGGATCGGGCCTTATTAAAATTACAAGGAACAACTGAACTACAGATGAATGTATAGTAGAAGTAGTTGATATCTACCTAAACGCAGATATGTTTTGCATAGTTTCTATTACTGGTAATCTCTTTGATATCATATTTTTACCCTGATATTTCCACTGATTGCTGTGTTATTTCAGACCCTTCAAGCATGTCATATTATGATTCAAAATTATAATTGTTTCCGTGTATAAAAGTTGTGAATGTACACAGCCTTACCATCCTCTGTTTGTGTGGCCACAGGCCTCTAATATTTTAAAATTTTGTATGAACATTAGGTTTCCTCTGCAGTACAAAGGCGGTATTTAGGGCTGTGTTTATTTCATAGAATTAGGTAAAAATACTTAGACGTTGTTTGTATCTGTTGTTTTCTGTGTTTCTTTGGATTATATTTTATATTACTGTTTTTCGAGTTCACAGTTTGAGTGCCGTGAGCCTGGGGGGAGGGGGGGGGGGGCACTCCTTATATATGCCTATACTGAGGCACGTGCCGCTGGACAGGGTATGGCTTTTAAGTATTTTGGTCTGGAACAGGGTATAACAAACGACATTTTTTGGTCTGGAACAGGGTATAACAAACGACATTTTTGGTCTGGAACAGGGTATCAGTCTCCCAGAAGTTGGCACAAAGATCGCTAATTGATACACTGGAATAGGATTGTTAGTCAGACGAATCGAAACGCGTAAGAAAGAAGCTTTACAACTACAAGTTCGCAGTGCTAACTTACTAGTTTAGACCTTTTGGGTTAGAAAAATCGTTAAAAAAATAGTCTGGAACAGGGTATCTTTTTAACATTTAGTCTGGAACAGGGTCGCAAAATTAGCGTTTTGTGGTCTGCGTACAGGGTAAGTGGTTCTATAGCCCAGCGACACACCCCACCCACCTACCCACCCATTTTTGGGAGTACGGGGGGGGGGGGGGGGGCGTAAGCCTCTGGTACTAGTATTAATTTAGAATTCAGTTATTAAACAAGTGGCTCAAAACGTCAATAAGTAAAAATGACTATACTTAATTCAGCTGAATATAGTAAAAACAAGATACGTGTAATCGGAAAAAATATCAGCTTAACCGGCCATGTTGTACTAGTTGACATTAGCATTTAGATAGACAGGTAGATAGACTTTTATTTAAGGTGGACAATACACTTAGCTATAGGTAAAAACACTAATCCGTCTCAATATTCCCCACTACAGTATTAACAATCTTTGTTTGTTTTTGGCTTATTATCTTCATGATGTTTTAGCAAAGTATTATTTAGTATTAATTTATTGACATATTATTTTAATTGGCTGCCTGGCTCCTATGGTTATTACAGGCAGTCAATACTCAGTTTAATTTCCATTTACTTTCTATTTCAAACTGTAAACTGTTCAGTTGAGTGCAAATAAAGGTTGTTGTTGTTGTTGTTGTTGTTGTTGTTGTTGTTTTTGTTTAGATTTCCTTCGATTTGAAGGACATTCTATATCAAAATGAATAAGTTGAGAAGTGTATGTGTTAATTATATACCGTAAAATTCCGATAACAAGACCTAACCTGCGATCAGGCGTTCTTTTCCTTTTCTTTCTTTTCGCGGAGACCTCCCCAAGGTTAGAGGAGGGCCTGATCGCAGGTTAAAATAGACCAGACCTTGTGAAAACATTTCCGAAGCAGTCTCCCTCGGCCAAATTCTGTAGAGCAGAACGTCTTAGCATATTTCTCGGAACCACTTCGCGTTCAACTTCTGGGAATCCGCTAGTCTGTTTAGAGACAGTGAATTAGCTCGCGGTCCTATACTTTACTGCAGAGTGGATAGTAACTTCCCTTGATACGACACTTGTGGATGCGTACATCGCTAGAGGATAAATTGTATCATTATAATAGCACAGTTTGTGCGTTTTAACATGGCGTCTAACGCTCCC
Source organism: Desmophyllum pertusum (assembly GCA_029204205.1). Lineage (NCBI taxonomy): Eukaryota > Metazoa > Cnidaria > Anthozoa > Scleractinia > Caryophylliidae > Desmophyllum > Desmophyllum pertusum. Next base: position 1,705,906 of record MU825396.1, read on the forward strand.
AGTGAGGAAACAAACAGTTCAAGCGATGGTAAGTTTTACATATTCAGCGATATAAGCTTAATAAATTGCTTAATATGCATGTACAGTAATATAACTTTTCGATCGTTGAGCCTGGAAATAATCGTCAGTTAGTCACGAATCACCGTACTTTACGTCCTTTACTATAGACTTTATCAAAGTCCGTTTTGCGTTTTCGTCAAAAGAGTTAAATTGGCGGCATGGAAACCATGGATCCGGCATGCCATCAAGAACTGAAACCAAAATGGAATCTCAATTAAGTTATAGTACAGCAATGTTCTGCCCTTTCATGTATTTAAACTTAAAAATCGTTCATCTTGAATTTTAAACAGCATCGTAAAATAATGAGTTCATTAACAATTCAACATTTGGTCGATGATGCATGGAACACAATACAAGTGAGTGTTAATTATTCTGTTATAGTTGCACTTCTGCGTTTATATCATAAATATTAAATTAGCCACAAGAGAGGATTATCGATTAAAGGGTTCACTGAGGTGATTTCAGCTCATGAAATTTACAATGCATGAAATCATTTTAACTGCATTTTCAATATAATATAATATGACTGCGGAGTCGTTTTACGGGGAATATTTTTCCCCGATCACCGACTGTGCGTTCGGATAGTGGGGCAGCGACGCGAAAAGCGCGCGAAGCGCGAAGAGTGGCGAGTGAATAATAGGCGTGGGGATTGGGGAGAGGGGGCGAATCATCTCTCCTCGCGCTTCGCGCGTCTTTTCGCGTCTTTCCTCCACTATCCGAACGCCTGGAACAGGCTACGTAATCTACTTCTCGTAGTCTGCGTGCAGTCGTTTTAATCTCAGTCAGTGCCGCTTCTGCAGACCCAGAAAGAGACTTGAAATATTTACCCTTTCCTCTGTGTATACAGGGGGGGACCAAGCAGCTGCAGAAGCAGGACAGGTTGAAAAAATCAAGCATCACTTTTCTGAGCCGTGGGAAGATAGTGACGTGATTCTTGTGGTTGAAGATGAGAAGTTTCATGTCCATCGTCTGATATTGAGCATGAATTCACCAGTGTTCAAAGCATTGTTCAAATCTCAGTTCAAAGAAGCCACAGCCAACGAGATTCCGCTGCCTGGGAAAAAAGCCGATGGAGTACTGGACTTTCTGAAGAAAGTATATGGCTTTCAGTACGTCAAAGAGCACGTGGAAATCACAAGTAAGTCATTTTTAAATTTTGAACTCGGTATATATAATTAACCTGAATTAACATGGATGTTTTCTGTATTGGTGGTTTTCATCAACATTACAAAAACTGTTTGCTTGCATGAACAACATCAGAAAATTAACAGGTAAAAGAACTGGCAGAAAGAAACGTTTTGTCTAAATTATAGCTTTGTAGCGCTTTTCATAACCGAGTTATTTCCAAACTAATTTTCAGAAAATTACAGTGTTTAGTATGCCGCCGCCATCTTGGTGCCCTTCTCTGGGCACCAACATGGCCGCCATAAAATTGCACAAGAAATAGAGTATATTCTACCGTCAATATCATTAGCTTTCACTTCATATCTGTTTAGACACCACTTCTAAATTATTATCACGTCTGAAAATTTAAAAATGATATAAAATATCCGTTTTTTATGACAGTTTATTAAAACGTTCATCCGGGACATCACAAATTTCAAATAGCTTTATTTCCAAAGGGAATCACTGGATCGATACCAAACTTTGCATAGAGATTAATTATTTCCATGTCTAGAAGATATAAAAATAGCTTTGTAGAATTAACAGTTTAGATTTTAGAATTTTGATGACGTCAGATGAAAACAAAGAATTGGCTATTGTACATGTATTGTAAAGAGTTATCGACCTGGGCCCGGTTGTTCAAAGCATGGATAACGCACTATCCACCAGATAAATCGCTCAGTCCGTAGTTCACACTTACCAACTTGAACTGGATAGTGATTTATCCGGTGGATAGCGGGCCCTGGCATACATCTGTCTGCCGGCCGGTCTGGCACTGAAAGGTTTAACCGGGATGTCAGTATTGTCATTTATACCTTGTGAGTTGCTTGGCTTCTGTAGGCGCACAGTAAGATTGTTCTTGGAGGGGCTTTAGCCTCTCAAAATGAAATGTGAGGATTCGCTGCACAGTAATTTTTAGAGAGTTATAATAACTCCCTAAGTAGAGTTAAATTAACTCCTCACGGTGGAGTTACTTTTTTGGAGTTATTATAACTCCAAAAGGGAGTTACATTTAACTCCATATTAGAGTTAACATTTTAGGTTCTTATTAACTAGGAGTTATTTTAACTCTTCAAGGAGAGTTCATATAACTCACTTTTGAGGATAACGTCAGAGGAGCTACTTTAACTCTGTAAGAAGAGTTAGTATAGCTCACTCTTATGGAGTTACTTTAACTATGCCAGGAGAGTTATTTGTATACTCATGTTTTGGAGTTACCCTGGAGGAGTCACTTCAACTCTAATAGAAGAGTTAATATAACTCACTTTTAGGGAGTTATTTTGGAGGAGTCACTTTAACGCTGTAAGGGGAGTTAAAACATATACGCTTTTGGACGTTATTTTGGAGGATTTTCAAGTACAATGGCTAGTATAAATCCATGCACAGCACTTAGAAGTTTTTACTGTACTGGCAATGCCATGCTGATGAGGCCTGAGAAGGCCGAAACAACTGTCTGCCACTGCCTGGGTGATATGGCTGTGCGCATGCGTAAGGTACTGGCCATACCGCGGAGCTGGTGTAGTGTGCTTCAGCGAGTTTTGATCTACGTATATGCTTTATACGTGGTGTATTGCGTTACTGCGTTATTTGATCTCATTGTTTACTTGTTTTCGTCCCTGCGGGACAGGGCTGAATAACGTCTGCGCATGTGCGGGATTTCATGACAGCAACAGCAAATTTTTGGCGTGAAACGTGTTGGTGTGTGGTTTTGAAACACGACGGCAAGGAGACAGCTGAGGAGAGATAAATGTCTTTTATTTCCACTCCAAAACGGGAGTATTTCTTTTTCCTTCTTTCGCAAATAATAATTTGAACACTTCAAAGTTTACATCGAAGATTTTTCGCCATGAAATGCCGTGGAATACGAGAAAACATGAGTATATCATTACTGCTTCGTTTCTGCATTTTCGCGGACTCTGGCATGGTGGGCGCTTCGTGGCTATTTTTCAGCGAGTGTTCAGAAAAAAACTCCTGGTGTTCAAAAGATATGTTTTCACTTAGTAACAGGCGGATCCACTGCAAGATTTTAAAGCTTAAGTTTACAGGCAAACTCTTATTCTTAGGCGAAAACCTTTGCAGTGTTTCGTATTTTTGAAAATCCCGCCATTTTATTACCTATGTTGTTGCTATGGTTTCCTGGCAAGCGCTTGGGGCATGAGCAGACGGCCCTGTCCCCCAGCGGGTATAAATCCAACCTCGTTCCCAGGGTCTACTCCGCTTTCAAGATGGCGGCTGGGCGCGGAGAAGTCCCTGGGACACGCTGGCGAAATACTCCAAGAATCGTGGAGTATTTTATCACGTGACACACGATCGAAACTCGTTTTCTCTGCACATGAGAGATCATATTTGATCCCAGAGCCGTTGGTTCAGAGTATATAGAAGAAAGCCCCGCGGCGAGATGTTTATGTTGAGATCTATACCTTAGTGATTCGATTTACGGCCCTCTTTCCAATAATCGCCCTGCTTGAATCACTTTTTTTCCAGTTTGTTTTCACCCCTCCCAGTTTTTTTTTTTATCGCTCGCGCATCGTCTTGCCAGTATCAAGGACTTGCTTTCCTAAATTATTAATGAACATGCATTTCTTTAAACATTTTAGTGGGAAACGTGGAGCACCTTTTAATGTTAAGTGACGAGTACCATGTAAAAGAACTCATCTTCAACCCTTGTGTGGAGTTCCTTGAGGTCCAACCCAAAACGAAAAGAAAATGTAATGAAGATTCTGGCGCTGGCAGACTTGTACAATCTAGATAAAGTGTGGCAGGGCTGTAATGACCTCCTCAAGAATATGAAACTTGAGACTCTTTCGAAACTGTTCATTTGCAAGATCTTGACAAGGAAAAGATGCACTATTACCTGACGCAGAGAGTTGAACGGTTAGAGGCGATTCTTGATGAGATTTATCCCCAATTTTTGGATTATTGGCGTGTTCGATTTGGCAGTTTCTCGAGGGCAGGAAGGACGTGGATTGCTGCACTCATCATTTCCAGTATGGGGGTACAGTAAAATACGGACTTGATATTTCCAGTTCTGTAATCAGAGAATGTTCAAGTTGTTGTGAAATGTTAAAATCAATGCTAAATTTAACCTATGGAAGGAAGTGGGTTGGAAATAAATCAGGCTACCTCTACGGAGGCGACAATCATTTTGATGACAAGTTGCCCTCTGTTATGAAGGATTTTTCTAACTACAAAAGTGGTTAAACTCTGCTCGACGCAAAAAAGGTCAATCTATGAACACGAGTAAGTCAAACATGATTTTAGTAGTAGTTAAAAACAACTGTTGTATCGGCCTTAATTACGAGGAACTACTGAACTACAGATGAATGTATAGTAAAAGTAATTGATAGCTACCTAAACTCACAGATATGCTTTTGCATATATAGTTAAAGTTAATTATAATCTCTTTGATATCATATTTTTACCCTAATATTTCATTGCTGTGTTATTTCAGACCCTTCCAAGCATGTCATATCTTATAATTCAAAATTATATTTGTTCCCGCCAGTCAGTATAAAAGTTGTGAATGTACACAGCCTTACCATCCTCTGTTTGTGTGGCCACAGGCCTCTAACATTTTAAATTTTTGTATGAACATTAGGTTTCCTCAGTACAAAGACAGTATTTAGGGCTGTGCATATTTCATAGAATTGTTTAGATTTTGTAGAGATTTTGTATATATTATCATTTTAAATTTTTATCAATTTTATCCATGTAAAGCGCATTTGATCATTTACATGTAAATATGAAATTTGCGCTATATAAATTTTAATTATTATTAAAATACTTAGACGTTGTTTATATAGATCTGCTTTTCTGTGTTTCTTTGGGTTATATTTTATATCACTGTTTTTCGAGTTCACAGTTTGAGTTCCGTAAGCCTCTGGTAGAAGTATTAATTGAGATAAGTGGCTCAAAACGTCAATAGGTAAAAATGACTATACTTAATTCAGCTGAATATAGTAAAAACAAGATACGTGTAATCGGAAAAAATATCAGCTTAACCGGCCATGTTGTACTAGTTGACATTAGCATTTAGATAGACAGATAGATAGACTTTTATTTAACGTGGACAATACACTTAGCTATAGGTAAAAACACTAATCCGTCTCAATATTCCCCACTGCAGTCTTAACCAGCCTTGTTTGTTTTTGGCTTATTATCTTCATGATGTTTTTCTGCCTTAGCAAACTATTATATAGTATTAATTTATTGACATATTATTTTAACTGGCTGCCTGGCTCCTATGGTTATTACAGGCAGTCAGTACTCTGTTTAATTCCATTTACTTTCTATTTCAAACTGTAAACAGTTCAGTTGAGTGCAAATAAAGGTTGTTGTTGTTGTTGTTGTTGTTGTTGTTTAGATTGTATTCGATTTGAAGGACATTCTATATCAAAAAGAATAATTTGAGAAGTGTACGTGTTAATTATATACCGTAAAATTCCGATAATAAGCCCCCCCCCCCCCCCCCCCCCCCCCACTCCCCGAAAATAAGCCTTCATTTCTTTCAAAAATAAGCCCCTAGCTCCGAAAATAAAACCTCCCTCAAAATAAGCCCACAAAAAAGTAATTTGAAAATCATCATCATCGATTAGATACCCCAGGGGTAAGCCCAGCGGGCTCAGTATTCGGAATTTTACGGTACAGCCTGCTGAATATTTAAAATTAGCGGCCCGAAATTCAAAATGACAAGCGTCCTCCTTCGTCAAACGCAATTATTAACGACCTTAGATCGGAATACGAGTACGAGATTGACTACGAGTACTATACTTTCGAATTTCAAATCAGTCACGTTCCAGAGCCCTCGCTCCTCCCTGTTGCTGACCAGTAGAGATGGAGGCTCAAGGAACGAGATTGGTGTTAGACGTGTTAATGTAAACCCTGCGAAATAGGTTTGAAAAGTTGTACAAATAGATTCTAAGAGATAGGAATATGGTAAAGTTCTCGATAAAATTGCCCTACTTTACTTCCGCGGTGTTTTACTTGCTGTCTGTCGCGTAACGCAGTTAGGCTCGATTACCAGCTAGTGACGCAGTGTAACGAAGTGTAACGACAGTGTAACTAGTCTCCAGTCCTCTCCAGATGATGCTAAGATGGGATGTTCCCATGCCAGTATCACGCGATCGAAGGGATTACTTCCGTGCTCCGTCGCGTCTTGCAGGAAAATACTCATTCGCGTTGTGAAGGAAAACTCTTTTGAACTGAGATGGCATTTAGCGCAACTATCGCAGGAGAAACTGGTAAGTTCAACATCTAAATTGCTTGTTATAAAGTGTGCAAAGTATGGGAAAATGTGATGGGATAACAAGCAGCCGCTCCGTTTGTCGTTTGAGTATTTTCAGACTGTCATTTAATCCGCGTCAATTTGGATCGTTCGGCGATACACCCATTTTATAATCTGCGTTTCATTTCTCACTGTTGGATTTAAATTGCCATGCCATGCAAGAGTACTAGACAAAATGAAAAGCAAGAGAATTCCAGATGTTTTACAGTCTCAGCTTTGCCGATTAAAACCGTGGCAGTGAAACTCGGGAAAGGCGTTGTCTTGCACGGTCACGGACTTTTTATATGCAAATAATTGTAACAGCTGACTACGTACCGCACGAATGATGCTCCTAAAGAAGGAACGGGTAACAGTTTTCTACCACATGTACTTATAATGCACGCGTGTCCGATAAATTGGCAGCAAATGTGATTAACATAATTATACACTTCGTGACTCGAAATTACCAGTTTAGGGTCCAAATATAAAGCGACGTTTACCGGAAATATAATGTTACTCGCGTGACCTTGATAAACTAACGCAGTCAGTAAAACCAAGTCACGCTAACGTCTCCCATAAAACTACCGTACAATCGACCGTTTTCAAGACGATACGATTTTATTTAAAAGACATTTTGGCTGGTAACAGAAATACCTTCTGGTTATAAACTCCACCCCAGTGCCCCACTCCTTCTTCACCTGTTTCCTGTTAAATCTTCTCGCTGAGAAGATAATGGCTAAAGGTATCTTGGGAAATAGGACAGTTTAATTTTGTCTCACTTTAGCCTGTGTAGCTGGCAGTTCAGTGTTGGCGCGCGCGCGATGGCAAAATACCCGCGAGTGGCAAAGACGCTAGGCAGCCCAAACATGGAAATTTAAAAATATTTATATTCATGCAAGCGCGGGGCGTGACTCTCTGAAGAAAGCGTTATTGTTCGCCGTTGGGAATTTGAGCCCTCTATAAGACATTGTATGGAGCTCAAAATAAAGTCACCGCTCGATAAATTAAAATGTCCCCTATTTTCAATAAAAAATGTTCTCACCTTGTCTGTAGCCACCCCCTCCCCCCTCCGACTTTTTTGCTCTCGCCCCAATTTTCGCGCGGCCAGAATGCAGAAAAAGCTCTTCGTCCGCGGAAAAAGCTCTCGTTCGTACAGCCGACGCTTGCTACGCAGGCTACCTTGTCTGTTTCTTGTTCTCTTTTTGGGCTATTTCATCGTTTTGGGGCGGTTTTCATCGTCCCGACCGTGCGCCGATCCATACACTTTTATTAAAACCTCCCTACCATCTCTCTACACTGACGGCCAGATAATTCTGCACCAGGGTGGTCGTTGTAGAGAGGTTCAACTGTTATGTGACTTGGTCAGAAAATTTATCACTTCCCCTTTTCTGTTTGCAATTTATAGGAGGGGACCAAGCAGAAAATGACAGCCAAACATCGCTTTTCTGATCCGTGGGAAGATAGTGACGTGATTCTTGTGGTGGAAGATGAGAAGTTTCATGTCCATCGTCTGATATTGAGCATGAATTCACCAGTGTTCAAAGCCATGTTCAAATCTCAGTTCAAAGAAGCTATAGCCAACGAGATTCCGCTGCCTGGGAAAAAAGCCAATGAAATACTGGACTTTCTAAACAAATTTACATCCAAGAGCGACAAGAAATCACTAGTAAGTATTTTGGGTTTATTTGTTTATTCCATCTAATTGTTTTAGTAATAATCATAACAATTGTCTAGTATTAACTTTAAATCTTCTATCGAAACTTCGGAGAAACGAGAAGAAAACCGCAATTTTGTAGATGACCCCCAGCCACTGCACACTAATGGCTGATAGTGTACGAGTAGCTCAGCCAATCAGATTGTCCCATTTGCATTAGTATACTAGTAGAGTTTTACTAACGAATGTTAGGTCGCGCAGCACTTATATATTCAGTACTATTTTTAGTGAATAAACTCCTAAACTACCCTCTCATTTTTGATAAGGTCAATTACATATGAACAGCTGTTTTATAAACAGAGGAACCCCTGAAAGGTACTTGACTCTTGCTTTGTGGGTGTGACACGAATTTATTTTCACCAAAAGTACTAAAGTACTAAAACAAAACTGTCTGACTAGTTCCTATCCTATTATAGTTTTTCTAAAAGATACCAGGATAACTTTACCAGGGCCGCTCAGTTTAGATTCTACAACCCTACCAAACCATGTGAATTCTAAACCCCTGGGCGTTTCCTGAACCCACTTGGCACTTTTTGGCACTTTGTAATTTTTTTACACATATATTCTACCTTATGAATAGCATGTATTCCGCCAATCCTCTTCCACTGCATTGTAGTCCCAATTTAGACAACAGTCTAAATACTTCATCCACTTTTCCACCCAAACTAATATCCCTTGCACGTCTTGCGTGCCTATGTTTTATGCAGGTTATACTGTTGCTATGGTAACCTTTTATGTCAAGCATATTATTATAACTTGTTTCTACCAAACAATTGGGTATTCGTTTGATACCATTAATTTTAGCATCTACTGATATAGCAGCGATCAATCAAAGCACAAGGGCTGCAAACAGTAACCAGCCACCTTGAAAGGAAATTTTTAAAACCGGACGCGCGCCACCCAGACATATAGTTCGGTGTATTGCCTATTTGGATTTGCTTAGGATTGGGATTGGGATTTGGTACTCATATGGTATATTTTAAATGACCACTGATAAGCAGTAAACGATGTTACGTCACAATGCCCCAGTCTCAGAGAAAAAATCGTGGCCACTTTTGAAGCCAAATAAATTTACCCTTGTGGATCGTTCTAAATCTAAGATGATAAGCTTTCTCAGTGTAACCACAGGCACCCCAAGCTCACGCTGTGCGTATTCCGTCAGCAGTAATCAAAGTATAAAGGTTTGTATGGGGGATTTCACAAATAGATCCTTAAATCAGTAGACTGCGAGCAGTCCCTCTTTCTTTCTGATATCGAGCGCGAAGCGCGTGTAGAAAGAAAGAGGGACTGCTCGCAGTCTATTAAATCAGCAACACGTGTAGTACAACCACATAGACAGCAAGTAAAACACCGTGGATGTAAGAATTTGTAAAATCCCCATACAAACCCTTATATTTTTAGCTATATCACTGCTGACTCACAACGTGAACTTGGGGTTCCTGTGGTGTTATATTTCATATTCATCTCAGTTCACTATGATCCTTCGTTTTAGTGGAAAACGTGGTACATCTCTTTAGGTTAAGTGACGAGTACCAGGTAAAAGTCATCTTCGACTCATGCGTCAAGTTCGTTGAGTGTCAGGTCAAAGGGGAAAGAAATGTGATGGGGATTCTGAAGCTAGCGAGTTTGTACAAGCTGGAAAATGTGCGCCAGAGCTGTTACAACACAGTTAAGAAAATGGAACTTCAGTCCATATTGAAAGCTTCGCAGGAACACGATCTTGACAAAGAAACGGTGCAAAATATGCTGTCAGGAAGAATTGAACGGTTAGAAACGTTTCTTACCCGGCTGTATCCTCAATTATCTGAAATGGTGGATCGTTGTTTCAGGCGGTGGCATCAAGCAAAGAAAGATATGAATTGGTGTCCTGAACATTTCTACGAAGGAAGCAGCAGCGAGAGATGGAGATTGACCCTTCATGAGCGTATCAAACAATGTACGGTTTGTAAGGAAATGATAAACACAATGGATAAAGACTGTGTTTTCTTATACTTATAGTGAGGCAAATAGATTGTCTTTTCTAATTCAGGAATTCTCTGAGTTGGTAACTATTCCGATATAAGCATTTGAATTGCGTCATTATGAAGTTATCTTGGAAATTATTAACCATATTCAGACCGGGTTGGGGGGGGGGGGGGGGGGGGGGGGGGGGACGGAATCTGCCAGCATTGACTTTGACCGTTTAATAATAACTGTTTTAATATTAAAGTAACAGCCGCCAAACTTTTCGAATTTTCCTAGAATTTAACTAGGAACAATTTGGTATGATGGCGGATCCAAGATGGCGGCTGTTCGGAAGTCATGACGTAATTTCTAGGTCATATAGCCTGCAAAACAGGCGTATTTGGGCGAGCGAGCGCTCATAAGTCGCCATCTTGGATTAGGAAAACATTGGAGGCTCATGGGGCGAGTGCAAAAGAACGACGAAGGGAGAGGAAGTCAGGCAGAAAGGCGAGGGACCCCAACCCCAACCCTGCCCCCTTCCTCGCCCTCTTTCACTCGCCCCAACTCTCCACGTTTTGCGAATCCAAGATGGCGGCTAAACACTCGAAGGAAGCACACAAATCGCAAGCACACAAACCGCCTGCATTGCAGGCTATAGGTCATATGACGTCATCATCTCCTGTTTCATACGTCAAAAAAACCATTTTTGGACGTACTATATATCCTCCAAGTTACATTGTCGTAGCTTTAATAATCTTGGAGAAACGGAGAGGGGGCGGAATCTGCCCCCACCACCCCGGTCGGAAAAGATCCAAAAAAGCCCGGTCTGAATAGGGTTAACAAATACAACAAAATACGTTTTTCGTTCTCTTTTCTTTACAGCGCTTTTCAATAGCATGCGAGAACTCTCGGGAACTCTGCTCAATCAACGGTTTCGTTTTTCGCTACCGTCAATCATTTAGTAATCCATTCAAAAAGTTCACGTGCGTGTATTGTGATTGGTAGATTTTATCACGGTTCGTTGGTTCGAGTTGGTTGTCGTCGTAATTTTATGATTGACGGCAGCGAAAAACGCAATTGTAAGCTGGGTTTTGAACTTCAGAGTTCGCGTGTTATGGCTCCGTCAATTCCAAGCCCGACCATCCCCCCCCCCCCCCGGTCATTTGTCGGGCATTTTACAACTTTCCCATCCCTAGGTTGGGGCATTTGCTATAACCGGGCAGCCCGGGGGTGGGGCATTGTCAAAGGCAACGCGATCTTTCGTATTTTAAAAGACGTATACACGTTTTGTTGTTTATTTGAAATTTGCTGATTGCCCCCGATAGAAAAATAAAAAAACTGAGTTGATATTAAACCTCGTTTGAGTCCCGCACTTTTCAAATGTACCGTAGCCCCATCCCCGCCCCACATGTGCAAACATTTGTACCGTTGCTTTCCACGTGCGAACCAAAGATGTCAAAGATGGGGGAACGAAGCTTCGACATCAACACCTTTGCAGTTGTAATGAAAAAATGTTCCAAAAATCATGATTACTGGTATAATTAAAGAGCTATGTATTTGTGAACAATTATAGTGTCCATCATTAATAGTTCTGCTTGGAATTTAGACTTTTAAATTCCTCGATCCTCTCAAAAAAGTTTTTGAACTTGTCCCGTGGGTCGGGCATTTGCACTGCTCCTCAAGCCCCACCGTGGGGATTTTGTGCATGTAAGCTGACCCCACCGTGGGGAATTTTCAACCTTCTGACAAAAAAATGACAAATGCCCGACAAATGCCAAATGCCCGGGGGGTGGGGGATGAGCAGGCTTGGAATTGACGGAGCCACTATTGAAAGGCGCTGTAACCACGCATTTGTAAGTACAGTCGAACCTCTACTAACGGCCACCTCTCCACAATGGCCACTTTTTTTGTCCCGGCGGACAGTCCATACATTCACTCTTGTTTTAACCTCTCTACAACGGCCACCTCTCCACAACGGCAACGGCCACTAAAGCGCGTCCCAGCTGCCAAAATAATCTCGCCACAACGGCCACTTAATCAACGACTGACGAACGGTGTATACAAAACGCTATTTTTTTTGGCGTACAGTAATAAAATGTCAAGAAACCTGATCCGTACCGCTCGTCGTCGGGCAGTACCTCTCTCCTCCGCAGAGGGTTTTAGGAGAAATCCGCTGAACGTGGTGTGTGCAGGCGCAAGTAACTGACGGATCAACGAAGCGGCGAGCCTCTGCCAGATTTGTGTCGTTTTCTTGTACATCTTTGTCGTTTTCTTGTACATTGGACGATTTCTCAGCCCTCGCTAAATTTGACAGCTTGAAACTTGGCAAAAATCAGCGCTAGGTATGTTGCTACAGTTAGCGATCGTTATTTTTAAGACGAGGTTTCATATTTACTAAAAAAAAAGCCAAAATGTTGGTCTCCGAATCGATCGCGAAGTCCCTCCTGAAGCCCGTGGGGGGTGGTCTTGCAAGTGTGTTATTCTTTGGAAACAATGGCGGAAGAGCTTGACTTTTCGCTCCAAGAGATGTCTCTTGACGGTAAATGTTCTTCTTGTATTTCGTGTTTTTGGTCTTAAATTCCTGCTGGTTGCATTAGTTTAATTTTAGCGTTTAGTTTAACTTAATGAGCTTACAGCTTTTGGTTTGAATCGCAAGTTTTGCACTCGACGTAACACGTATACGTAGAGATTAATAAAACACATTTCATAGCCGGAAAACTAAGCTTACTTGTTCTCTTTTCTTTTGGGACAGAATTAATAGGTTGTTGAGAGTTTCAGTCGCCGGGGAATCCTTTGCTTCCTGAATTTCTTGATCGCCACATGGCGGGTCTCGAGAATGTTGAATAATGTTTTGTTGTGTTCTGATGGGTTGATCTACAGAATTTCTGTAGATCAACCCATCAGAACACAACAAAACATATTCAGATTTCCATGCATTTAAAGTTTTAGTTCTCTACTTGTACATCGCGTATAAACTTCCGAACAGATTCTGATGCAGCCGCCATTTTACTGACATACGGCAGTTATACATACACCACCGTACCCCCGGTGAGGAACACTGATAAAAAGTTGCCTCCCCCGGATGGCGGCCATATTGGGTGTGGTAACTGGCAGAGGCTCCCGCCGTCGCTCTCTCCGGGTTTCTCGCGCCTGCACTCACTTCGTTCAGCTGATTCTCCCATATATGAGCCTCTGCGGAGGAGAGAGGGCAGTACAGTATCTTATTAATTGCGGCTGGAAGAGTCAAAAAGTAAGAAAGTGCAAGGCCCCCATTTTTTTCTATTTTCCATTTTTTTACGCATTTACCATACTGTATTTTTATTTTCATAAATCGAGTACAGCTGATAAGGCTCTATGTCTAAATTGTATTGTGAAATTAAAAAAAAAGCCCTGTGGCACAGTAAGTCACATTAAAATAGAACTTCACAGCCACAATGTTGTCCCCCCCAAAAAAATTGGTGTCATATTACACCCCTACCTCCCCATAACGGCCACCTCTCTACAACGGCCACTTACCTTTGTCCCCAAGGTGGCCGTTGTGGAGAGGTTCGACTGTAGGAGGTAAACGTGTTTTATTTTTATTCAGTTTTATTCGAAAAATGTAAAACTCGCAGCGAATTTTTAAAATATATTACAATGATATGATAGTTATATCCGAGACATTATTTGTAAACTTCAATGAGTAATTTAGTTAACTGTACATATCTAGATCTGAGGCTAGTGTAAATTGTTAGTAACGGCTTTTATTACTTAGTTAATACTGGCTATATGAATATGTATCGCGATCCACCTATAGTTTTGCTTACGAGTGAGACGACATTATTTTGCGGTAATGTCGTCTCAAATGCGTGCCGGTGATTGGTTCTGAAGATACAGATTGGCACCGGGGCACTGAATTGGGTTCCTCACGTACGCACCAAAATTCAAAAGTTTTCTTCGATTAACTCGTCGGCAATCGTTTATATCTTGTCATTTGCTCATTTATGGAGTGCTTTATTCGCCGGTACAACTTGCTCAATCTAAAAGTTAGCGTATGGTGAGTATTAAAAGTCATTTATTTCTTGTAAAGAGTTTGTTTACCGTTTTCACTTGCTTTCGCGATGTGCTGGATGTGCACGCGCTAAGTTGTAAAACAGGTCACCAAAGCGTATTATGAGAGTTTGTATGGAGCTTAACTTCGATCGAAAATAATTTTCACTTTTCCTTCGAAAAGTTGTAAATAATGTGAATTAAAGTGTTAAAACCTCACCTGTTGTCTTTTCCTGTGTTTTTGTCGCTTCCGGAGGCCGTTTTGGGCGAATTTCGACCTACGGTCGAATCTGCCACTGTAGTGTACTAAAGCCTGGTTTCCATATGATCGCAACGATCGCAGCCATTGTTGCGATCGTTGCGATCATATGGAAACCACTCTTGCGATCGTTGCGATCGTTGCGATCATATGGAAACCACTCTTGCGATCGTTGCGATCGTTGCGATCATATGGAAACCAGGCTTAAGAGAAGGACAAGTAATGTCGTCTCAAAATCGAATTTAGTTTATAGTGTCTATTTGTCTCTATTATTCCAAACAATGATTATCCAGACTAGATGTGCAATTTTTGAAAATATTTTATTAAAGTTCAGTTTATAACATATAAGCAAATAAGCAGTTTTAGTATTTTCTAAGTCATCATTTACAATAGTATTTGACGGTGTATGAAAACTGAAAACACGACAGCACGCTTCCCAGAAAAATCTATGATACAGAGGTTCTCAATTGAGTATCGAAAGTAGGCCAGAACTGGTTTTTTTTTTTTTAATAACTGAGCCTCGCTCCACCCGTACTGAACCAATCAGATGCAAGAATCAAAACCAGTCGCGACTTGGTCACACGCGCTTGGCGCCGGTTAGATGTTTTAGTTTTGAATTTTCATTGGTGCGGGTGTTATATTTACGTTTGTTGTGATTGGACATTGTTTTGGTTTTGCAACACTCAATTTTAAACCATACCATCAGTGAAGTGATACCATATGACTTCCGGGGGAATGATACGATAGGCCGTCCCCAGTTATATTATTGCCGAAGGTCATTCCGAGCCATCCGAAGACTGTCGAATCAGTACCCGAGGTATTCCGAAGACTCGCTCGTTAGCAATGTGGTAATAAAAAACGATATCAAACTCGTAACATGTAATACTCTAGCTACAATATCCTCAGTCCTCATGAGTTCCTGCCTCTGACAGGACCAATAATATTTCCCGAAGCAAACACGCCTAACTGCACAGTGACGCCTTATCACATTAACAGTATTTTGCGCTCTTAATATTACATTTGTGAACTCGGTCTCTCACGTCTCTCTCCACCAGGTAACCTGACAAAATGCTCCCAGAGGTTTTCGTTCTTGTCTTTCTTGATCGAATTTGAACGGCGAAGCGGTTGACTCGTCGTGGCCGGGTGCTTCTTCACCCCTCAGAACTGAAAGAACTGAGAAAAACCTCTGGGACCAGGCCGGGTAGGGGTAGGCCGCAATAGACTAGTACTCCAAGAAGAGGAGAATTGGATTGCCGGAAACAGACTTTATCTAACCTTAAAACAAGAGACACTGAAGAGAGGATGACCTAAGAGAAGTATTGCCCCATAGATGGGTCTCTTCCAATGATTATAATGTTTTCTATTTTTAACTTTGAACAGTCCATGGCTGAGCTATTTTAAGAGCGCCACCGTGACTGGTCAGTTCGAGTAACGTGATGTCGGAGCCTCGAGAAGGAAATAAAAATAACTTTCATAGTATGGCGCGAATTGATGAATAAACACCTAAAATAATAACAAAAATGGAACCTAGCTTATCAGTTGTTTGTTGTGGCCGGTAGTGGTTATCGTTGCCAGTGTATTTTTATTTAAACATGAATTTGACCACTTTGCGCTTTCTATAAACAAACAAACAAACAAACGAACATGAATAATGTACCGCTGTACGTAGTAAACAAATATAATTAATGTTCCTATACCACTATAAGTACTCTGCTACTGGAGACGACTGGTTTATGCAAATTTAACAACTTGGCCGATGAGGGGAATGGGGATGAGTTTGCCATTGTCACGCGATCGAAGGGAAGGATTACAAAGGCTTGCAAAACACGCAATATAGCAATAGACTACCCAAGCTTCAAACTATTAAGGATGGCCTGTAATACTGCCAGCGAGGACACAAAAGCAACTGGTAAGTTTAACATCAAAATCTTGCTCGGTTGTTTTTTGCCCTAAGACACTGAGGAACGCTTTATCATCGGCGATCGATTTATACCGTCAGACTGGTCTGTTCATTGCCTCGAAGAGATTGGCAGTAAGCTGGGACATACATTGAATCTAAAAGCGCTTTAACCAGAATAGAAAGAGGAATTTAGACTGAAGTTTTGACCTTTCGGGAGAAAATTATAAAAGTTCAAACGGGGCCTAGTTTGATGGTTTGCCGCTTGCGTGCAAAATTAGAAACATTAAAACTTGAATTTTAAACAGTGTATTATTAAGGGAAAACCTTCGCCTTTATGATATTTGTGTATTTGTTGTTTATCCTTTATCTTAATATGTAAATAATCAGTGACTGTATTATTCAAATTCGTTAACATAGAAAAAGATTGGTCATGCAAGTTCGGCTTTTATACTGAACTAATAAATTTAATGCAAATAATTTTCGAACCGCACGCACGCTGTTTCTCGAATTGAAAAATGTAAAAACAAGCTAGATACTGGTTTTTATGCTACTTGTTATGTCCAATAATTTTGTAGCGGAAAAAGGAAATTAAAACTTAACAGCTGCGAAAACACAGTCTCTAACATATCCGTTGCGTGACTCGAAAACATTTGCATCCCTCCAGCAGTCCTTTCAAGTGAACCGAGTCACGCAAAGCAAACGGCCTCCTCTGAAAAAACAAGAACTCCTAAAGTAGTTTACAAGCGGCCGATTACCTTAATAATGGGGGAAACAACAATCGATCTCTCCTCCCCCGACTCCCCCTCGGTCACTGTACTCTGAGGTGCACCCCTAAAATGAGCGAGAGTCAGCATACGAACATGCGTGACGAGAAATATAAATATAAGAAATATAAAATTAACTTTCGTTACTTCGTGACACGGACCCCTCCATTTCCTGCTCTGTAGTGGCTCTTCTCGAGTAGTTGAGGTTATTTTCCCTTGTCTAATTAAATATTTCGCTTGTTTCTTTACATGAAAAGAGCTCTTACACGACACGAAAACTATCCGCGGTCACTGGACTCTGAGGTGCACCCTCCAAATCCTAAGAGTCAACACACGAACCTGCGTGACGAAAAACGTGACTGCCTGATGTAATATATTGCATCATGCTCCGGAAGCCGGAGAAATTCTCTTGTGGTTAATTTTAGCTAATGTAGATTGCATCATATTCAACGTGGGCAAAGATATGTTTTCGCTCAACGTGAAAATAAATTGTGAATGACATATATGCTGTGGAATTGTGTTAAGAAAAACTGTTATGTTTTTGGGACCGGGTTTTATCGTTCGTTTACTGGTTGAGGTGCATGTATTTTAAACAGAACAGAAATTCTCTTGTGGCTATTTATTTGCATGTCTCCTGGCTACGTTTACAATGTAACGGGAAACTGCCCCTCACGCGCAAAGGTCACACCGCCAAATTTAGCACATTTTGCAACAACACTGCTGTTCACTGCTGTGGGACATTTGTCTTTGCTTTAATTTTTCCAATGCGATTACTGTAATAAACTAAATACATCTACGCACTTACACGACACTACAGAAAGAATGTGGAAGAGAAATTCTCTACTGGCTAATTTTAGACCGAGATGCGATAACATCATGTCAACCGTGAAGAGAACTAAGGCTAGCGACATGAAAAAAACGTCCATTTCTTGAAGCGGCCGCTATGCGTCGGCCGCTTAATAACGCATGTAGCTGCTGTTAAAAAAATATCACTTACACTTAACTTTCCTTAATACAATTGTAACATTTTTTTTCTTCTTTTTGGTACAAATATAAATTGGTTGTTGTAAATGTTGTGTTACCTCAAGCTTTCTGTATGTTTAATAGGGCGAGACTTGGGGGAAAAGAAAGTCAAATTACATCGCTTTTCTGAGCCGTGGGAAGATAGTGACGTTATTCTTGTGGTTGAAGATGAGAAGTTTCATGTCCATCGTCTGATATTGAGCATGAATTCACCAGTGTTCAAAGCCATGTTCAAATCTCAGTTCAAAGAAGCCACAGCCAACGAGATTCCGCTGCCTGGGAAAAAAGCCAATGAAATACTGGACTTTCTGAAACAAATTTACTTCCAGTACATCGAGGAGCGAGTGGAAATAACGAGTAAGTCTAACTTGTTTTACTTTTTTTTCAAGCTGCTTATGGATAACAAATCGAATGCAGCCTTCTAAGTAGATTTTGATGACGTTTTGCTTGTAATCAGTGGCCTTTCCTTGTAAGCACAAGTCCTCAGTGATTAGTGCTCTTTGCACGCTGTGATAGAAAACCAACAAAAACATGCTGCCAATGCTATAAGTGATTTCGAAAAGATTTTAAAATATTTATGTTTAGGTTCAATCCGCCGTTACATTGTATTCTGTGGCGGGGACGGATCGTGTTATTTTTAGGGAAGAGGAAGGGGGAGGGGGGGGGGGGGGGGGTTGAAGGGGTGGGATGGGGAACAAAAATAGGAGAATCAAAAGTCCGCTCCGTCATTCCGTACACCATGACGCCAACATAACAGGTGCTGTGCGAGTTGGAAGAGCGCACTTGAGTGTAGAGACGCGCATAAGTACATATTACATTTTTTTGTTCATATCACCTTCTTTGTTCACTTCTAGTGGAAAACGTAGAGCACCTGTCCAAGTTAAGTGACGAATACCAAGCGAAACTCGTGTTCAACCCGTGCGTCAAGTTCCTTGAGGAGCAACCCAAATCACGAGCAAACGTCATGAATATCCTCGCACTTGCAGACCTGTACCACCTAGACAACGTACGTCAGAGCTGCAACGACCTGCTGAAAAACATGTCAATGAAGTCCCTATCAGAAATTGTTCATTTACAAGATCTTGACAGGGAAAAGCTGCAGCATTTCCTGACGCAGAGGATTGAGCGATTGGAGACGTTTCTTGATACACTGTACCCGCAGTTTATGGGATTAGTGGCGTGTTTATTTTGGCTGTTGCACGAAGCAGACAAGGATGTGAGATGGTGTACTGAGCATGCGTGCGACGGAAAATTGAAGTACAGATATGATATCGATGATCCGGAAATCACTGCGTGTTCGCGTTGTCGTCAGATGTTTACTTCAGTGGTTCAAGAGACCTACTACGGCAATAACATGATGAGCCATTATCGGAGGCACCATTATGGAGGAAAACATCATTTTAATGAAACCTTGCAGTCTGTTATAGAGGATTTCTACAAGTTAAAACGAGAATAGAGTACTAAAGCTATGACGTCACAAAAATTAAATTTGCGAAATTATGAAATTTGATCAGCTATTCGGATTAAGCATGCCAAAAAACGTCCACTTGCCAAAAATTAGCTCTCCATTGCAATTTTCGGCCGAGACATGGGCACTTCAGGTTTTAATTTCTCCTTACAAACCCTTCTAATTTTGCGTCTGTCCGTACAGGCGCAAAATTAGAGAGGTTTGTATGGGACGGTACCAAACTTTGAACCTCTATATCTTCTGTTCTGTTCGTGCTAACAAGGTGAAATTTTGTGGCTGTTCATACAGCAGCAATCGTTATCTAATGTTGGGAATTTTGAGGCTTGATAAAAATAATTTGAAAATTTATGACGTCACACTTTACCACTCTTTAAACTCGACTCAAAGCACGTTAAATCGTAGAGCAGTTCCCCACCCGGAGGGGGGTCGGCTATATTGCACAGATGGGCATACTCGTCGTACTCCGTTTTACTGGTACAATGATGTTTTTGGTAACGCTGAGGGTGCCGGTTGAAATCTCAAAAATAATGTTTTGGAAGCAGTGCCTGCTTGGGATAAAATGGAATTAAGACCCGCCCGTGACATTCTGGTACCTTCTAGGGGTTACTTTGAAAATTTTCCGAAGACTACCCCATGCAGTCACTTTTATATGGACGTCTATATCCTCCGGTGCTCGTCGACCCTGGACCCAAATCGGGTAACAAGACTCGCTATAGTCAAACCGGCGATGAATACAAGAGTTGGCAGTTTTCCTCGCATTTGTATATATCACGGTCGGTGTTAAATTGGGTATACCGTATTTTTACGCTAAATTATGGGTGTTTTTGAGTAAAATACCGTGAGATATCAAGTTGGAAGTTAAAAAAATCTCTTTCATGTATCCTCGAGCGATATATATGGAACTTAGATGGTGTTCTAATAAGGAATACTGGTATACCACTAAACGGTTTGTAAATAAACTAATAAACGGTTTGTAAATAAACATGGCTTTTTGACTGGATGCTAGTCGATCGCAGGTTACCCCCCAGTATTTTGTCGCCAGTACCCATTTATACTCCTGGGTGGAGAGAGGCACTGTGAGAGTAAAGTGCCTTGCTCAAAAACACAACACAATGACCCAGGCCAGCGCTCGAACCAGGACCGCTCGATCCGGAGTCCAACGCGCGAACCATTAGGGCACCACGTCTCCCACAACGGTCACCGCTTACGGTTTAGAAATGCTCTCTGATTCAATTTTCAATCCTCTTTTAGTCTTGCGACCGTTGCCATGACATTCTATACATAGGCTTATATTGATCACTACTGTCAGGATTAGCCTGCGAGCCGCGCGCAACCTCGTTCCCAGGGTCTCTCATCCAGGGGGCGGGAAGATTAGAGACCCTGGGAACGAGGTTGAGCCGCGCGAAGCTTCACGCCGCTCGCTTCGCTCTCAGTTTTCTTTTTACCTCATCCCCACCGCGGAGGGTCCGTTTTGAATGCACAAGGCAGGTGTAAGCTTATCCAGAATTAGCTTTAACTTTGAATTCTGTTTTATAATCTATCATCAGGAGCCATAATCAGGGACTGATTATGGCTCCTGCTATCAGTCATTCTTGTTACTATGACTAATCTCAAGTAATCATCATACACGAAACACAGTGTTTCATCCGATTTCCAAACACCGTGAATTAAGATATTCATTTTGTTGAGGCCGGGAGGAGAGAGGTCTTCACTTTCAGTTGGTCGCTATTTTCGAGAATTACAAGAAGGTTGCCGACCTTGTGACCTTGTCGGTACTTTCAATTCGCAATTCGGGGAACGTTACCGATATGTACGGAGGTCGCTTCTTTTAGGATTCTACGGTAGTTTGCATATAAAATTCATATTGACACTGCTGGTAAAGTTTCTTAAATTTGAGCATCATGATAGCACGCATTGCGGACCTAGACTGCTGACTATCCAGTAGAGAAGAGAAGAGAAGAAAAAAGAAGAAAAGAGAAGAAAAGAGAAGAGAAGAGAAGAGAAGAGGAGAGGAGAAAAAGGAAAAGAAAAGAGTATACTAAGTTGTTTTCCTGCTTGCGCACAGGGGGCCCTCACATCAGATTGTAAAATGAATAAAATATTAAAAGATTAACTTACCTTTCGATTTGTTGGCGGCCATTTTAAATACGCGGTCGGATGGTGCGAGTCTGGAACCGAAAATTGAACCGCGCGAGGTCTGGAGCCGAAAAATCTTCGGAAACCGTTCGGAAGCTAGTTTTAGTTCCGAATGGTTTCCGAAGATTTATCGGCTCCAGACCTCGCGCGGTTCAATTCTCGGTTCCAGACCTCGCACCATCCGACTGCGTATTTAAAATGGTGGCCAACAAATCGAAAGGTAAGTTAA
Organism: Desmophyllum pertusum; assembly: GCA_029204205.1. NCBI lineage: Eukaryota > Metazoa > Cnidaria > Anthozoa > Scleractinia > Caryophylliidae > Desmophyllum > Desmophyllum pertusum. The sequence goes on from MU825396.1 coordinate 1,727,859, forward strand.
TCTTTTAATATTTTATTCATTTTACAATCTGATGCGAAGGGCCCCCTGTGCTTTAGGCCTGAATAGATTGTGCTAGCAAATCCAGCCAAAGTTGCTCCAAAAAAAGGCTAAAAGTTGCTCAAAAGTTGCCAAAAATTGAAAAAGTTGCCACCAAAATTTGAAAAAGTTGCTCACTTTGGCAAGCCATTTTATTCTAGATAACAACTTAAAACATGGAAATGTTGGATGTGTAATTCAATATAATCTTAAATTTCAACATAACTACCAATAGTAGTACTTTCTAATGAAGTAAAGTAGTTTCTAATGAGTAAATTATGTTAATTAATGTTGGAGCGTATAACCGCTGGATGATCCGCAAACGATATTAAATAGATAGCTGCTGTCCAGTTCGTGGGTGCACGTCAATTCATGCACAGAAAGTAGAAAACAAAATGTATTTCTTTTAGTTGTTAATTAGCTTGTATTATAATTCCCATAGGGGCAATCAGACTCTTTATAAACCACTCCTTGTTAATATCACACCACTTGACGCCGACCAGTTTACTCGAGGCTATTTTTTCATTTCATTTACCTTTGTTATTTTGTTTATTGTATCATTTCAGGTTACTTTCGACTGCTTCTTCCTGTTTTTGTATCTTGTATTTACTACTATTTATCACGATCCTTGTATTTAGCACTATTCAAATCATTGTTAATAAACTCGATAATTGCTGGCGGCTTCCTCCACAAACTGTTGTGTTGTTTGCGTCATTACTTATAATAGAAATGTTTTCTATTCGGCTGAGCGAAGCGAAAGAGAATAGAAGGAATGTTAATCATTTGCAGGGTCAATACTATTCAATACACGTCTACAGCATTCTTAGTGTCGACCAATTTCAATAATAGAAACATTTGGGATAATTTGGGTGTTTTATCATTATTTGTTGCTCAAAAGTTTGCCAAGGAAGGCAAAAGTTGCTCTAGGTTGCTTGCAGTACAAAAAGTTGCTCAAAACTCCAGAAGTTGCTCAAAAGTTGCCGAGCACAATCTATTCAGGCCTACTGTGCTTGCGCTGCGGGAGTATTAAAATCGAGCGCGAGTGAGAGGGGCGCGCGCGAGGAAGGCGCATCCCGGGGGGTCGGACTATACCCGGCGCTCCTGGGATCGAAACTGAATTGTCTAGCAGAGAGGAAACTGGAACGGGTTATGTTTCTCGGAAAGACAGCTGGAAAGACATCGAACAGTTGTGCACGTATTCTTGGAAATATATACAATTTATAACGTTAACATTTATACGATCACAAGCTAAACACGCTGCCAAATGGCCTCCAACACTTCCAGTAGCGGCACGAAAGAAACAGCGAGCCTGCAGATATCAAGCAACAAGCGTAAGCTTTATTTCAAGTTCAACTTTTAAAAATAATTTAGCCTGCGAGCAGGCTCTCTTGTTTGCTGTTGTTTGGGATTCGCGCAGGCCTTCGCGAAGGCCTGCGCGAATCCCAAACAAGAGAGCTTAATAATTTCAGCTCTTCGACATCACATAGTTAGAAATAAATATACAGATATGCTTATGTAAAACTGGCGAAACCCTGGGAATTATAGCCTGCGAAGGCAAGACTGAAGAGTCGGCTGCATTCGCAGGCTCCTATGTATGCCAACAACTACGCAGACATACAGTGATGGACTAATTGTCTTAAAAGATATTATCTCTCCCAGTTCACGAGGGGAATTGGGGTGATAAGTACACAGTCAACAGCCCGTAAATGTCTGAAGTCAGTTTCTGAAAATATATATTTGTCTGAACAGATTATATTAATTCCTCAGTTGGGAGTCTCTCGGACAGTAAAACAAAATTGAAGGTTGATTGATTTTACAACTGACTGCTTAGCTACGTTGAGCTCAAAAGTGCGCTTATTGAATGCAATTGATTTAGTTGTACTTGCTAGCAAGATTTAAAGGGACTATGTCATATCAGCTGATTTTCATGCGCGGTAGGGTCCACTAGAAGCTAATTTGCATACGACCTTTTTCACAGTTTATATCGGTAATCTGGAGTGAAGTATTTTATGTTGAGTAAATAAAGGCGAGTCGTAGGCGTCTGTAAATTAGTTTCAATGTAGCTGCAATATTTATAACTGAACGCGGTTATTGATAACATAACACGATAATTTAACGGAACCGTGACTTTCCGACAAAAACATTCAACTCGAATTCAACCGCTAAATTCACACTTTTTTGACTTTGATATTGAGAAATAAAATTACTGCCATTTATTTTCCGTAGCAGTTTATTCATGGTCTGAATCCTGTTAACTGAACTTTAACAAATTAAAATTCATTGAAGAATGTACGGCTTCGCTGGCCGCCAAAATGTCAAAACAAAATTATGCTAATCGCGCTTACATTTTATTTCGCTTCGAAAACCACAGGGAGCCAAGCCGTTTTTTATCATTTTTTACGAGGTTTGACATTAATTTTCTCGAGAATGCTTGAGAAATTTAATTGCGGGGTCACTTGGAGAAGTGAATTAAAGTGATATGTTTCAAATAGTATTCAAATAGTATTCAAAATGTTACCGTGCTATGAGTAGTTGTTTAGTAATCAATTTTTGCACTTATTGCTCGAACGTTGAGCGGAATCCGTCTTAATATTCCAATGTCTCCAAATTGGAGCTGTACGAATTTGGAGACGTTGGAATATGCGCGGTCCCTGATCAAATGTATCCGATAAAAGTCATATGTATCTTTCTTTCCTCTAGTTAATGATGACACTACCGAGCCAGAAATAATCTTCATGACACACCCTTTTCTGAGCCGTGGGAGGATAGCGACTTAGTTCTTGTGGTGAAGGATGAGAAATTTCATGTCCATCGTCCGATACTAAGTATACACTCACCAGTTTTCAAAGCCATGTTGAATACTCAGTTTAAAGAGGCCACTGAGATTCCCTTACCAGGGAAGAAGGCGCACGAGATTTTGGACTTCCTGAAGCAACTATACCTAAAGGAAAGAGACGGAATTACACGTAAGTAAAACAAACAGGTGTATATAAAAAAAAATGTCGAAATGAGCTAGGCCTGCTTCGGCTTCAGTTGAAAAGAATGAAAAATAAGCTGGGAACCAGAAAACCAGAACAGATTTACAAAGTGAACATAGATTGCATATAAAAGCGAATATCAGTTTAATTCTTTGAAAAATGATTTTGTTTAGAACCTGTCATTTCTGGCCTTCGCCAATTAACGTACGTTTACAGCCGTTTTGCTGAAGTTTCAATTGACTCCGAGGTACCGGTTAAAACAAATGCCCGGCGCAATGTTTCCGAAAGTGAACATATTTCTAAAACCCCCTTTACACGCGCTAAAAAATCGGCACGCACGGCACCTTTCATTTTCGGCACCGCGCCCAAAACATTTAGACACAGCACTATCCATTTACACTACCAAAAAGAGAAGGTTTTCTTCATACTGGGCACGGTACCAATTTTTATGTTGCACCCCTAATATCCATCTGTATTTTCCCGTAAAAATGTCGGTAAAAAGCATGCCTGTGATTGTCTATCGTCAGATATAAAGCGTGAACAAACGCCTACGATGAAAAATCGCCCCGTGATTTAGGGCGGAGGCCAGGGAAGCCGCTTTCCACCGATGTTTCTTTCGTTAGGGCATCGTTGTGCTTTTCCCTTTTAGTTTAGCTTCAAGATCTGCGGACTGAACTATCAAAAATAGTGGTCGTTTAGCAGGTTAGAGCCCCCAAAAGTGATGGAAGTGGTTAATATATATAACTCTGGAAAAGGACATAAATGTTTTTTATTTTTATTTTCAGTGAACAAGATGGAACATGTTTTAAAGTTAGCCGACGAGTACCAGACCATGTCAGTTGTTAACCTATGCGTGAAGTGCCTCAAGGATGTGCCAAAATCTAAAGTAAATGTGGTGAAGATACTTTTCCTGGCAAATGATACAGTGATAGCAAGAGAAGACGATAGGTTAGATAGTGTTCGCAGGGAATGCCACGCTCTGATTAAAAACATGGAACTTGCAGATATTTTGAAGGATAATGGTTTCAAGAATTTGGACCGAGATAGCTCGGAAAATGTTTTTGTGCTTAGAACTAAACGATTAGAAACGTTTCTTAAAAAGGTTTATCCTCAGTTTATTGGGTTGGCGGAGTTTTGTATAACGTTGTGTTTGGCCTCATCACCTAGTTCAAGTATAACTCGTTGTCCTGAACATTTCGGTAGCGGCAATAAAGCGAATGGAGGACCTCTTTAAACGGATCAAAAGCTGCTCAGTTTGCAGGAAAATGATTGTGGAGTTAGTGTCTTCGTCAAAGCTATCCTCATACAACCGGTATGGAGGCGTTTGTCACTTTGATCAGAAATTGATCACCATCATTCAGGATTTTGAAAACATAGTTAAACTGTTTAACTGAAAAAACGCTGAGCGATAGGAGCTATTTTGATGGCTGACCGTATTTCCATATGATATTTACGATCGCAGCGATCGCTAACAAAAAGAGTTCTACGCGTATAGTTTCGAAGCTCTAGGAACAGCAAAACTGCTACTCGCACGAGAAATCATGCAAGCCATATCATAGAAGTGTCGTGTCTGTGTAGTATTTCATGAGATCAGTAGTAATTTCTCTCAATTCTCAGTTTGAAGATTCTGTAAAATCCTGATAATAAGCCCCCCCCCCCCCCCCCCAGACAATTTCAAATTTCAGACGCCAAAATCCTTCCGATAAGAAGCCCGGCCCCTCCCCCCAGTATAAGCTATGACCTAATATTTAGATATCCCCTCTAAATCGATTATAAGCCCCCCCCCCCCCCAGTTGCAGAACTTGCCGTTTGCCGGTATTCCGTCCACAGTATGCTCAATGACTTGTGATGTTCATTTGACGGCAATAGAACTGGTTTAGTGTTTCATATTGTTATGCTAGTAGAGAGATTTACCATGCAGTATTCTTGTATGCACCTAAAAATTTTAATTTCAGACACAAAATCCCTTACAAATATAAGCCCAAGGGTTTTAGCCGTTTGAATAAAAATAGGCCCAGGGCTTATAATTGGATGTTTGTCAGGTCCCAGATTTTGAAACCATTTGTGTTCATAGATCTTCTTTTTTTAATAGACCAATTTCGTTATATTAATATTCTAACTTGGCTCCGAGGCTTAGGGGAATAAGACAAAAGAAATAGTAAAGAAATCACATCGAGGTTGAGGGATGAATAATAATTTATTTTGTCTTATTCCCCTAAGCCTCGTAGCCAAGTTAGAATATTAATATATCGAAATTGGTCTATTGAATGCTTAATAAAAAAAGTTTTGATATTTTGATTTTCTTGTACATGAATTACTTTCAAGAAGCAACAGTAGAATTATTAAAATGTTAGAACTTAATTTATCTTTGTTTTATTGTTTTTCAGTTTGTATTTTTCAGTAGTATTTGTAAATCATTATTTAATATTTTTAGGTAGGTAATGTCATGTATAGATATGGAAATACCTCAATAAATTGTTGTTGTTGTTGTGGATCAGTTTATAACATTTATGGTGCACGTATTGTAAAGCATGTGAATAAACCGGATTATAATCCATCAAAAAATGTTCTCGCACGCGATTGTTCTAAACACGTCACGTGACGCAGCCAAAACTGGGGAATATTCGGGTGATATTCCCCAAGTGATATTCCCCAGTTTTGAAAATTTGCGTTTCACGTTCGCAGGTTCAGTTTTAGTCTCAAATAAATTGCTAAATTAAATAAAACTGATTGTTTTGAACAGACTAGAAATATTTTTGAACGCCAACAGAATTATTTTGATGTTTAAGAGCCATTCTCCGAGAATGCCAAGAATCGGAAGACACTCAAAAAATTCGAATTTTTTTATATTTTGCCAAAACATTCCTTTGAGTGTACTAACTTAAGGAAAAATAGTTAAAAGTTCCAACGATTTTTTTAACGGACGAAATTTAAAATTGTTTCGAAAATTGAATAATTAGCGGTTTTCAGCTCAAAAATAGCTTCAAATTCTCACGCTTCTTTGGGAAGACGGTGAAAGCGTAAAAAAGACTCTATGAAAACGAAACTTGGCACAAATATTATGTTGTTCTTCCTCTTTAAGACTGTGTAATAAGTTTCTCCAAACGTTGTTTCTAGCTTTTTCAATTGGAATATTTATACAGCTGCCATTTTTGTCGCTTAACATGAAGACCGACTTTGACTGCTATAAATGGCATCTGGTATATATCATTTGATAATAAAATCTACATGTAACGAAACCTTGGTTATTGTGCTTTCCACCAGGAAAGTTTTAGCTCTGGGAATTAAATATTTCCTCGTCAGTAAAATAAACTGTCTTGGCATGTGAGCGGGTATAATTTTATGCAAATCACAGGCTTCGCATTCAAGGAATACATCTGTAAACGGAACAATTAACGTGAAAGAATGACTCACCATTACTTGTTACTCTTTTCTGCTGTCGTAGAAGTAAATTTCAGCTTTCTTGCTTCGTGTTGAGTCGTATAATCCATTAAAAGTCCAACATATTGATGAACGGTAATTGTAGCTCGAGAGTTCGCGATGACATTTTCAACCCGGCGTGCAGATTTCCCTCTAATCTCGACAGGATTTATATCGCATCGTGCTTAAAACCTTTAACATGCACATATCATATGTAAAATGCGATAAAAAAGGCATTTTCTAAACAATACATAAGGAAATTACTTGCTTCTAGTTCTCCAGTGAAGACCACCACAGAAGTTAATTTGGTCAACGCATGACCGAAATATGACCTTTAGTAACGCAAGCCGCCACCCGGAAACTAGTCACGTTTCGCGTCGCTCACTATAGCTAGTCTATTGCCGTTTGAGGAACAACTAATTATTAATATTTATTTTTCTATTGTGTCTTGCTTGAACCTTCTAAGCTTTATACGAACAGTTTCTGAAGACGGTTTTTCATTTCCAGACCTTGCATTATTGACCGCGAGCGAAAGCTGGCACAGAACTATTAAAGTAAGATTAATTTGTTAGTTTCTAATTTGATGTGAGAGCCCCCTGATCTCTGTGCCATGACTAGTCTGCAAAACAGGAGGCTACAAGTAAGATTTGCCAGTGTTGAAAAAGAGAGCTAGAAGGCAAAATGTGAGTAGCGAGAGCGAGGCGCGAATACACGTGGGCGTGGCGGTACTCCCCGCTTCACGCTCACTTCTCAGTGCGCTGCCATGTACTTACCACTTTTAATACTTGACCCGAAAGGGACGAAATATCGTCAAGGAATCTTCCTGTCTCTAGAGAGAGATGAGGGTGGGAAGAAGTCTGCAGTACAGGCGGTTAGGGTTTTTTCGGCGAGCGAGCGCGTGACAGCAAGCGCGGAGCATGAGACGGTTGTTCTTTCGTCTTTCATCTCGCGCTCTGCGCTCGCTGTTGCGCGCTTCGTGCGCTCGCCTAAAAATAAACAAATCCGCCTGTACTACAGGCTACTGCTGTGACCCGTGCATCACATAACACTCAACATTGACTAAATCGACGCGAAACGTGACTAGTGGGTGGCCGCCTTGCGTTACTAAAGGTCATATTTCGGTCATGCGTTGATCAAATTAACTTCTGCGCGCTTGAGAACTAGAAGCAAGTAATTTCCTGATGTATTGTTTAGAAAATGCCTTTTTAATCGCATTTTACATATGATATGTGCATGTTAAAGGTTTTAAGCACGATGCGATATAAATCCTGTCGAGATTAGAGGGAAATCTGCACGCCGGGTTGAAAATGTCATCGCGAACTCTCGAGCTACAATTACCGTTCATCAATATGTTGGACTTTTAATGGATTATACGACTCAACACGAAGCAAGAAAGCTGAAATTTACTTCTACGACAGCAGAAAAGAGTAACAAGTAATGGTGAGTCATTCTTTCACGTTAATTGTTCCGTTTACAGATGTATTCCTTGAATGCGAAGCCTGTGATTTGCATAAAATTATACCCGCTCACATGCCAAGACAGTTTATTTTACTGACGGGGAAATATTTAATTCCCAGAGCTAAAACTTTCCTGGTGGAAAGCACAATAACCAAGGTTTCGTTACATGTAGATTTTATTATCAAATGATATATACCAGATGCCATTTTTAGCAGTCAAAGTCGGCCTTCATGTTAAGCGACAAAAATGGCAGCTGTATAAATATTCCAATTGAAAAAGCTAGAAACAACGTTTGGAGAAACTTATTACACAGTCTTAAAGAGGAAGAACAACATAATATTTGTGCCAAGTTTCGTTTTTATAGAGTCTTTTTTACGCTTTCACCGTCTTCCCAAAGAAGCGTGAGAATTTGAAGCTGTTTTTGAGCTGAAAACCGCTAATTATTCAATTTTCGAACAATTTTAAATTTCGTCCGTTAAAAAAATCGTTGGAACTTTTAACTATTTTTCCTTAAGTTAGTACACCCAAAGGAATGTTTTGGCAAAATATAAAAAAATTCGAATTTTTGAGTGTCTTCCGATTCTTGGCATTCTCGGAGAATGGCTCTTAACAGCTTGGCCGACCGAGATCTTCCACGGCAAACAGAGCGGCCTTGTGAAAAAATATTTGACGGATAATAACTACAATAGCCTCCATTTGGCTTCAAAAATATGCTCGGATATTTGTCCTTGGACATTATCTGTTCCTCGAAGCTCACAGTTTTCCTCGAGCTTCGCTCTCGGAAAACTGTTCGCTTCTCGGAACAGATAATGTCCGCGGACAAATATCCGAGCATATTTCCTCGCCAAATGGCGGCTATTGTTTTTATATTTTTCTGCTAGCTGGAAGATGGGCCTATAAACTTTACGGTACGTGATAATGACAGTGGCGGATCTAGGGGTCAGTGGCGCCTTTTTGAAGCTCGTCATTCCGCACCAAATGATACGTCCGAAAATGGGCCGCCATAAAAAGTATTTAGAACACTTAAGCTTGGAGATCAACTAAGTTCGCTAGTCTGCTGACATCTGCGTGTACGCCTTTCCTGTTCACGATCTTGTTTTCGACTACTCCCGCAAGGAGCTGAATGTAAAGTCAACAAATTTCTTAAATCCTCTTTTGATTTAGGAGAGGGAAACCTGTATTAAGCGGACACCGGGGAGTGGACACCCTTTATTAAGCGGACAGTATTAATTAAAAGTCCCACAATTTTATCAGTTCTCTTATTTACTATAAATAACTGTTTTAGTAAATTTTCAAATACTCAAATAACCGGAAGATGCAAAAAAAAAAATTATTTCCGCTCCAAGAAAATACATGCCTACAAATGTACAACAAATGAAGGAAGGAACTGAAGGAAGCCTGAAACAGCTTTGTTTACGGGAAGTCCCGAACTGAAACCAATACAAATCTGCACAAATTTAAACTGAATGAAAACCTGTTTACACTACAATTTACCAATACCTCTTATTGTAGGCAGCTGATTAGCATCGCGAGCTTCAGGGTCAGTACATCTGGTAGCTCATAGCAGCCCTCTACGCAGACGGGCCAACTCGTCAATCATTCCTTACCCAAATAACGTCTGCATTACTCTATAAATCTATGTTTGCTGCTTGTTTACGTTATTTTCTGGTGCTGGTAACAGAATCCTCTTTTGTTACTGTTCCGGAGTTTTTGTTCCGGAGACTTTATGGAGTTCTGCTAACCATTCCAATATTTCCACCTAAATTACGAAACTTCGCCCCAGGGCCTTCTCGGCGAAGTTGTGTGAGTTAGACCGTCCTCAAAGATTCATCAAAGGTTTGTACGCCTAAAGGTTTATTCGCTTCGTTGCTTCAGTCAGTGACCTGGCACGCTGTGTTAGCAATAACCAGACAACCCTTTCTGTTGACGGTAAGCTTAGATAACATTCTTTATTTTCAAGCGTGTAATCTTCCTTAGAATTCGCTTACAGCACCCGTCAGCCCAGTGACATGACCAGAGCTAATTGAGCTCCCCTGCCTAAAAGGTTTACCGGGTTTTAGTTATTTTCTTTATGCGGTTTAGGCTACATGTAAGCTTATTGATGTTCTGCATGTTGAGTGCATGAATTGGCGGGTTGGCTGACTTGTATGTCAAAGTACATGCCATGCGCCAGGGGATAACAACGTGGATATTCCAATAGCCCATTTATTCCAATAGCCCATTTATTCGAAATTAAAAGGAACTGAGACAAGGCCGCGGAAAAATCTTGTTTGTTCATCCGCTCGCTGGGTAGGCTTGGATAAATTCTGCTCGTAAAATGGCTTATTCTGCCGGCAGGCAATGGGACGTTACATTTTTTTATCTGCACCCCCCCCCCCCCCCCCCCCCCCCCTTATTCTGCTTGAATTCTGCTCTGTACGCAAAATATTTTCCGGCTTTTATATAATATGTAATACATGTACGCTGACTTCAAAGTATGTGATGTGATCTCATGTGAGTGCGTTATAGCTAATGCTCGAGATATCACATTAATTGCAAGGTATTTTCCATTTGTTTTGTATTTAGTTATTGTGCTCCAATTCTGCTCGAAGATGCCCACCTCAAAAACCGCTTATTATGCTCAAAATTCCGAATGGTAGTCTGGGTATTCATTAGAATTTGCATCTCATGTAGTAAGCTGTTGTATCTCATGTACAATGTAGTTTTCATGTATCTCATGTAGTTTTCAGTGCGTGCAGCAGTTTTCTACTTTGATCCATGCTACCTTTCGGTCTGGTCTAGTCTCCTACGCAGCCGTTATTTGTGTCATCACGCAAACGCTTCTCCCCACTAGTGGGGAGAAGCGTTGCGTGACGACACAAATAACGGCTGCGTAGGAGACTAGGTCTGGTCTTGCAGGCTTTAACATTTCTAACCAATGTACGTTAATTGAAATAGGTGGAATCCCGATTTCTCAAAACCCCGATAACTTGAACCAAAAGTCGTTTCCCTTGGATTTGTTTCACTATTAATAATTTCATGCCCGATATTTCGAACTCCCGATTTTTCTAACCAATTTTCATTTCCCTTGGAAGTTCAAGAAATTGGGAATTCCACTGTATTCCGAATTGCCCTGCTTAATGTTTGGGGGGGGGGGGTAAGTAGAGTCCAGATTTGGACGTTAGTGTGGGGCATTTTGAGCAGAAAACGAAATGATGCAGTTTTGAACCAGCCTCGTGCCCAGGCGTCTCTCTCGTATCCAATTGCTCGCTCTTCATGCTCGCAAAAAAAATGCGAAGTGCTGAGGAGGAGACTGGTTTTGAACAGTTTACGATCAAGAACGCGAATAGAGAAAATCACAAATTGAAGTTTTTGACCAGCAGGCGTGACAGTTGGCAGGCTGGTATAATTTGAGGTCAGTTGATCCTGGTATTGTAGGTAAAGTCTTAACGAGCCTAGTGACCCACAACTTCCAGAGCTTATCCCAGTTTCTGTAGCATGAAGCGACTTAAGGAGTATTGCTAACTCCCCCTGGATGGGATGCTATTGTAGTCCATCTCAGGTTACTCCCCAGCATTTTGTCGCCGGTATCCATTTATACTCCTGGGTAGAGAAAGAGGCACTGTAGAGGCACTGTGAGAGTAAAGTGTCTTGCCCAAGATTATGACCGGCCAGCCAGGACTTGAAGCCGGACCACTCGGTCCGGATTCCAGCACGTTAATTCCATTAGGCTACCCCGTCTCACGCCTCCTGGTATATGTATATGTACCTTATATCTTGCCTTTTACCACTTTCTTGCAGTTTTAACGCAGCATTGACATCATGTCGGTGAATCAAACATTACTAGACTTTCGTGTTGCACCAGATACATCTGGAAACTGGATCAAATCAGTTGGGGATAAAATTAGAGAAGTGATGAAGGAATCCTGTCAAGTTGATAAACCAGATTTTAGTGGTGCTAATGTGATGTTATTTTCTGGTCAACATGGAATGTAAGTAGACATGCATTCCTGCCCTGTTAAATATAATTATAGACTAAAATCTCTAGACTGAAAACTGTGTGTGCTCTGATTGGTCAAAAACCATGTTTTATCTGAGTATAAAACACAGAAAAGCCATGTTTTATCGTTTCACGAATCTATATTTTAAAAGTACATAAAGAAGCCAACAATCCATGTACCTTATTCTTACTAATTTTCGCGCGTACTAAATTTCGCGAAAATGACGGAGCCATATTTCGCGAGTATTAATTTTCACGATTTCATATTTGTATTAAATTTCGCAAAAATATCAGCAAATATTAATCGCCATTTAAAAAATCCGTCATTCATAATCGTGTTCAATTGATGAGTTGAAAGAAAATCAGTACTGTGAATGGCAATTTTGACGACTGCATCAGAGGCATTTTGCAGGAATTGCAAGAAAACGACGAATCAGAGGAGGAATGTGGAGATGCATAAACCACGGACAGAATTGTAACAATTTTTACCCTTTGTATTTTACCAAATTACAGTGTCAATTTCCTTTGTGTAATCGGGTATTAAATTCCGCTTGTTTAATTTCCGCGACACCTTTTTTTCGTGAGTATTTAATTTTGCGAATTTTTTTCAATCGCGAAAATTATTACTCACGAAAATTAGTAAGAATAAGGTATATACTGTCATAAACACTCCAGTATTTGAGAACACAGTCACTTGAGAAATATAGAAAACACTCTTCTGCAGCTCGTGTGTTCTAAATTTTTCTTGACATGTGTTCTCAAATGACTGTCATGTTTTATGACAGTATAATTCATGGCTTTGGCTTCTTTATTTGTTAATTAATTAAAGGACTTTATTGATTTTGACTGGCTTTTTTCCCCAATAATAACTTAACAAGATAATGTTTGTCAGCTGTGGAATCACATGGAATAGTGCTTGTTACTTAGCAGACAAGGCCATGCATAGGCCACGTTGGCTAAAATCAAATGATATTCCACAAAATTGAGTTTTATTATTCAACAAACTGTCAACAAGTCACATTTTTACTGTTCTAAAGATAAACTGTCAGTGATTGTGAGATTATCAATGACAAACTTAAGTTAACTTGTGTGGTCCCATTTCCTCACTAGGGCGAATGCTCAGTAGGAAATTTATGGGTTCACCTCAGCCCTTTAACAGAGTTAATTTACATTTGATAATGGTGACATGTCGTCGCCGAAACGTCATGTTTTAATATCGCTCATTTTTATTCTAAAATTCTCTGATTTCCATTCCATTTAATATTGATTCAAGTTCACTTACAGTACCGCTTAAAAGTACATGTAAGTTATTACCACCGCTTCACGAGACGAGAAACGAGATGCGTCTTGCGAGAAATGAGACGAGAGGTGGTAACTTACTTTTGGGCGGCACTTCGGTACTTCTGTGACTTCTTACTTCTTTTACTTTGTACAGTCAATACACAGCTCGAATGTTTCCAGATGGTCTTGTCACTTTAGATGTTGTACAATATATCAATGGTTGTAGTGAAGAAAAAGTCCTCCAACGGCAGGCAAGTCTGCACTTGGACTAAATTAAAGTGACACCTCCTTTAAGGGGACACCAACTTTTGTCCCGGCCAATTTAACGGCATGTACTGTACATGTAATCTTTACAAGTAATTTTAAAGGGACACCTCTTTTATAGGGGACAGTCTTCTCCTTGTCCCGAGAGTGTCCCCTTAATGGAGGTTTCACGGCATTAAAGTATGGTAATTGAAGTTAATGCCTGCCTGGTTAAAATCTCAAATTTTGTCCAAGCTGCAACAATTTTTGAATTTGTATCTGTCTGCACCCCAGCTTTGGATGAAGAGAAAATTATTATAAATGGTGTGGAAAAAGTATGGGAAATGTCTTAAATTTTGTATATAAAATACCAAACAAACCCTGCAGTGTGGCCACTTAATAGGGGTTGGTGGCTTAATAGGAGTTCATCATAGTACATGTAGCATATAGGCGTGGAAGAAAATCAAAAGATTAGTGACAATGGAATCACATCAAGACGATCATAAACGTGTGTTTGAAAGTCTTTATCAGTTGGCACCTATTTTGAACTCTAATCTGTCGTCAGCTTTTTCAAAACAAGGCCAAACTACATGTATTAAATTCTTGATTGATGTAAAAACAATAGGAGAACCTTCATCAGGATGGCAAAAAGGTGGCCACGGCCGCTTATTTGGAGGTGACCGCTTAATAGGGGTTTTATTTACAGTATTTTACTGACAATAGTTTCGGGACTTTGATAACTGGCCGCTTAACAGGGGGTGGCCGCTTAATAGAGACTTGACTATATATATGTGTACTTGTAGCTTGTTCCGTCTAAAGTAAATGTTTCTAAGTTGTTATTAATGATTTTCATTTGGCAGGATTATATTGATCTTCGTGACAAAGTAAATGAGGCACTATCATGTTTGAAGGCAGACTTTATTCCTACCATTTGTAGAGGAAGGGAAATTAATCGCTATCACGATACATCAGATTGCCGAATGAAGGAATATGACTTTGACAAGTAAGTATACTGACAATAATGCTTCTTCACAGAGCAATAATTATTGTGGGAGATGCGGTGGCCTAATGGTTAGTGCGTTAGTCTCTGGATCGAGCGGTTTGGGTTCGAGCGCTGGCCGGGGAAGACCCCGGTCATCACTCAAACCCAGACCACTAGATCTGGAGTCCAGTGCGCTAACCATTAGGCCATCATGTCCTCCCACACCACCACGACAATGAGGGAAACTGACTATTATGTATATAATTATTTGCAAACTTTAAAAAGAAATATTAACTCATTGACACCTAAACCGGCCAAAACTGGCCAAGAAGAGACCACGAACTTGTACCACTTATGATGTCATCACTTTTCATGCCAGAGGATGTCTTTGATATTCAACTAATAGAGTAGGAACATTGTCTAACAAAGCATGCCTATCCTATAGCACGAAACGTTGAATTGGGCCAGAGATACGCACAAAACAACTTTAACTCCAAAATAAAAAAAAATGTGACCTTTACTACGGTTGCCACGTTCACTTTCCTCAACGCAAAAAAAAAAGTTTGTTCACATGCCCAAGGAAAATATTGAACTAATTGATTCGAAGTAGAAGGGGATGTTAGTTGCTGTGTTGCACACTATAAAGTTTTAGACAGTTAGGCATTAAACTGTCGAGATAATGGCCAGAAATAGGCATCTGGGAATTGCTACATGTAGATAGCCGTTTTTTTTGGAAAAAGCCCAGGTGTCAATGGGTTGTAAATAGTGTTACAAAAAATTACCAGATTCAAATACTTGTTTCCATTATCTTCCATCCCCTATCCATAATTCCACTGAAGATACATGTACACACATGTACACACCCTGAAGATACATGTACTTTAGAATCATGTAAGTACCATCTGCCCTCTGAGTGTTGCATCTCGCTTACAGTCAAAACACTTGACTCTCCTAATCTCAACTGTAAGAGATCATCAACTTACTTACAGTCAGTCTGTATAGGTCAACATGATATCAGTTTCCTTGGTTGAAGTAATTCATATGCTAACTTAAGGCTCAATCAAACGGTCACAACATTTGTTGTGACATGTTGTGACCATGCCTGGTCAAACGGCCACAACAACCTCTCAACATTTCAAGAACAAAATAAATGTTGTCACAACATTCAGATTGTTGTGAGGAGTGGTCAAACGGTCTCAACATCAGCTCACAACAAATGTTGTGAGAATGTTGTGACCAATGTTGTGACCGTTTGATCGGGCCTTTAGTGAAATATTTGCCATAACATATTTGTGAATTTGTTTCAGGGAAGTGTTTAGACAGCAATCTGAATACCAAGATGTGTGGATAGCTCATTCAGCTCGCTATGGAAACATGCTATTTTTAGATCTTGAGGAGAGTAAGTACAGACCCAAAATGACTTATCTTGTGCTGCATGTTGCCTAGTTCCTGTACGACTTTCTCCCAGGCCTTCATGGTCAATTCATTTCGGTGACGTATCCAAGACGAACTGCCCATCCGAAATGGATTGACCATGGCGAAATATACATGTACAGTAGATCAGGCCTAGGAACTAGGCAATGCTACATGTGTACACATATGTGACATACGTCCCGCATACTGATCAGTAATGCCGCAAGTATCAAGTGTGATAAATACAAGCTTGGTCATGCTGTAGTAAGTAACTCGTGACAAACTGAATACAGTTACTATAATAGTACCCCTTTAAACTCATCGCCAATTGATGAGCATGGGAAAGGTGCCTGTAAGGTTGGTGGAGCCACGTGCAGTGCAAAACGAGTCGTGCGTGGAGGGTAACCATGACAACCCTGTGAGCGGCAACCACCAGGCACCGTCACACTGATATTCAGTGGGAAAACTAAATACTTACCCTATACTTACCTAAAGGGAGGGATGGACCGGGAGCAAATACTTCAAACCACCGACAATGAAAAGGCAACATCCACAGGATAGCTGTAAGACAACACGGGCCCTGCAAAACCCTGGGCCACCCCGCATGCCAGCGGGGTACCGCTGGCCAGTATTGTCTCGTGTTTCACCTCACCTAGCTTCTTTACGCAAACTGGCACATAAGGCCTCATTGTCTCGCGTTTTACTTAGCTTAAATTTCATTCAACCACATTAAAGTCACACATTTTACATAACATTTGTATACTGTGCACACTGTTATTTTTTTAATCTTTTCTGATGTATAACTTACAATATTTTTTTTCTTACTGTCTGTTTAGTGTTGGCAGAAAGTGACATTGACTACACAAAAGCACTTTTAGGGAATGGCAGAGAAAACTACAAAGACAAGAACATACTCATTTTAGGGGGAGGAGATGGTGGAGTGTTAAACGAGCTCCTAAAGGAGTCTCCAAAGTTTGTAACTATGGTGGAGATATCCTTGTGTAATAAAAGCTGCAGGGCTTAGGTCGAAGGACAAGGAGATGGCTGATATTTCAGGCTAATCTACCTGCAAATAGTCTGTTTTTTTGGTGCTGTCAAACTGAACTAGAGCTACAGCTGTAGGGCTTACTCCTATACTCAGTTTGAGCCCTCTAGTCAGTTTTGGTTCTAATAATTTTGTCTGTGGAAGAAACCCTAGTGTGTGACCATTCAATTGAAAGCTATTGAGCAGTACTTTCGTGTAGTTACTGTTTATTATGCTTTATGGTGATTTCTAACGTTGGAGTCTGTGTATGAAACCCTAGTAGCTCCTAGCGTGTGACCTGACTCAAATGAACAGATCATGAGCAGTACTAATTACAAAATTTCCTTTTGGAGTGTTCATGTTACTTCTTAATTATTGGAGATGAAGAGAATAAAACGTTAATTATTTCTCAATACTTGTTGTTCCACCTACATGTAATTAATGTTGAGTCATTCTCACAATCTGAAACCATACTAGGCTTAGAAAAGGGAAGACTTTAATGTACCTTGATTTGCTAACATAGACAAGGTTGTTGTCGATGCGTCCGTAAAACACTTGCGGGGAATTTGTGGCAGCTCCATGGATTCATACACTGGACATAATTACGAGGTGGGTCTGAATGCTTGGGTTGGTCTGTATAATATGGTTGTCTTTCAGTCACAGTTGGTCACTGAGTACTTAATTCCTATCATAACAGGGGCACCCAACGACAGCATTTTCCTGTAGGTGTCGGAACGTCGTTTTTACGTTATAATTATGCTTTTTGTGCAATTAATGGCTTATTTTTAAACGCTAAGACAAATGTATCTGTTCGGAAACGTTAGCTGAACTTTCAAACTTCAGAAAATTTTAGGGATTGAAATCTTATTACCCGAATTTATATTTATGGCTTGGCTTTGTTAGCCTGCGTAGCTGGCGGTCTTGTTGGCGCGCGAAGGCAAAATTCGTAAGCGGCAAAGCCTGGGTCAGGAGGTTCAGACCCTCCCCCCACACAGCGGTCAAACGCAAAAATTTAACGCCACTTCCGGTTTTTGCTGCCTTCAATTTTGCAAGAGATTGAAGCGTAATGGCCGCGAAGGAAAGTAAGGAAACGTTATAGAACATGCAGTGGTAAACCAAAATACGAGCCGAGACACTTGGTGGATAACAATAATTACATTATCTATGCATACTCCGAGTACAAAGCTTAAGTTTTCAGTAAATTTCTTAAGTTTGAGCTTTAAAGTGACGAAACGTGGAGGACTTCATAAATTTAGGACATTTCGCAGTGGGGTTTTGGTGGGAACTGCACAGGCGTGTCACGTTTGACCGCTGTGTGTCCCGCCCCAGACTCTCGCGGCTCGCGACAGCGGCTTTTACGAATTTTGCCTTTGTGTGCCAACAAGACCGTCAGCTACGCAGGCTAGGCTTCGTGAACGAATAATGACGGTATCCTTAAAGGGGGGGTTTGACTGTACATGTATGACACATCTATTGTTTCTCTCTCTCATGTTACATTGTAGATAAGGATTGATGATTGTGTCAAGGCTTTAAAGGAGTATGTTAAGAATGGAAGGACATTTGATTATGTAATTAATGATCTCACGGACATACCCATAGCTGTCTCATTACATGGTAAGTTGTACACACTGTCAATTAAATTGTCGGAAAGTGAACTGCTGTATTTCCACTTAAATCGTGATGCAATACCATGTTCTTTTTACCAATTGGAAGGTCTGACATGGAGAATTGTGACCCAGGTCTATTAATCAATCAATCAATCTTGAAATCAATCCAAGTCCCTTTTGATTCTTGTCTGGGGGACACCCACATACATGTTCCTATATGTACTTGTATCCTCTTATGTAAAAACACACTGTGTCCATTTAAATCACCAGTACTCGAAATTAGCGGTCGTCCGGTCGTCCGAGACGACTAAAAAGTGTTTCGGGCAACCATTTTTCAGTAAAACTAAAGGCCCGAGGTATAAATCGATCGAAGTATTATTAATAAAAATGGATAATATTATCAAATCCACTTCCAACCCTAGAGATCGGAGAAGTCAAATGGCTCGTCAGTGGCGGTGTTTAACTCCGGTTTCTGTAGCATGAAGTGACTAAGAGTAATGCTACTAACTCCCCCTTGATGCGATGCTAGTCCATCGCAGGTAACCCCCCAGCATGTATCTATATTGTTCTGGAGGGCTAGTTCTGAGCTAATGCTATAGCTTATTTCAAGAGGTAGTGACCACAAGGGATGGTGTTATGCAGTAAGATTTGCTTTGTCGAGCCGGGCAGTGTGACCAAGTGATTAGAGCATTAGACTTGAACTTCAGTCATGATCCCTGCTGGTTCAAGCCTTCCACTCTGACCACTATAGCTGGTAGACAAATCTAATCCTAGCAGTTTGCGGGATGTTTGTCACATTTGAACCTAGTTATATGGCCTTAACTCCCACGAGTCTCCTGTAGCTCAGTGGTAGAGCGTCCGACCGGTGTGCGGAAGGTCATAGGTTCGACTCCTGTTGGGGGAACTCGGAATTTTTTTCCAAGTAGCTTTGTGTCACTGACAGAATAATATATTTCTCATATTTCTGCCAAGCTTAAAATATACCATCATTTCTTTCCACAAATTCTCACTCGTCGACAAATCTAATCCTAGCAGTATGCGGGATGTTTTGTCACACTTGAACCTAGTTATATGGCCTTAGCTCCCACGAGTCTCCTGTAGCTCAGTGGTAGAGCGTCCGACCGGTGTGCGGAAGGTCATAGGTTCGACTCCTGTTGGGGGGACTCGGAATTTTTTTCCGAGTAGCTTGTGTCACAGAATAATATATTTCTCATAGCTGGTATTGTTCTCGATAGCCCCAAGTTTAACTTGTCGGCCACGCTTGTAAAATAGCCAACTGGTCTGCCTCCTGCCATTTGGGATTCTTACATTGGGGAGTGGCCAATTGTGATATATCAGTATAATGTTTTCTTTTTATAAATCCTTTCTAGATTCTCACTGGGATTTTGTTCGGGAAATACTGAACCTTACGCTTCGCGTGCTTAAACCTGAAGGAAAATTCTACGCCCAGGTAGGGATGCCTCGTACAAGATACTGTCCTTTTGTAAGGATCATGCCCTGTAATTAATGCAGAAAATATTCAGCATATTTTTATCCATTTCCATCCCCGCCTTCGTTCGCCTTCCTCGCTTCCTAATGGCTTCTTGTCATTTGCTGAGTTCTGTTCTTCAGATTTAATTTCTTTTCAAAATCATGTTCAAATAGATGAAAGTGATCCACTTCTGAGTCGGCAAGTCGGAGCAACATCAATTCGTGTTATAGATAGGGGATATTACACGGCGGCGCGAAGATATGAATTTTATTTTCGGGTGGTAAAAACAATATTTTACGAACGAGCGCAGCGAGTGAGTAAAATATTGTTTTTACCACTCGAAAATAAAATTCATACCTTCAAGCCACCGTGTAATTTTCTTTTTATTATATAGACAAAAGCACAAACTTTATCGCGAACTCTTGTAGCTAGGTGGCTGGACGTTCCGAATTTCTCTCCTTTCGTCTTCACTTGCAAGGAACTCCTTGAATAATTTTAAGTCATAATCTTGAAGTTTTCTTCTTCGTGTTAACATTTTCCTACTCCTCAGTGAACGATTTCATGTCGGCTTCAGTGAATTTCACGAATCTATCGCTCGCCATTTTTCAACCGGAGTTTGGCAGCTTTGCACAAAAAGCCATGCAAACGCTGGAAATGACGTCATTGATATCCTCACTAGTGAGGATATGGAAAATACGCCACTCGGGTCCCGGATGTAGTTTCGTATGAATTTTACGAGTGGTCTATTTTCCAGTAAAACACTCGTGTCTATATAATAAAATGTATTATGTATCTCCATTTTGACTCGTTTTAAAGAAACAATGCTTACAGTAGAATTGAGAAGTGTATGAGAACTACAGTAACAGAGCGAGGAAATTAATAAAAGGTTAAATGTGTTTGTTGTATTTAGAAACCATCCTGATGTTTTGTTATAGGGGACGAATGGTGCTACATGCAAGACGCAGATAGAAAAGTATGAAAAACAACTAGAGAACTTGTGCTACCCGGTAGAGTTCAAGAGAGAATTTGTTCTCGTTCCGTCATTTGAGGAAAGGTATCCTTTTACAACGGCCTTGACTTTTTAATAAAATTAAACTCATCACCAATAGATGAGCTTGGGGAAGGTGCCACGCGTGATTCGAGTAGAACATGCAGGTATCCATGGCAACCCTGAGAGCCGTCACACTGATAGAATCAGTGGAGATACTTACCAACCCAAATACTTACCAAGACGAGGCTAATGCGGGGGAATCTTTTCAAATGCAAATATTTTTAATGATATTCCCCGCATGAGCCTCGATTGCAAGCTAGTTCCAGTCCAACCGTGAGAATACGAATATGGTCTATTGAGTGTCGTAAAACTAAAACCAAAGCAATTACATTGGCCAATCACAACAAACGTAAGCAACAGAACGAACCAATGAGAACTCAAAGCAAATACACGTAACCGGCGCCAAGCGCGGGAAAACGCGTGCGACCAAGTCGTAGTGGTTTTAGCTTTTCGTGTAATTGGTTGATTAGGTGGCGCAAGTTTTCTTTTAACCAATCAAAGAGTAGTAAATCAAAACCAAAGCAATTCTAGATTATTTAGTTCGACACTTATCCATGGTTGAATCAATCTCGTTCCCTTGTCCAGCGGTGGAGCGGCCAACAAGGACCTCTGGGATAGAGTGATCCTCCTGACTTGCGCAGTAAGACCGGAAGTCCAAGAATCTTGGCGTCCGTTAGTTGAAACATGGGGTCGAACACATGCGCAGTAGAGCCGGAAGTCCTAGAATCCTGTCATGGCGGATCGCTTCCCCCCAGAGCTCCTTGTTGGCTGCTCCACCGCTGGACAAGGGTAACGAGGACTCTGGGAACGAGATTGTGGTTGCATACAAGTTGACCAAAGGAAAATAATTTATTTGTCGTGTTATTTTATTTTCTCGTCCTTGACTTCCTTGTTAGCTGGACTTTCTACGAAGTGTGGAGGACAAAGACGTGAGAGAAGAATTCGTAATCTACAGCAAATAGCAACACAGATGAACCGCCAGGCATAAAATAACGTATTAACAAGTGTGTGTTCACATTTCCTGATCTTGTGATCAAATCAGTAATAAAATGCAATGAAACTTGATGGAAAATGTTAAAGGTAGATTTTGCACATATGCAGCACGACCGGTCTATAAGTACCGTAAAATTCCGAATATAAGCCCTCCCCCCCCCCCCCCCCCCTAAATATAAGTCCCCCAAATCTCACACGCAAAAATACGATAATACCAAAATTCACGAAAAATTTCAACGGATTACACCGAGAATGTCGACATTGAATACCAGAATAAATTATCAGAATAAAGTGTTGGCCCGAAGGATTTATTCTGGTAATTTATTCTGGTTTTCAAATCTCGTAATTCTCGGTGTAATTCGTTGAAATTGTTTGTGAATTTTAGTCATTCGTCGTTTTGCTTGGACTAATTGTAGTAACTGAGGTATCGTGAAGTACATGTGAGTGGGTTTTTTTTTTTTAACGAATAACCGAACCGAACCGTGTGAATGCCGAACCGTGAAACACTCCCTTATTCTGAATTTTACAGTATAAACCTACTAAAGTAGAAACCATCTCGTTAATAAAACCACCTCGTTATTATGCCCATCATCATTGGTCGGTTTGGCCGCTCGAAGAGAGTGGGGCGACAAAAGATACTTTTATCTCCTCGTCCCACTCCCTCCTCGCACAAAAAAATCCGCGCCCAAATTCGTGAGGTTTGCTTCGTTCCCAGGCCTCCCTTGTTGCTTAGTGCTAGCTCCGACGGCTCTGTCAATGTTTTTGATTGGTGTTTATAAGTTTATTATAGTACATCAGTATAATCCAGCTCCTTCCCGACTTAGAGTCGTCGTCAGAGCACCAAATTTAGCGGAATTTTTTTATATTAGGACTGCAGTGTTCAGACAAAATATTGACTAACCCCAAATTAAACATGTGGTGAGCAGAAAGTGTGTTTGGGCTATCTATTTGTGATCTCAAGTTCATTTGGAAATATTGTTCTCGTACATCAATAATTCATCAAGTTGATATAACAAAGGAAATCGTAACCGCACCTTTGGATACCTGGTCTTTCTTACTTACTTAGGCCCGTCGCTCCAAGAGGAGCATAGGCCATCAACAACAGCTCGCCAGCGAACACGAGCTTGGGCTGTTCTCTCAACATCTTTCCAGGTGTAACCAATTAGTTTGAGCTCTGTATCAGTGTCCCGTCGCCAGCTGTTTCGGGGACGCCCTCTCTTCCTCTTCCCCTGGGGGTTCCAAGTAAGGGACTGGCGGGTGATGTTCGTTTGTGCCTTCCGCACAGTGTGGCCAATCCAGCCCCATTTTCTCTTTTCTCTTTCTGGTCTTTCTTAGCGCAGATTATTATGTATTGTCTTCTTGTGCTTCTATATAAAAGTAATGTGAACTTATGCGGTTTAACTTCCAAGAAAAAAAGAGTTTAGTACATCAGTATAATCGAGCCCCTTCCCGACTTTCAGTCGTCGTCAAAGCACCAAATTTAGCGGATTATTTTTATATTAGGACTTTGTTCACACCATAGTTAATAGAGGGATCGCGGAAATGGTTATGAAGCCCGGCAAACTTCAAAGGAGCAAACAAAGAGGCCAAGATTTATGTTGGAAGGTCCATGACCGTGCACATATTTTGTTTTGAGCTCATACACTATGCATGAATTACGTAATCGCAACGTTTCTATTGGTTAGGTGCTGAACACACGTAACCACCTATTGTATTTTGTCAGGTTTTGTGCACGGTCAAGCCCCAAAATAGCGAACAAAAACATATAACAAAGAACTTTGCCGGGCTTCATAACCATTTCCCTCTATTAACTATGTTCACACAAAATATTGACTAACCCCAAATTATACACGTGGTGAACTGAAATTGTTTGGACTATCTATTTGTGATCTCAAGTTCATTGGGAAATATTGTTCTCGCACATCAATAATTCATCAAGTTGATATAACAAAGGAAATCGTAACCGCAGCTTTGGATACCTGGTCTTACTTAGCATAGATTCAACTGTAGATTTTTAAGATTTTATTTCCCCGTTTACTCCTTAGTTTTGGTTTCGATTGAGAAGATGATATCAAACACTCGAGACAGTGTTTCATCCGATTTCCAAACACCGCGAATTTCGTCAAAAATACTCCGCAACGTGTCGTGTATTTTTGTCGTGTTTGGAAAACGGATGAAACTCTCGTATTTGATACACATCACGTCTCGAAACGTATAGTGGTATTAATATTTATATTATACCCAGCTAGAGTCATGCAACTCTGATAAATATAGTCCCAAGCTATTAAAACATGCTCAGGCCTACAATATATTGTTTGGAAAAAGACATGTAATCCTATTTTTGACCCTTCCACAATCAGTACTTCAAGTCTATTCTGGGGTCAGACATTGAGCTTTTAAGATATTAAAAACAAGTTGTTCAAACAACTGGCTCACGCACTTTATTACCTATAAATATTTTGTAAGAAAGAAATAGCTGGTCGCCATTGCGTAGAGTTGCGAAATATTTCAATCATTTCACACTCCAGCACACAAGAAGAACAAGTTACTAGAACTAGAACAAGTTGCCTCCGGGA
The DNA here is from genome assembly GCA_029204205.1 of Desmophyllum pertusum. Classification (NCBI taxonomy): domain Eukaryota; kingdom Metazoa; phylum Cnidaria; class Anthozoa; order Scleractinia; family Caryophylliidae; genus Desmophyllum; species Desmophyllum pertusum. The sequence continues at coordinate 1,752,371 of MU825396.1, forward strand.
TTTATTTCCCGTGGTTTCGTTCTCATCGAACTTCTAATCTTCAATATTTATCGCCTCATTTCTATCTCCCATTCTGTAGCCAGATAGCCACATATCAAGATTATTATCGATATTAAAACTGAATAAGTCGAAGTGTTCCTTTCGAAAAGTCGGTGATCTTATTGAAGTTTGAAGAGGACGAACACCGCAGATGTGATCGATAGCGTCGGTACATCAGTCATTACTGTGTGGTGGTCATGCTTCGACATAAATTATATATTGAGAAGGACAAGAAAGAAAACCTCTAGGCTCAGGGTAAAGGCTCATTGGATCAAGCTTGCAAAATGATGCAACTTTTTTCATGTAAATTCATGTTGTTTTTTTTATCGGTTCACACACTCGTTGCATGATTCACTATTGATCAGATCAATAACGATCGAGTTTATATTTGCATTGGGTCAATGATCAAAAGATATGATATTAATAACATGACAATGGATTCTTACATCTAATTATATTTCATTTATATTCATACCCATTCTCTACCACTAGCACGCGAGCGACATTCCAGTACGGCAACGAACACATCAATCCTGCTTTGCTCCGCCTGGGAATGGGTCCTAGCGGCCGGTCAACCGTGGATCACAATCAACACTCTTTGTGCCGCATTTTGTTCTTAAACGTTTCTAGCGCGGAAAAATCATCGAAGAGCATTATTGAAAAAATGCTTCTAGCGTAGCGCACAATATATTTATTTATTTCTTACATTCACCCCACAATAAGCTGCGACAATATCTTAACCCTGACCGTACACAGATAATTTTGCTATTTCGAGCTTCAAGGTTGATGAGTCCAGTGTGCTAAATTTAGTACATGTGTTTTTTTTTATGTGTACGAAGAAAGGGCACTGAGGACTGAATTAAATATTAAAAATAGCTCTGTATTCCTTACCCTGGGAACGGCGATCAGAGCCTGTGAAGCCACGAAATTAATTTGTGGCGCCGCCCACAGTCCACGCAATCACTCGCAAAATAGAATTATAACACCTGCAAGTAGGTATCCCTTAATTTTAATTTTAGAGAAGGATCCCCCGTGCCTCATGATTACTTTTTTTTGAAATCTATTAATAGTTTCGCGCCATGCTGCATGTGAAAGTTTTCATTTCCTTCTGATCGAGGCTCCGACATCGCGTTACTCGAACTGACCAATCAGATGGCGCTCTTAAAATAGCTCAGCTATGGAGTGAAAATTAAAAATAGATTTCAAAAAATTATCATTGGAAGAGACCCATGTGTGGGGAAATGCTTCTCTTAGATCATCTTCCCTCGTTTAAAGTTTGTACATGATCCCATTTTCCCAGTGAAGTTTATACTCCCTAGACTTACTCGAACCTGAATAGGTTCTACATGGGGGGAATGGAAATTAGATTTCGAGCGCTTACCAACTACGGTGTTGTAAAGGAGCTATGTCACGATATTTTAAGTCATTTTTGTGAAGAGTGCAAAATCACCTTCAAACTGAAGAAAACCTCAAAATCATAGTTTACTAAGGTAGAAAAACACCAAAGAGGTGATAATAAACCAAACAGGAACGAGGATGGTTGAGGATGGAGAAGATTAAGACGGATTACGAATGGCGAACATGAAAAAATTGGCCAATTTTTTCAAGATGCGTGACGCTGAACTCCTTTAACTCTCTTGGTTATACATTCACGGAGAACTTTCTGGTTCACTTTCTTGTTATTTACTTTCCGTCCACCGCGCCAAGAAAACTTGTTGATATGTAGTCAGGAAGTCACAGGATCGACACAGGAGAAGAGTCAAGCTGTACGAGTCTCTAGGTAGATAAACAAAAACTGCAGACTTTTTAAAAACACTTATCAGTCCGGCTTACGAATTCAAATTATTATATATTCTGCTCAGTTTTAGTTTTATACATTACAAACTTTGTGAACCTTATCGATTAACCGTCGAGCCGTTTTCAGTTTCCATCCTCGTTGTGGTTACACACAAAATGGATTTCCTTGCTATGATCGATCAGCTGGGTATGTTTAGCTTCCCCCCCGGAAATCATACTAAGACACCGGGGTGCTGAGCCGTGCCCACTCATGGTGTGCCCACATGGGCCCACGTGCTACGTTAGTTTTAATTTGGTGGTCTGAAATGGTTTTCAGTTTATTTGTCAGATTTACAAATGGATCAGTAGCGACCATATAGAACCTGTACTGATTATAGAAACAATCTTCAAATACTGTACTTATATCCATCGCCTGTAAAACCTAGGTTGTGCTGCTTTTATTTTACTAATTCGATCGAACTTTGGCTCTCTCGATGATAGTCCCTCAGAACAATCATGAGGAGCGTAAAGCTTCATTAGTTTCTGCGCTCAATATTGTCTCTCAAAACTTACAAGTGCAGCTAATCGGTAACGTTTCCCAAAGTTGCGCAATTATTATTCTATGCAAAATTGCGACGCCAACGTTAACTACATATTGCGGTTTCGTTGGGTGTTTATAATGAACAGGAAGGAAGAGCCACGAATGTTCCGCAAGCCACGAGGAGTGTTGAAGGGTTGGAGGGGCGTTGGAAGAGATTATTCCCCTATTTAGGTAAAAGGGCAAGTTTTTTTGACTGATTTGGTTCAAAATTTGGTGTGACTGTTAATCAGATTACAATGAGACAGAGAAGAGGTAATAATAAATCAAAAATCGTGTATAAATAAAGGTATCAAAGGAATAGATCAGATCTGCCTCGTTTTCAGGTGCGGTTTTAATTGCGGGAATACAGGGAGTGCACTGCGCAGGCGAGGAGCTGGGACACCTCTCCCCAATCCTCTCGCTTTTTATTCACTCGCCATTCTTCGCGCGTCGCGCGTCTTTTCGCGTCTTTTCGCGTCTTTTCGCAACATACGCAGACACAGTAACGTGTTGATTTGTCCTAAACAAAAGGCACTGATGATCAACTCGTTACTGCGTCTGCGTATGTTGCTTGCGCTTGTGCTTTAACGGCGCTAGTGAAAACCAGGCTTTAGCGGTCTAAAAATTGGCAACCTAACTAAGTCATCACGCTCTTTCTATTTCTGGAAACCATTCTGTACTAAGCACCTATTTTAATGTTTGAAAAGGTCACGTGACTAGCTTCTGCAAAGGGACTGATTTAGCGCGTTGAGGGATAGTTCACTTCAGGATCCCGGATGATGTGGGTTTTGGATAACATTATTTTTGGACTTCAGTTGTAGCGTCCCCTTATGTTCGCGGAAGCTGGGAACGGGAGCAGATGACACGGCATAAGTTGTTTTCGACGGGAAATCGTTCAAGTGCATCCGCTGAAATAATGGCTCTGCGCGTTCAATATGGATAAGACGTAATATAATGCGTAAAGGGAATCAAGTTGTTTTTTCCCCTCTCCTACAGAGTCGTGATGGTGTCCATGTCCAAATAACGGCTTCTTAGAAGACTATACTTTAAATCTTCATTACGGCCAAATTTGGTGTCCTTCGCGGTCGTTATTTAAATCAACTATTTATGATGCAATTAGGAGAATTTCGCCACACATCGCGAAGGTTCTATTTAGACTTGTTGACACCACAATCAATATATAGTAGAGTGATCTCGTCAAATTTACGGAAGTTAGAAGAGGTGAACTTAAACGGTGTACTCAACTAAATCCGCGCGCTAGGCCAACGACATGCAGTGCGTGCGTCCGTTCACTAAAGGGCGGACGATAAATTACCTCATTTTTGTGACCTTCAAGCCTCAAAATAAAAGTTTGCTAAAACGGTAGAAAAACACCAAAGAGGTAGAGTGATTTTATTTAACCCGTGAAACAACTTCTAACAGTTAGTGCTATAAATAGTCAAAACTAAACAAAAGAAAACAATGGAATTAGTGCCTAATAGTATCTAATAATTATTGTGTAGTAACTTCACGGGTTAAATAAAATAAACCAAACAGGAACAAGGATGGTAAAGATTGAGGAAGATTGAGATAGATTACGAGTTAGTGAACAAAAAAAACAGGCACACGGTTTCTAAGCTCGTGGGGTTATATTTAAATCGAGCTCTAAAACACTTCTTTTTTTTTTTTCAAAATGCGCTCTGCATGACGCAACTCACGCAAGACTAAAAATAACCCTCGTTCAGGTCATAACAGCGCACAAATAAAACGAAAAACTTGATTAAATTTCCCTGAACTTCAGAAATTGACTTTCAAGTTACAAAATTAAATCACCGTGTTTCGGCCATGCATGCCTGCACTTCACTCATTCAAAATAGCCGGAAAAAAATCGCGGACTAAACCGTTAGCATACAAAGCTCAGTTGCTCAGTTATACGTGTTCACAAGGCTTTTTCTTGGGCTTAAAAATCACCGTCAAAGAGCCATCGCTATTAGTTAGAGTTGCTGATTATAGCGGGCATATATCACCCGGCGACAAAAATCTGAACATGGCATGATGAGTAACTGTTAAGACCCTTCAAAACTAAAATGAACTAAAGTGCTTTTTATGTGCTCATTAGATCAGCTTTAACAATAGCTTCTCGAGAAATGCAAAGGACCATAAATAACACATGATGACTTACAGCCACGCACGCAGTTTATATAAACATGTCCTATAATTAGCATGCAGAAATCTGATCGACAATTTTTTTTCAACATTTTCGTCGAAATTCGTTATCTAAGATTATATCCGGCACACCTACTTGTTGAAACCGAAAAAGAAATTGAGAAGGCTAGTGGTATACACTGATATAAAACTACATATGCAAAGAGAGACCAAGCAATTTACTGTTGTTGTTTTTTTTGTTAAAAGATGGTGTGTTCAAAATGCGTTGGTAGAGTCAAACGAAGAGTGCTGCGTGTTTTATCAAGGCAAACGTATAGTTGATTGATACCGGCCCGTTGACATTCTACTTAAAAACAAATTTAACAATTCTCAGGAGCCGATTATGGCTCCTGAAACAGTTCTACGTGTCTGCAGGGCTTTTTCCTCAGTCGTTTCGTTTCTTGCTATTTTGGGAAATTACACAATAACAAATGAGTCGACTTTTATTATTAGGCCATTTCCAAGTCCAGGACCCCTGTCACATCACTTGACTAATTGACAATCATAAAAATAGGTTAGCCGGATGAAATGATGAAATTATGATGAAATTATAGTGAGATGTTAATGGCGGTTTGAAACTTTGACAAAATTAGAGGATTTGTCATAAACTAATTTCATCACGCTCTTTCCATTTCTGGACCCTATTTCGTACTACCATTTATTTTAATGACTGAAAACATTTGAAATGCAAAGCAAGAAATAGTACTACGGACATAGAGAAGGGCTGATTTAATGGCCAATATTTAGCCTGCGTAGAGCGTAGCGGGCGCTGAGTGGAGAAAGGCGCGAGTTTTTTGGGGTGCGCGCGCGAGAAGATACGCGCGCGAGAAAGGCCAGAAAGCTGTTTCGCACGTTTTCTTCCTCTCGCGCTTCCAGAAACATTTGTAGCGCGCGCATGTTTCCCCAATGTTTCTCAGTTTAGCCATACACGAAACATTGTTTCCAGCTACAATTTTTGTTTCCGAGAATGGCTAAACTGAGAAACATTGGGGAAACATGCGCGCGCTACAAATGTTTCTGGAAACATGTTTCCTCGTTTAGCCAGACCTCTACTCCAGCGCCTAAAATGAGAAATGACCCCCCCCCCCCCCCCCCCAAATCAATGATGAATTCGCGCTAAAACCAAAACGTGTCATTTTTTAACATCATTGAAATGGGGAGAGGGTGGTCTTAATTTTTCATTTAAAGTGTCGAAGATTATAGAAAGCGAAATTAAGCTAAATTAGAACATTTTTTCTTGATTTCCTGATTAACAAGGTCACGTGACAGAGTTTCCGTGATGTCTTTGAGCGTGTTATAATGTTCGCTTGCTTGCTGTTCGTAGACTAAAATCTTCCAAATACTTTTGTTTTTATAGATTATTAATATCGATCGAAATAAAGCGACGTATGTCTTAACGACTTTGAAGATCAACTTGATAAAGCAATCAAAACAGTGCATGTGACACCAAAAATCGCCCAATCACATTGCCAAACAGGAAAAACACGATTAATTTTAGAACAAAACCGCAATTTGAACCAAGGGTATCAGCGTGTAAGAAAATATAAACAGCCTAATTGTCGCCCACGCGCGATATAACTGTTGATGGGTTTTCCGGGACTTAGATCTGTCACTCAAGATTAGCGTTTTCATGTTCTTTTCCTAGAATGTATAATGCTTATAAATGGTGTTGGAACGCATCATGTGTCACAACAGAGATTGGGACATTTAATAGTGCGGACATTATTCTGATTATTTGGTTCCGCTCGCTTTTCGTACTACTGTTAGCCCTCCAGGCGTTCTGCAGTGTCTCATTACAGTCGTGTTAACTGGTGGTGAAAATATTATTCTAACCTGCTGACATCGGACACAGTGAAAGAAAAAAAGAACTAAATTTAGACAGCCAAGCTGGACTTCCTTTGCCCGTCAGTACATAAACAACAAGCTGAACGTCAAGACAGTCAGAAGACAACAAACTATTTGACCACGGACGGAGTGCGCCTAAACTGAGTTTATACTGATCGGGAGAAAATATGTACAACAGAATCAGCCGCCCATCGAGCATCATAAGTCATAATGAAATATACGTGAGCAGAGACGGGGAGTCAGAGAGAACAGAGAATTCAGAAAGCTCGACAGCAATCGAGAAAACAGATCTGATGTCCCGTACCATTCGGAGGCCGAGGGCAAACTCAAAGGTTTTAACTCCCGAAGTTCTGGATCTTTGTGCCAAAGAAATTCAACAAGAAAACATATTTAGAAAGAGGTACGAGCAAGCGGCCATGTATGTGTACGGCACAAGCCAGCAGCACTGTGGTTTAGATAGTACAACCTTGGCGAGTCAACATCCTGGAAGTGTTTTTGAAATGCCGTATCTTTCCGATCCTTGCTTCACCAGCTTTGGGTATTCTAGATGAGTTACGGACCTAAAAGACATTCACTGATCAGTGTGCCGGACAGTGCGAACGGTTCTCATGAACCGCGTGACATTTTAGACAGAAGTAAACATTCAACATCTTCAAATACATATTAAGCGAATTCCACCTGTGAGAGCCGGCATTTTCAGTGGCTGAAGACGAAGGACTTTCACTGCTTTCAGTAGCAAAGTCTAAACAAAGGACACCATTATTTTTAAAGTATTGTCAGTGTGAATTTGACTAAAAATCAAAGTATTATTGAGTGTGTTTAGTGTGCACCATAAAAAAATAGATGTTAATTTTAGGATGAAGTATTTTTTTAATATCAGAGTTTTATTTAAGTGTAATATACAGACAAGGTCCAAACAAGTTATTTAAATACATGTATATATTGTAAATCTAGAAGAATAAAATACAGGACTACGTGACTGATGTCGGTACACCGCCGCCTCGTTATTTTAATAATAATAGCAGTGTTTCAGATAACAACACGTCAGCCAGCGCTAAATAGAGCTGTGGCTATATCAAGACAAAAGACTTTAATATTGAGCGTTGACCTCGGAAAACAATCAAGTCCCCGCATTCTTTCGCTTTTGTCTCGAGATTGCATTGCCTGAATGAACATAAATTCCAAGGGGCACATTTTTGTGCGTACAGGTACTATTAATAATGGCTCCATCGATATACCAGCCCGTTCATCCCTCCCGAGTGTCATTTTGGCCAAAATTAAAAAAAACTTTGAATACTTGCTCGCCAATTAAGGGTTGAATTGTTCATATATTCAGTAGTGCACCAAAACCCGGAATAAACTCATACCGAACTTTCTGGCAGAGATGAGCAATATTTATAATATTGTTTTTACCGGAAGGCCAGCTTTTGTCTTAGCACAAAAGATGACTGAGGTCAAAGTTGTCGGTCAATGTTATATTACATATTTATAAAAGCATCCGCTCCATGAATCAGCAGGTGTTGTTTGATTGTTAAAACAAGCCGTTGTGCATCAATTGCCTGTCTTGATAAAAATATCCATCGTGTTCATTCAGTGGCGTTTAATAGCTTACCAATCCTTCACAGAAACTTTTAAAAAGTTGGGTAAACAAATTTAAGTCCACAGAAGTATAGAAATAATGTTCAGCAAATCTTTAATTTTGTTTCAATTCAGTTTCCCCGCTTAAACGTACTAATCTTCTTGCCCAGCGCCTCAAACGTTGTCTACCTTATTACATGAAATTTTCGCGACTTTTTCATAATCGCGAAATTAAAAGTGTCGTGAAAATTTGCTGGCGCGAAAATTAAGTGACGTCAGGAGCCCATGGTAATGGCTCCTGGTGACGTTATATGTTAATCATCACGTACACGTAGGTCGCCACTTTTGTCAAACATTATAAGAACACTGTATTTCATGATTTTGAAACTGGTAGGTCGTGTTGATTATTTTATCGTTTTATTGCAACATATACCGTTACACAAGCAAATATTTGATACGAACGCTCGATGAAATCACGCGAGATTTTGGATGAAATCGCGAAAATTAAGTGATCACTCCAAATTCGCGAAATTAACGTGTTATGAAAATTTCATGTAATAAAGTAGGTATCTTGGGTACGGGATGTTACCTTGCGGGAAAAAATTCAACACGCTTCCACGATTTTCGACGACTGACCAACCTCGTTCCCAGAGGCCGCGATCCTTGGGAGTTTAGTCACCGCTGACCGAAACGCGCTGGCTCTGGGACGAGATTGACGACTGACAAACCTGTTCATGCGCACGGACCTGACTCGTGCTCCTTCCCATCATTCCCCGCGTCTCACAAGTTTCTCATAAGAGAGGGGACGACTGGGACGCTGCGCACGATAGTCCAGATAAAAAAGAAAATGACCTGTCCAGTAAACCACTAACTCTGTGGAGCCCATATTTACATTCCTCCGTTTCGAGTAACGTTAATTGCAACATGCAAAGTAAGTTCCTCTAAAACAGAGGCCATGATGTCTTAGGGAGCGCAATTCATTATTGTTACCTGTTGTGTAATGCGTTCCTACAGGTAGTAGATAGACGAGCCAAAAATGGCACAAAATACTGTCAGTTAACGTTGTATGGCAAAACGCGAAGTCTTCTTCCATAAATATGACAGGAACTAGTTTTGTCTTATAATTGGTACTAGTTCCGTTAGGGGTCAAAATGGTCTCGAGCCACACCCACAAAACAAGATTCTAGTACCTTATAGGGGTTGTTTTAAAAATTTCCGAAGATCACCCTCCGTCACTTTTATATGAGAGTCCCCATGGGGATTAGGTCTGTTCGCTCACCTGTGATTGGTCAAAACGTAAGTCACTTCTAATTTTCTCAAAAAACGTGAAAAAGGCATGGCTGGAATGGATCAATCAATCAATCAATCAATCCTTTATTTGTGCACGTGTCCCCTAGGAGCTAAAATAAACTCGTTAAAACGTGAACGTGCGTAAAATTAATAAATAAAATTATTTATTATATAGACACGAGTGTTTTACTGGAAAATAGACCACTCGTAAAATTCATTCGAAACTACATCCGGGACCCGAGTGGCGTATTTTCCATATCCTCACTAGTGAGGATATCGATGACGTCATTTCCCGCTTTTGCATGGCTTTTTGTGCAAAGCTGCCAAACTAATAGCGAACGATACAGTAGATTCGTGAATTCACTGAATCCGACATGAAATCGTTCACTGAGGACTAGGAAAATGTTAACACGAAGAAGAAAATTAATATGACTTAAAACAGAAGCTTATCACCTAGGTGATAAGCTTCTGCTTAAAATTATTCAAGGAGTTCCTTGCAAGTGAAGACGAAAGGAGAGAAATTCGGAAGTCCAGCCACCGAGCTGCAAGAGTTCGCTATAAAGTTTGTGCCAGGGTTTGTGCTTTTGTCGTTTGTCTATATAATAAAAAGAACATTACACGGTGGCTTGAAGATATGAATTTTATTTTCTCGTGTTAAAAACAATATTTTACTCATTCGCTGCGCTCATTCGTAAAATATTGTTTTTACCACTCGAAAATAAAATTCATATCTTCGCGCCGCCGTGTAATATCCTCTATATACTTATTACATACATATAAAATATTAATATTAAGACGATTAAATACTATTCTACTTATTATTGATACTACATTAAATATAAAATATTAAAACCTTTTCTATATCGTACCCTACATGATAAAATATTATAAAATGACTAAACATATCATTCAGACTAACGTTACCCTCACCCCTCCTACTTTCCTCGCAAGATCGAATCAATATGAAATTCAAAATTTCCTCACACTACCAACCTCGTCCCCAGAGTCTTCTCCGCTTTCAATATGGCGGGTGGGCGCGAAGAAGACCCTGGCGAAGAGCAGGTCACGTGACCACAAAATTAGCCAATCGCGAGCCCGCCGCCATTTTGAAACAATCAAAATCTCCAATATTTTTGGAGACACGTGACCTGCTCTTCGCCAGGGTCTTCTTCGCGCCACCCGCCATCTTGATAGCGGAGAAGACTCTGGGGACGAGGTTGTCACACTACAGATCTACAGTAGATGGCGTGCTCTTTTCTTTCACCGCTCTTCAGGGATTGAAATTAATGGCTGACAACCAAAATGTACTGTTTGGGTTTCGCTCAAGTGTCTTGTGAGCAGGCTTTTCTGTTTGGGTTTCGAGCGAGTTTATTATGCGAGGACGACATATCCGTACTCTTTAGCGACAACTAACGACGCCATTTTTGGATCGCAGCTGCCTTGGAACGAAATCGAGGCTTAGAACACATGCTTTCCACGTGTTTCGAACGTTTTAATTGGTTAAGAATTTGTCTCAATCAAATAAACAAATCAAATCCATTTTGTAATGACGTACTTGTCACTTTTCACAATATTTCACAATAACCCGTATCACTCAGGAGCTAAAAGAAGCTCGTTAAACGTGAACGTGAAATTATAAATAAGTAAAATGGTAAAAATTATTACATTCATTAAATATAAAACATATAATACATCATATCAACAATTCTCATGTCAAAGCAGCCACGGTTCACATAAAATTCAGGATTACTCCATCATAAATACATAAATAGGGTAAATTAAATACACAAATTACACGTCTATTAACTTGTATACAATTTCTCATCAGGTGTCTACATGAATGCAGTGGTCCATTATGTGAATGATTAATGAGTATGAGAAAGTTGGACTGCCAAGTAACGTTTTCTGAGTCAAATACGTGAGATTTACATCTGACGATTCCCGAAGACTTCCGATGATTTCCTAAGACTTCCGAAAATGTTGCGAAGATGTTCCAAATAATTCCGATGTTCGGGAATCGGCCGAAAAACAACCTCATCCCCAGGGCTTTTCCCTCCAAAAGAGGAGAATTTGCGACAGCTTAGCATGATCAAAATATTAGTTTCTCCAAGTGAAGCAACTTAACATTTATCTCAAAATTGTTTTTTTTTCAAATTTGTGAGCCAGATGTGATGCAAGAGATCAACGTTTTGGACCCATAAGCACAAGACTAAACGCATGTAATTAGACACGAGAATTGGCAATTAACAATCTTCTTACTGCTCAAACTTTTGGGCAATTTGCAGGCAACATCGGAAGGTTAATATCGGTTGCCTTAGAGTTTTTCACCAATCATTTGTAGAAAGTCTCCCTAAATAATTAAATAACGTTTTTCAGGGGCTCCTCAAACATCTTCCCTATATCGCATTAGACACATGAGCGCATTGTGTACCTATTTTTGTAAAAAGTCTTCCTAAATAAACTTAGGGAATTAAACATCAGTCTGTTCAGTTCCACGGGCCATTGACAGCCAAGATTTCAAAAGCTCATCTCCTGACATGGCAGTGTAGGTAGAAAGAACATCCAATGCTAATATACATGAATTACTTAAATAAACATTCTCTGGTTCTAGAGATTGTTTATATTTTCCGACGACAATCGACTGAAAAAACCTTGCAGCCACCGACCAATACAGGAGGGCAAGAGCTGACTGAGAGAGGCCATAAACACTCTGATAACCACATAGCGCATGACCGGCCATTCGTATCGCCTCATTGTGTGTGTCACCTTGCTGTACCCGTAGCACAATCATGTACATCATACAGATGGCAACTTCGAACACACGGTAGGAAACAGACATGTCTCCAAAGTCTATCATACTGGCTATTTGATGACCATCACCAGACTGATTGGGAATAACAAGTACGTTTTCATCATTGATATCACCATGGATTGCCTGTTTCTTTAGATCCCCAAGCTGTGGAATGACTTCATTCGTGAACTTATCGTAGACAAGAGTTAGAACTTTTCGTTCTGCGTCATCTTGGGTTGCAGTTGTAATGTAACTTTTAATGGTGTGTATCTGCAACAGGTCCCACTCTCGCTTAAGTAGAACATCAATTCCTGGATGGTGAAATCCCTAGAATAAGGACAATATATCTTCATATTGAACAGACATTTTCATACGTAATTAGAACAGGAATATAACAAGCATGCAGAAGGGTCCAGAAATAGTGGTGGTATGAGGAGACAAGGCTACCACAAAGGAAGGTCAGGGATTGGTACCATAAAGGGTAGGTTGCCAAAAGGGGAGGTGGTGGTGGCATGAGGAATGAGGCTACCAAGAGGGGGAGTGGTACAATAGGGGGCAATGACTCCCATAAGAGAAGATGGACAGGTACAACAAGGAAAGGTGGACAGGTACCACAAGGGAAGGTGGACAGGTAACACAAAGGAAGGTGGACAGGTACCACAAGGGAAGGTGGACAGGTACCACAAAGGAAGGTGGACAGGTACCACAAGGGAAGGTGGACAAGTACCACAAAGGTAGGTGGAAAGGTACCATAAGCTTAAGGGAAGGTCGCGTGCCATAAGAGAAGGTGGACAGATACCACAAGGGAAGGTGGACAGGTACCACAAGGGAAGGTGGACAGGTACCACAAGGGAAGGTGGACAGGTACCACAAGGGAAGATGGACAGGTAAGGGAAGGTCACATGCCATAAGAGAAGGTGGACAGATACCACAAGGGAAGGTGGACAGGTACCTACCACAAGGGAAGGTGGACAGGTACCACAAGGGAAGATGGACAGGTAAGGGAAGGTCACATGCCATAAGAGAAGGTGGACAGATACCACAAAGGAAGGTGGACAGGTACCACAAAGGAAGGTGGACAAGTACCACAAAGGAAGGTGGTCAGGTACCACAAAGGAAGGTGGACAGGTACCACAAGGGAAGGTGGACAGGTAACACAAGGGAAGGTGGACAGGTACCACAAGGGAAGGTGGACAGGTACCACAAGGGAAGGTGGACAGGTAACACAAAGGAAGGTGGACAAGTACCACAAAGGAAGGTGGACAGGTACCACAAAGGGAAGGTGGACAGGTACCACAAGGGAAGGTGGACAGGTACCACAAGGAAGGTGGACAGGTAACACAAGGGAAGGTGGACAGGTACCACAAAGGAAGGTGGACAGGTACCACAAAGGAAGGTGGACAGGTACCACAAAGGAAGGTGGACAGGTACCACAAAGGAAGGTGGACAGGTACCACAAGGGAAGGTGGACAGGTACCACAAGGGAAGGTGGACAGGTACCACAAGGAAAGGTGGACAAGTACCACAAAGGAAGGTGGACAGGTACCACAAGGGAAGGTGGACAGGTACCACAAAGGAAGGTGGACAGGTAACACAAAGGAAGGTGGACAGGTACCACAAGGGAAGGTGGACAGGTACCACAAGGGAAGGTGGACAGGTACCACAAGGGAAGGTGGACAGGTAACACAAAGGAAGGTGGACAGGTAACACAAAGGAAGGTGGACAAGTACCACAAAGGTAGGTGGAAAGGTACCATAAGCTTAAGGAAGGTCGCGTGCCATAAGAGAAGGTGGACAGATACCACAAGGGAAGGTGGACAGGTACCACAAGGGAAGGTGGACAGGTACCACAAGGGAAGGTGGACAGGTACCACAAGGGAAGATGGACAGGTAAGGGAAGGTCACATGCCATAAGAGAAGGTGGACAGATACCACAAGGGAAGGTGGACAGGTACCTACCACAAGGAAGGTGGACAGGTACCACAAGGGAAGATGGACAGGTAAGGGAAGGTCACATGCCATAAGAGAAGGTGGACAGATACCACAAAGGAAGGTGGACAGGTACCACAAAGGAAGGTGGACAAGTACCACAAAGGAAGGTGGTCAGGTACCACAAAGGAAGGTGGACAGGTACCACAAGGGAAGGTGGACAGGTAACACAAGGGAAGGTGGACAGGTACCACAAGGGAAGGTGGACAGGTACCACAAGGGAAGGTGGACAGGTAACACAAAGGAAGGTGGACAAGTACCACAAAGGAAGGTGGACAGGTACCACAAAGGAAGGTGGACAGGTACCACAAGGGAAGGTGGACAGGTACCACAAGGGAAGGTGGACAGGTAACACAAGGGAAGGTGGACAGGTACCACAAGGGAAGGTGGACAGGTACCACAAAGGAAGGTGGACAGGTACCACAAGGAAGGTGGACAGGTACCACAAAGGAAGGTGGACAGGTAACACAAAGGAAGGTGGACAGGTACCACAAGGGAAGGTGGACAGGCAACACAAAGGGAAGGTACCAAAGGAAGGTGGACAGGTACCACAAGGGAAGGTGGACAGGTACCACAAAGAAAGGTGGACAGGTAACACAAAGGAAGGTGGACAGGTACCACAAAGGGAAGGTGGACAGGTAACACAAAGGAAGGTGGACAGGTACCACAAGGAAAGGTGGACAAGTACCACAAAGGAAGGTGGACAGGTACCACAAAGGAAGGTGGACAGGTACCACAAAGGAAGGTGGACAGGTACCACAAGGAAGGTGGACAGGTACCACAAGGGAAGGTGGACAGGTACCACAAGGGAAGGTGGACAGGTACCACAGGAAGGGAAGGTGACAGGTAACACAAAGGAAGGTGGACAGGTACCACAAAGGAAGGTGGACAGGTACCACAAAGGAAGGTGGACAGGTACCACAAAGGAAGGTGAACAGGTAACACAAAGGAAGGTGGACAGGTACCACAAGGGAAGGTGGATGTGAGGTACCAAGCTTAAGGGAAGGTCACATGCCATCATGGAAGGTGGTACCATAAGAGAAGTGGACAGGTACCACAAAGGAAGGTGGACAGGTACCACAAGGGAAGGTGGACAGGTACCACAAAGGAAGGTGAACAGGTAACACAAAGGAAGGTGGACAGGTACCACAAGGGAAGGTGGATGTGAGGTACCAAGCTTAAGGGAAGGTCACGTGCCATCATGGAAGGTGGTACCATAAGAGAAGTGGACAGGTACCATTAGGGAAGGTGGACAGGTACCATAAGCTTAAGGGGAGGTCACGTGCCATAAGGGAAGGTGGTACCATAAGAGAAAGTGGACATGTACAGGTACCATTAAGGAAGGTGGTACCATAAGGGAAGGTGGACAGGTACCACAACAGGAAGGACTAGTTGCTTATGGTCGCTTACAAGAGGCTTGTAGTAGTTTGAGGATTAATTTTTATGTTAAAATATTTTAGAGGCAAATTGTTGTATAATATCCTTCAAGAACACATCTGGCAGTTCAAAGATATTTCAGTGCATTCAGTTAAATTTCCAAGTTACCATTTTGCTAACAGTGTTATGATGAACCTCAACAACAGTGACTTAATTAAATGCTCCTAAATAGTTACTTTAATATATATCTGAGTTTTAGTATACAGGACATAAATAAAACAGTACTAAATTATGTCAGAACAAATTTTATCGTTCACCCAATTTGCACTCATAGTGAGATCAGATGATGTGAAGTGGTCATTTATCGGAGGTTAAAAGCAATAGAAAATCTCAAACCATCAGCCCTGAAAGTGGAAATTAAATACTCGCGAACAAAAAGGTGCCGAGAAAATTAAACGCGCGTAATTTAATACCCCATTACACAAAGAAAATTGACACTGTAATTTGGTAAAATACAAATGGCAAAAATTGTCACAATTCTGTCCGTGATTTATGCATCTCCACATTCCTCTCCTCTGATTCGTCGATTTCTTGCAATTCCTGCAAAATGTCTCTGGTGCAGTCGTCAAAATTGCCATTCACAGTACTGATCTTCCTTTAACTCATCAATTGATACGCTTTACTGGCGATTATGAATGACGGATTTTTTAAATGGTGATTAAAATTAATTTTGGTGACATTTCCCGTGAAATCGTGAAAATTAATACTCGCGAAATATGGCTCTGTCATTTTCGCGAAATTAAGTACGTGTGAAAATTAGTGAGAATAAGGTATATATTTTTGTTGTTGTTTTTTCTTTAGACAACAAGATAATTACTTAATTTTTTTCCCATGGACTTGTTGGGGGGGGGGGGTTGAGGTAGTGGTTGGGGCACTTGTTGAGGTAGTGGTTGGGGCATGGGTTGGGAGAGCTACAGGAGGCAGGAGAGAAAAGGCAAGAAGCAGGATTTCTGAGAACGTGTGAAGCAGGAGATACAGGCAAAATTTTCGTAAATTGAATTGGTTTATTTAATTATTAATTATTTTAACTAATGCCTGGGAGTTGGTAGGGAAAGCTACACCAGGGAAGAAGGAGAGCGTACATTGTAGAATGGGAGTCAGGAACTTCTGACCCCCCTGCTTCAACCCCACTGCACCCGTCCCTCAATATGATGGAAATAAAACTTTGTGTCATCCAATTCGATCTGTAATCACACAAGTGATTAACAAAATCGGCCGGCCGCAAATGTGCAGTGGGAGTCTGATTGGTTTAATCATGAGTATGTGATTACAGACCGAATTAGATGACATAAAGTCCTGTTACCAATATTATTAATCATATCTATAACAAAATTTGAGAAATAAATTTAGACAAAGCGAAGCTTACTAATAATTTATTAATCATCTCTGTGATGATGATTCCTCAAAATTAATAATCTCCATAATGAAATTTTAGGGAAAAAATGCATTTTTGAGGATAGAAAGAAGAAATATTCAGTGACAAGAAGGTTCAACCCAATCAAGTGTTTAAAATTTTGTTGTTGGAGTGAATGGACACTGTCATTGGACCAATCTCGTTCTTAGAGTCCTCATTACCCTTATCCAGCAGCAGGAACAGGCTACAAGGACCTCTGGGATAAAGTGCATGATCCCCATGACAGGATTCTTGGACTTCCGGTTCTACTGCCACAAGTCAAGCGGATCACTTTATCCCAGAGGCCGGTCCTTGTTGCCCATTCCTGCCACAAATGAAGACTCTGGGAACAAGATTGTTATTGGACACCTGAGTTGCTAGCGCTCCAATGTGTGGTTCCAGACCCCTCCCCATGGAAGGTTTTTGGTTTGAGCCCCTCGCCCCTGAAATTCATCCTTCCTTTAAAATGTTGGCTTTTGAGACCCCCTCCCCCTCGGAATTTCCAATGACCTTACGTGGGGTGGGGTGTGGACATTTTCTGAAACCGCACGCACGTACGCGTAGATCTAGAGTGTTACATCACTTTAGAGAATTTTATTATACATAAGCTTATAGATACGACTAATATGTCTATTATAAATATGATCAATGGATTATGATTTGAACTGAACAGCACCTAATAGCTGACTATAAATTAAGGGTAAATAATTCATCGTACCTGTAGTGCTTTATCCATGTTTGCGATGTAGCGACCCAGACAGAAGAGAACTTCAGCAGTGCAAGGAACTTCTTTCAACAGCTTGCCCGGAACAAAGCTGAGAAGACGAACGGCGTAAACTCGACCAGGGATGATCCCATTTTCATTTTCCTTCATTTTGATTTCAGCCTCGGAAGACTTCAGACAGCATGTGATGGTATATTCTCCATTCAAAGCCCTCGCAGGAACGGAACAAGCGAAGCCCCGCTCTTTCAAGAATAACAAAGCTTCGTTCTGCGCATTTACTGAAGAAATGTTCTCTGAATCTACGTGGTTTAAAATCTTCAACACGTATTCACCTTCGCTCTTTTCCGGTAACGACTCGACATCGTTTGAGTAGTCTGGAAGAATGCCTTTCATGTAAAAATTTCGGTCATCGTAACTCACAAACTCTTTGACTAGCGAAGGATCAGATATGCGAAGGCCAAACATTGAACACGCTAGTCGAATCGCTCCTTCCGTGTCAATAGACGGCCGTATAAGGGCCAGTGTTCCTTCGTTTGTTTGAATCTTGTCCATGCTTTATACAACCTGCGTGTCCTCTTTAATGTCCTCTTAGGTTTCCTCTAGCAGTCGTTTCCTTTCCGAGAGTAGACTGCGAGCAGTCCCTCTTTCTTTCTGATATCGAGCGCGAAGCGCGAGCGAGCGGGAGATGGGCCGAGCGGAAGTGAGTCACGAAGTGACGAGCGGAAGTGAGTCACGAAGTGAGAAGAGCGAACTATCTTTCGCTCTTCTCACTTCGTGACTCACTTCCGCTCGGCCCATCTCCCGCTCGCTCGCGCTTCGCGCTCGATTTCCGCTCACTCGCGCTTCGCGCTCGATATCAGAAAGAAAGAGGGACTGCTCGCAGTCTATTCCGAGAGCGTGGGATGAGACATTTTCTCTGTCACGCAACGCTACGTAGCATTGTGTGACATAACCTGTGAATAGGCTTCTGGATGGGATGGTGAAATGAAAACTGCGAGCGAAAGCGAGCCGCGCGAAGCCTGGGAGAGAGAGACTTTCGCTTTCGCTCGCAGTTTTCTTTTCACCCTTCTCCACCGTGGAGCCTATTCATAGGCTATGTGTGAAAGAACAAGCTAGGGCTCAACCAGCCTTGATTTCCCCCTCCCCTGTCCCCTCCCTCCCCAATTCTTTGTTTTCATCTGACGTCATCAAAATTCTAAAATCTAAACTGTTAATCCTAGACATGGAAATCATTAATCTCTATGCAAAGTTTGGTATCGATGCAGTGATTCCTTTTGGAAATAAAGCTATTTGAAATTTGTGATGTCCCGGATGAACGTGTTTCTGAACTGTCATAAAAAACGGTCATTTTTAAATTTTCACTTTGATGATAAAAGCGTGAAACTTTGTAAGATTACTAACATCCCTAAGACCAACATTTTTTGATATGGAGCCACCTCAAATTCAGTATTGACGCTGAGTACTGTACAGCTCCGGGGATCATTTGCGGTCCCGGGTTCATTTGCGGAGCTGTACAGTACCGCGCATGTCATAAAATACCCAACATGGAAACGAGGCTGAAAATATAAACCCTACTTAAAAACCTTTTTTGAAGAAAGTTTGTCCAGGAAACTTTCTAATATGGATAAATGACTCATTTTCTTTGCTCTGAAACTTTAAATGTTGTCACGTGACTTTATTCCTGGAAACTGACAAGGTACCACGTGGGATACCTGTGGCGAGAGCCTTCAGATACAAGTTTTCAGTGTTTTTAGAGTCAAAATTGGACCTCTGATTGATTATTTTGGTTTTTCTAAATTCAGAACACAGCTATGATATGGAGCCACCTCAAATTCATTACTAGCTGGCGCCAATCTCGTCCCCAGAGTCCTCGTTACCCTTGTCCAGCGGTGGAGCGGCCAACAAGGACCTCTGGGACACACAGCGGTCAAACGTACTGCGCGCGCGCAGTTCCCGCCAAAACTTTGCAGTCAAATGTCTTAAAATTGCGAAGTCGTCCGCTTTAAAGCTCAAACTTAAGAAATTTACTGAAAACTTAAGCTTTATACTCGGAGTATGCATAGATAATGTAATAATTGTTATCCAAAAAGTGTCTCAGCTCGTATTTTGGTTTACCACTGCATGTTCTTTAACGTTTCCTTACAAACTTCGCGGCCATTATGGCTCCGTCAATTCCAAGCCCGCTCATCCCCCCCCCCCCGGGCATTTGTCGGGCATTTGTCATTTTTTTGGCAGAATGTTGAAAATGCCCCACGGTGGGGTCAGCTTATATGCACAAAATCCCCACAGTGGGGCTTCAAGAAGAGTGCAAATGCCCGACCCACGGGACAAGTTCAAAATTTTATTTCTTGTGAGGATCGGGGAATTTAAAAATCTAAATTCCAAGCAGAACTATTAATGATGGACACTATAATTGTTCACAAATACATAGCCCTTTATTTATACCTGTAATCATTGTCATGGTTTTTGGAACATTTTTTTAAATTACAACTGCAACGCACCTCAGGAGAGCAACGAAACCCAACAAATATAAATACAACAACTTATTTAGTCGGAACTTCATGCTCATATTTCAATGTTTAACTACCTATGATAAGACAGCTTTGTAGTCAGTATAAAGTGCACTCGCAAAGTGCACTCGCAAAAGTGCACTCGCAATCTCAATTCAACATTTTAATTACGAAATCCGTATCTTGTTCCCGCAAAGGTGTTGAAGTTGAAGCTTCGTTCCGCCATTTTTGGTTTGCACGTGGAAAGCAACAGTGCAAATTTTTGGGCATGTGGGGTGGGGGTGTGGCTCCGGTACACTTGAAAAGTGCGGGACTCAAACGAGGTTTAATATCAACTCAATTTTTATATTTTTCTATCGGGGGCAATCAGGAAATTTTAAATAAACAGCAAAGCATGTACGTTTTTTAAAATCCGAAATATCACGTTGCCTTTGACAATGCCCCACCCCCGGGCTGACCGGTTATAGCAAATGCCCCACCCCAGGGATGGAAAAGTTGTAAAATGCCCGACAAATGCCGGGGGGGGGGGCATGGTCGGGCTTGGAATTGACGGAGCCATTACGCTTTAAACTCATGGAAAAGTCAAGGCCGCGGAAACCGGAAGTGGCGCGCAATTTTGCGTTTGACCGCTGTATGCCTCTGGGATAAAGCGATCCGCCTGACCCGCGCAGTAAGACCGGAAGTCCAAGAATCTTGGCGTCCGTTAGTTGAAACATGGGGTTGAACACATGCGCAGTAGAGCCGGAAGTCCTAGAATCCGGTCATGGTGGATCGCTTTATCCAGAGGTCCTTGTTGGCCGCTCCACCGCTCCACCGCTCCACCTCCACCTCATTTATCCATATTAGTAAGTTTCCTGGACAACCTCTCATCCAAAAGAGTAGTTTAAGCAGGGTTTATATTTTCAGCCTCGTTTCCATGTTGGATATTTTATGACATGCGCAGTACTTGGCGCCAGTACTGATTTTGAGGCAATCTCGTACCCCACACAGCGGTCAAACGCAAAAATTGCGCGCCACTTCCGGTTTCCGCGGCCTTGACTTTTCCATGAGTTTGAAGCGTAATGGCCACGAAGTTTGTAAGGAAACGTTATAGAACATGCAGTGGTAAACCAAAATACGAGCTGAGACACTTTTTGGATAACAATTATTACATTATCTATGCATACTCCGAGTATAAAGCTTAAGTTTTCAGTAAATTTCTTAAGTTTGAGCTTTAAAGCGGACGACTTCGCAATTTTAAGACATTTGACTGCAAAGTTTTGGCGGGAACTGCGCGCGCGCAGTACGTTTGACCGCTGTGTGCTCGTACCCAGAGTCAACGGTCTCCTCGGTCAGCGGGTCGTTGCCAGGTTAGACTCTGGGGGAATGGAATAAATCTCGAATTTTTGTTTTGATTGGCTGTCTCGTGTAACAAACAATGGCCGTTACACCAGATTTCTGGTATTCAAAATTCCATTCCCCCAGAGTCTAACCTGGCGACGATCCGCTGGACCGCTGACCGAGGAGACCGTTGACTCTGGGTACGAGATTGATTTTGAGGTAGCTCCATATCAAAAAATGTTGGTCTTGGGGATGTTAGTAATCTGGCAAAGTTTCACGCTTTTATCATCAAAGTGAACAATTCAGCCTTTTTTGGTCGATAACAGCTGGACTCAGGACTAGCTATAGGCGAGCAGCCGAAAAGAGGTTTTCGAGAAGTTTCAGTCACGTCGGGCCCGCCATATTTCCCCAAAGGGTGACAAGGGTGAAAATCGGAAAGTGCTCTGCTGCTTCTTTCCTACGGGGGTGTAGAGGAATGCTCCTTGAAAATGTTTTTGACAAATTTACGCGTCTAAGATGTATTTTCCACGATTTTGAGCGGCAATATTACCCTATAAATTTAACCCGTCTAGAGCGTACAAGCAATTGTTGTAATTGTTGTCTGGGACCTGTCAGGCCACCCAACACGAGCTTCATCGCTGAAGCTGTCATTTTTAAATATTTTCTCTCTTAGCACCGCCAATCATAAGGTCACATGACTACACGGGAAGTTACTGTCAAAAGTGAACGTGAACTGAAGAGTCAATGCGGTAAATTTTATTGCTTCGTAACCAAGTTCCTTTTCTTTTCTTTGTTAAGTCAAAAGGCAGTTGTTTCAAATCTTCAAGCGGTCAAGATTTGGCGAAGAGGAAAGCCGAAGTAACCTGAATCAGTTGGTGCTGATTACAGAAGAAACTCAACCTAAGGTACAACCTCCATTATTTACTTAACAACGTTGCAACATTACAATTGCATTGGACAGAATAAGTGAATGATTTCGTCTGAACTCTTTCGGCATGCCATATATAAATCCATTCCCACAAATGAAACGTTTAAGATAGCTGTATTAGCATAACTGTTTTTTTGTGCTATTCTTGCCGATTTTTGTCTTTCGGTAAAGAAGAGAAGAACCAAATAAACAAAACAAATCAACCAGTACTGACAAGCTTTGTTTCAACTCGGTTATTTCTTTAGTTTCCTTGAGTAGTGCCGGAACAACATAACTCTTACAAGATCAATGCATTGTGAAGCAGTCGAATTTCGAAGCAAAATAATTGCATCCAATTCCGTCTCATCTAAATTTGATGGCATTTATTTATAAGGAGATTTACGTGTTTTTGACGCTTGGTGATCTTACGTACGGTAAGATTGATCCCCAGTTTGTACGAGCAAATCATGGAACGGTCATTCTACAAAATGAAGCCCTTAGCTGGTTACTATTGCTTGAAATTGCCTAAATAAGGGCCTGTTTACATGGAGGGAAGGTGACCCGGGTACCAGGGTCACCCTCCCTCCATGTCAATATGAATGTCTGTGGGTATTAATTATTATACCCAAGCACACGAGCGCGCCGACTAGTCCTGAGGGAGAAAAAGAAGGACTACTCGTAGTTTATATTCAAACCAACAAACCTGGCAAAACCCCGACGCCGAGGACAACGTCGAGTAAAAACTGAATTGCCCGTTCCGAAGTTCAAAAAGGGACTGGGCACTAGTTTACCATCCCATCACCAGAAAGATCGCATAAAAATTAGTAAGTTTACCAGGCTGTGAGCTGTCAAAGGTCGCCCAAATTCCATACAAACGTCTCTTTAGACCAATTTCGATATATTAAAATTCTAACTTGGCTCCGAGGCTTAGGGGAATAAAACAAAAGAAATCGAAAAGAAATCACATCGAGGTTGAGGATGAATAAATCATTTCTTTTGTTTTATTCCCCTAAGCCTCGTAGCCAAGTTAGAATTTTAATATATCGAAATTGGCCTATTCAGAGATGACGTCCCCCAAATCCATACAAAGTCTCAAATTTTTTCTGATATTTGAAAGCCTTCTACATGGTTGAAATCCAACGAAACAACCCCAAACTTGGTAAACCGACTATTTTTAATGTGATCTTTCTTGTGATGGGCTCCAATTTTTAATTAAATCAAAATTTAAAAACTCGTCCCCAGTCTCCATTTGAACTTCGGAACGGGCAATTTATATTCTACTTAGGGTTACTGCTAACCTTGAGTCCCTGTTGGGGGGTTATGCATATCCCCTGTCTGAATTTCAAACATGCTTGTGTCGCAATTTTGGAAGATCGGAATGTCCTGTCGGAATTTACAATTGTAGTAAAGATATGAGGTAAAATTCTAAAGTAGTCCGTGCGTGGGATTTTTCAGTTTTAATAATATGGCTAGGTGGCCGAAAAGTACAATCTGACCTGAGGTTTTCGAGGTTTCAGTCAGTCCAAGCCCGCCATATTTCCCCAAAGCGTGAACAAGACAATACCAATTTGTTGAAAAGAGTGTAAAGTACATAGTTTAGAACTCTGTTAGACGATATTTATAGGTCAAACGATCCTTTGATTTGGTCACGAACTGAAGACTAATACATCCGCCGTGTCTCCGCTTTCACGCTAATTGCTTTCTTCAGTCGCTTCTCGTCCAATCCTTGCGAGTTTTGGTCACACTAACCTGAGTATCAGGCGAATTTTTCCGCGCTCTCTTTTACTCTTCGTCTTACATCCGTAAAGAGAATGTAAGGAGCGCGAAAAATTGGCCTGATCGCAGGTTATGGTCACACAGTCTATGCTAGTATGAATTCACCTTTTTCCCGGCCCATTTAATAAAACCTTGTGATGAGTTTTCACCTAATTAGGTTTATCTGTTTTAGATTTAACTTGGAACCAATCTGAAGTGTGGATGGGTACGCAACATAACTCTCACATTGTTAATGATACGGGAGGGATCATCAAAATCACATTGACAGACAACGACAATCGCAACACAACTCAAATAATCCAACACAGAGAGTTCGTTTGCATTCCAACCTGTAAGGGCCGAAATACGCTCTCTGTGATTACAAAGAATAGTGCTAGAACTGAATGGAACCCAAAAGCGTCCGCGTGTTATACGGACGATTCTGACCGCAGTTTTATTGTGGAAAAAGTTGGCGGAGAAGTCAATATTTGCAGAACCAAGTACGGTAAGATCTGGGTGAAAGAAACAAGTCTCCGGTAACTAAACCTGTTCAAAACGACAAAGGATACTGGGGCAAGCACACCACCATGGCTTTATCAAGTATTTCAGGTGGCTACGCTGGTGGTGCAATTGGAGCAAATATTGGTGCTGCCCTTGGTTGTGCATTTTCCAATTGTCGGCACAGTTATCGGAGGTTTCATTGGAGCTCTTCTTGGTGGAGGCCTGGGTTCGTTGGCAGCGGATGGCTTTGCTGGGATCTGGGTTTCACTAAGACGTGTTACTCCAGGCCCAGGCCCTCCTCCACTCATGTGGGATTTGGAGACGCACGGTCCTCCGCCACTAGAAACAGAGTGCGATACCCAAGAGCCACCAGAAATTGATCAAGACCTGTCTCCGAAAGGGGCTCCCGATTTGGATTTTGAGCTTGATGACATTTACGGTGCACCTCTTCAGGAATAATTTTTAGCTGTTGCTCAGCTGAACGATAGGTAGAACCAGAGGTCTATAACTAGAGGTTTCCATCTCTGGTATTGGGTCTTGTCCCATCAGATTCGCAGTTAGGCTATTTTTAGACATTTTTCGCGCGAAACCAGCAGCCAATCACGTTGAAGTTGAACCATCTTTAAAATGATATGCGGCGAGCGCTACGCAAAGACAGAAACTTTGGCCAAGGAAAAGCGAAAAGCGTCACAGCAGAATGTCAAATAATTATACTTCACTAAATTTAGGTCAAACTTCGGTATACTTTTTGTAAAACTATAAATCGACTGAGTGATTTTTCAGTTCAATCTAAATGAAGCATGATTTGTATGAATTCGGCGGCAAAACTTCTGGCGGACTGGCGCGCTGTCTACTTGGCAAGTTGAATGAAAAGTTTTCTCCGCGGATTAATCTTCGCTCAATCTCTCCAAAGTTTCGTATATTCTGGAAAATTGTGCCGATGTTTAGCTTAACATGGGAAGATTCGAAATAATTGTGGAGCTGAACATTATATTCATTTTACAAGTTGAACGGACAGCTATACGCAGCCGAAGGTTTCACTTGTTTACATTTAAGCTTAAGCTTATACGGCGGGCAAAACTTGCGCGACTACAGAATTTTTAAAATAAGCTTAAACTAAATTGTGTTGAAACGAACTGAGCTTAAAATCAAGTTCATTGAAGTAAAAGAACAAAGGAAACCCTCAATATCTACATGGATGGAAAGAAGAGAGTGGTCTTCGAAGAGAATTTCACTGTGAAGTGATCTGACCGTCACGAACGCTTGACGAACTGCCGTGGATATTTATTGTGCTGATTGTAAAAACTTAATTCAGCTGGAATTGACAAGCCTCTTCGAAATACAAGGTAACAATACTGAATAGACTAAGCTTAAACTTGTGTTGTAAACAGGCTTTCATTCTTTGGACGAATTAAGCTTAATTATATGTCCGCGGTTTTCGGATCTGATCTTTCAGGCTGCCTTTAGTGCTCTTTCAGTCGCATTAGTTGTACATTTACAGGAATTTCCCATTAAATATTTCGTTCCAAACTTCGTGCATTATTTAGTAGAATTAACTTTTGTTTGATTTAGAAGGGCCAAGGTTTTTTACTTAATAATTTTAGCCATCTTTTCAAATTTCACTGTCAACTGTCTTGAACAAAAATTGTCGAGCTAGCGCGTTCAGTGACCATATTTGTCAGGCATGGTGCGTGATTGGCTGCTGGTTTCGCGCGAAAAATGTCTAAAAATAGCCTAACTGCGAATCTGATGGGCCGCGCGCAATGCTAGATGGAAACCTCTAGTTATAGACCTCTGGTAGAACTAGGAGTTATAACACATGCTCAAAGCTTGCATGAGCATTTATTGAATTAATAAATTGAAGAACAGATTATATATAGGAAAAATTGTGTGAAAATTAATGGAATTTAGAGATGTTCAGAAAGTATTCAATTGGACGTTTCGATGGCTCCATGTCATCATTTTCAAGTTCAAAATACATAAATTATAGAATTGATTAGAAATAGGAAAAATTGTGTGAAAATTAATGGAATTTAGAGATGTTCAGAAAGAACAGATTACCTTAGCTTTTAATATCCAACTTGTTCCTTCTCTGAAATGTAACATGTAGAAAGTGCTTTTCATTGTACAATTGGCTGGAGAATAGAAAATTAAACTATATTTAAAGCAAATAGTCGTACATTCTGCACAGCATTCTCAGAACCATACAGACCTTGATGTAGATAATTTTGACACCAATAAATGATTAGTTCTTCGATCATGTAATGAGATTCCTTTCTTAAAAATTGCACCATTAACATTAGCATGGTTTTCCTAATTGGCTTTATCTTCGAGTCTTCATAAGTATAGGTTCAGTAAGGGACTGTGCAATAATTATCAGGGAGGGGTTGGAAAATGGGCTTCATGTAGGAAAATATTAGGTAATACCCCCCCCCCCCCCTCCTAAAGGAGTGAATTTAGTTATTGCCCCCCTCTAATCAGTCAGAAATTATGTACGACCCCCCCCCCCTCCCTAGTAGTAGTAGTAGTAGTAGTAAAACTTTATTTAAACACGGTGTCAATTCACAATACATGCTCTTCCATCGAGCCGTGTATTAAATTAATTACAATAATAAATGATTACAATAATAAATTAAATTACCTAGCTAAATATGTTATTTACAAAATTATGTATAATCTATAAAATAACAGTATACACACACCTTTACACAAGTACCCTGCATTTTCTCTACATGCACCTGTGGATTAAAATCTTATAACAGAAAGAAGAGCTCCTACTACATGTTTAATTGTTGGACATCCGCGTCTGGAACAAACATCACCTCCGTAGCAATGAAGAACAGAGCCATAGCAGAAGAAAAAATAGCATGTGTGTTATTGTCAGGTCCGTTGAAAATTTTTCGGTCCCCACCTTATAAATAGGTATGGATTCGCCAATGTAATATGTACTTGAAATAAAATGTTAAGCCCCCCCTCTCTTGAGTGACTCATTAATTTTTACCTTGAGCCCCCCCCCCCCCCTTTCCTTGCTTTGAATTTACTTTATGCCCCCCCCCCCCCCCTCTGGTTTTCTTTGTAACAACAAAACAACAATAATATTGTACAGCGGATTATCGTCTTTAATAGGATCCAGGTCGCGAGCAACAATTAAGATAAGGCCGCTAGGCACCAGGGATTCCTTGTCAAGTTTTCCTTGTTGTATCGTCCACACGAACAAGTTTCGCAACTTGGCAATTTTTCCTTGACAAGTGTCCTTGTTCAAAAACTGGCACGCTTGTTTTTGAACAAGGACACTTGTCAAGTTAAAAATTGCCAAATTTCCCTTTCCACACGAGCAAGGAAAACTTGTCAAGGAAAACTTGTCAAGGAAAACTTCCTCGTGTGGAAGGGGCTTTACTGTAACGAGCAGGGGTGAAGCTAAATCCAATCAAACCCATCAACTTGCAAAGCAATTGTCACAACCTTAGCCATCGGATTCGTCACTTGTGCGTGCAAAGAAGTTGTGTAAAACTAGAAAACATGGCATGGTGCGGTACAGTATCAGTAAAACAAAACGCGCGTCCTATAAGAAACAAAACACATACGTTTTGCTTTTAAATTTCTTACTGTCATGTCCTATGCAAAACAAAAATGTCAAATAGCCAAATGCACAGTATTAAATTATAGGGAAATTAAAGTTTACAGGAACAAATTCCTATAATATGAAAGGGAGCTAGGGGGACGGGGGGGCATGAAGATGCAGCATCATTTACCTGAAAATATTCACGGTCCCCCTTCACGTTTTCATTAAATTTTCAAAGCCCCCTTAATCAGCATGACTGAAATTTAATAGCCCCCCCCCCCCCCCCCAAGAATTTGTTGCATGATGCAACTCATATACCAAAAAAATGGGCAAGTAATGAACTTGACTTTTTAATGCAGCATCTTGAAAAACTGAATAAAAAAGTCAGTTCATTACATTGCTGCATTAGCAACACATGCAAAATTCTGATATCAAGGGAAAAAAATGTGCCAGAGCCCCCCCAACACATACCCCCAAAATTTCAGGCTAAGCCCCACCCATCCCCCCCCCCCCCCCCCCCCCCTAATGCTAAAACATTTAAGAATGCTCGCTTTTAGTTTCTGTCGACTTTGATAGTTAACAGCAGATAGAAACCTAGAGCTTGCAGTCTAATTGTTAAATATGTACTCAAAATGAACAATAGAATAACAAAGACTCGTTTTTATTCTCAGTTTATTTCGTTAAACAATTATAAAATTTTCTATTACTTCTATCAAAACTACCTTGTGTTTCACAAACTTTTAAATGATTTTGTGGTATTTTAATCGAGACTTGAAATAAGCGAATGTATTAATGTAATCTAATTCCATTATTAATATCGTTTGTATATATAAAAAAATCTAGACCCTTTTTCTTCCTAGAGTTATACGTTGTGTTATACGTTATGCTGTACAATGTGGTTCTAACTGACAAAACCTTAGGGTGTGACCATTCCCAAATAAAAGCTATCGAGCAGTACTTCCATGTGGTGCTGTTTATTATGCTGTACAAGGTGGTTCTAACTTTTAAGTCTGTGGATGAAACCCTAGTGTGTGACCATTCAATTGAAAGCTACTGAGCAGTACTTTCATATGTTCATTATATTGTACAAGATGATTATAACGTATACCTCCGTGTATAAAACCCTAGTACTTTGGTTCAATTATTTCCTGGCACTCTTAGGAGGCAAAGGGTTAGGTTCGCACAAGTGGGTTAACTTGCCATGACAAACGTGGAACCAACGTGTCCCGAAACGAGGTAGTCGATTAATATTGACAACGTTTTTACATCTTCATGTTGGTTTTGTCACTGCTTGCCCCCCCCCCCCCCCCCCCCCCCAAAAAAAAAAAAAAAAACATGGAAAAACATGAGGAAGACGTCAAAAAGCTGTCAAATATTAATCTTTTCAATCTCTGTCAGTCAATGGGTTCATTCTAACTTTTAAGCCTGTGGGTGAAACCTAGCGTGTGACCATTTCAATAAAAGCTATTGGTTCCAAGTTTGAAATATAAATATTCACAATAAATGAAAACCAACTGCCACTTGCAAGCAAAAGGAACCAAGTTACTCACTGGTTAGATCACAGTACATCGTGTAAAACAATATTAATAACGTTTCCCTAACAAATTACTTTTTAATCCTCCACACCTTTCCCTCAACGTATCATCCTCGTTCCCAGAGCTCCTCGGTTTTTTTCTTTGCACCGGAAACGAGTAGCCCTGGTCACAAGGAAAAAATCGAATTTTTTCATTGGCTGATAAAAATGAATGCGCAACACAAATTAATGAATGGATGTCCGGAATTTTCCGACATCCGGTAACGGCTGAGACCAGAGCCTCCGTTTCGCCAACCACGTGACCAAAAGAAGCAGAGGATCTGGGAACGAGAATGTCAACGTATCGTCTAACGAGAAGCGAAAAAACAGGGCAAAAATGGCAGCCTACTGCTAGGGAAACTTTTAGCTTGCACTTCGAGTTTGTCTTGGCGTTTGTGTTGTGGCCCTGATATCTATCGAAATTTTAATGACGATGAGAACATACAAGGTGCTTACCATTTGCCAGAAACTACATTTGAATAATGGTAGCCCCAAAATTCCCTTGCTTATAATTTCTGTGTAGTCCGGAGTCAATTATATTTTTCTCTACATTTTGTAATATATTTATGTTTTCCCCAATTTATTAGCACGCATAATTTTTTGTTCTCTATTTGACCTACAATGTAGTAATTCTACATGCATGCATTCATTCATAATAATGCAACAAAGGTGCTGGGACTTTACTGATTTTTGTAATGAGTACATGTATGTTTCGACTAACGGTACATCTGTAAAATTAATAATCGTTACAATAACAGTAATGTTTTTGCACAACTCATGAATTATAATACCGTTCAGTTTTGTTCCCTGTTAAGTTTTGTAAGATGTTGGTGTGATACAGCCGCATGACATATTTTCGGGGACAAGGTTTGAAAGTATATCACGCAAGGAGTTCACAAGAGCATTAATGAGAGAAATAATGACAGAAGAAGCTTGAATACACAATTTATAGGGAAATATTGTTTGGGCCGAGGATAGTTATCCTCGGCTTCTGATTGGATAGTCTGCGCGCGCAAAATAATGTGAATTAATTAAAAGTGGTCACACTTTTGGGCTCCTTGCTGTAAGAAATAGAAAACGGGGCACATGCTAACATTAGCCTGATGCAGGAGCCCATCACTAGGAGCGAGCAACTGGACTGGATTCGTATCACAGCGTTTTTACAGACCAGGTTATTTTAAGATTCCTTTTTTTTTTTTTTTTTTTTTTTTTAAGGTGATCTGTATATAGGGCTAATTTTAAGATCTACCTGTTCAAATATTTTTATCTTTTAATTATATTTGAATAAAGTATTATTATTATTATTATTTTTCCCGCAAACTCCTATTCAAACAAGCCAATCAAAAGTTGTGATGTAATGAATGACGTGTCATATTCCTCAATTGACAAGGAGCTCATATTTTTCCCCGGGAAAAAGGAGTCTAAAAATAACCCGGTCTGTAAAAATGCTGTGACATAGACGGAGTATGGGAGATGGACACTCCTAGTGATGGGCTCCTGCCTGATGCAAACTCTCTCAAGTTGTTACATTAGGTTATGTGAGCACAAAGCGGCCATTTTCTATTTATTTTATAAAACAAAGACTACAGAATGTTACGTGACGTCATATCCGTGTTTATATGAGCTGATCTAAGGGTGGACCATTTAACTTCTGAGGGGGGTGGGTAATTTTGAAAAAAATATATCCTGCAAGCACACTTGTACTCGCAGGCTACCTGATGGGCTGACACATGCAACTTCAGAAAAAAATATCATGCACACACATGCCGTGAGAAAAACATTTCTTGCACATGAAAGGGTTTGAAAAAAGAATTTGCGTCTACAGCTGTTTCGAGAAAGGTTGTCGGAAAAAGCGCACGCGACAATCCCGAAAGGTAATCTGGGATATGATCAGCAAGGTACGTTCCTGACACTGTAGCTGTCGAACCTACTTTTGTTGCTTTCTTTTAGCACTCGCAAACATACGTCCATGGCGTCTCGTGTCATTTTCTCAGATTTCACTGAAATGCTGAAGTCAAGGAACCGCGAACTTAAAACTACCCACAATACCTTTCGAGATTGTCGTGTGCGCTTTTTTCCGACAACCTTTCTCGAAACAGCTGTATACTAAATCACCCACCCCCCACCCTCAAAAGTTAAATGGTCCACCCCTAAAATGGTTTTGCAACCAATCAGAGCATGTGTTATATGAACAAAATTTTATTAATAATACTTCTTTGGTGCTTTTCTACTTTGATTATTCTTTTAAGGTTTCCTTTCGATTTGAAGGTAATTTTGTATAGTCGCAAAAAAGACTTGCGATATCATTTTAAAAGGCTTGTAAACTGATGAAACTATGTATTATCTACTGTCCTATTGAATTTCTCTATGCACTACAAATGTACACAAACAGTGTGACTGACCGTACATACATGTATATTTTCTTTGATACATTAATTTTATAATGCGTTTCTCAAAATTTACCTAAACTGAATCACGTTACCTTTGCAACAAAAATGATGTAAAGATGTTGGTGATGTTTACTTCGCTTCATCCACCTGATTTTCAAGAATCTTGGCGAGTTTGGCGTCGTTTTAATCTATCGATTTCCACTTTGAGTGCCGCATTGTGTTTCCTTTCTTCATCAAAGTCATTTATGAGATTCTCCATTTCGCGGGTAAATTTATCATCCAGTCTCTTTATAGCTTCACTGTTCTTCTTCTCCATTTTACTTATAATCTCTCGTAGCTCAGAAACCTCCTTTCGTAATTTCTCCACCTCACCGGGTGCTGTTGTAAAAGGCTCAACTTTCTGTACCGGCAGCGGGACTTGTACCTCATCTCTCAGGGACTTTCGTTTTTCTACTGCGTCACTTTTGGGCGATAATAAAGGAGGCGCCTTTAATAACACAGGGAGAAAAACTGAATCAATCACAATGCAAAGCAGCAATGACCAAAGGAAACAAGGGTTCATTGTGACGAAAAAAATAACACAACACTTTGTGCAGGTTCATGCAGGTGCACGCTGATTTGGCAAACACCATTTATCCAACTTAACTAGGGGAGTGGCCCAGTCCACTTAGTGGTGTCCCCCCTCCCCGCCCTTTTTGAAGCAAGAAAAGGCCCATCTACACTTCCCGAGGGGGGAGACTCCCATATAAAAGTGACGGGGGTGATAGTCGGAATTTTTGAAAAGAACCCCTAAAAGGTACCAGAATCTCGTTTTATGGGCATGGTTCAAATTAATTTTCACCCCTAAGAGGTACCAATAAATTTATTCTAAGACAAAACTAGTTCTTGTCATTTTTTTTTCGGCTTTTATACAGAAGGTAAATCCACTCGGACTAAACTGGCCCACACATGCCAGAGCTTATCCCAGTTTCTGTAGCATAAAGCCGACTAGGAGTATTGCTACTCCCCTGGATGGGAAGCTACATGACTGTATTCTATCGCAGGTTTCCCCAAACATTTTGTCGCCCACCAAACATTTTGTCGCCGGTATCCATTTATACTCCTGGGATGGGGAGAGGCACTGTGAGAGTTAAATGTCTTGCCCAAGAACATAACACATAATAACTCCGGCTAGTGCTCGAATCTGTACCAACCGTTAAGCCACCGCACCTCCCACATCACTTTTATATGCGTTAGTCAATTCTTTATGGCATTGTTCTCACCTTCTCCTCTGTATGCTGTTTCTTTTCCCGAGCTTCTCTAACTTCCTTTTTCCAAGCAGGCTCTCTTGGCGCTTCTTTAGGACGCCCTGGTGGCTGTTTGATTGTTTCCTACGAGACAAGATCAAAACATTAAGGAAGGGAGGAAGGGAAGGGAGGGCAGCAGAAGGGAGAAAGAAATGCTGTTAGCAAGACAACTACATGTACATGTACATGTAAAGTCAAAGCTCCTGTAGGCGGACACCCTCAGGAAGCCGAAGAAGTGTCCGTAACTGGAGCTGGCCTCTTATGGGAATGTGTATAAAAACAGAATTTGTATGAGCTAGAGTTCAAACAGGGTTTTGTCAAGGCGGCCATATAAAGTACAGCTG
Organism: Desmophyllum pertusum; assembly: GCA_029204205.1. NCBI lineage: Eukaryota > Metazoa > Cnidaria > Anthozoa > Scleractinia > Caryophylliidae > Desmophyllum > Desmophyllum pertusum. Next base: position 1,786,144 of record MU825396.1, read on the forward strand.
TCCGCTTACAAGAGTGTCTGCTCAGAGAGCTTTGACTGTACTAAGCATACATGTAGCAATGTTCCCTAAGGTATTAAATAATATTATAGCTCACTCTTTCCCCTAATTCACGAGAATTACGTATACCATGATTGTTCCATAACAGGAACAAGGTGGAGATGTTGTAAATGTACATGTAGGTCAAATAGTTTTTGAGGTTAATCAGTTTCCAAACAAGCCGAGGGACTTAATCTGTTTCAACCTGACGATAACATTCTTATAATCATATTATACAATTTGAATTCATTCATTTGGTGGAGCCACAAGGAAGCCTCAGTGAAGTGAGTGAAGGAGGACTAACTCCAGATGACACCCGGATGCTGGCAGTGACAGGGTTAATAGAAGGAAAACGCAACAACTTACAGTTAATTGTTCATCTAATGTGGTTCCACTAAGACGAGCTGAGTCAGTTGATCGGACATCCTGGAAAAAAAAACTATTTATCAATTCTGTGTTGCATGAGAGCTAATTATATAATTGTGTATGATACATGCATATTAGACCCACTCCGCCAGTAGAGCTGATGAAATAATAATGATTGTGCATGTGCTTGCTATAAAAGTAACCTTAAAGACAGTACCACAAGACATCTAGCAACAACTACATGTACATGTATTTGTGTAAACAAGGCCATCTCTGTCTCACAGGTAGCCGAGGTAGGGTGAGTATTACTTGGTGCTGCAGGGCACCATTGCTCAGGGCACAAAATTAAGTTTTTTTCCAGGAGCCATTTGGCTCCTAAATATTCCAAAGTGGTCGCCAACTACAAAAAGTTAGTCGCCATTTTTCCAACAATTTTTTTTAATTTATTCTTTTTAATTGGGGTGGAAACCTAATTATTATACAACTTACATGTACAAAAGAAACACAACTTTCCATGTGTTTTGGTTCAATTTACCTCCAAAGTTACAAACTGGTTTGCAGGGTTGTCCCTAAGAAAAATGCCTGGTAGTTGTTGTAGAAATTCAGCACCAGAGACACAATCCATCGGCATACATGACGTATTCAAACGGTTTCGCACAACTCGCAATGCATTGTAGGGCGATTTGTTTACTGAGCTGAGAGAAACTTTTGTTGACGTTTTTTGGCCCATATTTTGTGATGAAAGCAAAACAAGACCAGACTAATATTGTTTTTTAACTTTAATCTATTGTGTGACTTTTGTATGGCAAAGTTAGAACTGAAAACCTCAGGTAAGATGTCAGAATTCTAGTCGGCGTAGTCGCCAAACTGGCGACTAATTTTCAGGATTTGGTCGCCAACGTGGAAAACTTGGGCGCATTGGCGACTGTATCAGGCGCAATTTCGTGCCCTGTTGCTGGTTTGCTTTGGTGTTTTTTTTTTGTCTTATGAACTACAGCCAATTCTCTCTAAAGCCCGCCACACACTAGCCAATTTTTCGTCGGCCGACAAAAAATCTTCACTTGTCGGCTAGTGTGCGGCGAATTCAGATGCACACGACAAGATCTGTCTTTAAGAGACTTCAGTTACAGTAAAATGACTGAAGAATGGCAGGGACAAACTCAAGGTGTCCATTTTAGAGAGGTGCCCGTCATAGAGAGCTCTTCGTTTAAGTGAGAGCTGACTGTGGCATTAAAAAAAACGTATATAAGGCTGAATCAGTGTGAAGAGGACATGACTCTAACATGGAACTACATGTAAATGGGTGAAAATCAGCCAGAAAGTGATACACTGTTCATGCCTTTGTGTATGTTGTTCAATTTCCTAACAAAACAATGCTACAAGACCTTGGATGGGGGCCTCTTTTGAGGAGCTTTAGCTCTGTTGGCAGTCAAATGGTTTAATGTTTCTGTAACTGGAACGTCATCGAAGGAAACGGCAGCTCCTGTAACGAAACAGAAAGTTGTTAGAGAAACTCAAGTCCTCCACGAATATGCGCTGTTCTGGAGCTGAAGTGCTTTGAATAATGTTGCATTGTCGTTACAGTGCTGCTACTGTTACCGGGGCCACTTAAACTAAACTAACCAATCAGATTATGGGAAACGAACAATGTATTCCAACTAAAATCATTTGAGCCAATCAATGTTCAGAACGCTGTTGATTGGCTCAAATGAATTTAGTTGGAATGCATTGTTTGTTTCCTGTAATCTGATTGGTTAGTTTAGTTTAAGTGGCCCCGGTAACAGTAGCAGCACTGTAAGGGGTGTGGTGCTTATTCGGGGGGGGGGGGGGGGGGGGGTGCTTTTTCAAGTAAACACTGTACCGTACCTTCTTCTACATCGTTTGTCTTGATCTCAGGTGTTTTGGAGACTTCCTCTTCCTTCGATGGCTCTTTCTCCACTGGCTTGCCATCAACATGGTCCTTTGTGTCCTCAGCAATTTTCTCTGCACTTTTCTCAGCACTTTTCTTTAAAACAACAGTGCTAATTTCCTCTGTTGCATCCACCTTTTTGTCTGGCAGTGGCGTCTTTACCACACCCTTGGGTTTCTTATGGGTCGGTATAGGCTTCTTGGGTGGAAGAACAGGTTTGTGACCAGCCACTGGTGGTTTGGGCTTTCCTGGTACTGGGAGAGGCGGCTCTCGACTTGGATCTGCCAAGGGTTTCTTGACTTCGGGTTTTGCTGGAGGGTGCGGCTCTGCGGCATCTGATGAGTCTGATTCGTCTTTAGGGAGGAGGGATGGAATAGGCTTCCTTTGTACTTCTGTAAGTAAAGAAAAGAGTCGGTGTTAACCCTTTCACTCCCAGAGTCAAACCTTGAGTCAAACCTTAATGGGGTTGTACCTTTTGAGTCTGTGGATGAAACCCTAATGCGTGACCAATGAAATAAAAGTATTGAGCAGTACATGTACTTTCAAATAGTGCTCTTTTGTTTTTGACATTTGTGGAAAAATGAAATTCAAGATTTCTTCCTCAGTTTTAACTTAGCACTCTTGGCCATAATACTGTACTTTTCATTATCTATGAGCATAAAACAAAGAAGTATTCTATAGTGTCTTCAGTAATATTTAGTTCTAAGAGTATCTTAGGAAACGTTCAGAAACATTCGCAAAATATAATGTTAATCAACCAAAATAATATTTACCATCTTTCTCTATTACCAAAAATTAATAATAATTATTGTCTGCAATCTTCAGTTCAAGTCATCAGTTTAGTACACATATTAATTTTTTTTTAAATACATGTTGGATAACTAGTATGGAAAGGCTTGATGTATATACCAAATAATATTTCCCGTAAAATATTAAATTTTGTCCACATTTCATAAATAACAATGGAATGGCCCAGACTCGTCCCCAGTCGCTTCTCTTATTTGTTGAACGCGCACGCCCCTTCCCAAACCCCTTGCGCGCTTTGTCTTCCTAATTTCCTTTGCGGCTGTGAGTGGTAAGTAACGACTGGGTGCGAGTCTGGTAATGGCCAGTAAGTCCGGGGAGTGGAGGGGTTCTCGGGTATGTGCCGCCCAGGTCTCCAAATTTGGACCCCATTTTTTTTGTCTGAAATAAAGTTGCTTGTACTGTACAGTAATACATGTACATGCATGTACCTAATCCAGGTTGCAATACTCACTTGGTGATTGTTTGGGTTCATCCTTAACAGGTAAAACCGGAACACCTTTCTTGTGAGTAAAGGGCAGAACAGGAGCCTGGTGATTTCAATAAAAATAATAACAAGTTAACACTTTCATTCCTTATGTTGATCAACGTACAAATTCTCCCTACTGGCTTTACTCATTTCTTGTTAACCCTTTCACTCCCAGAGTCAAAACCTTGAGTCAATAAATGTGGCTGTACCTTTTGAGTCTGTGGATGAAAGCTATTCAGTACTTTCAAAGTCGTCCTGTTTGTTTTTAACAATGTTGCAAAATGAAATTCAAGGTTGTTTCCTCCGTTTTGAACTTAGCACTCTTGGGAGTGAAAGAGTTAATACACATACAGTACTGTAGATGTACTGTAGTAGTAGTAGTAGTTGGAAGAAATGGCAGATATCTATAAAATTATTAAGAAAAGTTACTAGTGTAAGCATCTCAAAAGTATCGCTGGGTTAGACATTAAAATTAATTACTGGGAGATATTTTCATTCTGACTTCCCCATGTATCCTACCTTGCCGAGGTGGGGGAGCTTACACGTATGTGCCTCTGTGACCTGGATAGCTACAAATGTATGCCAGCAGGTCAGTTTAGGCTCCTGGTAGGGTCAACCATTCTGGACAGGTCAAAGGGTAGAGGCCAGATGAACAGGATCACCTCTCCCCGCGGATAAAGGGGTTGGCATAGGGCTAACAACTCTAACCGAAAAAACAATATTGTTACCGGAAACGGAAAACATTGACAGCAACTTCAAGACAACAGGACTTGGGAGTTTTGCCCAAGCTTGAGTTCGCTGGTGAGGTGTTGTCCATGGCCTATGCTCCTCTGGGAGCGATGGGCCTGAGTTAGTAAGTATTATTTTTCATTTTAACTTACCTTTAAGGAAGCCTCTTCTTCACCAGCTGGCAGCAGTTCAAACAAAGTTGGTAGGAAACACGCCAACTTTTCCATTTAACTCTCCTTCCCACCAGCCTTCAGTGTCAGGAATATCTTTGGTGATAACAGTGATCACTTCACCTACTGTTAGCTTAAGCTCGTCTGGATTTTCAGGTTCATAGTCAAAAATGACTTTGGCTCGTTCATTTGGCTTCTTGGCTAAAAAGCAAATGAATAAAATAAGATCACAATCATATATATCATATACATGTACTGTATAATAGAGTACGATCCAGCAGCATTGGCGGGTATGTTAGTACAGTACTACCATATTCGTACTTAATTTCGCGCGTACTTAATTTCGCGAAATCGACGATCCGTATTTTGCGAGGCTTTATTTTCGCGATTTCAGAGAAAAAAGGGCTCAAAGGCTTAAAATTTTGCGAAAATATAGTCTTTGTTTCACTAAAATTAAGACACGCGAAAATAAGTACGAATAAGGTATACATGAACTGTGGTAAATTGCACTGTATACATGTGTAACTGTATTTACTTACCTTCTTGTACAATTGGAGGACTAGCAGGAACTGGGGGTGCTGGTCTTGACTTGGCACTCTACGACAAATGAATAACACTGGTTGTGTTTCAACTCAAAGAACAACAGTTGCAGTAATGTTTTTTTTATCATATTTAGTTGGACATGACTTTTGTCCTGCCAAAAAAAAACAAAACTAAATAACTAGTGATACATGTATCTTGTTCCGGATACAATATTTCCACACATATCGGCAAAACTTATACTAGCAGTATGCGGGAAGTTTGTCACATTTTAACCTAGTTACGTCATGTATGAATGAGTATAATATGGCCTAAGCTCCCACAAGTCCCCTGTAGCTCAGTGGCACAGTGTCTTACCGGTGTACAGAAAGTCATAGGTTCGCTCCTGCATGTTGGGAAAACTCGAAAAAAAAATTCCGAGTAGCTTGTGTCATTCACCGCCTGATTATCATCTTTCTCAATATTTATATCATTGTATTGTTTGTGAGAAATGCCATGATTGATCAATGCATTATTTGCAAGCCCCACTATTGAACTGTTTTTGAATGAACAAAGTGATTAGTTTCTAATGAAACTGTGGTGCTGTGTCGGCAGGCAAGTGAAACACTATGTTGATTATCAACTCGGAGTTGATAAAGGTAAATTAACCGCTGTAGCGAATTTCTAAAAGCTGACGTTTCGAGCGCTAGCCCCACTTTGCTCCGACGAAGGGCTAGCGCTCGAAACGTCAGCTTTTAGAAATTTGCTACGGCGGTTAATTTACCTTTATCAACTCCGAGTTGATAATCAACATAGTGTTTTTGAATGAGCTTAGAACATGTTGCCTTACCAAAGGTGCTTTTGTTTTCCCAGCTGCAGCAGTTGCAGCCTTGCCTGCTTCAGTGGGTGTATTCTTCTCCTCGGGTTTATCTTTCTTCTCCTTCTTTTCATCATGCTGGACCCTCTTGAGTCTTTTCTCTGCAAGAATATTAGGGTTGACCAGGTTTCCAAACCCCATACCGCCTCCAAGCAAGTTCTTAGACTTGCCAATGCCAGAATGCCTTTTATTAATTCCACTGTCGTCATTGTCGACCCGTCCAGCTCTATCTTCACTATCAGCTGCCTCTTTTTCAGATGGCGGGGTTTCCTCTGAAAAGATGGAAATTTAAAAAAATCAGAGCAATAATGATAGCAATAGACATATCTAAAATTAGTGTGAATCAGCCAGTGCTAGCAACTTAGTAAATCTAACTAAACCACATTTATAATGTACATGTACATGTATTCATGTGAGAAGTGAAAAACGCAAGAGAAAACATGACCGCATGAAAACTGGGGTGAGACTTTCCTGCATCCTTCTGCCTTGCCTCTTACTAGTTTTCATGTGGCCATTGTTTTCTGTCACATTTTACTTGTTACTCAACAGTAACTGTCAACAGTAACTGTTGACAGTAGAGAAAAGAACAGAGGAGAAAAAAACTGGCCCAACCTGCCGGAGCTTATCTTGGTTTCTGTATCATGAAGCGACTAGCCTTGGAGTATTGCTAAGTACTCTCTCTGGATGGGATTCCAGAGCTGCAAATAATTTTTTTTTTCTTGAAAGGACATATGTCCGACTAAGTCACCATTTAGGTCGTACAAAACAAAAACTCAGAGACTCAAAGGAGTAGTACAGGATGTAATTAATGGACACCCCTCCCTCCCCCCCAATCAATATACATGTAGGTGGCATGTAGCTGTCAGCCCCCCTCCGCCCACCCACTCCCACCCCCCTCTACTTCATTCAATCTCAACCTAAGGTGGTGGGCGAGAGTACAAACCCCCCATTGCTACAAAAATATGGGTCTGATCAAGTCGTTACATACTTCTTCCCAATATTTGCTACTAGACAAATAAGCAGATAAGAATGCGTGACAGCTGAAACGAACATGTGCGTTGCACGGGACAACGTCAAGAAAAAATACTTTTTTTCAAATTTAAAACATTCACCCTTTTAGTTCTGGTTTACCAAGAAATATTCAGGGTAACAGTTTTTAAATGGGTGGTAAATAGTGAATTTTACACCTTTGTATCGGAAAGCGTTCCTGTAAGTCTGCTTCAAATATCCATGTAAATTTTGTTGATGACCTTTTGACCCAGGCATACAAAACATTTATCATTCATTATACTAAATTGCTTGAATTTAACAACATTCAATACAACAGCAGTACACTAAATAAAATATTCAAACACTTTCAATTATCTTGAAGAACTGAAAACAATTATTTTTTTCTTGACTTCACTGCCCACGGAAAAACGCCATCTGATGTTAAAAACAAAGTTTCACTCGCAACCAGTTTAGCAAATTCCACAAATGAAACAGGTTTTACAAGACAGAGCAATTATTTTAACGAACTCTTTGTTTAGAATTTAGCAATTTTATTCGTAAGCAATATCACTCACTTTCCGTGCATTGTGGCGTTCTCCTCGTCTTGTGTTTCTTGGCTAGCGTTTTGGTGAAATGTGAACTGTGGGAACAGGTGAATTTAATTGGCTCAACTTTAATATAATTACGTTTGTTGACTTAACAAAATGACCAAACCAAACAAATACATTTCTAAATCGAGCGGTGAACGTAAACATCGAAATAACCAATGGAATTAAAACACATGCTTTGAATCGGATAAAAATAATTCTGAATCGAGAAGACAACAATAATTATTTAGAACCGTCCCATATTCTTAACTTACCTCTATTTTAAAATAGCAACATGATACTTTTGTTTTTCTTACACAGGAATGTAACATGATACTTTTGTTTTCCGTACGCAGGAATGTAACATGATGCTTTCGTTTTTCGTACAAAAATCCCGATAAGCTCAAACCAAAAGTCATTTCTTTTGGATTTGTTTCACTGTAATCTTAACCCCGAAATTTCGAACTCCCGATTTTTCCAACTAATTTTCGTTTCCTTGGAGAAATGGAAAATTCTCTCCCGTGAAATTAGAGGTGCCTCAAAGTCTAATTTAATTAATTTGCGGTTTTACTTGGCGTCACGGACTTTTGTTGAGAAGTGTGAACTTTTGAAACATTTTCTTCCACAACCTGTGGAAAATCTCGGAAAATATAGATAGTTTGAATTTTTTTGGACAGCTACTTATTAATGGCGCATGCCAAAAAATATAAACAGCGCTGCTTACCGAAAATCTCTCCCGTGAAATTAAACTAGGCGTCACGGGGTCTGCAGTAATATTTGAGAGGTGAGAACTTTTAAAACATTTTATGCTAAAATCTCACTGGAAAATCTCGAGCAAATGTAGATAGTTTGAACTATTTTTTTCTGTTTGAACTGCTCACTGGAGACCGGAGAGAAACGATGACTTACTTTCTTCAATACCAAACTGTTTTGTTATCTACCTCATTGTACTTGTTGTTAGTAATGCACTACAGAGCTTCAGCGCATGCGTAAAACGGTAAATTTACATGTAAGCACCTTATTCTAGAAAGAAAGCTACCACAAGGAGAGCAAAGCGTTGCCTGAAACAAATATATAGTTTGCTAAATACTAATAATAATAACGCAGATAGATAACCCACGTTTTGCGTGGTGTACACGCATGCCCCACGCAAGAGTTATTAATTAATATTAATTAATTAATTGATTATCAAAGTTTACACCTTAGCGAATTAGCGGTTTTAGCGCTTTAGCGGTTCAGCGGGTTATCGTGAACGACCCCACTCTGATCATCACAAAAGTACATCCTGTACTAATGATGTCGAACATCATATTGCAGTACTGCTTGATAAGCGAACCTGCTAATCTAATGAGTTGTCAACACAGTGTAAACTAGTTTGTGTTTAGAACAAAATGTGTTATAACGCATTAATTAGCGTTGGAAGGCAAAAAAAATTGTCTGGATATTATGTCCGACCACAGTTGGGATATCATCGGACACTGGCAAATTTTGGTCGGCCATTGTCCGATGACCAACTGTTATTTGCAGCCCTGGATTCAGTCCAGGCATTTGTAAGGCCAAGCTATGGCCCAGCCATACAAGCATCTGAATCATGTATACTGTACATGTATTTACATGAATAAGTTGCTTCATGCTACAGAAACTTCAGTAAAGCGCTAAACTAATGTGCAACAACACTACATGTACATGTAAGAAATAAACTAAGCAAATTCAGTGTATACATGTACATACATACATGGTACATGTACATGTACATAGCATCAAAAGTTTACTTTGTATCTCCACTGGCTTGTCCTTGGTTTGGGCAACATCTTTGTCATCAAGAAGTTCCACAAAATTAGACGGAAAGAGGCCAACCTTGTCGTTTAATTGACCCCTCCACCAACCCTCTTCCACTTCACACATGAAATCAACAATATCGCCCACATGCAAGGTGAGCTCATCATCATCTTGGCCTTCGTAATCAAATGTCACTTTGGCTTTCTTTGATCCTGCAACTGTCATTGATAATCCATCAGTGTATTGTACGGCTGCAACGATTCACCTACCCTTCGGTTCGATTACAATTTTGATTATGGCCTTTCAATTTCAATTATTTTGATTTGATTATGCAATTTTTTTTCAGATGCTTACATGTACGAAACTCAACCAGAAAACTTTGACAAACTCAGTGAATATCGTTATAAAAGATGTGGTTATTGTTCATCGCGGTTTATTAAATAGATGTAGATGAACGTTTAATCATTTGTCTCTCGATGGAGTCACTTTGAGATGTTGATCGCGACGTTTCGACTGCTTTACTGCTAGTATTCATCACAATATTATTGACCTCATCGCCTGATGAAGACTAGCAGTAAAGCAGTTGAAACGTTGCGATCAACATCTCAAAGTGACTCCATCGTGAGACAAATGATTAAACGTTCATCTACAACAGTGAATATCCTTTTTCAGATCTGATGGGGGCTACTGACATGTGAAATGGGCTAGTACATTTTAAAGGCTACTAGCCCGGTGGCTACTAATTCAATTAAACAGATGTCGAACCTGGGAGGGGGTGGGGGGTGGGTGGGGGTGTGTGAGGAAGAGGGGAAGAAACTCGGTGGGAAGTCTACCTGAGGTGGGAGAAAGGAAAGCGGGATTCCCGAGGTTGCACGAACTGGGGGAAATACATGTACATGTAGAAGGAAATTTTGCAACATCGCATGATGTTTTGCAATAGAAAAAGCATAAAGAGGTGGGAACCGAGAGTACATTCATAATCAGATATTCAATATTTACAACTTTCATAACAACAAGCCAATATTCGTCATGGTGTACAGTACGTATTCTGCAAATCCTTTATGTTGAAGTCCCCAAACGTTTAAAACATAGAATTTAATAGAGGGTAGCCTTGCATTTCACAAATATTAGAAAAAACAACCTCAGCTTTAGTAAAAGGAAACTGAAACTTTAGTCAAGCTTAATTATATTTACAGGTAAGCTTATATCACAATCGTGATAATAAAGTTTCGAGATTTATACGAAACAATGGCCTTGAGGGGAAATTTTAAATTAAAGGGGCTGTCAATACATGTATTTACGAGTGCCTCTTATAAATACAGAAGAGGGAAAGGCTTTGAACAGCTGTTTGAAAGAGATTCGTAAATAAGTACAGTAAGAAGGGTAAATAAAATCGATAGTTTGCACGGAACGGCCTGTAACTGAAATCTTAATTACCTTCCTATATAAATTATGGAAAATTAAACCAAGCTGATCTTTGGTTAAAGAATACGTGCAATAACGTGCATAAGCTTATCGTTTTCTGACCTGTGTTGGCGCTTTCAGAGCTCGCGCTCGCGCTCGGGGCCGGTTCTGGAACAACTACTTCCTCACTGGCGGGACTCAAACTCTTCGACGAAATTGTTAGGAAACATGCCTGTTTTCCCCTTCAGCTCTCCCTCGCACCAGCCAACATCCACGTCTACTATATTTTTGATGATGTCTCCAACGTCCATGGTGAGTTCGTCGCCCTGTTCGGGCCTGTAGCTAAAAGTGACGCGAGCTCTTCGACCACCTATCAACAGATTCGACCACCATTGAGTGCACAATAACAACAAAACCAGCGAGTGAACGACCTCAAGGAAAGCGCTACTTACTCATGATGATTCCAGAATAATAGAACAGCTAGAGAAATTGAATTAGACCCGCACAATAGGCCTACATCTGGAGAATTAGCAAGATAATTTCAAGTTTTGTCGGAAGGAATTTTCCCCGGTGACTTGGAAGAGTTCTCGAAAGTCATGCCGAACGGTATTATGGGTCATTCGGTTCCTTAGTATCCGCGCATTTAGCTTGAGTTACCAAGGCAACAGAGACATTAAAACTGCTGACAGAGACACATTCCAAACATTTCCTATTAATAAAATGGAATATACTCACACAGGGTAATGGTCGGTAATGGCTTCTGTTTCATAGAAATATTTCAATAATAGAAAATTTCACTAACTTCCGCATGCATTCCCATGAATCAATGCGGGCAGGAGCCATCACAGATGCGGGCAACCTCGTCCCCAGGGCCTTCTCTCCTTTTTTTCAAGATGGCGTCTGATGGAGCGAAGACCCTGGCAAAGGCTGGGTCACGTGGTACAAATACTCCAAGATTCTTGGAGTATTTTATCACGTGACTTTGTTGTGGAGCTGAAACAAAATGGCGGCCAAAGCTGAGTGTCCCAGATTACGTGGACCGCGTTTTAACGGCGTATCTTTGTAGACGAGGAAACAATACTTCATTTGGAAGACTAATTTATTGTTGGAAGCTCTTCCGCCTCTTCGGAAGCATAACGCGTGGTCAAAGACTCTGGAAACACTACGGTAACTGTAACACCACCGCACGTATAAACTAGCTATCCGGGAACTATCGGTCTTATGTAAGCTAAATATAAATCTTTAAAGCATTTGTACGCACCCGTACCTTCGATCTTCCCAGAAAAGACGAAGGGGTCGTAGCTATGTCACCGTCTGAGATTGTTCTTCGTAGAAATCAAAAAGGAAGTTCGATCGTAATTGTCTATAAGCTTAAGCTTAAATAAGCTTATTTCTTGGATTCATATTCGTAGGAAAATCATTGAAATTTTCCATGTCCAGACACGTATTCCTTCATGTCAGTATTGTACCGATATTACGGTTAGCGCTTTGGTACTTGCGATTGAAGGATATAAGCCTGTTGTTTTTTTTCTTCTATGTCTTATGGCTCTGTCAATCCGCTCATCCCCTCCCCCGGCATTTTTTTTGTCAGAATGTTGCAAATGCCCCTCCAATTTAGTCGGGAAATTTATGCTCAAGCTTTCCGATCCTTGATCACCTAACCAAGAGCTTATGAATTTGATATCTTGTCCCGCAAAGTTGTCAAAGCTTCTTTCCGACATCTTTGGTTCGCATGTGGAAAGCAACAGTGCAAATTTTTGCACATGTGTGGTGGGGCTCCGGTTCACTTGAAAAGTGCAGGCTCAAACGAGGTTTAATATCAACTCAGTTTTAACACTTTTAAATTACGGGCAATCAGGAAAGTTAAAATACACAACAAATAATGTACGTCTTTTAAAATCCAAAAGATATACATGTAATGATGCCTTTGACAATGCCCCACCCCCTGGACGACCTGATATAGCAAATACCCCACCCCGGGAATGGGAAAAGTCGTAAAATGCCCGACAAATGCCGGGGGGGGGGGGGGGGGGGGAGTATCTGACAGAGCCATTAGCTTATGAATGGGAGTTTTATTTCAAATCATATTCAAGTAGTGCACAAGAAAATAGATGATTTATATTTTTTTGATGTTTCATAGTCCATAAAATAACATTTTTTTTTAAATAATGTAGTGGATGAAAAAAAATTAACCTGACATGTAATCCCATGGGGAGAAAGATCTGAGGATACCGTTTCCTCTAGATAATAATTATTGTTTTCCTATTGGTAAATTTTCTTTATCGCCATCTTATCACTCAGCTAGGGAAGGGGACAGTCAAAACTATTATGGAAAGCCTACACTGATTTGTATATTTTTATGTTAAGGATTGTAGACTCAAATCCTTCTCCTTATTATCTCAAATCCTTATTATATGTATATTTTTCGAACCCCTATTAAGCAGCCACCCTCGGGAAATGGCAAGTGGGTCGGCCGCTTAATAGGGTTTTGTCAGAAATTAGCGTAAGGCTTGGTAGAAACATCACTTTGTTCGAATACAAACACGCTTGGAGGCTTGTGACAACTGTGTGTTTGAATGTTTTTTATCAGTCATCACTTTCTATTTCGGACTCTTATCTGTCATCAGCTTTTACAAAACAAGCCAAACTACATGTATAAAATTTTGGAGGCCACTGAATAGAGAACCCTCAGTGGTATGGGCCAAAAGGTGGCCACAGCCACGTAAACAGAGGTGGCCCCTTAATAGGGGTTTTATTTACAGTATTATACTGACAACAGTTTTGCGACTTTGATAACTGGCCGTTTAATAGGGGGTAGCCGCTTAATAGTTGCCCCATAATTTGATTTTTACAACAATAATTTATGTACAAATATGTTCACGACACAATTATTATTGTTTTCATTCTTTTTTTCTTTTATGCAGAAATGTTACTTGAATCATTGTATTCACCTCTGTAGTTTAAAATAAAGATGCACTATTGCTTGTGTTGGTTTTCTGTCCTGCTTGCTTTCATTTTGATCTCAAAGTCTCTTCCCCACCCAACAGTCCAAATGAAAGATAATGTAATAATTACATTATAATTATATTTATAAAAGCAATTTATAATAATTATTATTATTATTATTATTACAAATTTCTCACCACTAATGAAACACAATATTTTGCTAAAATTCACACATACTACAAAATCCTGGTCATAAGCCCTGGGCTTATTCAACTTCGTAAGGGTCTTAGGTGGGCTTATAAATGGGGGGGGAGGGGCGCTTATAGGCAGAATAAACAAGTTGATGCAGCAAATTATTATATCAAGATATGTTTTAAAAACAAATTTCAAGTCAGTACATCAATGCAACTGGAACATAACAAAACAGAATAAAGAAAATTAATATGGTCTAAAGTTGAACAATTTCTGTGAGGACATAGTAAGGAAATGAGGAACAGTAGAGAGGGGCTTAAAGCCAGGATTTTACTGTTGCATGATGACCTCCGCATACTGGTAAGCAAGAAGAGATATGCCCACCAGAGGTCAACCACTACATTCCAACACCATTAGTTTTAAAGTGAAACCCGTTGTTATATCAAACTATCAATGCCGCCAAAACCTTCTGAGAAAAGCGGTATCTTTTTAGCATCTCCATGATTTTATTATGTTGAGATGGAGAAGCTGTTCTTACTTTTGGGGTGCAGGGGAGCCCAGATTACTCTCCATAATCTTATAAGAACAAACAGAGGATCAGTCATTCTGCGCAAGACAAGATACAGGATCAGTCATTCAGTGTAACAAAGATCAGTCATTCAGTGTAAAGAACAAAAGTGAAATCAATCTCTATTTAAAGCCAAAACATGTGCTGTAATTGGTGACAGGTTGGCAATAAAATGTAACACCTTTTAATGTACATCTTTGTATATACACCATTTTCCTTTAATTTTTATACTTTGAACATCTAATAAATTGATGAGATATTATTCTGTGAGTGACACAAGCTACTCGGAAAAAAATTCCGAGTTCCCCGGCCCCAACAGGAGTCAAACCTATAACTTCCGCACACCGGTCAGACACTCTACCACTGAACTATGGGAGGCTCGTGGGAGTTAGGCATCCGACCGGTGTGCGGAAGGTCATAGCTTCAACTCCTGTTGGGGGAACTGAGAATTTGTTTACAGAGTAGCTTGTGTCACTGACAGAATAACTAAGTAATGACCTGTTTTGAAAGAAAATACTCTGTCATATACAATGTATTGTAGCAAATATTATACTTCAATTTAAGGTTGAACTTTTAATTTGAAATAAATAGTGACAAACCAGATGTAGATGTGGATGCAGTCACAAATTACCAATTTTGTATTACATAAGATAAATTATTATTACGGGAAATTGTTTAGATAAGCTCATTATTAAATATACGGGTGTATAAATGTATAAAGGTCTAAACAGGAGATTTTTATCTCTCCAAGTCCTCAACGACAAACTGTTCAAATCAGAACTTTAAACTCAAGCTGAAATGAAGGGTGAGTTGTAGAACGAAAACAAGTCGCAGTGCACAGTTTATACAGCCGATAGTTTATGTGTAAATCAATCACTAACAGCGTAAAAATTAAAAGCTAAAATGTGCCTGATGTGCGGTGTTACCGTAGTGTTCCAGAGTCTTTGACCACGCGTTATGCTTCCGAAGAGGCGGAAGAGCTTCCAAACAATAAATTAGTCTTCCAAATGAAGTATTGTTTCCTCGTCTACAAAGATACGCCGTAAACGCGGTCCACGTATCTGGGACACTCAGCTTTGGCCGCCATTTTGTTTCAGCTCCACAACAAAGTCACGTGATAAAATACTCAAGAATCTTGGAGTATTTGTACCACGTGACCCAGCCTTTGCCAGGGTCTTCGCTCCATCAGACGCCATCTTGAAAAAAAAGGAGAGAAGGCCCTGGGGACGAGGTTGAGATGCGGGCTACCACTTGATCGAATCATTCGTTCATTCGTTCGTTCGTTCATTCGTTCTAAAATGTTTTATTTGCATACAAGAATACTGCTAGACAAACTCTCTAAACATAACGAAATGGGACACAAAACAAGTTCTACACTCGTTTAATCCCGGGGGGGGGGGGGGGGGGGGGGTACTCCCTATAATGGACTATACCGGGAGGCTCCGCCCGAAAGGGGTACCTTTTCAGACTGGAAGTATATAAAAGGGTTAGGAATTTCACGAGTTGGAGTATAGAAAAGGGTAGGCATTTCACGACTTGGAGTATAGAAAAGGGTATGGAAAACTGTCATTTAGGTATGAGGTGGACTGCAGGTTTGAAGTTCTTAGCCATCGTAAGAGAGCTTCCTTCCACTTCCTTCTGGGGATATATATTGTTCATTAAGTTCATTCCAAGGGTATAGAAAAGGGATGCAGTGTTTCTACGGTAGGTATGTGAAAGGAGTACCATTTTCATAATTTCTATGGAAGGTATATGAAAGGGGTACCATTTTCCATGGAAGGTATATGAAAGGGGTACCTTTTCTGTCAAAAATGGTATATAAAAGGGTAAGGGGTTGGACCTCTGGGCGGAGCCTCCCCGTATAAAACTTTTTTGAGTACCCCCCCCCCCCCCCCCCCGGGCGTTTAATGGACACCATGTCTTTGAACATTCTGTAACAACAACAAATATAAAATAACTTCGACAATAGGGGGTTATATTCATTCGGAAGATATATATATTTATTTAGGAGCTAAATCTAAATATACACCATGGGCTTATATTCGGGAGGGTTTATTATCGCAAGGTTTTTTGCGTCTTAGATTTGGGGGCTTAAATATTTGGAGGGGCTATTTTTCGGAATTTTACGGCATAACAGGAATTAGTTTTTGTCCTCTTAGGGGGTGAAAATACATTTGAGCGTAGCCTGCTGTTCCAAGCGTTCGGGATAGTATATAGTGGGGAGCGAACCGAAAAGACGCGCGAAGTAAGCGCGAAGTGAAGAGCGGCGAGGGGATTGGGGAGAGGGGGCGAAAGATTCTGGTACTTTTTACGGGTTCCTTTCAAATTTTCCGACGATCACTCCGTAACTTTTATATGGAGTCCCCGGGGGATATTTTTCGACCTGGCTGGGCTTTCACCCAGGCTGGTAGCTGATTCAACGATGTCGAATTGGTCAAGGAGATAGACCAGACCGTGAACAGCACTCCACTGTTCTCCAGGTCGGACGCACTCTCGTAAAACACAATATATTTACAGAAACGTGTTCGAGTAATTCAACCTTTCTTGCGGGTGACGAGGATGGCATTCGTTCTTCATCTGAAGATCAAATGACTGATGCTGACCAAACCCGGAAGGAAGTTGGCACATGATAGAACCGGTGGTGCGACAAGGTCGCGTGTTGGAATGTGACGACGATGTATGCTATGCATATGCCGGGCTGTTTTGCCGTGTGGGAAAGTCCCTCTTCCCATCTCTCCCGCGCGATCTTTTTCCCCTTTCTTTAACCCCTTTCTCCCTTCTCCAAGGGAACCTCTGTGGAGGAGAGAGGGCTGGGGCTGAACGTATTCTACCATAGATTATTACAGCAAATTCTCTGTGTGTACCGGCCAAACAAAATATATCTAATGCAAGCCTCTATATTAGCCTGATTAATCAATTTGATATGTACGTACGTCACTTATTGTGCAATCATATTTTATTACTGCCTTTTATAAATTAAACGATGTAACCAATTACAATCTACATTTTCAGTTTTGTTAAAATTTTAATTAATTTAGTAATCAAGTGAACATATATATTTCACATAAGTTCTTTAAGCATCGTAACATTTGTCATGTCATTGTCTATTTTGCTGTCACTGTCTATTTTGCTGTAAGGCGGCCATCTTGTGTGCAAATAGGCATGTAGAGGATGATTGAGTGATTGTGCTGTAAAGGTGCTGGGTTGTAGATAAATTGCAGATAAAATCCTACAGTGCGATGAACATTCATATGAAACATGAAGCGTCTATTGGATACGAGCAGCACATTCCCATGGTGGTGATTTTTGACACAGCGGTTAGCAACCTCGTTCCCAGGGTCTCCCTTCTTCCCGCCAAAAGCATCAGAAAAGAGATCTCTTTTCTGATGCTTTTTGCCAAAAGAAGAGAGACCCTGGGGACGAGGTTGAGCGGTTAGGAGCTATAACAAGTTCAGTTTATTCCTTTTTACCGCAGATCTCTTTAGCAAACCGCTTGACTTCATCTTTAGTAAAAGCGCCCTTCGTGAGATCTCTCGTAAGTTGATGAGCCTCACTTGGCTTGCTGACTAGCTCATCCAATTCAGCTTTGTAAACACGACCAGACGTACCCACGGAGAATACATTGACGCCTGTTCTTTTCAACGTACCCGCTAACTTTTTGGTGAATTCAATTCCGAGGGAACTGAAGCCGTCTGTTACCACCACGACAACCTTCTTTACATCTACGAAACAAACAGTGATGCAAAAATTAGGATGACCGTACTGCGGTTGGGGAGTTGGAGTGTATATTAAAGCCTTTAAGATTATTCCAAAAAAATAAAAATTAAAAAAATTAAAAAAATTAAAAAAAAATTAAAAAATTAAAAAAAATTAAAAAAAGATTATTCCAGTCCATATATAAACGCGATGGGGTGATCGTTGTACCTTTTAGGGGTTAAAATCCTTGGCTTTGAACCGCTTAGGGTGTTTAAATCGAAAATGACCACCGTTAGAGTTACACGGTACAATTTAGGGTATTAGCCGAAAACAATATGACAGGAACTACTACAACGCACAAAACAAGTTTAGCGGTTCCTTTTGGGTTCCGTCCCCTCCCCCTGGGTTTTAAGCCGCACAAGCCAGGACATTGCCTCTTCTTTGTTACCAAACAGAGCACTGACATTCAGTCTCTTTTAAATCTGACTTCTAATTACTGAGTTCGGCGTAAAGCGCACTGAGTTGAAAAGGTCATCGACCGTTCTTTTGTGATCCCACAGAGGTCTCCACGCCTCATATGCCCCAGTTATCCAGGAAACGCCATACAATTATTGTCTTACCATTACGGGAAGACCTCGCCCCATGCTTCTTCTTGAAGATTTTGTTATGTAGAATATCAAGAGCAGAATCGAGCCTGCTGAAGGACCCTTCGTAATTAACTCCATCTATCGCCTTCAGTATGGATTCCTGTGAAGGGTCGTCATCGAATCTCCTTTCAGTGTGAACGTACTGACTGTATGATAAAACAGCCACGTGTGCCCTGTCCTTTGAAGTGTCAAAGCGTTTAACAAGATCCGAAGCGAATTTCTTGGTTGTTTCAAACACATCCTCCGGAACACTGGCTGAACTGTCGAGCAGAATAACCATGTCTACCTTATTGTAGCATTTGAATTCTGCCTCTGTAGAAAAAAATCATGCATTTAATTCAGTAACAATTATTGGATGAGGTTTTTGTGATATCCAGAATAATCAAGATCGAGGTAAGAGTTATCAGCCGAAGCCGAAGGCTGAGGCTGATAACCCTTACCGAGACCTTGATTATTCTGGATATCACAAAACCGAATCTAATAATTGTTTTATTATACATTCAACGAAAAAAAATAATGCTTCTGCCACCGATGTTGTTTACTTTTAAGCGGCAAGCAACGCAAAGCGCGCGAACTTGACATGATTACCCGTGATTACCCGTGATACTCTCACGAGCTTGACGTGATTATTGTATAATCTGCAAGTTATATTACCCGTGATCCTCTCGTGAACTTGACGTGATTATTGTATAATCTGTAGGTAGATGACGTAGATGCTTTCAAAGGCGCTGATTTAGAAAATTCACTGTACGCTTTCGGCCAATCAGAAAAGAGATAGTGAGTTGAATGTATAATAATACTAGTTGTCTTCGCTTACTGTTTAAACCACTGATTAGTACGTGATTATGTTGGAACATCCACGTTTTCTGTTACGATTTCTGTCAATTCTATCCAAGACAAGGCGAACGATAATGGACTGAATCGCTGATCAGCTTAATGAATATAATCAAGAAAGGACGATCTAAGAGAAGGATTCACGGTGCCCCATGATAAGTTCAAGTTCAAGTTTTATTTGCCCCATGATTGATGTTACAGTAGCCGGTAAATTCATAGTTATGATAAGGGAGCAGGAGCTCTCAACAAACCCTACTGGGCTTACAAGGAAAGCCCCTGTTACATCATGTTTTTACCTACTTTACAATAACATGGCTATATTAGTTAACTATTCATTACCTAAATCATATTTCAATACATATGTATATATATATTTTAATTTTTCCTAAATACATTTCTATCAAGAAGATCATTTACAGAGAAGATATTCTTTGATTTTTTTCTTAAAGATATATATTGACTTAGACATTTTTATATCTAGGGGTATCGAATGGTCCTTGCGAGCATTTGCGAGCATGCGTGCACAGCGTTTTTCTTTGCGAGATCGAGCATTGATAAAAACTAGCTAGCTTTGCGAGCAACAAGCACTTTACAAAAACTAGCTTCGCTAAAAACCGAGTATGCGAGCACTTGTAAAAATATGCAAGCACGAGCAAACGAGCATCCACTAAAATTTTGCGACCTATTCGAACAGAAGCATAATTTTGCGAGCACTTGAAAATTTTGATGCACCATTCATGACCCCTATATCTGGTGGAAGGTTATTCCAGATTTGACTTCCTCTATATTTTAGTGAATGTTTGTTATAATTTGTTCGTACGTAATCTACATGAATCTTTGTTGAAGATCTGAATAGTGAAAAACTTGTCAAATGCCACTGGCAGCATTTTGTTGAAGTAACGAAACATGATAATGTTTTGAAATCTATTAAATCAGTATTAAATCTATTAATAGTTTCACGCCATGCTGTGAAAGTCATTTTTATTTATTTCTGATCCAGGCTCCGACATCACGTTACTCGGACTGACCAATCAGGTAGCGCTTTTAAAATAGATCAGCTATGGACTAAAAATTTCATTGGAAGAGACCCATCTATGGGGAAATGTTTCTCTTAGATAATCCGCTCTCGTGTCTCTTAATATAATATATAATTTATGTTCATTCACTCATCAAGCTAAATACTTCAAGAGTTTCTCATAAAGATCATAAACCAACCGGTATAAAAGATGGGCGTAAATCGTACTCCCTATAATGTACTATACGGGGAGGCTCCGTCCGAAAGGGGTACCTTTTCAGACTGGAGGTATGTAAAAGGGTAGGGATTTCACGAGTTGGAGTATAGAAAAGGGTAGGAATTTCACGAGTTGGAGGGTAGGGAAACTGTCATTTAGGTATGAGGTGGACTGCAGGTTTGAAGTTCTTAGCCATCATAAGAGAGCTTCCTTCCACTTCCTTCTGGAGATATATATTGTTCATAAGTTCATTCCAAGGGTATAGAAAAGGGATGCAGTGTTTCTACTGTAGCCAGTATGTGAAAGGAGTACCATTTTCATAATTTCTATGGAAGGTATATGAAAGGGGTACCATTTTCCATGGAAGGTATATGAAAGGGGTACCTTTTCTGTCAAAAATGGTATATAAAAGGGTAAGGTGTTGGACCTCTGGGCGGAGCCTCCCCGTATAAAACTTTTTTGAGTACGCCCCCCCCCCCCCCTGGGGGGCGTAAAATATTTGATAGTGTCATTGACTCACTTGTAAGAACGAGCAGCCAGCCAAATACTACAGCGCTAAATAACACCTGGAAACGCAGGAAATAAATCAATTAGTTTACTTGGATCTAGAGCGGGTTTCAATTGAGTGTCGTAAAACCAAAACCAAAGCAATTACAATGGCCAATCACAACAAACGTAAACAACGCAATGAACCAATGAGAGCTCAAAGCAAATACACGTAACCAGCGCCAAGCGCGGGAAAACGCGTGTGCCCAAGTCGAGATTGGTTTTGGTTTTGCATCTGATTGGTTGAGAAGGTGGCGCGAGTTTTTTAAACCAATCGCGGAGCGTAGTAAAGCAAAACCAAAGCAATTCAGTGATTACTTTCGACACTCAATTGAAAACCGCTCTAAATGGCGCGTATCAATAGCTTTATTTTGCATCGCCTTCCAGAAACAGTGCACGCCATACAAAAGGCAAACAGCAGGGCTTTTCCCGGCAATCCCAGGGCTTTTCCCGGCATTTTTATTTGAAGGGGTGGGAGGGTGGGTGAGGCAACTGACCCTCCGAGAGGACTGGGAAAGTGTCGCATTTCCATACCATACAAAGAGGTTATTCAGCGGAAAGTTGTGTAATACGGCTGGGTATTTTTACGAGCCTTTAGGCGAGAAAAAATAAATTGTTTTTCATGAAATATAGGCTTTCAACAGTGTTTTCCGTAGCGCGCGGTCAGGAGAACTAAGACACGTTGAATACGGTCTTATATTTGCTCTCGTCTTTGTGTGTATTCGTATAATAAAGGATGTTACAAACTATATATACATGTGCCCATGTATATATACAACAGGTCTGTCCGATAGTCAGCCGTAATTTCTCTATCATCTTATTTTCCCCATTTATATTATAAAGACAACATCCGTTCTTGGTTCGGAGCCGCCCGTTTTCGTAGAATCGAAATGGAGCAGTTGAAATATTAATTCGCTCGTCCACCTTTTTACGTCAAACAAGTCTAAACAGAAGAACCAATTACTGCAAAAAAAAATCGCCTTTAACCCACACCTTTGACAAAGGCCGTCTTTGCCATACCTTTGACTTTGCGGGTCAAATGCGACAAAGGCCGTCTTTACCATATCTTTGACCGCAGATCAAAGGTGTCAAAGACCGTCTTTACCATATATTTGACCGCAGATATTTGCCACAAAACTCAGCATTTCTAAACCTCAATTCGATTTGAACCTGAGGACAACAGGTTTTTCCGTCTTAAGACTAAACACAGTTTATTGCGGTCGACGAAGGAGAACGCATACTAATCGCGTCGTTTTTTCGAAATCACTGTCCCGCGGGTCATTTATGATGTCCCGCGGGTATCGGTCTGGACAACCTCGTTCCCAGGGTCTACTCCGCTTTCAAGATGGCGGCTGGGCGCGGAGAAGACCCTGGGCTACGCTGTGAAATACTCCACGAATCGTGGAGTATTTTGTCGTCTTCGCTACACTTGACCAGCGGTTCCAGGATTCAATATGGTCGTCTTCGCTACACTTGACCAGCGGTTTCGGGATTCAAAATGGCTACTGGAAGGAAGCTGGCGAGCTTCGTTTTAAACACGTTTTACACCAAATTAAGCCAGGGAATAACGTTTTTGTGGTCCGTTGAATTTTCGAATAGATTTCTGCTGTCTTTACGCATGATTGGTGAGCGGTCTATTTTATTTAAGGTGAGGTTTATAACACATTTTATGACTGTTATTTAGCACCAGTTTAGCTGTATAAACAACGCACGATCATATAAAGAAAGTCAAGTTAGGGAAGTTGTCGAAAGTTTAAAAGCGGATAGTTTTGGGGTGGATATATTATTTTTTGGTCGATTAATTTGGTTTATTTCGTGCTCGGATCGCGACCTTGTAATTTTTGTTTTTTATAGCACGAAACGAAAGTCATGCCCAATTTAATTAATAAAAAAAATATTAATGCAGCATGATCATGGTCGAATCTTTGTGTGATTGTTTTTATTTAGAGGTGATATTTTTAAGGTTCATGCTGAGTCAGTACTTTGTGTGTGTTATCTAAATAAAGATTGCTTCCTCCTCAACACTTCAGCATGGAAACTCACAAACATTTAAACAGATTCAAATTAATTTAGTAAAATATCAAAGTGTAATTTCAACTGTACAAAAAGTGGGAGGCTTCCCTGCGTGGTTTCTGTGGATGACAATGTTTTATAGCCTTTTATATTTAGCTTTTATTTGGAAACCAATAATTACCGTTAAAGCCCGGGGCCGGGGGCTTATTTAATTTCAGGCCTCAAGAATGGGTGGGGGGGGGGGGGGAGGGAGCTTATTAGAGAGGGGGGCTTAATAGAGAGGGGGGGCTTATTTCAAATCATAAATTTTCGAGAAAATTCACATTCATTTTTCAAACTTTACTACCTGGGGGGGGGGGGGTGTACTCCCTTATGTGGCCCATACGGGGACATGCCGTTGGACAGGGTATGGTTTTTGGCCTCTCTGCCCTGAACAGGGTATATAATTTCATGCACGTCTGTCCTAAACAGGGTATGGTTGCACGACTGTCGTAAAAATACGGTTTATACAGTATTTAGAGATCGGAGACGTTTCCCGCGTATCAGTCAAACAGGATTCGCTAAATAATTTGCAACCTAAACAGGGTCCTAAAATAGCGGATGTCCTACACAGGGTAGGTATTTTAGGGGTTTTTATTGTTTTTTTTTTTGTCCTAAACAGGGTCAGGTTTTCAAACCCTTAGCGGCACCCCTATACCCAAACATGGGTCAAGTACTTCCCCTCCCCCCAGGCTTTACTATTACACCACAAACTAAACAGAACAAGAAATGGGTTATATATCACCGTCTTACAAATGCAGTGTCATTTATATCCTAACTCAATGATAGTTCTGGAATTAAGACCATGTTTCCATACAAAGTGACTGAAACAACAGAAAATATTTATTACATCAGTCTGATGAAAGGGGGGGGGGGGGGGGGGCGCTTAATAGAGAGGTGGGGGCTAAATAGAGCTTTTACGGTATTTATTATATTTTATGCCCTGGGGTGTACTTTGAATTTTTGGAGGGATTGTGCCATCCAGTACTGAAACCAAAATGTATAACTTTCTGTACACTATTACAGACCTGGGCCAGGTTTTTCAAAAGGTGGATAATGCTATCCACCAGATAAATCACTATCCAGTGGATAAGTATTAACAAAACAAACTACACTATCTGTTGGATAGCGATTTATCTGGTGGATAGTGTTATCCATCTTTTGACCAACCGGGCCCTGGTCTTTAAAATCCATACCCTATTTTCTGACTACTTGTTTCTGTTCTAGTTGTACACTGGAGAACAATAACTCTATTGAGGGCGGGTACTTATTGTCTATCTGCAGGGGTGGATCTAGAATTTTTGAAAGGAGGGGGGGGGGGGGGGGTGGTGTTTGTTAGCCAATATTTTGTCATTTTATTTTAGCTAAAAACAGTAACAATTTTTACACCTGCCCAAAGTGCTTGATTTTTTGGCGGATTTTGGGGACCACCCAATCAAAGTGTTCACACTTTTCTGACTCACACAAGTAAGGTAGAGTAGCACCCAAAATATATGAAGAGGGCCCTGGCCCACGGTCAGCCCATATTTTGCCCAAATCCTAGTCTCCCTCCCAGCCTAATGCTTGCTCAAATTACCCCATTCCCAACAGCAAAATTGGTGCCCCAAATCCCATTTTTCCAGTGAAAAAAAGGCAAATCCCAGTTCCTATTTTACCTCTTCAGGACCCTATCCCCAGCACAAAAAAATTACTACAGCTAAAAAAATACTCCATAACAAGGATAATAAGATAAAGGTAAAGCAACTTTATTTATACATGTCAATCTAAAAATGAAAATACCTCCCAGAACAAAAAAATAAATAAAATAACCCATATCACTCTGAATAAATTCATTCACACCTCCCCAACACAATATACATTTGAGGGGCATAAGGAACAATAAATGTCATACAAAAACATTGCAACACAGCAAAACAAAAAGGACAAAAACTGAAAGAAATGACCTACAAGAAAACAATACCCTGCAGTACACCAAAAGAAACTTAATCACACAAAACTTGCACCCAGTACAGTCTTTATTGACATACAGTGTACATACAACTGCCGAAATTCCTCAACCATGGAGGCCCACCTTAATGACCAAGAAACATAACTGTTGATCGATACCGCAGCAGACCACTGAGGGAACAACATCTAGTTGGAATAATCATGAGGATTGCCTGATGAAGACTAGCAGTATACACAAAGCAGTCTAAACGTTGTGATCATTGACAACACCTCAAAGTGACTCTATCATGAGACAAATGATTAAATATTCATCTATCTACCTAGCCTCCTACGCAGACGCTCTTTGGGATCGTCACGCAATCTTTCCTCGCCCACGAACGTCTACTATCTACCATGATGAACAATAATTTCCCAACATCAGACAAAAATATAAACTAATAGGTGTCCCTTTCATAGCAGTATCTGGATTACAAACATTATATATATGAGTGTGGTAAAGGAGGTGTTCCCTTAATAGAGGTGGCCCGAAGTAGAGGTTCCACTGTATGTTGTAAACTTGTATAGGTGATTTAATACCTATACCAGCTTAGAAAATTGAGAAAACAGCTTATATAACCTATAATCTTCATTTTAAGTATAATCAAGTTTACAAAATATTTCAAGGAAGGGCTTTCCTTACTTTTAAGTGCAGTGCATCAAAATGGTCATAATATTGTATCTTGTCTGTTCAAATCATTTGATTGTAAGCTTAATCATTCTCTGAAAAGTACAGATCACGTAGTTTACGAGTGAAAAATTCGATTCGTCATTTGTGCGAGCAATACATCAATTCAGGATTCCGTCACATTTTCAATTCGCCGTTAAAAGCACTTTGAAGAAATTCCAGGCTTCGAATAATAACACATAAGCTTAAACATTCATAAACGTGTAATCATATCATCGATCTGATTTTCACCTTGCTTGATATTCCAGCTCTTGATCTGTGCGCCTTGAGGCATTTCAAATTAATTTACGGTCCAACGTCAACTCCACCTCTTCCTTAAATTGCCGTGCATAATTTAAACAAGACGGGAAATATTTAACAGGCAATAATTTACGTTTCAATTCGAGAAGAAATAACAAAATAAAACTCCGCAAGTCGGCCATTTTGCAAGGAAGACTATTTCCGCCAATCACGACTAATGTAAGAATCATAAATCTAAAGACCAATCAGCGTGGGCGTTATATCAGTGTAGCCCAGGGTCTTCTCCGCGCCCAGCCGCCATCTTGAAAGCGGAGTAGACCCTGGGAACGAGGTTGCGGTCTGGATGCCATGCGATTTCAGGGTTTGGGCGCCATCTTGGGTCGTGTAAGACATATTGCCTCGATCTCATGCTATCGTTCGTGGCATGGTAACTCGATTCTTACTCTGCTCACTTCGATTTTCACTGGGTCACGGATCGTTTCGCTGTTTTTTCAGTTTGTTTTTTCCCAAGGTAAGTGAAGTTGTGTTGATTTTTTAGAACTATCGATAGCAACTATGAGCCAAGCTGTTTATCAGAATATCAGAAAGCTGTGTAGTGGCGTGTTTACAAACGTTGCAATTCGCCCCGAGCTGTGATGTGTCAACTCAGCTGTTTTCCATCACAGCAGATACTCATGCCCTTGCAGAAGAATCGGCACGCTGTTGCGAAGCAAATAAAACACAAACCGAGTTATTGTATTAGATATCAGCTTATTATTGAGCGATATGACCGTGATTTGTGGTTATAAATCGAGTTGTTTTGCTCGGCGATGGCAAATGAACATAGCAGCTCGGTTCAAAATATACCAAGTTGTATAAGCGGCTTACATTTGTAATCTAGCCAGAATTTCAGCCGTCGATCTCCTCTGTCGGTTCAGGCTATGTATAATCAAGATTAAGACCGCATCGGACCAATTCGACCGAGAGAAATTAGCGCAAGAGAATTATTTTCTGGGTTACCGGTAATCACTAAGTTCTTTCTTGAATGAAAGTTAATCGTGAAGGGCTGTTTCGGTAAAAAAGAGAAACGAAAAGCAAATGATTAAAACTAAGGAATTGAGTCTAAACACGGACATTTGTAATTTAAAATCGCAAGTCTAGAGAGCGTGAAAGCTCTTTAATTCCACTGCGTAGTTCTCCATTCACTTGACAACGATAAGTATGCTTGTCCAAAAGGGACAAAATATCAAGATTTGTAAATATACATCAAGATTCGTATATTTTTGTCAAGATTGATATACCTTGATTTGATTTGTATATATATGTAACAAGATTTACACATAGGTATTAAGATTCGCATATGCATATCAAGATTCGCGTATGTATACATCAAATATGACAAACATACATTCAGATTCGACTATATACATTGTCACTCGCATATATTACATCAGGACTCGCATTCACATTTCGAGTCTCGCATATGTATATCAACATTCGCATATATACATCAAGATCAATATATACATCGAGATTGTGATAGGCATGTATGAAGTACCAGGTCTACACTATGAAGTAACCGCTGGTCAGTAACACCGCTGCACTTTTTCCATGTGAGCTGTTGCGCGACAACTGATAACCTGCGATCAGGCGTTCTTTTCCTTTTCTTTCTTTTCGCGGAGAACGAGAGCGCGGAGAGAGAGAGAGAGGAAAAGAACGCCTGATACAATTATTTGCCGATTCGTTTTCCACCCACTTGTCAATGATCTGTCAAGCTGTCAATTTTCAAAATCTACGTTACAGTTCGTGACATATTTGTACACTTGCCGTTCTCTTGAATTCGGTCTTCTGACCTTCTTTGCTTCAAGTGCATTTCTAACGGGCAAGATATGTTGTATTATGAGGACCATTTTGAAGTAGAATAGAGCCTTCGACTGTGTTTTTGCCATCAATTTCATTCCGAAAACAGCACTGACTACGATTGTGTTACACGACACAAATTTGCATAATAACGTCCTAGACATGTCTAGTCAGTCGTTATGGTCGAATTTTTTTTTTTTTTTTTTTTTTTTTTAATTGCAACACAAAAAACACTACTTACAATACTAATACTTACACTACTTACAATACTAATACTTGCACTACTTACAAAATTATACCTACACTACTTACAATACAATGGTTATAATACAATACTTACACTACTTACAATGCGATACTTACAATATGATGCTTACTTACATTACTGAGACTTACACTACTAACAAAACGATACTTACACTATTTGCAATACGATACTTAAACTACTTATATCTTATTTATTTATTTTCTTTAATTCTCTATTTGTCAACTGTCACTTTCCTGCACAAAACAACTTTACACCACTTTCTATTTATATGTATTTTACATTACTTTACAATCGAACAATAATTGAGTACGATTTAAACACATAAGTAGGGGATATTTACAAAAAGACGTATTTTTGGAGGAGACATCGTTTTCCTATCTCTGTCTGTCTAAACATTTTCAAGCTGAAATTTGAGTAGAATTCTTTCGACGAATACGGGAAGGAGGATAGCTTTGTTATGCAACTTACTAGTATATATATAGTATCTCATAAAAAGTGTTGTGTAGTTGAATTTCTCTAATAAACGTTTTTCATATGGACCAGACATAATGCCAAATATTTTTTCTTCAGAGGTCGGGGCAAACTGAGATTTGTTCGTTAGATTAAACCAGTTGATAACCTTGTTTACAAAGGTTTTTACAAATTGACACTCATTAAACATATGATCAATGGAGTCATGCTCACCACAATACAGACATTCATCATCCGTTTTTATACCGTATCGATAGAGTTCCTTTTTGGTAACTATTATTCTGTGAATTAGTTTGAATTGGAATTCCTTTAATTTGCTTTCTTTACACACATTTCTTAATGAAGTGAAAATTTTCTTCCAAGCGTCCCTATCCACGTTTAGAGTGTTATTCCATCTCATTGGACCAGTTTGGCTCACCGTGTGTGTTTTGGAGTTTAGAAGACGATAGAAATCGCTCGTTTTGGCTCTTTCTAATTGTAGTTGTGTTGATTCATCAAATTGGAAAAGATGATCGTCCCCGAAGTATGATTCCTTTTTTATTGGCTCTATGTGTTTAGCTTTAATCAATAAATGTTTCGGAATAGCGCTTATGACCTGATAGAAGTGAAGGAAATTCGTTTTACAGGAGTATTTGTTTTTGAATTCCTGGTATGACATTAGCTGTCCATCTTTGTTTAGCAGATCTTGAATAGACAGAATATCTCTCCTGAACCATTCATTGATGAACACAGGCTTTCCCCCAACAAGTATTTCTTTGTTATTAAATATAATTATATCTTGTGGTTGTTCATAGCTATAAAGAGTCTTCAATTCCTTGAAAT
This sequence comes from Desmophyllum pertusum, assembly GCA_029204205.1. Lineage (NCBI taxonomy): Eukaryota > Metazoa > Cnidaria > Anthozoa > Scleractinia > Caryophylliidae > Desmophyllum > Desmophyllum pertusum. Next base: position 1,815,807 of record MU825396.1, read on the forward strand.
GTGCTAGAATGTCTTTGTAAAACGCTGGCAAACCTTGTAGATATTTCACATCATAGTTACACCTTAAGAGAAAGTTCAGACCTCCTAGTCTTCTTAAGTAATAATCTGGAACCGTTTTCCAGTTCTTTTTCCCCTGAGTAAGAAGTCTCGGAATCCAAGCTAACCAGAGGGCTTTAAACATAATTCCTATGTCGGTCATGCGTATGCCTCCTTTGTCCAGATCTTGATAGAGCCCAGTTCTTTTAATCTTATCTCTCTTGTTTTTCCATAGAAAGTTAAATAATTTCGTTTTAATTATAGGGGTCATTTCTTCCGGAACAGTGAGATTTGACGCGGAATAGATGAGTTGCGATAGACCCAGAGATTTGATTATCAACACTTTCCCAAATAGTGTAAGATCCCGTGCCCTCCACAAGTCTAGATTGGTTTGCAGTTTTTGTAATTTGAGACTGAAATTCATCTGATTATTTCCTTTTTCGTCATACGAAACATAAATTCCTAAGATTTTAACTGGACTACGTAACCATTTCAATTGTAAGGGATTGTTCTTATTTTTCTCCCATTTTCCCAGCCAGATCGCCTTTGTTTTTTTACGGTTCAATTTTAAGCCAGCCAGCATTCCAAATTTGTCGACTATCTTTAAAGCATTTTCGACGGAAAACAAGTCAGCGCAGAAGAGGTTCGTATCATCTGCGAATTGGCTCAATTTGATTTCGTTTCCTAATATTTTAATTCCCATAATACTTGAGTCTTGTCGAAGTTTGTTGGACATTAATTCTGCTGAAAGGATGAACAAAAACGGTGATAGAGGGCATCCTTGTCGCACACCTCTGGACGGTCTAAACCAGTTTGTTAAGAAACCATTGTTTATCATATTGTTTATGGTCGAATGATTCCATGATTCCGTTTAGAAATTGGAATCAAATAACCATTTTTTAAGCGGAAAGCTTCAGCCGTTTTAAATGTAAGATCTTTATATTGGCTTAGCAATGATTCAGAAGAGTCCTTCCCTTCGCAAAAGGCGGTAGCGGAGTTGGAAAGTAGAAGGCCTTTCTTGTACTTTAATCGAGCGTGCACGCCGGATTGACAAAAGCCATATTAGGTACGCATGATTGACGGAAGTATTGTTTTTCGACCAATCAGGAAAACATTCAGAATCTGAATGTTGTACATGAGATCCGGAAAGTAATTGTATCAGGCCCTCCTCTCTTCGAGGAGGGCCTGATCGCAGGTTAGACAACTGATGGCGGGTCAGTCCCGTAAGAGTGCCGATGAAGTTAGCGAAGAGAAATTAACATCGATAGTTGACAACCAGACTGTTGTGCTACTGACAGACCTGACAGATCTGACAGTCCTCCACGACCTCTCCCACGTGGTGTGTCAAATCTTCTACCGAGTTCTTGTTCCAATGAGGTAAATTGAGCACTGTCGGATCTATTAACAGCAGTGTATACTCTACGAATTATCGATGTCAATTTCTCTTCGCTAACTTCATCGGCACTCTTACGGGACTGACCCGCTATCAGTTGTCACGCAACAGCTCACATGGAAAAAGTGCAGCGGTGTTACTGACCAGCGGTTACTTCAGAGTGTAGACCTGGTACTTCATATATGCCTATCACAATCTCGATGTATATATTGATCTTGATGTAAATATGCGAATGTTGATATACATATGCGAGACTCGAAATGTGAATGCGAGTCCTGATGTAATATATGCGAGTGACAATGTATATAGTCGAATCTGAATGTATGTTTGTCATATTTGATGTATACATACGCGAATCTTGATATGCATATGCGAATCTTAATACCTATATGTAAATCTTGTTACATATATATACAAATCCAATCAAGGTATATCAATCTTGACATAAATATACGAATCTTGATGTATATTTACAAATCTTGATATTTTGTCCCTTTTGGACAAGCATAGATAAGAGAGCAATATAATGTGAAAAATTCAGTAAAAGCTTCTTCGCATCGACCTTCGCACGTCTTCTTCGCTTGGGCAGCGCAGGCCTGGCGGCAAAGTCATGTGATATTTTGACCGTGGGCAAGATTGGAAAATCTTGCCCGCTCTCGGAACCAATCAGATTGCTGGATTCGAGAGTTCCGCCCGCTCGCGCTCTCAGAAAAAAAAATTTAATATTAACTGGCAAATTCAATATTATGGGTCGTGCACACACTCCTTAAATAACTGTCGTAATAGGTTTTCTAGTCGTCCGGGCTAAAGGACTACTCCACCTGGGGATTACTCATTGGCAGCGGGAAGGCCGAGATCTGTTACAGAAATTCCATCTTTGTCAGACAAGTAAAACAGTCAGAACTTCTCCAGCAAAGCATACTTTACTCTCAAGAATGCAACCAAAGAATATCTTACAATGCAGTTCTACTTAAGGCCAAGCCAATGACGCAATACATATTAGCTCATAGCCAAACGACGCTATTTTAGGAAACATAAACAAACACTCCTAAAGTCTCATTGGACAAAACTAAAACAATCCCTAAAACATTAATTACCTTCAACAACACACAGGTGAATCACAGCTTTGTGCAGGTTACAGTTACAGATTGACGCTTATTAGCTAAACAAATTACTTTTACGCTGGATTTTATATTTCTACCACAGCAAAACGAATCCACAAAATAAAACTAGATAGTCTCGTTTTCTCCCCTCACATAACTAAACTTAAATTTATTCAGGAATATCATTCCACCATTTCAAAATTATACTTCCTTGGCACAATTCTCAATAAAAAGAATATATCAAGCCGATCATATTGCCAAAGCCAACATGTTTCATATTGATCAGCAGAAAGCAAACATTCTAAGTTCGTTCGTGACCACTTGAGAACCATCCTCTGTTTGAAATTAACCTGTCTGTCGAACGCACTCTCTTAATTTGTGATTACTACTAGTTTATCTCAGTTATCTTGTACCAGCAGACCACCTGTTGTCAAAACGGTTTTGAGTTCTACGCATTCTGTTGCTTTATCGTTTTATTCTCATTTTATATTGAGAATCGTCGTGGAAAACGAGTGTAGCGAGATAATGTTTTCATCGGTAATGTCACACACTTGTTCACTGAAACGAATATTCCGGTTGTTTCGTGTAATAGAGAGATTAAGCCATGGCCACGTTATACGGCAAAAGAGAAACGTCATTGAGCTTGCAGTTGATTTTGTTTGCTTTTCCTACTGATAAATCCATCAGAACAAAATCGAAAATAATTCTCATGTTATAAACGCAAAACTGCTTGCTTTCACGTACAAACGGCAAACGACGGACGGCAAAAGTGGATTTTTTTACCGCGTTCGTGGGAAAAACAAACGTTGTTAAATCTCTCTAATGACACGACCGTTAACCAATACACCTCGCTGTGCCATATATGCAACTCCAAATTATTAAACTAGCCGCATGCATCACCAGGGATTACGAACAGTGACTACTGATCGGTGGCAAGATATAAGGATTTGTATGGAGCTTTATCGCTAGAACAGGCAGCGAACGAAAAATGATAACAAACAGCCTTCAAATTTTACATACAACATTATATGTTGTCCTTTAAACCGCATTTCAGCCAGGTTTTCATTTTTAGTTACTATATTACCATTTTTTAAGTAATGGTAAAAAAAAAATCAAAAATATACCACTGCTTTCAAGAGGTACGGTTAGAGCTTTTTAGATCAAAGTCAAGACTATTCTTTCTCCGACTCCACGCATTGACAACTTTGTTTAATGCAGTTAATTACTTTGCTTGTTTGACTTCACTTTGAAGTAGTCTTAAATGAGCCAGCTTAAAAATGACACAAGCCCGTAATGACTATATATTTCTTTTTCAACTGAGATAACGTTATATTATTTTCACCTTAACCTTTTTTGGATCAGTTCTTGTAAAATTACACTATTTTTGTCAGTACGTTGATTTACTACATTTGAAATCACGCTAAGAAACCGTTATATTAGACGAAAATTGTCAAGTGGGAACGCCAAACCCTCGATACAAAAAATCAAATAAGTATTCACTGCTAGCTTACCGCTTTCATTTTGTCCATTGAGCTGTCTGGAGCCGATTCAAGCGAATGTGGAGAAAAGTCAAACTTAATTACGGTAGCACACTGTTGAAATATTAATTCCGAACGCATTTCTTATGCATACAATTAGCGACAATACTGTGTCACCTGAAATACCAGTACCGATGTCTAGTTAAAGACTGCGGGAAATCTCATTGTTTTCCTATGTTTAACAATATGCAAAGAATCGGCGAAAAACGGCGAAATCGTAGGCGCGGAGAAAGAGGAAATACAAAGAACAACCTCTCTCTCACCGCTCCAATCCTTTCTCGTTTTTACCCTTTATTTACGTAGAAAAGGTTCGAGGCGGGTAGTGTATTGCCGGTTTACAACCAATCCCGAGAGATTCAAATGACAAAGACCCTGGCGGCCATGTTGGTGGTACAAACAATAGAAGCTAACTGAAAAATATTTTGTTAATGACCTCCAACATGGCGGCGATGACGTCACTTGCAAACCAAGAATACGTTAATATAATATTATTAAGATGTGGCTCGCTATATTTTTAAAAAAGAAAGAAAAAACACTTTCACTTTCCTGACATGCTGGAAAACTTTCCACACTTTTAAAATTTGTATTTGCTTTTTGTCTTTTTGTGAAGCTTAACCGTACACAGCTAGCAAGGATGTGCGTGCACTGCAATACAAAGGAATCACCCAAGTGACCCTCCCCCGCCTCCCACCACAGTGAAACCCCGCCTTTAATCTGACCACAAGCAACGTAACGGGCTCTCCTGCCACGAGGCATTGGGTTTACCAAAATCCGGTGGTATCAATGGAGAATAACTCCTTCCCTACAGTAGAGCAAACTAGAGGACAGAAAGATATAAAGGACAAAACGTCAAAAACCCGCCTTACAACAAAACCGTTATGAGAACCCCCGCCTTACGACCATCTCGCTAATACGACGACCACCTTGTGATCCGAAAAAGAAAATCAGTCAGGCAGTGGTGAGGAAATTGATAATTATTCAAATGGACGGTAAAAAAGAGAAGGGATTAGAGAAAGATGTTGAGAAGCTAAATTTGCACCATTACTTAATTGTCAACTTAGTCTCATACAATTTTTGTGATCGAAGGCTGTCCAGTCGAACACGTATCATTTCTAGGCCCTTAGTTAGTCACCCGTTTTGTCTACGGTGGTCGCAATATTGAGTGTTCTTCCCGGCCTTGGCTAGCGCTTACACTCTTTTTTTTTATAAGAACCTTTTTTATAAGAACGTTGAGGCTGAGATTGACCAAAATTTTAAGAACATGCTAAGAACATAGCCAGGTTGAGACTTAGCTAAGAACATTTTTATTCACTTGTTTCTTGCATTGAACGCGAGCTCTAAATACAATATTCCAGTATCCTTTCAAAACGTTAACAAAATGTAACATTTCAAATATCTCAGTTGATACGCAGTTCAGATGAGCTCAAAATACTTGAATGCACATTATTTTAGTAACACATGATATGGCAAAAACCGCTTAGGCTGTATTTTGGTCTTTTATCCAGGTTTCCTGCAGAGTTTCCTACAGTTTCACGTTCGAATCTTTTTTTGTGAACTTCTATACCATGTAACTTAAGAACATGTTTTAAGAACGTTTTCAGGCTGAAATCGCCCAAAAAATAAGAACATTCGGTTTTGGTTCAGCCTCAGCTCGAAAATTAGACGTTCTTATAAAAAAAAGGAGTGTATACTCCGCGAGAACTGAAGCTTTCGTTATATTCTTCTCTTGTAAATACTTTTCCTACGAAATAATTTTCGGACGATAAACTTGGGACACTGAAAAAACTTTCGGACGATTTTTTGGCACATTTCTTACATTTTCATTTCGGACGTAAAACTCTGAGACGATACAACGGGTACCTGCGTGCAGACGTCTCCTTTTCCTTTCTGCACGCAGGCTATACAACGGGTAAATAATGTTACAGTGCTGCTACTGTTACCGGGGCCACTTAAACTAAACTAACCAATCAGATTACAGGAAACAAACAATGCATTCCAACTAAAATCATTTGAGCCAATCAACAGCGTTCTGAACATTGATTGGCCCAAATGATTTTAGTTGGAATACATTGTTCGTTTCCCATAATCTGATTGGTTAGTTTAGTTTAAGTGGCCCCGGTAACAGTAGCAGCACTGTAAACTTATTGAACACAGTTCCGTTTAGACAGTGCAGTTTGAACGCAACAAACTATACAACATACTTTGAGCAAAGAAACAAAAACAGAACAAAACAAGTGAATACAGTAAACACCCACATATAAGAACCTAGATTTTTTTAAGTCTGGCAAAATAGGTTCTTATATTTTGGGGTAGTTACTAACAATTTAGGCAAAATAGGTTCTTAATAGGTTCTTAAAATTTCTTTAAAGAAAATGCTATTGTTATATGAACAGAACGTCAAGGAATCATGGGTGTGGTCCTTAATATAATTAACTATTAATCAGTTTGTGTATCCTAATCAGGACTACTACAGTACTGTATGTCTGTAATTTCTGTAATGATATTTTTATGGAAAGGCCAAATGTATAGCAAATTTATATTTTATAGTCCCACATTTTGGCTACAGCACTGTTTATTATTCAGGGTGACTCTTCATATAAGAACCTTGTGGCTTTGGTTGGCTAAACAGGTTCTTATATTTTGGGGTATTAAAATCCAAAATTTCTGCCTACAGGTTCTTAAATCACTAGGTTCGTATATGTGAGTGTTTACTGTAGTGCATGAATACTAATGCCTAACGCAACTGCTGTAAATCTTAACATGGGTTTAATGGAAATATCTCGTTCACGTTTCAAGCAATCCAAAAACTCTATGCTCATCCCATGAATCTATGTTATGGGGTGTTTTGTAAATTTTGGGGTGATTTGGGGTTTTTTTTGTTTTGGGAGGAAATAGTTTTTTTCAAAGGAGTTGTAAAATTTAGGGAAATAAGAAATATTGAAGATTTAATGTAGTTTTAAAATTAGAATTTGAAGTCAAAAATTAGTAGATGGACACCAACAGACAGTTGATAACCACGCAAGAGCACCCGCGTGGGTATCAACAAAAAATCATTTTCTTTCTTCTATCCCTTCTTTAAACCTCTTTTCATTGAATTTCACGTGTACCCCCGCCTTAATCAAAGTCAAGATCACTAAATGAGTCGTCGGGTTCAATGTTATTATCAAGGTAATATGTAATGCCTGCTAGATAAAAGCTTTTTCTGGCTGTATCTGCCTTATTCTTCAGATGATCGTCAAGGTCAACACCCTACTGCGTCTGTATTGGTTTAATTCTTCACATCCTAGTATATATTTTTACTTCTTGAAGCTCAGTTTGCCTTGTTGAATTTGTCTACATGTTTATGAAGAAAGAAGGCAGTATGAAAGCCAGAGTTGTTGGCACGGCTTTCTACAACCTCGTTCCCAGGGCTTTTTCCTTCAAAGGGGGCGCCCGCCCCCTTTGAAGGGAAAAGTCCTGGGAACGAGGTTGGGCTTTCTATAGATCACGAATACCACACTGGTGGCCTGGAAATTAAACTGGAAGCGAGCTTTTCCACGGGGAAGAGCGAAGACGCTATCTAGCTCGTCTTCGTGACTTGATAACACCCAATCCTCGTCTCCAGAGCCCGCGATTCTTTTGGTCAGCACCAAGATCTCTTGGTGCTTTGGGGACGAGATTGGATATCACCCAACACCAGGCTTCTTATTATACACGTTATCGCTTTTGCACGTATTACGTGCCTATGTTTTACTTCCAGTGGCTCTGAGAAGAGGGTCAAGGGAAACTTGCTCATGCGCATGCTCTCCGTTCCTCCTGAAATCCAATCTCGTTTCAAGAGTCGTCGTTACCCTTATCCAGCGGCAGGAACGGGCAACAAGGACCTCTGGGATGAAGCGTTCCACCATGACATGCGCAGATTCTTGTTCTTCCAGTTTTACTACGCATGTCATGGCGGAACGCTTTATGCCAGAGGTCCTTGTTTCCCGTTCCTGCCGCAGGTTGCTACCGGTATATTCAACAGGTTAGCCCCTACATGGGGCGATCGTAAAAAAAAAAAAAAAAAACGGCGACGTGAAATAAAACTTGCCACGTATTAACACGAGCAAATTAAACATGTCAAGGCCGGACTTTGGATAAGTCTCTTTCCTTGTACAAAAATGACAAGTTTGACTTGTTTTCACATGTTATAATTAATTATCCTGTTTTCTTTTTACGATCGCCTCAGGGATACAAGCGAGCCAGCATTTCTAATCTTATAGTCATTGCTTTTTGCCGTCATCCAAGGACGATTCGTAAAACTGTGACTCCTTGCTAAGCAACTAAATCCAAAGGAATACAAGAGAAGAGAAAAAAAATGATGAATCACACAGCCCACACTAATAACGTTTTTCTCGTTGCTTGTTTGCTAGTAACGATTTTGGTCTCCTTGTTCAGCCCAAGTTCCGGTAAAACTCCTGACGACAGAGCATTCCACGACAACAGAGCCGGTAAGAACGTTGACGCTGATTTAAAAAAAAAAAAAACGAAAACTAAGAACGTAACCAAGGCAGTAATTTGTATAAAAACTTTTATATTTTCCCATTTGATGTGAAAATACAATACATGCACGGTATGAATCAACCTTTATTCAAATACAACGTACATGGAACCAAACATATATTGTCTTCAACTGACATATAACGTGAGTGTACTTGTGTGTGTGTACCTGTATAAGTCGAATGCTTTTAACTGCAATAGCACTTTGTTTTCAGAACATTTTCAGCCTCAAATCATCTCAAAATTGAGAACGTTCAGTCACAGCTCAAAAAAGACGTTGTTACAAAAAAAGAGTTACTTACGGAGCACCTTCCGTTAAAATATTACAATGGAGCCTCTACTTTGGGAAACGCCATTAAGGAGACACTTCCTTTAAGGGGACACAAACTTTTGTCCCTGCAAAATTAATGCTCATAATTATAATCTTGTAGATTCGCTTTTCCCGTGAATTCCTATTCCCGCTAGACAATCAAAAGTTTTTCCTCTGTAATTATTAATTGGCGTCACCGCGTAACAAAGGACGCAATTAGGTCGCCATTTTTTATTTTCTTTTATTTCATAACATAATACTCACGTGACCAGAAACACATATTTTCCCAGAAATAAGATCAAATAAGGAATCTAAAAATAAACCGGTCTGTCAAAACGCTGTGATATAGGCGTAATACGGGAGTTGCTCGCTCCGGGTAATGGGCTCCTGTCTATTACCTCTATTAACGGGACACCTCCATAAGGGAACACTTCTCCTTGTCCCGAGAATGTTCCCTAATGGAGGTTTCACTGTATTTATTAGGTGGAACATTGTATAACTCCAAAACGTAAAGTTACCTCAAAGTTATTATTTTTCTTTTCATAAATAACCTTATAGAAAGGGGGCGCTTATTTAAAAAAAATGGAATTGTAGAGGGAGATTATTATAGCTATAGATGGGGCTTCGGAGAGGGGGCTTGATAGAACTTTTATGGTGGTAGTATATATTAACTCAGAGGGTTGATGGAAGGGATAATTTCTCCATGCCAGATGTCAGTTAACATTTTCAGGGCGGTTTGTAGGTCGAGATATAGATGTTATTGAACTAGCTTGTTCGGTCCGTATTGGGAAAATATTGGTCGAGTTCTTTTTTTGCAAGTTTATGGACCGAGCCGAAGGCGAGGTCCATAAACTTGCAAAAAAAGAACGAGACCAATATTTCCCAATACGGACCGAACAAGCTAGTTCAATAAAGTTTTTATTATAATGGCCTTTTAAAAATTTGCTGATAAATTAATGCAACCATTCTCGGCTAACGCGCGCGCGCCAAAGCTAAGCATATTCTTGCATTTTCAGGCCGCTTTGCGAAATGTTTAACCAAAATTGTCCGCCAGTCATGAGGAAAAATGTTTCTACTTAATAGAAAACAGTTTTCTTTTGTTCAATGTTTCATAAAAGGAATTCGGTGAAATGAGTTCGTGAGCGGTCCATCTTAGCGGTCCATATTGCAAAATTCGGACCGCTCAGGTAACCAATCAGAATGCTCCTTTTCATCGTGGAGCAGTTTGCCATATAATAAAATATGATATTTATTAGTTAAAATTTAGGACCGTTTTTCTTTTTCAGATACCAGTTAATTCGCTCCAGACCTCCAGGAGGCTTTCTAAATGGCACGGCCGGACGGGGATGCTCGTCGTACATTTAATTTTAAGGGTTGAACATCGTGCTACTACTTATAAAGAAAACTCTTAGGGCATGTTTTCATCAGAAAATGAAATTTCCATGACAAATCTCTTAGCTTTTGTCTGGTACGCCCAGATTTTATGATTTTAGGGACGAGCATCCCCGTCACTAGACGATAACAAGAAAGGATAATCTAAGAGAAGGTTACCAGTGCCAAATGATAATTTTTTGAAATCTATTAATAATTTCGCGCCATGCTGTGAAAGTTATTTTTATTTCTTTACTCGAACTGACCAATCAGGTAGCGATCTTAATAGCTTAGCTATGGACTGAAAATTAAAAATAGATTTCAAAAAATTATCATTGGAAGAGACCAAGAGAATATAAGGGACTTATATTCTCTTGAAGAGACCCATTTATGGGGCCGGAATTCTTCTACTGGATCATCCTCTCTTTACGATAACCATTTATCTCGTTTACCTTAGAAACAAAGAACTTAACTCGATTGTCTTGTGATGTGGTGATTGTTGGTGGTGGAATTTCTGGAATGTACATGGCTGAAACTCTCCTCAGGCTCCGCAAAGAAACCAACGTTTGTTTGTTTGAAAGAAGTGATCGATTTGGAGGACGAATACGCGATCATACTTTCCAGCGGGTTCCAAATATCCCAGTCAGTAAGTCGGTAGCTACTTCATGTATGGGGGCACATTCTGATCTATTGCATAAGTAAACCTTTCGCATGTTCTAGAGCACGAAAACAGCAAATGCTACTCACACGTTTCTTTACTTGGACACTGGGGATTATCACGTGATAATCGTCCTTTAGAGGGGTAGCACGTGATCTATTTTGACCAATTAGTGCGGCAGAAAAAAATATTGGTGTATGATAACTGATTACGTGTTACATGATGTGATGTTGGACGATGTTGCATTTGAATTTCAGGTTTGGGAGCCTGGCGTATTGACGAAAGTAACACACTCGCTTGGTAAGTTAAACTAAGTGACGGGATACCGTGTGAACTACTTTTGATTCGTTGCTCGGTTTTGAATTTCGCGCGCAAGTAGCAACCAATCCAACTACACGTCGATTAAAAAATTTACTAAGCTACGTCACGGATGGTCCATCTTGAAAAAATTGGCCAATGTTTTCAAGTTTGTCGTTCGCAATCCGTCTCAATCTTCTCCATCCTCAACCATCCTTGTTCCTGTTTGGTTTATTATTACCTCTTTGGTGTTTTTCTACCTTAGTAAACTATTATTTTGAGGTTTTCTTCAATTTGAAAGTGATTTTGTACTTCGCAAAAATGACTTAAAATATCGTGACATAGCTCCTTTAAGAATCTAGCAGGGGGTCTGAACTTCCCGCTTCTCAGTTTCCCGCCCGTCCCATTATGGTTCCCGTCACTTTGTGCCTTCCTATTTCTCCCGGTTACCCCGCCACCTTGTGAGTCCTGCTTCCTGCCCTCTCTTCTCCCACCTCTCATAGACTTCCCACCCCCTATACCCCCGGGTTCACCCACCCCCCCCCCCCCCCCCCCCCCCTGATCAGCCCTTCCCCACTTAAATTCCAAGAAAGTCGCCGTTGCGTTCCACGTTCTCCATAAAATGTCTTTGGTCATTTCACATTGGTTTTTTTGTAGAAGACGGCTAAGAAATGTATCAGGATGTATAGCACATGTACAGAGCCATTGTGTTGCTAATTAAATCTTAGTTTGCCATAGTTAATAGCGGGAAATGGTTATGAAGCCCGGCAAACTTCAAAGGAGCAAACAAAGAGGCCAAAATTTATGTTGGAAGGGTCCATGCACAATCTTTGTTTTGCGATGGTTGAATTACGTAATCGCAACGTTTCTATTGGTTAGTTGCTTGAACACACGTAACCACCTATTGCATTTTGTCAGATTTTGTGCACGGTCAAGACCATTTCCCTCTATTAACTGTGGTTTAGCGACGTTCTTGTTGCCGTTGCCGTTGTGCAGTTGCTGTTTACTCAGGTTGATTTTAAAATTTTCAACTAGCATTAGTCGTTACTCTATCCATTGCTCAGTTATAATGTAATGGCGGTGTTTGCACTCTTCAGGGAAATAATCAATCGCTTCAACATTCCTTACCAATCCATTCTCACGCGCGGAAAACAAATACGAGACAGAATGGAGGCGAGAGGGGTCTTTGCTACCACTACCTCCGAGCTTCAACATAAGGCATTTCCCACGCTTAGCCAGGGAAGATTCCAGAATGCAACATACAAGGATATGATAAGTTACCTGATCACTAAACAGAGTGAAGCAATAAAGTTTCCAAGCCTGTCTGCATTTTATGCGCATTATTGGACCCCAGAAGGACAGGAGTTTTTCAATAGCTTGACTGGTTTCATACAAGACTTTAGCCGAATGCCCAATGCGGAGACATTTTCAGAACGGCTTCAAAGCACGGGAGACTTCAAGCGCGTATTTTCAAGGCCTGAAAAAAGAATTTCGGCTTTGACAGATGCTTTGAAAAACTCTGCCATCAAACATGGAGCGAAGACTTACAAGAACGAAGAAGTTAAGGTCATTGACGAAGTTCAGAGGAACAATTACGCACTGAAAACCACAAATTTCCAAGTTACAGCAAAGAAACTGGTTCTTGCTGTCCCTGCTCAGGCACTGGAAAAAATTACAGGCTCGCTTGCAGACAAGATAAAAGAGAACTGCATTTTTAATTCCGTTGGTTTTGAGGTTGCTTTCAAAGGGTTTGCTTTATACGAGAAAGCTTGGTGGGAGTCTAGGTCTGCTGGAAGTCGTCGTCTCAGAGATGAACAAGAGTTCTTATCGAATAGTGACTGTTTGGGATGTACATTTCCTTACAGGTAAGTAAAGTACTCCTTAAAACTTGGTTTTAAACTCGAAAGCAGGCTTTAATTAATAAAGAAGTCCAGTTCCAACCTTGTCCCCAGGGTCACTCAGTTTCAGGCGAGTAAATCCAAGATGGCGGACACAACGAGGAATCTCGAAAGCCGCCATGTTGAAAAGCAACGGCGAGAAAATCCTAGGAACGAGGTTGGTCCAGTTCTGGGCAACGCTAAGCTCTCTTCCCTTAGAGCATAGCATTGCCTGGTGATACGCCAGTTGAACTAGTTGCGGTAAAAAACTCGGCGCAGGACAAATATGGCGAACAACTGGCAAACCGACCGTAGACTTGAGGCTCGCTGATTGGGCAGAATAAAACAATGGTATCTTTCTGCCCAATCAGGAGGTAGCATTGGAATTGGCGCGGTAAGACTTAGTCCTCAGGGGCTCTTCTCTTTCTCTCCGACTTTTCTTCGCTGATTTTTCGCCGCTGTTTCGATTTCTGACTGACTAACTTCCTCTGACATCGCCTCCGTACGACGCTGGTCGTACTTCTCAAGCGCATGAGAATCGAGAAGCCACCGCGAAGCCACTGACTGCCCCTGGGTCTCCGAGGATGGTTTGACTGGGACTTATAACGCCTTTTTCTCAGTCCAATTAAATATTTATACTGAATATTATCATATTGTCAGCGGACGTGGTCCAATTGGCGAGGCGGTTCTACGCACATGTTACGCCAAGTTAAACTGTGCGGTGAAGTGGGGAGAATTACTCAAAATCTCGAAACAAAACACGGATCAAGAAATACACGAAGCATTGAAGAGACTATTCCCAGGCGTGCACATTCCAAAGCCACTGGAAACCGTCTACTACTATTGGGAAAATGGGTTCGAGTAAGTAACACGGTTAATTAATCGTCATGGTCTTGCGCGTCGTAAATGCGCGGGAAAGAATGTCCAGATAACACACTTCATTAGTTTTACATGAAGGTCATTTCACGCTTAGTTTTGTTTTAAATAAAGTACCTTTACCTTTATTTATTATCCAATTTCACTCAGTAGAGTACAAATAACGCGCGAAACGTGTACAAATATCTCACGATATTTGTAGTCTAACATGGTTCAAAGTCGTCTGGATTTCGGAAAAGAAAAACGTTACATAATAAATCTCTTATTAGACATTTTAGTGTGTAGTATCGCTGTATATCTTTAGTTGTAATTTGTATTTTGACTCGTCCTACGGGCTCGCCAAAATACTGCAAGACGCGTAAAAATATACCACCATACTACACACTAAAACGATACCCTTTGATCGTTCGTTCTATCACTGAGTTTTGTTTGTATAAAATCGCTCGATTGCTGAGTTTTGTTTCCATATGGTATCTGTTTTCCAGACACATGCAACGCGCAGGAACACACATCTCAGTGTCGACCGTCAGTGATTGGGCCAAACGACCATTTCCAGCGCAGGATGTGTTCATTGTCGGAGAAGCTTACAATCCGCTTAGGGGCTGGGTCGAGGGAGCACTTAGGTCTGCCCGAAATGCATTGCAAGAGGGGTGGCACACGAACCTGGATGATTCCTGGCGAACAAAGAAACTGCAGCCTGACATAGAAAACTATTTTGATTTGAGTCTGTACTAAACGCTAATGACACTTGTTCTTCCAATTTAATAGATTTTGAGCTCGAGATTTCTATGATGTGATAGGTGATATTATTCTATCCCCACCTGTCCGACTGTAGTGTGCATTTGTGATAGGCCACATGGATTCAATATACAGTTTAACCTCTCTACAACGGCCACCTTGGGGACTAAATAACTGGCCGTTGTAGAGAGGTGGCTGTTGTAGGGAGGTTTCAATTAGAGTAAAGTGTATTTATCGGTTTACGGTTGGGACGAAAAATCCTGGCCGTTGTAAAGAGGTGGCCGTTATAGAGAGGTGGCCGTTTGTGGAGGTACAGTCGACTCTCCACTAATGGCCCAAGGTGGCCGTTGTAGAGAGGTTAAACTGTATTCTAATGTGCTGCGAGTCCCAAAAGGGACTTGGATACAGAGAAAATAACACCAAATAAATTGTGGCTAATCAATATATATCATGATCATCAGTCGTATCTTTAATTTAAAGTACCGTTTTTAAAGCATCATTATATTTTGAAACCTTATTATGAGACTCGTATAGCCTAAGAAATCAATTAAGGCAAGAGCTTGTGTGAAGTTTCGAACTAAGACGTGTTAGCAATAAATAAAGAAAAAAAACACTCAATAAATTTGTGTGTTGTGCCCAGCCTCGACCCCAGGCGTCGATCCTTGATCGTCGCGTGGCACTAAGCCCAAAATGCAACGCGCGCATTAATATATAAGGCCCCCATAGACTAAATAAATCGTAACTCATTATCGATGACTATTTAGCTGTCGTTTTTCCCCGGGTGCCAGAGGCTTTTCTTGCGCGGTTTCCGGTTCCGGTGTTCTCTTCTGTGTGGCTGTTTTTCTCGCGGCTTCGCCGCTCATGGCGTCGGCCGACTCGGTCGATCCCGACACGACGCGAGGGTAATTTCGTTTATAAATAGAAATAAAAATACTCGTATATTGTATATTGTAGTTAGCATTTATCAGTTTATTGTAGAAATGTAAAGCGCTATGGGCAATTAGTGGTTTTATGCGCTATATAAGTCAATAAATTATATTAGCAGAAATGAAGCTGGTAACGTCAACAAGGAAAAGAAACCATCTATGTTATTCAGTGATAAAAAAAAAGCGTTTTATAATCGATAACTCATTTTCTTCCGTCAGTAATTATATTTTTCAAACAATAAACAATGCACATTTAATTTTCTCAAATATGAATGAATGTTTCTGAATTAAAATTATCAATGTGCATTCACCACTCTAGATACGAGAAGCAATCTGGGGCGAGTCGCATCTCGCAGTCGCTTGTGGGACCGTTACTGGGGACAAAATGGCGGCCAGCTTGACGACGCGCCCGCAGTAACGGTCCCACAAGCGACTGCGAGATGCGACTCGTTCCAGATTGCTTCTCGTTTCTAAAGTGACGAATAGACCATTTTACAGTTCTGTGAAATGTAACCAAGCCTCTGTATGGAAGCGAGGTTAGGGGTGACCATGAGATGATAGAGATCAGAAACTAGTTAACATAAGAATAGAATAATTTACATTTGAAAAGAAGGAAGGTTTGTATCACAACAAAGTCACCTCCAGCCTCACTTCTGTCCAAAGGCCTGGATTCTAAGCACACAACTGTAAAATGGACTATTATGGACCAGAAACGAATGACCGAAGTATAACTGAAGTGAAGAAAATGTTTAGTATTTCACAGAAAAAAGGATCTTACAATGCTTTTTGACTTGTGACAGCTTCACAAGTGTTTTTACGAATGACAATAATACAAATATAATTATAATAACAAGGGTACTTTATACGTAGTCGTATGCATTCAATTTATTTATCTATTTATGTATTTATACGTACGATAATAAAGTGAATTAAGATGCTGTGCGACCTCCTATTGGTCAATAGCAGAGGCCTATAACTATATATCAAATAGTTATGGTAACACGAGTGAAGTGTGGGAGAACGAGAAATGCTGTGGAGGCGAGTGTTTCCATAGCAATTTCGAGTTCTCCCAAACTTTCACGAGTCTTACCATAACTCTATGGAAACACAGGGAAAACGTTTTCAATTGTTTTTATGAAATAAAAGCACGAAACAATTTTCTATCCGGTTTCCATAGAGTTATGGTAAATGGTTTTGAGCCAATCAAAGCGCGCGTAGTATCTTGGTTATTTCATAAAGTTATATCATCAATAGCAATGACTATTGTACCATTAAGTAATAGAAAATAGCACGCGTGTTCTGCCTCGTCCCCAGGCGCCGTTGCGAGCGGGAAAACAGGGAGCGCGGGGCTCAGTCCCACAACCCCACGCGCACCGCGCTCAAACAAGGAGCGACGCCTGGGGACGAGGCAGACGCGTGTTTATATACATAGCCTGATGCAAACACTCGAGAATTAAAGTTAGGGGAAAAGGTTATGTAAAGAGTCTCTGGCTGCACGTCAGGAAACCGCCATTTTACCAAACCATAATCTTACCTGTGACTGTCACAAATATTTAGTCAGTCGACAATGCAATACAAACCCAACTTTTTTTTTATCAGGGATATATTTTCCTCTGTTAAACCCTGGCCAAACAGAGATGCAAGTAGACATAGACGCAAGTTGAACTTGCGTACAGAATTGCGTTGGTGGCCAAACGGAGTCGTACGTTTATTGCAAGTGTACGCAAGTATGACGCAAGTTGCAAAAAAGCCATTTGAGAGCTATGCGTGTGCTGCAATAGAGTGGTAAAGTGTGACGTCACAAATTTTCAAATTATTTTTAACAAGTCTCAAAATCCCATCATTAGATAAAGATTGCTGCTGTGTGATCAGCGGCCACAAAATTTCAACTTGTTAGCACGAATAGAACAGAAGATATATAATAGAGGTTTAAAGTTTCGTACTGTCCCATACAAACCTCTCTAATTTTTGCGCCTGTTCTAAACTGAAGGAACAGACGTAAAATTAGAAGGGTTTTGTATGGAGAAATTAAAACCTGATGTGCCCATATCTCAGCCGCAAATTGCCACGGAGAGCTAATTTTTGGCAAGTGGATGTTTTCTGGCATGCTTCCTCCGAATAGTTGATCAAATTTCATAATTTCGCAAATTAGTGACGTCATAACTTTAGTACTCTATTCAGTACTAAAGGTAAACAAAAAAACTTGCGTCGACATGCGTACGCGTTAGGTGGTCAAACAGTGAAAAACTGAACGCAAGTCAAAGCAAGCTGCTTGCGTCTACTTGCGTTTCCGTTTGGCTAGGGCTTTGGAGTTTACTTAGCTGAATCTATTTTCTTATTGTTAATGAGAACTCTTTTCCTCTCTGCCGTTTCTCTGTGAAAGCGAGGAAGGATGCTGCGACTTCCTCAATTCCATCGGGTTGGGAAAAATGGCGATTTTTTCTCGAGGGGATACAGAATCTGATGGGACACTGTATTTTTGTTTTTGAGTTGAGCTCACGGAATTGTCTCCCTTGACAACCGAGAACTCCAACTCTATGAATTGGTGAATTTTTCGGAAGATCTAAAGGTAGTTCCTGTACTTGGTGGCCTCTGACAGTTGGACTAAACAGTGGCCGGTCACCGAACTCCTTGGGTGACAAACGAGGGGGAATTTCTCTGCATGGTGATGCTGTAAAGAAGCCCTTTTGCTCTGAGAGTAATGGCGCTTGCGTACCTTCTTTTGAATCAAGCTTGAGATAAGAAGAGTTTGGCGAGTCTGAAGAGCTTTTCTTGACAAAACAAGATTCAGCTATAGAATCAGTTTCCCACTTTTCTCCGCCAGAGCAACGGCGAGGTCCTGAAGATGGTAAACGATCTCGTCTAGTGTTGATGGTACTTTTAGACTTTTCCTTTGTGTTTCGCGTTTTTGCGTTGGTCATCACGGGTTTTCCTAACCTCGGCATGGAAGGATCCTGTGACCTTCTCAATTCCACCGAGTTGGGATAAAATTGTATTTTTTCCTGAGTTGGTACAGATTCTGACCGGGGACGGTATCTTCGTCTTTGAGTTGAATTTATGTTCTCTCCTTTGATGATGGAGAGCTCCATTTCTATTAATCTGGAAATTTTTTTGGGCAATCTAACTGAGGACGCTCTGGCTTTTGGACTGACAGGCGGGCTAAATATGGACGGCCGGTCGCCGATTCGTCCGTGTAGCTGAGAGTAAGATCCAAGCGACAGGCGAGGTCGGGAAAGATTACTAGAGTCGGCTGAATCTGACGATTTCGTCTTTGCGAAACAAGATTCCACTACAACATCATTTTCCCATTTTTCTCCACCACAGCAATTCTTAGGTCCTGGCGATGGAACATTATTTCTGAAATTTGTCCTATTTTTCATGTCTTTTCTTGCGTTGACCATCGCTTGTTTACCCCAAACCGAGAAATCGTCCACATCGATGGAGCTAAACTCCCCCTTTTCTGCCCGATTCCGTCCTTTTTTTAACCCGTTCTTCAGCTTGCTAGATGCGGGACGGATACTTGGCAGTTTATAAGCAGTAGATTCTCTCTCCCTGCTCGTCACAACATAATTTGCCGCGAGAAATTCCTGATTTGCACTGCGGCGTATTTCGCCCTTGTCTTGTGTTCGGTGGTGCGAGTTTATACCTCGCTCATCGTCAGATTCCCGCAAAAGATCGCAATCTTCTTCTCCATCTTCGTTTTCCATCCGTGAGTACGGCAACTCCTGGCTCGGAAAACTAACATGTAGTTCATCCAGCGACAAAAATGAATCCATATTTTCTTTGACCGCCGAAAAAACTCCAATTGCGAGTTCAAAACGGAGTTAAAGCCCGTTAATTGTCTTTTTTCCGAAGAAAAAACTAATGCATACAGCACCGTATAATCTCGCGGGTGTATAAAGTACGTACTGGATTATCAACGCTACATCGTGAATTATATGGCGTGCATTTACAGTTTTGCTGTACTGATTACACCAAAACAGGAAATGTTAAATTTGCATATAGAAGTTTTCCTGAACTGAACACCTGTCCCATTACGTAAGGCCAACATGTTCGCGTTTTACTAAGTAAAGAAAGGAAAAAAACAACAAAAAAAACAGTGTCGAGTGAAAAAGCCATTGAAGTGTTTGCATTGCAAATAAGCTCTGTGAATTCGTCGCTCAAATTTTGCCTCCGCAGGCGAGAAAGTAAAACTGCGTGTGCAGATTCGAAAATTATTCTGTTTTAAAAAGAGCAACAGAGAATACTTACTGAAACTATTAAGCGTGTCTGGTTATTTGGTAACAAAAGCGAATGTTTTGCACCGGAAAAGATATGATGAATAAAATGACTTCGAACTGAGAAATATGCTTGCTAGTCTCATAGAATTATAACCCAAGCCGGCCACAAAAAAAACTATACTGATATAAAGCAAGAAATACACCGAAAACAAAATATTTAAAAAACTCAAGGGTTTAAAAATGAAGGCGCATTTTAGGCAGCTCTAATTTGCATTTTTTTAAGTTCTTCATCTGCCAAATTCTTAATATAATTTTTATTTTTAAAATACGACTGTAATTTTCTCTTGCTTTATAAATCAATCGTCGGAAAAATATTCATTGATTGCGAGAACACCTGAAAATGCTGTGGCTACCGCAATTAAATGTCACGCAGCTATAGATTTTGACATGATAATTATCGCGAAACGCATTTACTGCAAACAGCAGGAAAACCCGAACTGGAATATTATTTATTAATGAAGAATATTCACTCTATAATTTATTTAATCTAACTAAAAAAAAAACACGTATTAGTCTGCAATATTTTTATTTTTTTCCCCTACTATCGCAACGAGGGATGGTGCTGAGTTCGAGTCGAACGTCGAATCGACTGATGTTTCATTTAAAAAGAACTATGGCTAGTAATTTAATTTTTAGTGACTCCAGCGAATTTGCAAGTCAGTGCTCGTTGATTAACATTTCTCTTAGTTATAAACAACATTGAGTTTCCCCATGTCAATTCCTCTTAATTAAACGAACAGCAAATTATTCATGTTCTTTATATATTATTTGAAACAAGCAGGTGCATATGCTAACAGTCTAACATAAAAATAACCTATGTTGCCATGGTGATTCATTTTCCCCCTGCGGCATACAGCTGCTTCGAGAAAGGTTGTCGGAAAAAAGCGCACGCGACAATCCCCGAAATGTATTGTGGGTAGTTTTAAGTTCACGGTTTCCTTGACTTCAGCATTTCAGGGAAAATCTGAGAAAATGGCACGAGACGCCATGGACGTATGTTTGCGAGTGCTAAAAGAAAGCAACAAAAGTAGGTTCGACAGCTACATTGTCAAGAACGTACCTTGCTGATCATATCCCAGATTACCTTTCGGGATTGTCGCGTGCGCTTTTTCCGCCACCCTTCTCGAAACAGCTGTATACAGAAAACGTCGATGCTACAGTAGCCTCCAATAGAGTTTGTATTGCGGGAAAACTTAAACACGTTTTTACTATCGGGGCTGCAATGTATTGCATATATATATTTTAAGAACAACTTTTAGAAACAACAACACTAGCATAATGTTCTTCACTCTCTTTTTAAAGGGACACTGTCACAAGGACGCATGCGCCAGTCTCGCGAGTCGAACTTGAAAAGGTTAGGCTAACTTTTTCAAGTTTGAGTTGTCAAATCCAAAATGGCGTCGACTAGTGGTGGCGGCGGCACGGTGGAAAGCGTAGTAATTCTGGGCGAAAAAGAATATTCAATACCCCGACAAGAGCCAAGAGAGCGTGGACAAAACCCCATAAACGCATTTATCTTGAAGATAACAGTTTCAAAACATGGCTTGAAGCGAAATTCGTTGCAGGTTACGAAGGATACAGTGATAAGATACTGTCTTCGCGACACATTTGTTGTTGAGGAGACGAGTGATCGAAACAGATGTGACCTCAGCTGTGACCTCTCACGTGAAAACGTACAACACGGCTTTCCGTTCGAAAGGCTAAAAGTCGTTCACTACCCGAACGGTTAGCAAGCCGAACGGCTGCTACTACCCGTTCGAAAAAATGTTCGAAATGCTGCCGCTACCCGTTCGTAAAACAATTATCAGCCGTTACCCGTTCAGAAAAAATCTTCACCCGTTCGAAGCTAAGCCAGGTAATCCGTTGAGAAAAAATATTGAGCGGCCGTTCCAACGGCAACGGTTATCCGTTGAAAACTTCTGTACAAATGGAAAAATCTAAGCTTGGCTGTCAAAAGTGCGTTGCGTTACGGACGTTGCAAAATATTTTGTATGCAAATCATGTTCGGAAATACGTATGCGAACAGCGCACGCTGTTACAGTAATAATTATGACTTTATCTGTTTTACATAATCGTGATTAGAAACAAATACATGCAAATATTTTCACTAACCGTCATTATGGAATGGCGGCCAAATAATTTATGGTCGACAGGAAGTGAGCAGTTTTCGCGCATGCGAATCCGTGACAGTGCCCCTTTAATTAGAAACATCCGACATTGCTGTAACAGCCTTATTATCTTAAATTAAAATCCACACTGTAATTTAAGATGATCGATGAACGATCAAAACATCATGTCTTGTAAATTCAAATGTGTCGTCGTATTTTTTTTTTAAATTTTATGTAGTTCTGTCCAGTACTTTTAGAAAATAAAACTGTCTAAAAAAATAGTTCTCTATGTAGAATAATTCCACACTCTATTTGGAAAACATTCGAAATATATTAACCTATTTACATGACGATTTCTTGAAATTTATTTATTTTAATTTGGAAAAACTCGCAAACATTCAAGAGAGGATGATCTACGAGAAGCATTTTCCATTTGGGTCTCTTCCAATGATATTTTGAAATCTATTTTAACTTCCAGACCATAGCTGAGCTATTTTAAGAGCGCTACCTGATTGGTCAGTTCGAGTAACGTGATATCGAAGCGTCCATCAGAAGGAAATAAAAATAACTTTCACAGCATGGCACAAAACTATTAATAGATTTCAAAAAAATTATCATAGGGTACGGGAATCCTTCTCTTAGATCATCCTCTCTTGAAACATTTCAATGCTGTTGAGTGATCGATACCAAGCCTCCCCTTACACTGCTGAGTAAGACTGGTGACGAGAATCAACCAAATGATCGACTAGAGGATATTGTCCTGATATACAACTAAATTCTCTGAACTAACATGTAAGGGGAATAAGTAAAGAGAATTGACATCTGTAGCTTGGGACAGCAAGGGTTATGACTTTTCCAGTGGCAGCAATGATGGAACTTTCTAAAACGGACATCCACTGAAATTTCTGATCCCAAGAGTGAGCCTGGCAGAACCACAACCTCTTTGGAGACACGATGGTGAACGCGTTTTTTTACATCTAAAATGCAAATTAAACATGTCCGTCAGTTAGAATAATTAGAAAGAAGACGCGATGGTCATGAAAACAATGACTAACTATTAACAAGCTTACATTTTGAATCCGCTAGATTTTCCACTTTCAGTTTCTTCAACGTCAAACACGCTTGGAACCTTGAAGAAAAAAAAAAGAACGAAACGATTTGAAAGGTGCCACGAGATAGGGCGGAGAATAGTGGGAGATCCACTGCCTCGTCCCCAGGCGCCGTTGCGAGCGGGAATACAGGGAGCGCGGGGCTTGATGGTTCGTCTTTTCGCCTGCAACAGTCCCACAACCCCACGCGCACCGCGCTCAAACAAGGAGCGACGCCTGGGGACGAGGCAGGGAGATCCAGGTGTGCTCAACACGCAGGCGGGGACGAGGCCGTGCGGGGGAGACTGAAGACGCGACTTTTTTTTTGTCTAAAGGGGAGGGGCATTTTTTTCAAGGGCGCCATGGGCCTTCTCCTCTAGATCTGTCACTAGAGACATTCTAGAGGCTTCATATGTTGACTCTAAAGGACAGAGAACGATGATTAGGCTTCTGGTACAGAACTCTGATCTAAGAATACCCACCGCTAAGAGATGGTGGTTTGATTAACAAGTAAATTATGATACTTACTTGTAGTTTCGTTGAACCAGCCTTTGGAACGGAACAAACTTGAAGGTCAAGGTCGCCACCAGCAGCGAGTCATTGAACAAAAACAAACCAAGGTCACCAACTTGTTGGTAAATTCTGACATTATAACAAGAAAATAAAACTCAGTGACCGACAAAACAAAAAGCAATATGGCGCGTCCACAAGGTTAACCAAAGGTTAACCACTCCAATATCTCGAGTAACATGCAATCCACGAGATAAAGTTATGAGCGTTCCCTAAACACTCGAATTCTTTAATCTTAAAGGGAGTGTTTCACGGTTCGGCGCATGTGCCGGCTTATCAACTTTATCCGTAAAACTCCACTCACATGTACTTCAATTCTCGAAACTTCAGTAATGACATACCATAAATTAGTCCAAGCAAAACGACGAATGGCCAAAATTCACAAAACTTTCAACGGATTACACCGAGAATGTCGACATTTGAATACCAGAATAAATTACCAGAATAAATCCTACGGGCCGGACACTTTATTCTTGTAATTTATTCTGGTATTCATTGTCGACATTCTCGTGTAATCCGTTGAAATGTTTTGTGAATTTTGGTCATTCGTCGTTTTGCTTGGACTAATTATAGTATGTGATTTCTGAAGTATCGAGAAGTACATGTGAGTGGGGCTTTTAAACGGATAAAGTTGACAAGCTGGACAGGCGCCGAACCATGAAACACTCCCTTTACAGTGAACAGTGTAATAACACCACGAGCGCACCATCCTCGTCCCCAGGGCTCCTCGTTTTTTTTCTTTGCGCCGGAAACAAGTAGGCCTTCGGTTCGCCAACCACGTGACCAAAAGAAACGAGGATCTGGGAACGAGAATGCGAGCGCACGGGCATCAGGACCGTTGCAATAAAACTAACATTGCAATCGTGAGCTTGGATGACCACAGGTCACCAAAGCGTATTATGAGAGTTTGTATGGAGCTGAAATTCGATCGAAAATAATTTTCACTTTTCCTTCGAAAAGTTGTAAATAATGTGAAATAAAGTTTAAAAACCTCACCTGTTGTCTTTTCCGGTGTTTTTATCGCTTCTGGAAGCTGCTATGGGCGAATTTCGACCTTCGGTCGAAATCTGCCACTGTAGTGTACTAATAGAAGGGAAAGGTCGGAAAGCAATTTGAACATTTCCCCAACCGTTTTTCGAGGTTTCGGTTAGAAATGGTCGCTAAAAAAATATATTTCTTCCCAGCCGGCGCTTTCAAATCACACTAAATCTCAAGAAGGATGATGTACGTACCTTTCTGTGTGATTCAATCGCCAATAGACCGATCTCTCGAAGCACAGTTTTACGTTGAAAACAGCTAAATTTTTTCAACGGCAGCCATTGCATGGGGGACGAGGCTATGTTCCAGCAATGGGTCAAAAACCAACGGCCGAGCGCCAAAGTATACTCTATAAGGGGTGATACGCGTAACCTCTGTGTCGCTCAATACCAAATTAAACGCACTCCCTCCCGGGTAAGTACACTTTGGCACCTGAATTTCCCGCCAAAGTTTGAACGCCGGCCGCCAGCTTGCCGACTTACCCGGTTGGGGAAATGTTCAAATTGCTTTCCGACCTTTCCCTTCTATTAGTACACTACAGTGGCAGATTCGACCGAAAGGTCGAAATTCGCCATAGCAGCTTCCAGAAGCGATAAAACACCGGAAAAGACAACAGGTGAGGTTTTTAAACTTTATTTCACATTATTTACAACTTTTCGAAGGAAAAGTGAAAATTATTTTCGATCGAATTTCAGCTCCATACAAACTCTCATAATACGCTTTGGTGACCTGTGGGATGACCTGTGGAAAACGTAGAGGAAAGAGGTTGCAACAAAGTTGAGAAAGGGAAATGGTTATGAAGCACAACAAAGTTCTTTGTTCCATGTTTTTGTTCGCTTTTTTGGCCTAAACAGTGCCTAAATTACAATAGGTTTCGGTGACGTAATTCAACAATAGTACTAGAGTGCGAGCGCAAAACAAAAGACTGTGGACGGCGTGGACCTTCCAACATAAATCTTGCCATCTTTGTTTGATTCTTTGAAGTTTGCCGGCCTTCATTAACCATTTAATTTCCTCTATTAATTATGCTGCTTGCAACAAACCAGGGTTTATAATTTGAATCAATAACTAATAAATTTGTTTACCTAAACTCTGGTTTCACTTGTTTACCAGTGTTTGGAGTCGACAGTAAAATGACATCTTCCTCGCGAACAAAATGGCGACTTTTCTCTGCGAGAACCTGTCAAGAAGAGAGGCCATTGTTTATTTACACCAAGCTGTTGAAATCAATTAATGTGTGAATTAAACCAAATGCCAAGAATTACCGGACAGTTGACTATTCTTTTTTGCAAATCTTGAAGAAATTGCTCCCTTTCCAGACGTTTCTTTGTACTGCAAAAGAAAGATTGAGACAAGCAATGACAATTCGGAATTACTTTGGTTTTGTTTCACTACGCTCTGTGATTGGTTGCTTCCTTCTCAACCAATCAGATGCAAAACCAAAACCAATCGCGGACTTGGTCGCATGCGTTTTCCCGCGCTTGGCGCTGGTTACGTGTATTTGCGTCGTGCTCTCATTGGTTCATTGTGTTACCTGTTTACGTTTGTTGTGATTGGCCACTGTAATTGCTTTGGTTTTATGACACTCAACTGAAAACCGCTCTAACAAACTAGACACTCGGTTGTTCTACAGCTGATTAACGCTAATCCAGGATTAGTTAATAGTTAACGTCAAAATCGAAGGACAAAAAATACAAACAGAAAACCTCACTGAAGAGTTACAAGACTTAAATCAAAAAATTTTATAATTAAGCTATTCTTGGGCTTTGAACAACCGGCCCGTGTTTATATCATACTATTTGAAGCCAGTTTTCCAACGTACGACCGAAATTATCTTACGTGGTAGAAAACCTCAAAACTTACATACATAAACATGTTTAAAAGCTCATTGACTTGAACGTCCCTACCAACTGATGAAACCCTCAAGTGGTATATACCATTGCAATTTTAACCCTGTGTTAGTATCATACCTATTTTTTTTTACCTGTCTAAATAAACTATCAAGGTCCTTGAATTTTGCGATGGCCTGGGCAAGGTTTCTTCTATCCACGTGATCTGAAGGGGTGTACTTCAAGAATGACTCCAACAGCTCCACGTAACTTTATGGAGAAAATGTAAAAACAAAAATCAATTAGCTAAACTGTTCGAAAATGGTGTCCACTTCTTTGGAGATAATAGGACACCACAGAAAGCTCTGTTGTTCGGTTCTGCGCTTTTCTAATGTATCAACTCAAGAGAGGATGACCTAAGAGAAGGATTCCCCGTGCCCAAAGATAATTTTTTGAAATCTATTAATAGTTTCGCGCCATGTTGTGAAAGTTATTTTTATTTCCTTCTGATCGAGGCTCCGACATCACGTTACTCGAACTGACCAATCTGGTAGCGCTCTTAAAATAGCTCAGCAATGGACTGAAGTCAAAAATAGATTTCAAAAAATGATAATTGGAAGAGATCTATGTACGGGGGAATGCTTCTCTTAGATCATCCTCTCTTGATCAACTCGCCATCTTCTCTCACTTCAGTTGGCAGGGCTTCATTTCAGCTTCAATTTAAAAGAACAGTTATTCACGTTTCAAGATGTTGACTGACCTTTTTATTCGCCTTCCTGGGAGAAACAACAATTCAGGTAAACTATGAGTGAAAGATAAGACAAATGAAAGAGTTAGTGATGAACAACGATATGTCCGCCACAGATCGCCATTTCTCACAAGGGAAAAGATCGCAAAGATATCTGAATCAACGCCGAAAAGTCATAGGAATTCACAGCTTTTCTAAATTATTTCAAAATCCCATAATTAGATAAAGATTGCTGCTGTATGATCAGCCACAAAATTAGAAGGGTTTGTATGGAGAAATTAAAACCTGAAGTACCCACATTTCGACCGCAAATTGCAATGGAGAGTGTTTTTTTGGCATGCTTCCTCCGAATAGTTGATCAAATTTCTTAATTTCGCAAACTCAATTTTTGTGACGTCATAACTTTAGTACTGTATTGGTAACAGTTTTTTGAGCCATTGACTGATGATGGGCATTCGAAAACTCAATTATTTAAAGGTCAAGTACCCGCCACTTACGCTCAAGCAGGGAACCCAACATATTCCACAGCCTACCTCATACCCAACATACTCCACAACATACCTCATCATTTTTGTGCTTGGCTGCCTTTCATGGCGACCGAGAAATGAACGAAACTGAGGATTCTGTTCTTTGCACTGTTGAATAAAGAGAAAAAAGATATATTGCAGTGAATAAATTAATCCCAGCTTAGTCCAACAAGACTTCAAGGCTCAGCGGAAAAGCGAAACCATGTTCCTACACTTCCTACACGGAAGCGTTCACTTTTCCATCTCACATACGTACTCATTGAAACAATAGAGAACCCTCGATGGTTACGCCTAGGACAACGTTGATTGAAAAACTAGTTTTATATTTTAATTGAGAATCTCGGTATAATCCAGACCCATTCAGTTTGTCTATTGGGGTCAGAGCTATCCTCAGATGAATATGCAAAAAAACAGCGTTCAAATCAAAGAGAAACCTCAAATTCTCCGTTGCTGTTCACGTTCTCCGAAAACATTTCACGTTGTTGTTTTGCAGAGTACGGCTAAGAAATGTACCAAACAGTATAACGCACGTGCAGAGCTATTGTACTGCTAAGTAAAACTATTGCTTTAGCGACGTTCTCGTTGCCGTCGTTCATATATCGGGAAAATCCTGGCAGACCATCGAGGATTTTGTTATTTCCCGACCGTCCCAGACATTCCCGACTCAGGGAGACAATGGGAGACATCTACCTCGTCGTGTTTTCATAAGTCGGGAATGTGGACGGTCGGGAAATAACAAAATCCCCGATGGTCTGGGATTTTCCCGACATATGAAAAACTCCCTATAAGACAAACTACCGACAACACATATGATTGAAACAGAGTAGTTGGTACATAAGGCCAACGCTATCTCATATCAAACCGCTATCTCATATCAAACCACGATGAACAACCACATCTTTTATAACAGGTTGTCAAAAAGTTTAAAAATAAAATCGCAATTGTTTAATTATTAATGCATCATAGCGCCGTTGTGTCATTTAGTGTAACTCAGTGTTGTAACCTTTTGTAATTAAGTAATATTTATTAAAAAATAAATACAAAAAAAAAAAAATTATTTAATGCATCTTACCCGTTCAAGTGTTTGTAGTGTGACAGGATAGTTGTTGAGAAAATTCGTGTAAGCCCGCAGCTGGGTTGTGAACCTCAGAAAAATGTCTCCCAGTATCTGAAAATGGACATGGATTGAGTACAATAACAGCTCCTACTAAATGCTCTGTTTATACATGCATGCAGTCTTCTGCACAACCGTAATTTGGGAGTGAAAAGGTTAGAGTGATAACATGAAAAACAAGCGCTATGCTCTTGTACACGGGCATAGATTAGCTGAAGGCTAACTTCAACAAAAATCTCTGTTGTTTACTTTGCTTGTTACAGGTCGAAGAGCTTTCCTGTGTTCTCACCACAGAAAACCTACTCGTCACAAGCAACCTACTCGCCACAGGCAACCCAAGCTGGCGACTTACTTGATGTGAATTCCATTCATCTAAACGGTTGGACACGTCATTCACCAGCATACTGAAACAAAGTCAAGACAAGAAAACCGTCAAAACTGTGATACAAATTTATCTTTTAAAAAGCCCGGTTTATAAACATGGCTGAAAACAAAGGAAAACTATTTTAGATTTAACGAAACAGTTAAAATACAAATCTCAGCATTTCGAGTTTTAAATTTCCCAAGCGCCGCCATTTTGAATTTTTTGACGTCAGAGCTGTTGTTGTTTAACAAGAAGTTCCGGTATGAGATTTTGAGGCATGTTTAGTTTGCAGGACGCTTGACTCAACCACGTGCCACGACTGCAAGAGTACAAATTTGCATTTCGCACCCGAAAGGTGTGAAATGTGGGAGGTGCCATCCCTTTTATAGCGGAACTTCTTGTTTAATTAAGAGCAAAGACATCTGTGACGTCACCTATATACATTACATAAACACGCTGAGTTTCATCTTGACTTCAGTGGTTTGTTATACCTACTAAGAGCCAGTAACGTCTCACTGTCAGCAAATAAACTCTGAATGTTGGCGGAGCTGATGATGGCCCTGAGACAGAAAATAAAACTGCAGTCAATAATAGAGTGGTAAAGTGTGACGTCACAAATTTTCAAATTATTTTTATCGAGCCTCAAAATCCCATCATTAGATAAAGATTGCTGCTGTATGATACGGTAAGCCACAAAATGTCAACTTGTTAGCACGAATAGAACAGAAGATATAGAGGTTGAAAGTTTGGTACCATCCCATACAAACCTCTCTAATTTTGCGTCTGTTCTAAACTGAAGGAACAGACGCAAAATTAGAACGGTTTGTATGGAGAAATTAAAACCTGAAGTGCCCATATCTCGGCCGCAAATTACAATGGAGAGCTACGTTTTGGCAAGTGGACGTATTTTGGCATGCTTCCTCCAAATAGCTGATCAAATTTTGTAATTCGCAATTTAATTTTTGTGACGTCATAGCTTTAGTACTCTATGTATCCACTTTTTTTATAATCAGTCAGGTAGACGGGAGAAAATGGCGGGCAGGCAAAACTGATCAACGCAAAATCAAAGCAAAATATGACCTTGCCTGAAAACACAGAACCGTGGTCTACGGTCTAGCGTCGATATTTGCATTGCATAGCTTAAAGGAGTTATGTCAGATATTTTAAGTCATTTCTGCGAAGTGGAAAATCACCTTCAAATTGAAGAAAGCCTCAAAATAATAGTTTATTAAAGTAGAAAAACACCAAAGAGGTGATAATAAACCAAACAGGAACAAGGATGGTTGAGGATGGAGAAGATTAAGACGGATTACGAACGGCGAACTTGAAAAAATTGGCCAATATTTTTCAAGATACGCCATCCGTGACGTAGCTTCTCTAAATACTTTAACAAACCTTTTATCACTAAAATACGAAGACAATTTCAAGAAAATGTATAATGAACCTGTTTGAAGCAAGGGATGCTTGAAGAGGCTTCTTGAAAACATCTTGAATTATGGACAAACATTTCATGTAGGTCAACTCTGTTGACAAGATTTCGTGGGCAACTAGCGTCCTTTTTTCACCGGCTGACGTACCAGTGACAGCTTTGGGGGCGAGGTTCTGCAGAAAACAAACCGTTAATTAAACTTGGGAGTATTCGCTTTATTTGTCGGTTTTATGGTCGTGGGACATAGACAGACTCGTACCCAGTCGCTATTTATGTGTTTTTGGAGATGAGAGAAGATTGGATACGAGAGTAGATCGAGGCGCGCGGCGAGTCATGGGAAGGGTCGAAGGCAAATTAGTCGCTATATTTCCTTTGCCCCTTCCCAGAACGCCCCACGCGCCGCATAATTAATCTCGCTCCAGATTTCCCCGGCTAAATTGTTTCTAACCAGATAAATAGCGACTGGGTACGAGTCTGGGACATAGATGTTATTGAACTACAGTTGACTCGCGATAACTCGAACCTTCAAGGAAAATTGAAAAACGTTCGAGTTATCGAGGGTAAACTGAAATTTACTTCGAGTTATCGAGGGTTCGAATTATCGGAAGTAAACTGTAGTGCGAGGGTCGTAATGCCGCACATTTCTAAATATATTTTTCTAATAACTTTGCTAAAAAGAACACCGTCAGTTGAGCTAAAATTTGGGAAATGTGTTTCTTTCCACGAACTTTATAATCTTTCTCTTTTTGTTGTTGTTCATGAAGGAGAGCAAATTGTTTTGTTATTTCCATGCAAATGATCAATTGCGCTGTTTGTTTACCTGATCTGAGCTGTCCTCACTGAAATAAGAACAAAGCCATAAGGCAAAATCTTATAATAAATAAACTTGATTGCATTTTCGCCCGTCACGCAATCTGGGGGAGAAAGATTGCGTGGAGAGCCAAACAAATGGCTGTTTGGGAGGGTACGTGGCTTGCAGCTAAAGAAAACACTTTGTAATTGTCTGAATAACACGCGCGGAAATCAGAACGCATATATACGTAATTTTCCTTTAGTGAGAACTCCGACATAAAAAAAACACTTTCAAAAATCAAATTTCACCTTCTGGTAAGTTCTCCTTAACCCTTTCACTCCCAGAGTCAAACCTTGAATCGATATTTCGTGGACGAAACCCTAGTGTGTGACTATTCAAATGAAAGCTATTGAGCAATACTTTCATGCAGTGCTGTTGATTATGCTCTACAAGGTGGTTCTAACTTTGGAGTCTGTGGATGAAACCCTAGTGTGTGACCATTCAAATGAAGGCTATTGAGCAGTAATTTCATGTGGTGTTATTTGTTTTTGACAATTGTGCAAAATTCAAGGTTTTTCCCTCAGTTTTGAACATAGCACTCTTGGAAGTGAAAGGGTTAAAGATTCTATACAAGCCAAACGTTTCTATAATCCGGATGTTTACGGTAACGGAGGTTCTAACAATAATTGAAGCTTCAAGACAGAACTTTTAATTCTTACTTTAGTGTCAAATTCTCTTGTCTCAAATTCATCCTCAGAATCAACATCTTCCATGTCTGACGTCGCTTCCTCTTGTTTTGTCTGAGGGAAATATATTTTATATCAGCCTTCATATTAGCCTTCATATCAGACTTCATATCAGACTTCGAATCTGACTTTATATCAGACTTCATATCAGCCCTCATATCAGCCTTCATATCTGACTTCAAATCAGACTTCATATCAGACTTCGAATCAGACTCCACATCAACCTTCATATCAGCCTCCATATCAGCCCTCGTATCAGACTTCATATCAACCTTCATATCAGCCCTCATATCAGACTTGGGTAAGGCCAGAGTTATTTTGATATCGTTTTTGTTAGTTAGTTTTCGCTTTTTAATTTTTTTTGCAACACATCTGGAGTCAGCTGCGATAGTGTGATGTGTTTTTTGGAATTACATTCAAACTCGGTGATGAAAGCTTTTTTAAAAGCACTGGCCGAAACGTCTGGTTCAGTCAAAACATTTTATTTCTAGCGGGTCCACACAATGACATGTAAAGTAGTCTTCTTGATTTATAAGCCTTTTCCGATATATTGTGTGGTACAAGATTTAAATTCTTCATGGAAATATATGTGAAATAGGGTTGTCAGTAAATGTGCCATGCTGGTTTTCGTGGCAGATGGCCTTAAAGGGGCAGTATCACGGGGATTTGATGTCATTTCAAAAACAAAAAAACGTTTTTGTATTAACAGAAAACTAAAACTAATGGTCACATTTTGTTATAAATTACCATCGAAGTGTACTAAAACTGTCAATAAGTGTCTCTGGCCATAGAAACTGGGTCGGAATGGATCGCAATTTTTTCAATTTCTCGCATTTTCGTTTCCAAAATGCACTAGAACAGACCATAATTTGTTCCTCTTTCAAGAATTTGGTTGATTTCTTTTTCTTGGTGTTCTAGAATTATTTTGTAAATAAAAAAAGGTACTGAAGCACAGTTTTGACCAAAAAAGGTCAAAATCCCCGTGATACTTCCCCTTTAATGACGTTTTTAAAGTCTATTACTGTGTAGAAACCGCAAATTAAAAATGATTTTAAATAATGAATTTCTTTTCACGTGCATTATTTATAAATTCGCCGCTAATGACGAGTTTTGATTCCTTTCAATTATTATTATTTCATACCCTGGGGCTGTGCTGGGGCTGTGATGCATTTGAAAACAATGAATCAAATATTTTCTGATTACTTTCCTTGCCTTTCTTTCTTTAAATTCATCACTTATATCATAGTTAATAGAGGGAAATGGTTATGAAGCCCAGCAAAGTTCTTTGTTATATGTTTTTGTTCGCTATTTTGGGGGTTGATCGTGCACAAAACCTAACAAAATACAATAGGTGGTTACGTGTGTTCAAGCAACTAACCAATAAAACGTTTCGATTACGTAATTCATGCATAGTGTATGAGCGCAAAACAAAAGATGTGCACGGTCATGGACCTTCCAACATAAATCTTGGCCTCTTTGTTTGCTCCTTTGAAGTTTGCCGGGCTTCATAACCATTTCCCTCTATTAACTATGCTTATATTTAATAATTTTCCATGCAAGCATACATCTGTATAATGTACTGGTTGCACGCACATATCGATGGTAGTTTACCTTGCAAAAGGGTTTACCATCGATTTCAATGTTGCGCGACCTTTTACATCAAAACTCCTCTGAGCGGTTTGCAAAATATCTCCGTAAATCATACATGGTAAAGTCTTCACGAGCCTAGTGGCCCACAACTGCCGGAGCTTATCCCGGTTTCTGTAGAAGTATTGCTACTCCCCTGGATGGGATGCTAGTCTATCGCAGGTTACCCCCCACAGGGGCACCCAACGACAAAATTTTCCTGTAGGTGTCGGAACGTCGTTTTTACGTTATAATTGTGCTTTTTGTGCATTTGAATGGCTTATTTTTAAACGCTAAGAAAAATGTATCTGTTCGGATACGTTAGCTGAACTTTCAATTTTAGGGATTGAAATCTTATTACCCGAATTTATGAGCTGAAATTTGCCTTTCCGAAAATCCTAGCTGACCTTTTTTTTGTACCCAAAACGACATTTTTATCTCTCCGAAAACAAAAGGCATTACATTTCCCTAACCGAATATCCTACCGAAATGATCGGTTGGGTGCCCCTGCATCCACCGGTTATCTTGTGCGCGTATCCACTCCGAAATATTGACGTTTATCAAGAGAGGATGATCTAAGAGAAGGATTCCCCATGCCTCATGATAATGTTTTGAAATCTATTAATAGTTTCGCGCCATGCTGTGAAAGTTATTTTTATTTCCTTCTGATCAAGACTCCGACATCACGTTACTCGAACTGACCAATCAGGTTGCGCTCTTAAAATAGCTCAGCTATGGACTGAAGTTAAAAATAGATTTCAAAAAATTATCATTCCATGTATGGGGGAATGCTTCTCTTAGATCATCCTCTCTCGCGTTTATCAATGTCGCAGACGACATAAGCTATGATAATAGTTTCCAGTAGCAACGCGCTTTGTAAACCAGTGAGCTAACACTGTTTACTTCATTGCATTTGCAGATTACGAGAAAAGAAAACCACAAAATTAAAGCAATGTCGTCATTCGAACTTCCTCCACGCAGCATCACTAGAGTCAGTCTGGAGTCTGTTTCCTGGACGATATTAGCCATGGCTGGTTTGCTGGGAAATGTATTGGTGTTTGCCGCCTTTTTTCGAAATCCACTTTTACGGAAGTTCACGCCCGTGTACATCATTGCTCTGGCGATCAGCGACATCCTCAACTTCTTCACCAATGGTGTGTTTGTGGCGGTGACCCTGTACACCGGAAGCTGGCAGTTTGGACGCACGGGCTGCTTCGTTTGCGGATTTTCCGTTCTTTTCCTAATGCACGTCTCTACTAGCACCATGTCCCTCACGGCCATTAACAGATACATCCGGGTCACCAAACCTGAATTCTTCAAAAAATATTCGCGCCAAAAAGTCCATTGTAATCGTGGTCTGTCTGTGGCTCTTCATCGCCTTGGTGACACTGTCACCCTTCGCCTTCGGGGCTGCTAAGTTCGCTTTTCAGGCTAGTTGTGCAGTGTGCCTTCCTGCGTTCAAACACAAGATTACAATCTACGCTATGGCTACCCATGGGTTCTTCATTACGATTTCTCTGCTGATAGTAGCTGTGTGCTACAATAGAGTTTCTCGCGCGATCAGACAAATTCTACCGCGAGACGCGCAAAACGAAGAAGATAACCAGGCCGGGGAAACGTTAGAAACGGCGAGGCTGTCATGAAGATGAGAGAAGTGAAGATTACAAAGATGATGTACGCCATTGTGCTGGCCTTCGCAATTCTCTGGATTCCCATATTAGTGATCATCATGGTGACCCGGGTCAGTCTCGGGACGATCCCGAGGGATTCTCGATGCTTGTTTCGTACGCGTACAACATCAGCAGTTTAATAAACCCTGTGCTGTACGCAGGCATGAACAGGTCTTTCAGGAAGGAATTTAAAATGATTTTGTTGAGTATTATATATTGTGAATATTTCAGATAGGCAGTGTCTTCAAGCTGTACTATTACTGCGTGACATTTAAATCTGGATTACTCCCGGATTACTATAATTAACTGCGTGACTTTAGAAAAACTGCGTGACATTCAAATTTGGATAATTATGTGACATTCAAATTAGCCTGAGATCAGGCTCCGAGAGAAGTCAGCGCGGACTATTTCGTGTCATTTAAACTAATATAATTGCGTTACAATTGCTCTTTTACATCCTACATTATATATTTGTTTTTATTCTAAAAACGCAAACATAGCTAAAATGCACTACACAGCACGCCCGCCAGTTCAAGTAGAAATCATTTAGCTTACCATTGTTTTCCTAACTTTCTTTAATCTCTTATCTTTGTGTCCATGATTCTGTAGACAATCAATAAGTCCCTGAACCGGGTCACTCTGGTGTGAGAAGAGCGAAAACAAAATAAAACATTTTATCTGATAGAAAATTATCAACTAGGCGTGCTCCCGTGCATCATGTATGTCTTACGGACCTACATTACTGTCTTAACGGTTGCTCGTCCAGTCTCTGAACTCTCTCTTACCCCGCCCATAGGGACTGGAACCCAGCGGGATAATAGAACTCTCTCCTCTCCCGCCTGGGTTCTAAACCACAATATAGGGCGGGGGTGAAGAGAGAGTTCTATTATCCCGCTGGGTTCCAGTCCCTATGGGCGGAGTAAGAGAGAGTTCTGGGATTGAACTAAACGGTTGCTCGCGAAAAGTGCAATGACTAAAGTTCAGAGCGCTTACAAAAAATTAATAGTATATCATAACATTTCGAAAATAAGACCTAGGATTATTCACTTTTGTTCAAAAGGGTTTTTATGATGGGCTTGTTTTCGGGGTGGGATGGTGGAAGTTTAATTTCGGAGGTTTCTATTATTGGAAGGAAAGTTGCGTTTCGGAGAGTAGATAACTAGCTGTCTAGAGGGGGAACATATTGTGTCATAAGCTACGAGCGTTGAATCCGGCTTTGGTGCATGTCGGCTTTCTTATCTCCTCAGGTGCATTCATGTACCGAGAAATAAATTTAGTCTGGCAAACGTATAGATACGAGAAATTGA
Organism: Desmophyllum pertusum; assembly: GCA_029204205.1. NCBI lineage: Eukaryota > Metazoa > Cnidaria > Anthozoa > Scleractinia > Caryophylliidae > Desmophyllum > Desmophyllum pertusum. Next base: position 1,852,685 of record MU825396.1, read on the forward strand.
TAGACTGTACCATTTAGTAACTGGACCAAATATGAGAGGAATATTGAACAGTCAAATTTACAGACGTTGAATGCAGCCATACAAACGTTTGTAAATATTGAAACCTTTGAATGCATTGTTTAACACTTTCACTCCCAGAGTCAAACATTGAGTCTATAAACGTGGTTGTTACTTTTTAGTCTGTGGATGAAACCAGAATGTGTGACCATTCAAATGAAAGCTATTGAACAGTACTTTCATGCGGTACTGTTGATTCTGCTGTACAAGGTGGTTCTAACTTTTAGGTCTGTGGATGAAACCCTAGTGTGTGACCATTCAAATGAAAGCTATTGAGCAGTACTTTCATGTGGTGCTGTTTATTATGCTGTACAAGGTGGTTCTAACTTTTAGGTCTGTGGATGAAACCCTAGTGTGTGACTATTCAAATGAAAGCTATTGAGCAGTACTTTCATGTGGTGCTGTTTATTATGCTGTACAAGGTGGTTCTAACTTTTTAGTCTGTGGATGAAACCCTAGTGTGTGACCATTCAAATGAAAGCTATTGAGCAGTACTTTCATGTGGTGCTGTTTATTATGCTGTACAAGGTGGTTCTAACTTTTAAGTCTGTGGATGAAACCCTAGTGTGTGACCATTCAAATGAAAGCTATTGAGCAGTTCTTTCAAGTGATGCTGTTTGTTTTTTATACATTTTCAAAATGAAATTCAAGATTTTTTTACTCAGTTTTGAACTTAGCACTCTTGGGAGTGAAAGGATTAAAGCAGGTTTGAAGCCGTTTTCTTTCAAACTCGGCACGATAACTCAATTTTGCATTCTCTTTCTAGTTATGATATCTGTTTTTTAAACTGGTGATTTTCTAAATACGAGATGGAAACAATGATATCAGCAAAGATCGCTCTTACCCAATTTTTGGATGCGTTGTTCCTTCCCAGAGAGATGACAGCATCAACCAGAACAGACGCAATCTCCGACACTCTGTATACCTCACCCATCCCTAAGGCTTCAAACGTGATTTGCCCTGAAACAACAACGCAACAAAAACATCACATAAATAACTACTGCCTGGTTAGCCTGAATTTCAGCCGTCTCCTCTAGTATATTGCATGCAGTTGACTGTAAGTTCCCTCATTTCACGTCAGCTACAATTAAAACAATTCTGTACCCTGTCAGTCTTTATCATGGCGATATTTCTTTGTATATCGCGTGAAAATCTTGTTTTACATTCTGCATGAATTAAGCGAAAGCAACATGACGTCACCGGACGGCATTAGCAGCCAATTGATTCAGACGTCTCTCTCGGGAGTAAGCGACAGAGGAGACGGTTGAAATTCAGGCTACTGTCTGGTTAGCTCAGTTGGTAAAGGCGCCAGACTGCAGAGCGAGAGGTCGTGGGTTCAAATCTCGTTCGGAACCACACTTAGGGTCATAAAATATCCGAGAAATAATGCACTGCCTTTCATATGACATCTGTAAGTGCTGAGACCTTCACGTAGAGTTTAACTAATTTGGGGACTTGAATTGGCCATTGTGGTCGTAACGAATTTATCCTGTCAATGAATCATTCACCAACCATAGGTTGGGTGGGTCATTAGAGATAAAAACTGGACCAACAAGCTTTTAAGCTTAAAAGCCTGGTCTCATTGTGTTGTGTTCTCGGGCCAAGACACTAAATACTCTCACAGTGCTTCTCCATCCAGAAGTATAAATGGATACCGACGAATAGACCATTTTTCGTACTTCCTTTTACCTCTGTTTCAAAACGAGTCCTGGTGCAAAACCTTTGTCATGAAAATGAGTTTAACTCCCAAATTCATTCAAACGCAAATCAAACTCGTTTTTCATTTGAATGGTTTCGCACCTGAACTCGTTTTGAAACAGAGGCAAAAGACAACTCAGAAATGGCCTATTATTGCGGAAACCTGACGAAAACGCTGGGAGGTAACCTGCGATGGACTAGCATCCCATCCATGGGGAGTAGCACTACTCCTATTCGCTTCATGTTACAGAAACTGGAGTTTAAAGCGCCGACAATGATGAGCCACTTGGCTCCTCCGATCCACTGGATTGGAACAGATTAAAAGACTAACAAAAATGCTTCCGCAGCAACGCACCAACAAAACGCTTAGCTAGATTCCTTTGTTCTTCAGTGAAAAAACTGTTGAGGTTCTTTTTTACAACATCAATGCATTCCTACAAACAAGTAAAAAAACAAAAACAAAGATCAGCACCTGCAACTATGTACAAAAGGGCCACGAATGTTTCTTCATTTCTATAGAGTACTAAAGTTATGACGTCACAAAAATTAAATTTGCGAAATTATGAAATTTGATCAGCTATTCGTAAGAAGCATGCCAAAAAACGTCCACTTGCCAAAAATTAGATCGCCTCAGGTTTTAATTTCTCCATACAAACCCTTCTAATTTTGCGTCTGTTCCTTCAGTTTAGAACAGGCGCAAAATTAAAGAGGTTTGTATGGGGCGGTACGAAACTTTGAACCTCTATATCTTCTGTTCTATTCGTGCTAACAAGTTGAACTTTGTGGCTGATTATACAGCAGCAATCTTTATCTAATGATGGGATTTCGAGGCTTGATAAAAATAGTTTGAGACGTCACACTTTACCACTCTAGATCTGTTGTAAAGTTTGTAAACGGAAAAATGTTTGAAACTGACAAACCTCGATGTAATCCACAGTGCTTGACCAAGCGCCAAGTTTTGTCTCATTGAAATACAGAGACGGAGGAGTACCACTATCAGGAACAAACAGCCATTCACTTTCCACTGTGGAAAAGTCAGCCAAAACAAGCATAAGAACAACTATGACTTTTCAATGCTTTTCAATGACGTCATCACTAAAATCAAAGTATCTAAATCTAGCGAATCACAACAACGCAAAAGAGGCAACGAACCAGGTGCAAAGCGCGGGAAAACGCGCGCAATCTAAGTCACGATTGGTCAGAGCCAATCTCGTTCCCAGAGTCCTCGTTACCCTTGTCCAGCGGTGGAGCGGCCAACAAGGACCTCTGGGATATAGTGATCCGTCTGACTTGCGCAGTAAGACCGGAAGTCCAAGAATCTTGGCGTCCGTTAGTTGAAACACGGGGACGAACACATGCGCAGTAGAGCCGGAAGTCCAAGAATCCTGTCATGACAGATCGCTTCCCCCCAGAGCTCCTTGTTGGCCGCTCCACCGCTGGACAAGGGTAACGAGGACTCTGGGAACGAGATTGGGTCAGAGCATGCACAAATTGTCTAACCAATCATAGAACTCAGCAAACGGACAGCTATTGAGTCTTAAACACAAAGCATGACGGCATATTGAGGAAAGAGAGGAAAAAATATTCAAATATATAGCTGAGTATATTCGAACGTAGCATAAGAAGAAATAAAGAAATTAAATGTACATTAACCATCCAACCTCTAGCGAAAGATCCCGTCAATCCAGTTGGACAGGAAAATTGCATGTCCGTCAATAGACCCAACTGCACCAAAACATCCATTCCTTGTTCTGAATGAAAAGAGGAATAAGCATCGCTTAGATGGCAAACTAATTCAAGTCATTTATACAGTATATGAGTAAATCATAAACAGGCTGTAACTTGCTCAGCACAAACACCTGGAAACAACTAGAGGCGACGATCCCCCCCCCCCCTCCCCCCTCCGGTTAAATCCTTACCTGTTTCTACTAGGGGAACAAAGATGTCCACGTGACCTCCTAATTCTCGTGCTGTAACACTCGTCGTCACAGTTTCCCAGAAGTGTCGCATGCTCGGCTCATTTACGGTCTCTTCTGACAGCGTTTGACCTGCAAGTAGCAGATTATTCCCGACATAAGCATACAACTGGAACAGTGGAGTATTCGCTAACATGATGCCTAGCGTCCACTGACTATCCAGATACAATCGAAGTTCCCGTAAGCGGACACCCTCGGGAAGCAGAAAAAGTATCCGCAACTGGAACTGGCCGCTTACGGGAATGTGTAAATACAGTGGAACCCCGTTAATACGGGCTAAAGAAAACTGGCCGTAATAACGGGGTGGCCGTATTAAAGGGGTTCTTTAAATAAGAAAATTACTGACTGAGCTTTTGTTCAGGCCAAAATAAAGTGGCCGTGGTAACGAGGTGGCCGTATTAACGGGGTGGCCGTAAGGCGGGGTTTCACTGTACAGAGATTGTATGAGCTAGAGTTCAAAAGGGGTTTTGTCAAGGTGGCCGACAGCAAGTAGAGCTGTCTGCTTACGAGAGTGTTCACTCAATCCTCGTGTGTCGGGAAGGTTAAACATTTTGTTATTTCCCTCCCTTTTGAAATGTTGTGCTTCTAATAACCTTACTCGCACAGGACGAACGGACGACGGACAAATTGTGGAACCCGGAAAACCTTCTGTAAAAAAAAAACGGAAAACCCGGAAAACCTTCTGCCCCCTTCCGCCGATCGCGCTCCGCGCTCGCGCCCGAACTCCCCTCCTCCCTCCCCTTTCTACGCCTGCCACGAAGGCTAAGTTTTGGACTGATCGAAAACTCTTGGAGTGCGTTTTAGAAGATTTGCCGAAAATCGCACTTGTTTAGCCACCTGACCTACGATATGAACTGATTACATTTATCGCGACGAAGCTGAGAGCGGAATGCAAGGTCGTTTTGAAACTCGTTCCCAGGGTCTCTCTTCTTCTCGCCCCTTGGAGCGGGAAAAAGAGAGACCCCTTAACGAGGTTGGGTTCGTTTTCTCAAGAATTGTGCCAGTGTTGCTGACCTTTCGCATGACGTACAGTGCCAGAATCTCCCCAGGCAAACACACCAATGCTCCTGCGAGAATTGAAAACAAACAAAAACGTCAAAAGGGATAACATACAACCGTAGGAGGATATTTTTATTTTTACTTTGTTTTATTGAGCTTCGCCTTGTCTGATACTCGGACAAGGAGAAAATAAAATACGGGATGGAAGCCATAATTTAGCATCCCCCTAAAATACCCATCTGATGTATATAACCTCCGCCCACATAACTTTTTCAAAACCGGGGTAGGGGTGGTGCAGGGGCGGGAACCCAGAAGTAAAGAGCGCGGGAAAAGAGAGAAGCGGGAAGCGGGATTCCAAGGTGGCGGGAACCAGGATAAATGTGAGAAATATTTCGCAACATTGCGTTATAATTTGCAATATAAATTTTAAGCATAGAGGCGGGGGCGGAAACCGGGAGTAAAAGGCACGGGAAACGAGAAGTTCAGACCCCCCTGTTCTCCCCCCCCTCCCCCCTCACCCACAAAATACCCATATCAAACATCATAAAATATTAATTCTCACTTGGCCTGTCTTCCCTGCAGAGCAAGTCTTAACTTTTCCATCAGTGCGTCCAGTGTTGTGCCTTCGTAGTCGTACGGGATTGCTATGACACCAAACAGCACAGCTTCTAATAACAACTAACAAATGAGGAAAAACAAAAACAAATCATGTACGAAACACAACAAGACAATATCGTGGTCAAACACTAGTAAAATCTTTCAGAAGTCGGAGATTTATTTTCGCTATCCTCAGTGTTAAAGGAGCTATGTCACGATATTTTCAGTCATTTTTGCGAAATGCAAAATCACCTTCAAATTGAAGAAAGCCTCAAAATAACAGTTTACAAAGGTAGAAAAACACCAAAGAGGTAATAATATACCAAACACGAACAAGGATGGTTGAGGATGGAGAAGATTAAGACGGATTGCGAACGGCGAACTTGACTGAAAAAATTGGCCAATTTGCACCATCCGTGACGTAGCTCCTTTAAGCCAGGCCAAACGGAAACGCAAGTAGACGCAAGTTCCAAGTCATCTCATTTTGATCGAGATCAAATTTGCGTGCAAGTAGACGCAAGTCTTTTTACCGTCTGGCTACCTAAAGGCCCGTTTACACGTGCGGTGTTTGATGCGATTTTTGTCGCGCTCTCCAAGGCAACTTTTGTCGCGCTCAAACCCTATTGCTGCACGAGAACATTAGCTCACCTCAGACGCTGGGATTTCAGACGAGATAAATATCACTGCAGGACTAGGGCTGTTTCGCAGGTCCTACAATGTACAAATAATTAAGATAACGGTTATTGATAAAAGTAACAACATCATAATGGACAATAATTGCAGAGCAAAACGATTGCAGCAAGAAGCGAGTGATCCAAAACTTCTTCTTCTGAAATATTTAGTGTCTAATAAGATTCAGTACATTCGTGATGTTTCGTTTGAAAGGTTATTTTCCATGCTAATTCGACGCTCTAGATGTCCAATACATGTAAGTGTCAGATTCAGGTTCAGATTTTTTCATTTTACAAGAAGTTCCGGAATAAAGGGGCCTGGCCTGGCCATTCTCACACCTAGTTGTCAATCAACCATCAAAGCGTAAACAGCTGACAAACAACATGCGCTTTTTGTACGACCGTTACTGGTAAAATTTGTTTAATTTTTTTCTAAGAATGTTCTGTTAAACATTAGCAAGTCATATCTTATTTTTGTGAATGATATATTTTGGTTTCATGAGATTTTAAAGCATGTTTAGTTTGCAGGACGCTTGACTCAACAACGTGCCACGACTGAAAGAGTAACAATTTGCATTTCGCACCCGAAAGGTGTGAAATGTGGGAGGTGCCATCCCTTTTATAGCGGAACTTCTTGTTTAAACTGTTTCTGTTCAAAAAGGAACTGATGGAAAAAAGCAAAGAGATCGACGAAACACGACAAATACGAATTATAAACAGAAGTAGCTAATTTTAGTACCTGCGTGTTTCTTGTTGCTAACATTGAATCATGTGCACTAGGATGAATACCACAAGTGAGGTCTTGTCTGCAAGAATAAAATCAAAGTGTGACACTTTTCTGTTAGAAGAATGAGCGGTTTCAAACGGCTTTGGATTCAGTAGGCAAGGTCGTGTTCTATTGGAACAAGAGAGGATGATTAAGAGAAGCATTCCCCTATGCATGGGTCTTTTCCAATTATAGTTTTTGAAAATCTATTTTTAATTTCAGTCCATAGCTGAGCTATTTTAAGAGCGCTACCTGATTGGTCTGTTCGAGTAACGTGATGTCGGAGCCTCGATCAGAAGGAAATAAAAATAACTTTCACAGCATGGCGCGTCAAACTATTAAATAAATGTATTTCGAAAAAATTATCATGGGGCACGGGGAATCCTTCTCTTAGACCATCCTCTCTTGGTAAAAAACTAATATATATTTGGGTTTGCTGGGCTCTAAGTGATTCAAAAAAGTCGTGCGTAGAGGTGCAGTGCATATAAAAACAGTGCATATATACTGCACATGGAAACCTTACCGTCGCACAGGTGACCTGGGGGCTGGTTTGGCCCATGATTGCTCCACCACAGACTCGTCAACTGCAAATATGAATCAACACCACGAATTACTCTACAGCCCCTGGGGTCAAATGAGGATAAGAGTTGTTGAGAGTTCAAACTCTCACTCTCGTTTTGGCCTCAAACTCTCTTGCGCTCTCAGCGTGCGACTCTCATGCGCTCTCGTCGAATTTGAACCTGCTCACATTTTTCTTGAGTCGTCGACGACTCTCGCTCTCGTTTGGCTCGAGGTGATGAGAGTCGATGAGAGTTGAAGGCATTCTCGTCCCCACAGCCCTTTCGCATCTCTTAGCCGGCGGGGCCTAGGCACGAGAAACGTTTCTCGTGCCTAGGCCCCGCCGGCTAAGAGATGCGAAAGGGCTGTGGGGACGAGAATGAGTTGAAGGAAACTCTCGTGAGAGCCATCTCTCAGCAACTTTCATCCTCGTTTGGCCCAGGCGTTAGTACAATTTTTATTTCTCTCAACCCTAACAAGGACCGACTAGAGAAGAACCACAGTTCATTAAGCCTGTTTCCAGTCTATACGCAGATTCCGGCGGAATGGTCGAAACAAACGTGCGAAAGAAAAATGAGACAGGGCTCCCTCGCTAAGTACAGTCGAAGCTCCATTCTCATCCCCAGAGTCCGCGATCCTTTTGGTCAGCAACAAGAAATCACGACCTCCGATTTTCTGAGCTTGCGCAGAGTACTCGTTTTCTCTTGACTTTTGTCCGTTCATTGTTTTAACAGCCAATCAAAACATTCGTTCTATCTGTCCCCGCCAGAGTCCGAGATTCTTGGTGCTGACCAAAAGGATCGCGGACTCTGGGGGCTCCTGTAAGCGGACACCATCGGGAAGCAGAACACATGTCAGGGTAGAAAGGAGTTGAAACGGGAAGTAAAGGTACGGGAAGCGGTGAGTTCTGAAGAACCCCTCCTCCCCCCTACACGTGGCCTCCTACGCAAAAAGGGATACACATGCTGCTTTCTCTCGCGTCGTAGAAAACCTTACATGTAGGTATAGAAAGAGACTGCTCACACTTTTACATGGATGGCAAATTACAGTGTTAACACAGTGAAAACGCATGGCAAAGAATGAGGGACACGCACGCGCGGGCTCTGGGAACTAGATTGCAAATAAACGGTAAAAAACATGTCGGACTGAATAGAGAAGCTTGTATGAAATTAAATAAATATTTTGACTTACCGCTTTATGTTCCCTTCTTTTCCACCTGTATCAATCGGATTCTGGCATTTGACACCGATGACCGTTTTCTGACACAAAAATCACCATTTTTGAAGGCTTATTCTCCACGGTAAATGCGTTTGAAGTTATGGATCTTTTCCTGACTACCAACAGTATGAACGAATAGCAATTCCGGTCAAATCACTGAAATCATCTTCGCAAAATGGATCGCAGTAATCCACAGCGCTTGAAAATTCACCCGTATCAATCGAAAGTATTACTAGTAAACAATGTCATCCACGTTGATTAAAACGATTTTCCATGAAATGTTGGATCCACCACGGTAAATTGCTTTGAAGTTTGGCTTTTTTCCAGTTCCATGTCCTAAGAACAAGCGCGGAGAAAGGCGTTTTTGCCACCTTAAGTGTAAGTCTCTTCTCTCACATCTGTAGGTTTCGTGAAAAACATTCGCCATATTGATTCTCATTTCACTTGGTAACCTCCCTTCTTTTCCCCAGGACTTTTTTGAATAAAGTTTTCCGAGTAAGACTGAGAATGAAAGGAAAATTCTGCGGAAATACAAAATACATAATTTCGGGATGGTCCGTACGATCGAGTTAACGGAGTTCATGTAGTCATTTTCACTACAAATAACAAATTATAAACAGTCAAATGATATTGTAAACGATAGACGAAAAATAATTAAGCTGTGAATAGCTTTCCGGCCTGAGAGAATCACGCTTTTGGCCGCCATAGTACTCATATTTGCCGCGCGCCATATTGGTTTCTTTGTTATTATGGAGGAAGCCGCGTACCGCTGCGCGGGCTCAAATGTCCCTCATTCTTTGCCATGATAAGCGCAGTGTTTAACATACCACCAGATTCAACAGCTAATGCCTCTGTTAGGGTCAGCTTTGAAGGATGTATGGGTTCCTTTCCTTCTTCAATTACGTTTCCATTGACATCATGAATACCACTGATCTACAAGATACAGTAAAGTTCCGAAAAGCCCCCAATTACTCACAGATGCAAATTGACCCTCGGATAACAACCCCCACCCCCCAAAATATACATGTACTGTAATAGCAATTATTGCATCATAGGCATTGCGTGCAATGGGCTACATCTACATACATGTAGCCCTCTGCGCGCATTTCATGTCTATAAAGCTAACATCATAGGCACGTAATGTGTGCAAAGGGATACGTCTACATACAACATGTAGCCCTCTGCACGCATTCCTTGCATATAAAGCTAGCATCATACATGTAGGCACGCAATGCGTGCAAAAGGCTACATATACATAGTCTTCTGCATGCATTGCGTGTCTACATGTATGACACTAGGTATGAACAAAACTTATAGGTGTTGACTCATTTTTCACTTGAAGCATCATTTAACGCATGTTGGTATGTACAGTATATTGGTCACAAAGAAACAAGGATTGGGACGAGGCTAAAGGGGAAGGGAGTGCAGAGGTCTAACTTAATACTCGCTCCAATATTCGTCATTCTGTTTTCATCTTTTAAGACAGGAGAAACCTCTACTGGCAGGTACATCAATCTGATCATTAGCACATCCAAGCAAATAACAGATTGTGTACTTAGAATACGGACGGTGTAAACCGCAGGTTGCAGGTTGCAGGTTGCAGGTTGCAGGTTGCAGGTTGCAGGTTGCAGGTTGCAGGTTGCAGGTAGCAGGTTGAAAAAAAAAATTAAAAAATTAAAAAAATAAAATTAAAATTAAAAAAATAATATTAAAAATTTAAATAATTAATAAAAATTTAAAAATAATAATAAAAATTAAACAAAAAATGTTCCTTTTGTGTAAAAAAAAGAAAAAAAAGATTATCTTGGAAGATTTAGAACTGGACTAGACTCTTAGTATGAGAATTTGAGGAACCATTTCAGATGTTCTCGTTTCCGATCTTCTGCGGAAATCTTCGGGTCAACTTCGCATATCTTCGGAAATCTTCGGGCCATTTTCGGAAATCTTCGGACATCTTCGGAAGTCTTCTGGTCAACTTTGGAATTCCGCAAGTTCTCATACTAAGAGTCCAGTCCAGTTCTAAATCTTCCAAGATAATCTTTTCTATTTCTTTTTTTTACACAAAAAGGAACATTTTTTAATCATTTTTTATTTAATTTTTATTATTATTACTTTTAAATTTTTATTAATTATTTAAATTTTTAATATTATTTTTTTAATTTTAATTTTTGATTTTTAATTTTTTAATATTTTTTTTCAACCTGCAACCTGCAACCTGCAACCTGCAACCTGCAACCTGCAACCTGCAACCTGCAACCTGCGGTTTACACCGTCCGCTTAGAATACAATAATATTACTCTGAACAATTCCTGGAATCTGAGATGAGTGGTGACTTTTTCATCTCAATGATACATCTACATGTACACCCCCAACAAGCTCAATGCTGATAACCAAAATTATAAAGGGGTAGCAGACTCATACTCAGTCGCTATTTGTGTGTTTCTGGGGTGAGAGAAGATTGGATACGTGACACCCCACGTTCTCCCCACATGCCTCAATCCACTCTCGTATCCAATCTTCTCTCGCCCCGACTGGGTACAAGGGCTATATACATGTAGTTGGAGGGCTCAATCAAGGAGTTATAATTACCTTCTCCACACTCACTTTCTCTGTACGCATGTGTGCAGGAGCTGTGTGGGACCTCCTGTGTAGAGGTCTGGTACTCAGTCCCAGTCTCTCAGTTCTCAGTTGGTCAGAGGAATGAGGCTGGTTTGGGTTGTGTTCATAAAGCAAAGCCTTTCTGGCATTCTCCAAGTCACTGGGCTGAGGATCAGTGTCCAACCAAGGCGGGCGACGTGTTTCTGGTAATACAAGGGAATAAAGAGAAACAGAAATATGACAGGGAGCTGATAGGAAGATATATCCCAGTTGAGATAAAGTAGTACCACAATTATTATACAGTAAACTCTCTCTAAGGCAGACACCAGCCACCCTTGGGACCAGGTCTACAAAATGTATGCAGACTTCGAATTCCTTTGGATTCGTCACACGCTCCTCCCCCACATGGGGGAGGAAAGATTGTGTGCTGAGCCCAAAGAGGGTCTGTGTAGGAAGCTAGATTCCAACACAGTGACATTGACCTTTTGCTCAGACCACATAGGCAAGGTGATAATTAAGATTCAAAGTCATTGTACCTTTTCTGTAGTATATAACCTCTCTGGTCTTTCTGCTCTTCTCTGATTCTTTATGTTTTCCTCTTTCTTGAGTCACTCTTGCACTGTTGTCGGCAAATTGACCATATGTTTCTGCCTTCAGAAATAAAATTTCCAAAATTGCTATTAGTAGCTGAATATGGTTAAAATATGGGCAAGTGTATATTTTATTGTTATTGATTTCAGCTAAAACAAAATACCGGTCAACTCTCTCTTTTAAACAGACACCTCTATAAAGCCGGACACCTATATCTACATGTAAGATGGACAGTTGGTGCCAGTCCTGATGGTGTCTGTCTTAGAGAGAGTTGACTGTAATAAGGAAGGGCCGAGGGCATTACCAACCTATATTGACCTTTAGCCTTTGTCAATATAGGTCGGTAATGCCCTCGGCCCATATTTGCTAACAGCCCTCCTTCTTCAAAAATCCTAGATCCGCCACTGGTTAAGCATCATTGCAAACATAAAAAACCTACCATCCTGGATGGAGCTTCCATATCAAGAGAACCAGTACACATGATGTAGTGATGTTTCCAGCAGCCGTACTCTCTACTACTTGGCGTGTACGGCAAATACCAGCCAAACCGTAAACATTTTGGCATCCAGATCACGTCTTGCTCGCTTATAAACTTCCAGTGCCATGACACTTTGGCTGCGCGACAAAGACTTCTCGGATCCAGGAAAGAAAAGATGTACGTGGATATGAACTGTGGTAAGACGGTTGTATAGTCTAAGTGGTGAATTGGAAGTTGCTTCTTGAACCAGCCTTCATTTACAAATCTCATTTGTGATTTTGTGCATTTCTTCAGGACGAAGGTGAGGAATTTCTTTCGTTGGGCATCTGTCCACATAGAGAACTGTAAATGAAAATGAAATTGTTGACCATCTTCAAATGTGTTTTATTTATGGTGTGGTTCCAGAAAATATCCATACCCACCCCAAGAAAGGTCATGGGGGGTGAGGGTTCAAAGCAAAAAACCTTCCATGACGGATATGGATATTTTCTGGAACCACACAATTCAAATTAATTTTTACATGTAACAGCTCTAGGTGGGTGTGTGTGTCTCATGATCGATGGTTATGAAAATATTAAAGTTTTATGTTCCAGTCCCTTGGATCTTTGATGGCTCATCATTATTTCAACTCTCTACAATTTCTGTAGTAGGAAGCAGCTAGGAGTATTGCTACTCTCCCACTGTGTATAGGTTATCCCAGAGGGGTGGGGTGGGGGGTCCAAAAAAAAAATACCCAAGGTATAAAGCATGTTCCATTCCAATGGATCAGAGAAGTAAGTGGTATCCCCCCCCTCCCCTCCCACCCCAATACTGATGTTGTAAAAGAAACCTTCAAATTAACCTACTAAGTTTCAATCAGATACAGTAACATGGGGTTGATAAACACCGACACACCATGAAGCATATGCCTCGGTTTAATACAGATATGTGATTTATAAATTAGACCTTGTCCTTAGCAGCGGTTTGCAAAATTATTTTTCCATCTCAATATTTTGTGCATGCCTTACCCAGTGTCCGATCAGATCCAAACGTTCAACAAAAATCTAAAAGAAACAGAACAGGGACAACAATAAACTTGAAATCAAACTGTGAAATATGCCATAACACAAAGACTGCAAATTGGTTGTTTAAACACTCCATTAGCTAAACAACCGTAAAATTTCAATTGCAAGTACAAAAAGCTTTGCGAAGCTGTATTACCTGACTGTTTGAAGCACTGTTTAAAACTGGCGTCCAAGCACTATAGTGTGTTTTGTATTTATCTGTGTGGAATCCATGCTCGATCACGGAGGGTGAAATTCGCGGTTTTGTATTTCCTCGCGCGCCAACTAATTCGTTCTGTGTCGCGATGGCCTCGCTTTTTCGCGATTTCTTGTAATTTGCTGAAGTTGGCCGTGCAGTTCGCGGTGTACCTCCTGACATCGCTGATTATTCCTTCGATATTGTCGAGCTTTCGCGAGAAGATAACAGTTTTTCAGAACTGTTTATAAAAGCGCGCACATTTCCAATCGGCGTCCCGGAGTTGTCAAGGAAAGTGACACGATCCTTAGCCTACCCTAGAGGGGAAGTATTGGCAGCTGGTCGCGTTCGGCCGACTCAAAGATTTAATAGAAGTACTTAGTAACTAAAATGAAGTGAAAAGCAAAAATCGACCTCATAAATTAATTGTTCTGTTCTAGCTTGCGGCCTTGGGGAAGAAGAAAAACAACCAGTATTCAAACTTGTGGAGAGGAGCCCCAACACAGCCCCACTCCCCACTTCGTTGTTCCTATTTGATTACATTGATGCTGAAAAACCCACTTAGGGAGCTTCGATAAAGTATGTATGTAAAGTATGTATGGGGTATTATGGCTTCATTCGTCAAGAGGCAGAAGAGAGCTTTTGAAAGCGACCTGGAAAATCGTGACAATTTTCATGAATTTTGATAGTGCGACTGAAAAGGTAATAGTTCAGTGACCTGTTGTAAATATTGGGCTTCCTGTGCACACTTAGCGAAGAGACTGGATCCTAGAGATGAGTTTTATTTGCCGACGCTTTTCATCTTCATGCCTTCTTCACTGCGAACAGTAAAGACACGATGAGGAGAAGTTATGTCCTCGACAGGGCGGGGATTCGGTCAGTCAGGCGACCAAAACTTTGACGGTAAGAGAGCTATTATTCTCACTTAACGGTTCGACTTCAGTAGAGGCCACGGTTCTTCGCTGTTTGCGATAATGTGCGCTGTTTTTGTTTCCAGGTGGTCGACCAAGTAAATTTTTGTACGCAGGAAAAAACAAAAAGCTTGATCCTTGGGGCACCAGCGACAACGATCATGATGATGGCATAGAGCTTGCTCTACAGCCTAAAAACAAGCTTCTAAAAACTAAAGATACCCGTAGTTCGCCAGGTAATAAGTGGTTGTAATGATTCTGTTTACTGTTTGTAAGCGGAGCGCTAAAATAGTTACTGATTTCGCAATTTTTCGGCATCAATTTTCACAGGTTGCGAACTGGACGATGTGTGGAGTATACGCAAAAACGTCCAGGTCACTCAAGCAAGCAAGAAAGGAACGGTATTAAACACAACCAAATCTACACCTTCATATTATTCAAGGCATGGAGGTTTGAGCGGTAGGTACTTCTAAAACAGTATTGATCGTAATTAACTCCTAAGTAATCTCGACGGTTCTTCATTTCTCTTGAGAAATGATAATTTCAGGGTTTAGCGCTCGTTGTCAATGAGCTTTTTGTTCTCGCCGTAAGCTCAAATTGCGCTATTGTTTCAGTGTACTTGTGTTTACAAGACAGTTCTTACAAGCTTAGTAACTTCACTTTTTCAAAATTTTTATATTTTCAAGGGACAGGAGATGCAAATAGTTCGATCTTGAACAAAGGACACGATGACGACTTTCTTGGTTCAAGCAGTGGTAAGAATATTATTGTTTTCATTTCTTGTGGTGTTTTTGTACGTTTTGTTCGACAGCGATATTTTGGTGGCGGTTTTAATTTTATTGGCCTTGTACGAGAAACCATTTTATCGCCGGCTGTGTGAAAGTCGTTTCATGTTAATTAGTGATATATGTCGTATACAAATTCACCTGCCGTTAGTAAATAATTTTTGGCAAAATTTGGTGACCATGGACGCTGAAACTATTACATGTAACAACTGTTCTGTTTACTTTGGAAACTAAGGAATGTAAACTTAAATTTTCTAAAGGCAACATTGTGTATCAGCTTAGGATTAATTTACAAGTTGAATGATGTCTTCTATATTTCTGATAACTTGGTACTGTCTTGTAAATTTATTAAATTCAGGATTGTAGCAAATATTTCTGCACTTGTGTCTGTGAACAAAATAATTTATTCAGGACAATTTTTTTCACAAATTCCAAGCAGGTTTATTTTGATATTATTAAATGCAATAATTATGCCGTGCTTGAATCTGATTGGTTACTTTACATGTATAATAATTGTCATTTGGCACATTTCCACTGTGTAAAATCTTGGGTATCAGATTCAGGTTGTTAATTATTTTCTGTCAATCAAAAATATAACATACATGTAACCTGAAACTTATAATAATATTATTATGAAATAAAAAATATACTTCACACACTGTGAATAATAGATTCCAAATAGATTCCATTTGGCCATGGGTCTGTTCAGTTATAGATCAATGGTTAATATGTTGGATGGTCTGGGTTCAAGCGGGCCAGGGTCATTGTGTTGTGTTCTTGGACAAGACACTTTCACAGTGCCTCTAGCTCCACCTCAGAGTATAAATGGGTACCGGCAACGAAATGCTGGAGGTAATCTGTGATAGACTAGCATCCCACCTAGGGGGAATAACAATACTTCTAGCCGGCTTCGTGCTACAGAAACCAGGATAAGTTCCGGCAGTGTGGGCCAGTTTGGCCCAAATGAGGCTACCTAATAAATACACTGTCAACAGAACTCCAAACCCCTATCCCTGCTACCCTTACCTCTAAATGTACCTTTCTGAGTTCCTGCAAGTCGCATATTTCTACCATAGTTGTTACCCCCAAGTGACTTTTAGGAGTTTAAGAATGAATTTTTTAGCACTAGAAGAGTGCCTGTTCTTTGTGACAATTTCAGCAAAGATGGTACTAATATAACAATGGGCGTCTTAATAATGGTGCACTGCATACATATTACCGATCACCAATTGATGGGTCTTTTATTTATTCTTTCAGATCACAAATCATGGAGTATTCCAAGTCGAGGAAACTTTTCATATTCAGACAAACCCAAGTTCGGAGGCACTCATGGTACGTCACCACTGAGTCAACCTGATGACTTTCTAGACACAAGAAACTCCCCAAGCACAGATGAATTTGATATAGTCCACAAGAAAAATCTCTTGAACAGTAAACTTCGGATGGCTGGAGGTATGATCTGTGAATAATGACATATTAATTTTTTAGTACCAATCATTAATCACGTAGATCTTAACCCTTTCACTCCCAAGAGTGCTAAGTTCAAAACTGAGGAAGAGTCTTCAGTTGATTTTAATTTTGCAAAATTGTCAAAAACAAACAGCACCACTTAACTTGAAAGTACTGTTCAATAGCTTTCATTTGAATGGTCACACATTAGTATAGGGTTTCATCCACAGACTCAAAAGGTACACTCCACATTTATTGACTCAAGGTTTGACTCTGAGAGGGAAATGGTTATTATATACCGGAAGTATTTTCTTAACCCTTTCACTCCCATGGGAAATACCGTATTTTTCTAAAATGGTAACTATAGACCCAAAGACCACAAGTAATATACCATTTGAAAGGTATTGTTTGGGGTATATCATAAAGCACCCCAACAGACATACAGGAAGTCAGAGATTGGATTGAAGAGTGTCCAAAATGAAAAAAGAAAAACGTTCAAAAATATCTTATTCCTTGCATATATTGAGTATACCCCTAAGCAATAGCTTAATTTGCAGCTATTGGTGTGTGGGTTGTTATCAGATATTAACTTGACCTTAAAAGTGTAAGAGGCAAAAGTTGAAGGGGTGGTTAATCAAGTCTAATATAGGAGGGGGTATGATTTTATGCTTCCAATGTGCAGATCTCACCAAGATCTTTTTGGTGTCCAAATTTCATGCAAATGGATCCAATATCGAGCTTGTAATAGCATCGTGTGCCATATGGCACTATTGGGAGTGAAAGGGTTAAAGGGACACTGTCCCGGCGTATTTGCTCAAAACTGTTATAAATGCACGAAATGGTCCCTAAATCTATGAAATAAGAACTTAATAAACTCTAACTAAATGATAAAAAGCAATTTCTTCAAGAAATTCTATACTGCAACAAAATTTTTGAAACATTTCAAAGATTTCCGAGCCAAATTTGAAACTTTGAAAACTGACATCCTGACAGTTTTCAAAAATCCATATTGCAATCCATTTCCATCCTCGCTGTCGTTTGTCATCCTCACTTCCTAATGGGTTCCTGTCATTTGCCGAGTGCTATTCTACAGAATCAAAACATTATTGTTCAACTTCTTATGATCTAGATATGTTTCTGAGCTTCCCAAAATCATGCTAAAATCAGGACAGTGTCCCTTTAATTGACTGTGAAAGGTGTGGGAGGCACATTACTGCATTGGACCCTGGATGGAGTTGTCTGGGTTCAAGCCCTTATTCAGGCCGGGTCATTAATTATGTTGTGTTCTTTGGCAAGACGCTTCACTCTAACTTGCAAATTGTTGGGAAATCTGACAAAATTGCTGGGAGGTACTGTAACCTGCAATGGGCTAGTGTCCTATCCCAACCATGGGGAGTATAAATAATTGACTAGGAATATAATAATACATGTATTATTATATTCCTACTCCTAGTCACTAGCCACTTTAGTTTTTAATTAGTGTCCCCTAAATTACTGTAATGTTGTAGTTGTATCTATAGACTAAATTGAGACACCCAAATAAAGGTTTCCGTTTGTTCATTCATTCATCTAGTGAAACAGTGACTCACTTAAGAGAAGCAATCCCCCATACATGGGTCTCTTCCTATAACTTTAACATAGTGGTGCAAAACTACTCAATAAATTATCATGGGGCACGGGGAATCCTTAGACTGTTCACAGTCCCTCTATTTTTTTTTTTTTGCGCTGAAATCGTCGCACTCAGCTCCACGATCGATCGTGACAGCACAACGATTTCAGCGCAAAAAATAGAGGGACTGTGAACAGTCTAGCGAATCCTTCCCTAATATCAACTTCAGCCTTTTGTGAATGTGCTGGTAATCTTAACCCTTTCACTCCCAGAGTCAAACCTTGGGTCAATAATGTGGTTGTAACTTTTGAGTCTGTGGATGAAACCCTAGTGTTTGACCATTCAAATGAAAGCTATTGAGCAGTACTTTCAGGTGGTGCTGTTTGTTTTTGACAATTTTGCAAAATGAAATTCAAGATTTTTTACTCAGTTTTGAACTTAGCACTCTTGGGAGTGAAAGGGTTAATTATGTTGCTATAATTTAACTTGCAGCTCCTCAAATCTCAAGCAGAGAAATGTCAGCTAGAACACGGCGTGCGAAGAAGATGCATGATGCTCACCTCAGATCAATGGGTTTAGCTCAATATACTCCAAGTGATGACGTGACACAAAACAATGATGATGACTTCCTGTAAATTCAGCATCCGAGGCCATCAGCAAGAACATTAATGTATTTATGAAAATGTAATATAGTTTGTGAAGAAAATTGTAATTGTTACAAATTACTGTACATGTATTTGATAAGCAGAATTAGGTGTGATATCATAAACAATAATTTAGTGTGAACTCAAGATTTTTTTAACTTTTTTTTTACAAAATACTGTGACAGGCATAGTCGTTGACTTAGTCAGCATCTACTAAACGACTGTGTAGGTGTAGATAGTGTAGTTTGTATAGGACAAGGCTTGTCACATGCAGTTTTTCTAAGGACTCACAACTCAATTGAGAGAAAAAAGTGCCAGGTTTTGGTAAAGCATAATCATGCATTATTTAGGGCTATGCAAAGATTGTCTGATTCTTTCATGTATTTCCAAGTCAGTACCCTGCAGGCAGATTATCCTTTTACTACCTGGCCTGTGCACAGTCTCTTATAGTGGGGTATCTTCTAGTCCTGGTGAGTCCGCGCTTGGCTCGCACCACTCACCAATTTTCTTTTTACCCTATACCCCACTATGGAGCCTGTTAACAGGCCTGCCTACTGATGCTTAGTACTGTGGAACCCTGTTAATCCGACCACCAACGGGCCAGCAAAATCTGGTCGTATTAACGGGGTGGTCGTATTAAAGGGGTTCTTAAATAAGAAAATGACTAAGAGAACTTCAGTTCGGGACAAAAGAAAGTGGTCGTATTAACGAGGTGGTCGTATTAACGAGGTGGTCGTAAGGTGGGGTTCCACTGTAATTTCCAATTCTTTGAGTACCATTGATCATAGTTTCTTAAATACATCGTGGTCATTAATATTTTTTTATGATTTTATGTGCATATTTGGTAACAATAATTATTCGTTCATTCGCTCTAGAATCCACATCATGGTTAAAGCATATTTAATTTATTTTAATTTTTAAATGTAGTACAGTGTAGAGGCATCAAAACAGAATGTACATAATCAGAAAGCCGTTAGCCCCACATTTCATTTACTGGTACATACTGTAGTATTTAATTTTGCACAAAATTAATGCAAGTGTAAGTAGTTAATTTAACAAGACTTTTATTAAGGGTGTGAAAGATGGACAATAAATACAATGTCTGTATTATTCGGTATTAGAGTATAGACTGGACTCTGCACGCGTTCTGATTGGTTAAAAAAGCCATGTTTTTATCAGACTGACAATATAGACTGAAAGCTGTGCGCGCTCTGATTGGTTAAAAAAAGCCATGTTTTATCGTTTCGCGCGCGTTAACTCTATGAAACCTGACTCGTCCCCAGTCGTCTCTCTTGTCTCCTGTTAATATTAACGAGAAGAGAAGTCCTTTGTTGGGAGTCGCAAGTCGCGGGGATCACCACTTGCGCTCCCCTCGGCCGCGCTAAATATTAACAGGAGATAAGAGAGACGACTGGGGACGAGTCAGCTATGAAACCATGTATTATACTCTGGTAGAAGCTTATCACCTATTCTAGGTGATAAGCTTCAACCTCGTTCCCAGGGTCTCTGGAGGGAAGAAGAGAGACCCTGGGAACATTCTGTTAAAGAATAACCTCTGTGATACGAACACCTACAATACCGGAAACGACCGCAGATAGAAAAATTTATATAAATTCCAACTAATACAGAAAAAGCTCAAAACCCCCGTAAAAAACCTAACACCTCTCTAATACAGACACTTCGCTCCGTACCTGGTAGACTCGATTACCAGCCGCTGTTCGGGATCTTCTCTTCTCGGGGCGAGCCAACGTACCTGGGGGGTCCGTATTAGAGAGATAACCGCTTTTCGCCCGATTCCCCGTTCCCGGCTTCAACTCCTCGTTCTCCTTCATTCCCCGTTCGCTCTTTTAAGCCAGGGCCAAACGAGGATGAGAGTAGCTGAGAGTTGGCTCTCGTGAGAGTTTCCTTCAACTCTCATGGACTCTCATCACCTCGAGCCAAACGAGAGCGAGCGTCGTCGACGACTCTCAAGAAAAATTTGAACAGGTTCAAATTCGATGAGAGCGCATGAGTAGCCTGCGGAACAGGCGTTATTTTTTTGCGTTTTTAGGCGAGCGCGAGGCGAGCGTGGAGCGCGAGGCGAGCGTGGAGCGCGAGTCACGCGCGACGGCGCGTCCTTCCCGTCGCGCGTGACTCGCGCTCCACGCTCGCCTCGCGCTCGCCTAAAAAACGCAAAAAAATAACGCCTGTTCCGCAGGCTACGCATGAGAGTTTCAGTCCAAACGAGAGTGGGAGTTTCCCGGGGGCGGGTACTCCCTGAAATTTTTGGTGGGAGTGTGGGGTGCGCTTCTTGAAACCCTTACCCTATTTCAGACCAAAATATGTGATTTTCCATACCCAATGTCAGCTATCCAGGAATGGGTTCCATTTGCGTAAACATTTTACATGACTTCAGCTATACATGACTTCAGCTACCCAGGAATGGGTTCCGAGTTTCGTCTAAAAGCCAAACCAAATTCCAGGCCAGAGTACACAAAACATACCCTATTTCAGACCAAAATGGTCAAAATCTATACCCTATTTCAGACCAAAACGGCTCAAAAACCATACCCTTTGGCGTCGCACATACCTATGGGGAGTTTGGATTCTCATCCACTCTGGGAGGAGGAGCCGATACCTCCATGTTCGTGTGCGGATCGGACCCAGGGCTTCAGATTATATTATTTGATCGGTTGTTATGGTGATTTACCAACCCTTTAATAATTCCAAGACTAATAATACCGTTTTTTGTTACCCTCCAAATCTTTTGTTTCCTTTTGTATGGTTTGGGCCTAATGGACTAGCTAGTATTGTTTGTTTCACAGGTAAAATTACTCTGATTATCATAAGGGGCTCCTGGCCTGGGTGAATGCGCAAACAAAAAATCGTCAAAATATTTAGCGAAAGCCATCTCCATAAATATTTTTCGTTTCCCATCGCCCGACAGACCCAATTTTTTCAAAAAGTAAAAAATCTGATTCATTGCCTGCGCCATTTTCTCGGGTGTCTCCAAGTTTAATATGCTTTAGTCACTCTAACATCTAAATCCGCCCTCATACTGACGTCTTCGAACACCTTTTAGAGTGATATCGGCTCGTTGCAAAATGGTGTGGTAACGGGGAAGATATTATCACGGTTTATATCAGACTTTAGTTTGTGACTGTTTATATCAGATCAGTTATCAGCGCTCCAAACATACAATTTTTTATATACCTATCTGATTGAGTGCTACGCAGCAACAAACAATGTTTTGTACTATTGAAGATATTAATGTTTCAATATTTGTTTTCTCGGCTTCATTGTTTTTAACCGACCGACCGACCGACCCACTACTTTCACAAGAGAGAGGGCGATGGGAAACGAAACATTTTATGGGGACGGCCCGAAACTTTAAAAAATATTTTAAACAAATGCGCAGAGATTTTTCCTCTTTTTTGAGCATCCTAGATACCTGTTTTCCAGATTTGTGATCATTTGCATAACAAAGTAAGTTATCTAAAGGTGATTTTCCCCAAGATTGTGACAATTGCAATCAGTCCATGCAAAAATCATAAAGATATAAATCTCGCTAACTTGTAGCGAAAATGGTGCAATTTGGATAAAATGCATGGGCCATGAAATCAGGACACACTGAGTTCAGCACTGGTCGACGTTTTGTTGAAAGTTGTTGGTCGTTGTTTTGGAGCGGGGACAGTTTCAGAACAGGAACACAACACACATTTGAACGAAGGTTTGCTTTATAATCATGGCTGTTTCTTTGATAAATTCAACACTTTCGACAAGTGTCGAGTCAAGTGAACAGCAAACGAGCCACGCGCCAGTCAGCGCTGGACTTCTTATTGGCTTGATTATCATCGATTTCATCTTTGGTACCATGACCATTGTAGGGAACTTCTGTCTCTTCGTTACAATTTACCGCGATACCTGCCGATGCTTGCGTACTCCGTCTGTATTCCTCATCGCAAACCTTTCAATTGCGGATTTTTTCATGGGATTTGTCAACTACCTACGAGCCGTTGAGATGATCTATATCTACTGTGGTTTAAGATACCGTCCCATACTTAACATCGCACAATATTTCGTCGGAGGTGTGTCGATTCTCGTTGCAGTCTCAACGCTCATGGCTATGTCGTACAGTCGATATATTGCTATTATACGACCACTTCAATACCCTCAAAGGGTTACAAACGCTAGAGCGAAGATCGCCATTGCTGTAATTTGGATCAACGCATTAGTCATGTCTGTCCTTCCACTTGCGGATGTAAAGAAGGCGAATTTTTTTACTGGTCTACTGTTACTCTCATTTCGTGGTCCCGTCAATTGTTTTAACGGCAGTTTTATGTGAAGATATACAAGACGGTTGCTCTTCAAAGACAGGAACTTAAAGATGTTCGAGCAAGTCTGACAGTGGCCAACAGAAGACGACAGTTGGAAGGGGAGAACAGGATGGTCACAACATTTCTTCTGATCCTCGTAATCTTCTATCTCTCATTCGTACCCTACTTTATCAAAGTACATATTTTATATTTTTGTCCGTGCCGAAACTCGTATGCGTACAATGTGTACCATTTTTTGTCGAACGAATTTCTCTCGGTGAGTTCTATGGTCGATCCCTTCCTCTATGGATGGAGACTTGGAAAATTAAACCGTTCTTTTCGTTTGTGCTTTTTTCGACAACGGAAAAGTAGAAAGGTCACGATAAAGGCGAGGAATAGAACAACTAACCACGATAAAATGTCAAAACGCAAAGAAGCTTGTGGGCCGGTCGTGTGTTTAAACGTTAAAAATACAGTACGTTCAACTTGATAAAAACATCAGCTTTTTTTAAAGGCAGTTTTCATAGATTTTAGCAAAACACAAGGTCATTGTCGGCTAATGCATGGAGAGATTAATCATCACGTTTGTTTTTCCCGCGAACAGCAAAATAACGATTTTGCAGTCTGCCGCTTCTACGCGAAAGTGAGTAGTTTGTCGTGAAAGTGGGAATCATATAGATGTTATTGAACTAGCGTGAGGTCCGTATTGGGAAAATATTGGTGGAGTTCTTTTTTGCAAGTTTATGGACCGAGCCGAAGGCGAGGTCCATAAACTTGCAAAAAAAGAACGAGACCAATATTTCCCAATACGGACCGAACAAGCTAGTTCAATAAAGTTTTTATTATAATGGCTTTTTTAAAAACTTGCTGATAAATTAATGCAACCATTCTCGGCTAACGCGCGCGCGCCAAAGCTAAGCATAGTCTTGCATTTTTCAGGCCACTTTGCGAAAAGTTTAACCGAAATTGTCCGCCAGACACGAGGAAACATGTTTCTACTTAATAGAAAACAATTTTGCAAAATACGGTCCGTATGACCAAAATATCGGTCCGTATTGCAAAATACGGACCGCTCAGGGAACCAATCAGAATGTTCCTTTTCGTCGTGGACCAGTTTGCCATATAATAAATGGATTTATTTAACGATTTGAGGAAAAGTAAAGAGACTCGACTGCAAGCTGGTCGACGTATGCAGTTTGCCTTAGAACGTGCTGCTTAATCTTTCTAATGTAAATATTTGTAAACGTTTTGCTTTAGGTCTAAAATTCACTTGTTGGTCTGTAGCTAGCATCGATCGTATACTTCTTGACTTTTGTAACACGGGTATTACACAGTTTTGCAAACTTTGGAGTACCTATGTTTTATTTTGCTTTCACATCCAACTAACGAGCTCAAAGTCGAAAGGATTCAAGATGAGCGTTTGGAGTTTTAATTGTTGGAGCTATTTAACAACACAACAAAACTAAGATTTAAACAAGTTGTGGTTTATTAGCTTTTATTTATTGATTAAGACCTCAAGGGTCCCAGCAACAATACATCATTTAATTTCTTAATATATATTTGCTATTTTCGTTTATTGTTACATGTGTACAGCAAACAAATTAATGCAATCAGGCTTTGTTACTTTTATTAATAATTGTTTTCTTGGGAAAGTACCAAGAGATTTCAATTTCAATTCTCCTTACTGATTCGCATACATTTCTTTCAATAGAAGTAGTTCTGAGAATTTGTTGATATATCGAGACAAGAGAGGATGACCTAAGAGAGAAGCATTCCCGTGCCCCATGATAATTTTTTGAAATCTAAAAATAGTTTCGCGCCATGCTGTGAAAGTTATTTTTATTTCCTTCCGATCGAGGCTCCGACATCACGTTACTCGAACTGACCAATCAGGTAGCGCTCTTAAAATAGCTCGGTTAAAATAAATTTCAAAAAATTATCATTGGAAGAGACCCATGTATGGGGGAATGCTTCTCTTAGATCACCCTCTCTTGATATTTACCTAGTCTATGATTTTCTTGACAATAAATTGATATTGAAATATTAAAATTCATTTCGACTTTCATTGGCAATTTCAATGTTCTTCTATAAAATAAATAATAATAACCAACTCTTCTACAAGAATTGTTTGCATTGATACTCTGTAACTATTTTTTTTTTTTGTCAAAAAATATGTAAATAAAACATTTTAAAAATGCGATTTTAGCTTTCCACTCTAAAAATATATATATAATTTATGTAAAACAATTGATTAAAAAAATAGATTTGAAAATTCTACCTAACTTACATTTATTTTCTGATAAAAAAATATTGAAGCACGTAAAACTATATGCAAAAGCGCAAAAACGGTACAAGCGGATAAAAATTGCCTTGCACACAATAATATTCCTAAGACTTACTCCTGAGGAAATGTTATCATGTTAAATAACATTTCAAAATTGGGAGAACTTTGTTGACGTACGTCAGTGATCTCATCATTAGTCAGCCTAGTACCCAGGCGTTCCCTTCCCGCTTACTCGATTTGGGATTTGGCGCGAAATTTCATGACGCCGGCACGCAAACCCGTTCCCAGGTCCTTACGTGTACTTCGCGCTCGCTCGAGAGAGAAAGAGAACGACTAGGGGCTAGGCTTATCATTACTATCAATTTCTAGAAAATTAAATTTGGATACGATAAATCGATAGCGACTGTGTCATTTAGAAACTATAGCAAATATGAGAGGAACACGATGAATATTGAGCGAGATAAAACGTCAAATTTACATGTTTGCATGGCTGTGGCAACTCTTGCCATACAAACGTCTGTAAAAATTGAAACTTTTGTCTATGAATACTTCGTCTGAAGCAGATTTCGACCGATTTCCTTTGAAACGTGGCACGACAGCTAAATTTTGCATAATGTTTTCCAGTTATGATCTGAAAACAAGGAAAACAAGGATCATCCCACAGGTACGTTTGGGAGAAACAGGTACATTGTATGTTAGCCCAGATTTAAGACACTGTCATTAGTTAAACCGAAACCGAAGCTCGAACCTGAGCGTAAAGTGACCATACTACTGCAGGAAAAACTGCAGTCTTGAGTTTGAGCAGAAGCTTATCACCTATAAGCTTCTGGTTTGGGCGATCATGTGAAATCCAGTGGTTTTACATTGCGGAAAACTGCGCACTTCGACAGATCTGTGCTAATCAAAAGCGATCTCCTCTCTGGAACTGAATCTGTGAAAGACAAACCGTAAAAAGATTTAAAAAAAATTAATTTAAAGAACTCAGTATTCCGTTACTTAAAGAATCGTAGCAAAAACGGGAACTCGTCAAAATCGCTTCAAACCGGCCAAAGAACCACAGAAACTGGAGTACAATACAACTAGGGGAAGTCATTTTTATTCCATAAAAAATATACATTTCAGGCAACCAAAATGTATTCGTTGCATTCCCATACAAAACCTTATAATTATTGTTTCGATTTCATACATGGTACTGTCACAACGTGAGCTTGGTGCCTGTGCTAACACAATGAATCACAAATTTGGTGGTGTTAACTCTGACTCGTACCCAGTCCTCTCTTATGACAAAATTGTTAGACGCGGACGACTGGAGACGAGTCAGCTGCAAACTCACCTGAGTCCGGCGTAAGAGCTCCTTCTCCAAAGAAATCTAAGAAATTTAAAACACAATCTTAGTAAAGTGTGTATCAACAGCTCCTAAGTGCAACATTTAAAGTCGAACATACAAGGTAAACTACAGTGGAATTTCGATTTCTCGAGCCTCCAAGGGAAACGAAAATTGGTTCGAGAAATCGGGAAGTTCGAAATATCGGGGGTAAAATTACAGTGAAACAAGTCCAAGGGAAACGACTTTTGGTTCGAGTTATCGGGGTTTTTGACAAATTGAGGGTTCGAGAAATCGGTATTCCACTTTATTATATAGACACGAATGTTTTACTGGAAAATAGACCACTCGTAAAATTCATACGAAACTACATCCGGGACCCGAGTGGCGTATTTTCCATATCCTCACTAGTGAGGATATCGATGACGTCATTTCCCGCTTTTGCATGGCTTTTTGTGCAAAGCTGCCAAACTCCGGCTGAAAATGGCGAGCGATAGATTCGTGAAATTCACTGAAGCCGACATGAAATCGTTCACAGAGGAGTAGGAAAATGTTAACACGAAGAAGAAAACTTCATATGATTAAAATTATTCAAGGAGTTCCTTGCAAGTGAAGACGAAAGGAGAGAAATTCGGAAAGTCCAGCCACCGAGCTGCAAGAGTTCGCGATAAAGTTTGTGCTTTTGTCTTTTGTCTATATAATAAAAAGAACATTACACGGTGGCTTGAAGATATGAATTTTATTTTCTCGTGTTAAAAACAATATTTTACTCACTCGCTGCGCTCGTTCGTAAAATATTGTTTTTACCACTCGAAAATAAAATTCATATCTTCGCGCCGCCGTGTAATATCCTCTATGTATTGTTCGTTTGTGTCTGGTGCTCTAAGGATACGTGTGTTGTTTAGCAATGTCTATAGCGATGTTTCTCGTTACGTCACCTATTGTTATTAATGTGCCAACCAGAAAACTATTGGCTGTTGAAACAAAGAGTTATTTTGTTTAATGGTTGGCAAATTTGAATAACAAAACAAATTTGACGTAATGTTAATCAACAGTGAACACTCCTATGACGAATTCGTGCCTTCATTCAATTCTTGATGATGGAATTCTCACTGAAATTTTGCTACTTTATAGACAAACTAGCAAACAGATTTTACAAATATAAGCTTTCATACATGTGAACATGCCGTTCGCAAGCTAACTATATACTTATACCAAGAAGACATTGTCAATCTTCTCGCAAACTGGGCCCCAGCTCTCTCGCGGCTTCGCCACTAACGAGTTTTGCCCTCGCGCGCCAACAAAACCGCTTCGCAGGCTATTGACAGCGCTGAAAATGTAACTGCACAAAATTAAATGTTATCATATACTTTACCATGATCGACAGAAAGACTCTGATAGTAATCAATCTGCTGTTGTTTGATAAGTTCAGTGAAATACTAAAAACAGAAAAAAACATGTGATGATACATTTACACAATACAATACAAAACAGCTGAGATGTTACTAAGCATGCGGTGGAACAAATTATTCTAAACTTGAACATTACTTCATTTGACGGCCGAGAATCAACTCGAAACATTCCATATTGATGACGTAGCTCTACAGAGATCCGCGTGTAGTGTCTCTGATTGGCTGTTATTCGGTTTTGAACTTTCGCGCGCAAGCAACAACCAATCAGAGACACTACACGGATCTCTGTAGAGCTACGTCACATCAGTATGGCATTTTTCAGGTCGAATCTCAGAGGTCTCTCGAGCGGGGGAAGAATTGAACGCGCGAAGAGACACGTTTGTTCACTCTGGCTACACCAAATCGTGTTGTTTATCTGAAATTCAAATCACCCACCTTCCCTACCCTGGGGCAAAACATCGTTCAAATTCCATACTATTGAGACAAATGCACCAAGACTTTCGCTAAGAAGTTGTAGCTGAGAAAGAATCTGACTTCTTGAAAGTGACGACCAGTCACCCAAAACATCACAAAGTAACAACCCTAACAGGTACAGTGTATAGAACTGTACTAACAATGATTGTACTGAAACTGCTCTTTGGTTTACCTGAACGATTTTGGCATCAGAAAAATGTACCCCAAGTCTACTTAAAATTTCAGATCCATCCTAAGAACAAAGGAAAAGGTAAGAATAACGTTATGTTCATTAAAGGGGCAGTGTCACGGGGATTTGATGTCATTTCAAAAACCAAAAAACGTTTTTGTATTTACAGAAAACTAAAAATAATGGTCAAATTTTGTTATAAATTACCATCCTAGTGTACTAAAATAAAACCGTCAATAAGTGCCTCTGGCCATAGAAACTGGGTCGGAATGGATCGTAATTTGAAAACATGTTAGGCTAACAGTTTTTCAATTTCTCGCATTTTCGTTTCCAAAATGCATTAGAACAGACCATAATTTGTTCCTCTTTTAAGAATTTGGTTGATTTCTTTTTCTTGGTGTTCTAGAATTATTTTGTAAATAAAAAAGGTACCGAAGCACAGTTTTGACCAAAAAAGGTCAAAATCCCCGTGACACTGCCCCTTTAACAAACAATATTTTGCAATATTTACTTGTAATTCTTTTTGTGAACTAGTAACACTCAGATATCACGTGTTGGTTAATTTGGAACAGAAGATTTAATTGTTTAGACGTTTTTATTGCGTTTGCGTAAACTTTTAAATACGACATTAATTTCATCCTATATCTATAATAGTATTTGATCTTAGTGTTTGTTATTTTTATTTGAACGTTTTATGGGTGCGTGTGGAATAAATTTTAATCAATAATTAGTATTACTATCTTAGAGCGGGTTTCAATAGCCCTTTTCACGGTTAACTTGCGATATTTGCATAACAATACACTTGAACATAGAAGCGAGGCAATTTCGGGCACAAGCTGCAAAACATCGTGTTTTTCTCGAACTCCTTCAACTCTTTTAGTATAAAAACAGTTTTAAAATGTAGAAGAGCTACAATTCTTTTAGTTCACGTTGTTTTTAGAAAAAAATGTAAAACGACTTTTCTCTATTAATAAAGAGTAGACTCGCATAAGCAACAGGGAGATCGGATTACGATCTTTACGGCAAACTTTAACTAAAATAGTTGCATATTTAGTTGTTCTCCGTTTTAAAACTATTTTTATGCTAACATAGTTTAAGGAGCTCAAGAAAATCACGATGTTTTACAGCTTGTGCCCGAAATTGCCTCGCTTCTATGTTTAGCTGTATTGTTATGCAAATATTTCAGGTTAACCGTGAAAAGGGCTATTGAGTGTTGAAAGTAATCGCTGAATTGCTTTGATTTTGCTTTACTACGCTCTGTGATTGGCTTAAAATCTCGTGCCACTTTCTCAACCAATCAGATGGAAAATCAAAACCAATCGTGACTTGGTCACACGCGTTTTCCCGCACTTGGCGTCCGTTCGTGTTTTTGCTTGGAGTTTTCATTGGTTCATTGTGTTGTTTACGTTTGTTGTGATTGGCCATTGTAATTGCTTTGGTTTTGGTTTTACGACACTCAGCTGAAAACCACTCTAATGCAAGTAACCGGTTTAACTTGTCTTACCCCATGAATCTCTACAGCAACTCCTGGGTCTGATCGCTGATTACTGAAAATGTAAATACAATGGGATGATAAAGGTTAAGTTGAAATTGTTTAGAGACACAACTAACTTAACCAAATTCTGAGCAATTGGTCAAAAAAGCCCGACAACTGAACTAAAAAACCCTCAAAATTTATTAAAGAACTCAAAAAGTTGAAAATGAAAGACAAATACCTCTTGCAGCAGCACCACTGGAGACCACCAAGGCAATACGCATAGTAATACACATACGCCTTATTTGCCAGCTCCAAGAAAACACTAAAACAAACATGTTGAAAAATAGTTGAGTGTCAGTGAGTCAAGGATCAACCTCGTCCCCAGGGCCATCTCCGCTTTCAAGATGGCGGGTGGGCGCGAAGACGACCCTGGCGAACAGCAGGTCACGTGTCTCCAAAAATATTGGAGATTTTGATTGTTTCAAAATGGCGGCGGGCTCGCGATTGGCTAATCTTGTGGTCACGTGACCTGCTGTTCGCCAGGGTCTTTGCCATTTTGAACGCCGAGAATTTTGAACGCTGAGACTCTGGGGACGAGGTTGACACTGAACGAAAGAGCTTTTTTTGTTATTTATGTATGGCAGACATAGCCTTGAGTATTTCAGTGTGAATAATACATCGTTTAAAGTGTTAAAAAGGTATTTAAAAAAAAGATTTGGACAAAGTGCAAAACGTAACAAAAATAAAGCTTTATTTCTACTGTTTATAAAAGATAAATACCTATGAACAAATGCCACTAGCGCTGCATTTGACTGAAAAGAAAACAAAAACATTATTACACTCATATCGCATCGTATCAAAATAACAACTGTCATATTTTATACTTTTAAATTATAATTCTAGTCTAGCCATTCAAATGAAAGCTATTGAGCAGTACGTTCGTGTCTAATTTGTAAGTCCGTGGACTGAAACCGTTAACCCTAGTGTGGTATTGCTTGCCTTTCAGAATTTTGCAAAATGAAATGTGACATGTTATTTTAACTTGAACATGACTTTCCTTGGGAAGGAAAGGGTTAAATGTAATAATATTACGCCAGATTTGCAGCCTGCGTAGCAAGCTCTCTGGATAGCTTGCTACGCAGGCTAGCAGATTTGAGTTGTTACTTACCGGCCACTGATTGACACAATTGCACAATGAACGGAGATAATGTCCCTGTAGAAAAACAGTTCATATTTTAGCAGTGATAGTGTAAATATGAGAATGTCCTATTAGAGCGGCTTTGAGACGCAAGTAATCCGGAATTGCCAATCGCGACTTGGTCACACGCGTTTTCCCGCGCTTGGTGACGTGTATTTGCTTCAAGTTCTCATTGGTTCGTTTTGCTATTTACGTTTGTTGTGATTACGTTTGTTGGTT
This sequence comes from Desmophyllum pertusum, assembly GCA_029204205.1. Classification (NCBI taxonomy): domain Eukaryota; kingdom Metazoa; phylum Cnidaria; class Anthozoa; order Scleractinia; family Caryophylliidae; genus Desmophyllum; species Desmophyllum pertusum. Next base: position 1,884,381 of record MU825396.1, read on the forward strand.
TTGGTTATACGACACTCACATGAAAACCGCTCTATAGTGTTGCTCTTTTGCATTATCACTTACTACGACATCAACAGCTGCAATAGTTGGGAAAGGTAGAAATCTGACTACAATCAAAGTTTGGAAAATAAAATAATTTTGTAGTTAACATTTCTTTGTATATGCATGGAAGGATCGTTCCAGATTTACTGCCAACAAGTACATGGTCTACAATTTGGTAAAGCTGGTTCATGTTAAATAAGCACTTAATGGAGGAAATGGTTTTCTTGCCGGCTGAGCTTGCGAAAGAGGCAAGAAATGAGGTTCTCACACACTGAATGGGGGGCTGGGTACGAGACAGGATATCAGGTATCACGCTTGAACACGTGATCCAGTTTTTGACTAACAGCTTTCCCACCCTCCCAGCCCTCTGCACGTTTTTTCGTTTGACATAGGTATATATAATATAGGTGGGTCAGTGAGTCTTTACAATGAAATAAATTCCATATCTCCGCATGCATATATGTCACTGTGATATTTCTCAGTGGTAAAACTCCTTGTACAGAAGTCATTCCTTAAAGTGAATGATTATTTACTGGTAAGCGAACTAAACCCAACAAACCTTATACTGTGGCGTCACAATGAGATCTTTTCAAAATCCAGCACAGAAACAAACCTCTGAAAAGTACGAGAAAGGAAAAAAAATTATAATAATCATGGACGTTCTTATGAAACACGTGCAACGTATGTCTCTATGCGTTTCACAATGATTATACTAAATAAATTCCATGGAGAAAACAGACTGATTGTAAAATCGTTAAGAACTAAAATCTTAAAAAGAGTTGTCTACAATTGAAAGTCAATTAAGTTCGTTTAAAACTGGAGAAATGTGTTAATTTCTTTTTATGCCAAACAAGGGTTTTGAATTCGTTGTAGTTTATGAAGTTGGTGAAATACAGAAATCGGGCAATAGTAATTACATCTTTCTCTACCTTAACAGATTTGGGGACCATGTTGAAGTGCTTATTCTTTGCAAGCCCAGCAAGTTTCAACCTGTTTGTGAAAACATTGCAAAATCAGCGCTGAATCAAATACAATAAAGGAGTTACATGTGACATATTACAACCACACGACTATTACTCTATTCATATTGGTCTTGCTTGTCAGTTAATTCATCTTTTCAAAATCGTTTTTTTTGTTAAAAATATCTCAACGGACAGAATTTGTTTAAAAAGTTTGTAAATTATCGTATCTAAATGCTGCAAAATGCCTCATATTCAGCTGCTGTCAAGCACACATAACATCAAACAACACGTGTTGTACTTGCCATGCAAGATCAGCAATCTGCAGTGGCTTGGTTCTCCAAGGATCCACGGCCTTTCCATGACTGAACAGAAATAAGATTAAATACATTATTAAAGTCATGTCACTAAAAAACGTATTTCCCTGAAAACTAGGGCTTGAAATAAAAAAAACTTGTAATCCGAAATATTCTCACAACGGTAAATAAATTTTGACCTACACTTCCATTTTGAAGTGCGAAAGATGGAACCCTCTACTATATGCTAGCGTTAACGTATACTTGTTTTTACAGACAAGTTTGTCGTTCTATTTTATCAGATAAACAAACCTCATGTTTTCAGGTACAAACATCCACAAAGCAGAAATGACAATTCGCACATCCCTGATGAAGTAAATACAGTGATACATGTACTACCAGTAAAATAAAATACAAAATAAAGTGCATTTTTAAATGCATTTTATTAATATTTAAAAGTACAGTAAAAACCTGCGTATAAGAAACTATGGATTAAGAACCTGCAGGCTGCAATTTGGCAAATTAAACCCCCAATATACAAGGACCACTTCAGCCTGACAAATGAAGCAGGTTCCTATTTGGAAAAATTAGTAAAACTCAGAAAACACAGGCTTAATTAGACCGAAATGTGCTTTGGAGGTCCATAATCACAATGTACAGGTCTGGACTAATTTATTAATAATTAGGCCTGAAGATCAATGTTTTACTATAATGGATACACCCATGTTGAATTACTTTTATGGCCAGCATGCAGCATGCAGCATGCAGCATGCAGCATGCAGCATGCAGCATGCAGCAAGCAGTATTTACCCTGTCAAAAATAAGAACCTATTTAAGAACCTAAACAGCCAAATCAGATTCAGTAAAATATTGCGAACATTAAAAGCATTAGCCTAAGGGTCTTGTACCTTGATTTTTTTGTACGATTTACAGAATTACTTTAACTCAGATAAAGAAACTCCAGATTCAATACTCATTTCAGATTTGAGGAGTAAACGTTTGCTCATTGACTCATGAATGATCAAGTTTAATCTAAGTATAATCCCACACATGCACGCATTGCGGACCTATTCTTGCGATATATAAACAATAGCCTCCATTTGGCGAGGAAATATGCTCGGATATTTGTCCGCGGACATTATCTGTTCCGAGAAGCGAACAGTATTCCGAGAGCGAAGCTCGAGGGAAACTGTGAGCTTCGAGGAACAGTTTATGTCCAAGGACAAATATCCGAGCATATTTTTGAAGCCAAATGGAGGCTATTGTAGTTATTATCTTTCAAATATTTTTTCACAAGGCCGCTCTGTTTGCCGTGGAAGATCTCGGTCGGCCAAGCTGTTAAACATCAAAATAATTCTGTTGGCGTTCAAAAATATTTCTAGTCTGTTCAAAACAATCAGTTTTATTTAATTTAGCAATTTATTTGAGACGAAAACTGAACCTGCGAACGTGAAACGCAAATTTTCAAAACTGGGGAATATCACTTGGGGAATATCACCCGGATATTCCCCAGTTTTGGCTGCGTCACGTGACATGTTTTCGCGCGCGCGAGAAAAAAATTTGATGGATTATAAGTGTCGATCAGTCACACAGGTCAGTAATATTCATAGCTTTGTTTGTAAGGTCAAAATCTGGTGCGTTTAATTTTCGCGAATCTTTAACGAATTAACGAAAATAAAAGGCGTTAAGGTACATATATTTCTCTTTAACAAACACTAATTATTTCTCATACTTCTAACAAGCTGAAAAATCACCATGACAACCATTTCTTTCCACACATATTGACAAAAACTAATCCTAGCAGTATGCGGGATGTTTGTCACTCTTGAACCTAGTTATATGGCCTTAGCTCCCACGAGTCTCCTGTAGCTCAGTGGTAGAGCGTCCGACCGGTGTGCGGAAGGTCATAGGTTCGACTCCTGTTGGGGGAACTCGGATTTTTTTTCGAATAGCTTATGTCACTGACTGATAAACTTCTTTCTCATATTTCTGCCAAGCTGAAAATACCTTTCATTCCCAGGTTCAGCAAGGACTACAACTGGTCTTCCACAAAGAAGAGCGTACAGCAAATGAACACCACAACTCAAGTTATTCCTCAACAACAGTACATTCGAACCTGATACGGCAGGATTGAAACACAGCAATATAAATATTCCATGATAACTCATCAGCCTTGTACTTATCATGTTGTATAAAACAATAATTGTTGGTGATGATTATTTTACCACCAAAGATAATAATTTCTACCTAATATAAGATAAAAAGAAATAACACGAAAAACATACCTGTGTATGTTTCCAATGGTTGGGAAACTTCTTCTGCAAAGCATCTAAGTCGAATTTTTTCTGGTCTGTGAGAAACCACAACTTTTGAGCAAACTTTCTACTCTTAAATAAATTGAGTCAACACTTCAATAAATTCTTAAGGTGTGGAAACTTTAACCAATATGATCGACATGAGCCTTGTTCAATTAGGATTGTTTTAATTTTTTGTGCGTGTGTTTTTCCGTGAATGAACTATTTCTTGTTTATAATCTAGAGCAGTACTCAAATGACTTTCTAATGTAATAATATTATTACTGTGTTTGTTTTGGTTTGTATTAAAAACTGGACGTTTTACACTTATATATTATGCAATCAAGAGAGGATGATCTAAGAGAAGGATTCCCATTCCATGCTAATTTTTGAAATCTATTAATAGTTTCACGCCGTGCTGAAGAAGTCATTTTTATTTCCTTCCAATTGAGGCTCCAACAAATATCATAGATCAGCTATGGGCTGAAAAGTTACATCAGATTTCAAGAAAATTATCATTGGAAAAGACCCATGTAGGAGGGAATGCTTCTCTTAGATCATCCCCTCTTGACTTGTTTATACATTCAGGTGCGAAATCTGAAACAATCACGAAGCAAAAGGGTCAATCTGGCATAGCCTGTGTCACATCCGTCATCTCCCCCCTCCAGGAACAATCTCGATTTTTTTTTAGGGAGGAGGCAGATGAACACAGGCTAATCTGGCATTGTATTTAAACATGGTTTAGACAGGGTTTAACAAAACCATGGCCTAACTCGACTTTAAACTGGCCAACCTAAATGTGTTAACGACATTTTATAGTATCCCGTGTTTAGAAGGTGTATAACACAGACAGAAAAAGAATTAGCTACTTAGACTGACCTTCTTATAAGTGGATTTAGACCTCATGAAATTCTCTTAAACCACGACTTAACTTAGGTACATGTACTTCGTTTAAATATTCAGCCCTTTAGGTTTAAACAGTTGGTCCAAAGGAACATTTAAACACGCAAGGCCGGGTTGTTCAAAGGACAATTAAGCTAATCCAGGATTAGGGCATATTTTGATTTCAATTTTGTAACTTTTCAGTTAGGTTTTCTGTTTATATTTTTTGTCCTTCTGTTTTGGCTTTGAATCTTAAACTTTACAAAACATCAACAGAGAAAAACACTTTTATACAAGTGAAATTAAAAAACCCTGTTAGACTTTTAATCCTGGATTAGCGTTAATTGGCTTTTGAACAACCAGGCCCTGGTTCAGAAAAATCTCTGTCTTTCTAACCTCAAGTTGTAAAGCAGTCTTCTTTGAAGTAGTTTGTCTTCTACACTTGGCGAAGAACTTCCCGAACCTTCTATGCTTTTCGCTCTCTTGTATAAATGCCTTACAACTGTACTTCTTGTATTCCTATTGGGAACGTCCAGCGCATTGATATTTGGAATCCTTTCAGGTTTAGATGACGTTAATGGACTTGGAATTTTATTCTGCAAAAGAGGATAATCTACTTTTCTCCTGTGGTGCTTGTGGTGGTATCTTGAACTTGCATAGCCAGAGGAGGCCAGCGACAGACTCTCTAAACTTAAACTCTTTCCCCTGAATTGAGTATAATGCGTGCTAACGTTTGTTTCATAAGCTGCACTTGTTTGTCGATTAAAACGGGACCCGTTGTAGTCTGACAGGGCATCCTCGTCCATGAAGGCATAGTCGGCTAAAGACAACTTTAATCTTGCAGCAGTGAGAGTCGTATCTGAATGCGTTGACATCACATCACTGTTTTCTGTTCTGGGCGAATCAGAGCTGCTACAACTCAGAGTTTCCATTCTTTCCGTGCCTCCTTGTAGATCAGCGTGAAATGAACAGCTGTGAAAGCAAGGGATTAATTTAAGGTGTTCAGTAAATATCCACTACTTTTCACCGACACTGAGGTGAATAAATTATTGTTTTAGTATACATGTATAACACACAAGTGAATAGCAGCCCAGTTATTTTATTTTGTGACAAATTGGGTAAACACTCTGGGAACTGGGAGGCCATTTTGTTTTTGCTCGGAGGTGAATACAGCCTGCCTGGCAAACGTAGAAAGGGGAGGGATGCTCCCTTTCTACGCCTGCCACACAGGCTAAGGTGAATATCAAAGGATATCCAGAGTTTGAGTAGCCAATCAGAGCGCGCGAATAGCACTATTTACTTGTGTGGTATATATACAAAGAGGTTATTCAGCGGAAAGTTGTGTAATACGGCTGGGTATTTTTACGAGTCAGTTTTTATTTTTTCGAGCCTTCAGGAGGACTAAAGACCCGTTGAATACGGTCTCATATTTGCTCTCGTCTTTGTGCGTATTCGCACTCTAAAATGCTATGTTGTATAATAAATGTACATATCTGCTGGAAGGAGGAATGCAGTTGGCAGTCAGTATTAAGCCAATTGCATGCTAACATTAGTACACAACATGTGAAGACTCACGGTGGTGTTCCTGATATCGACTTTCAAATTAATGTAAATTTGTTCAAATCTGTTCAGTCCTTTTAATATCTCCCCAATTCAAACCGCTTTTCATAATTTTTTCCATTTTTTTGTGATTTTGCTTGTACCTGTCCTTTTAATTCTTTTTTCTTTTGTTATATTTGTCTTTATCTGATCGTGTGATATTGTAATGTTAAACAACGTAAGCTCTCTAGATGAGCATCTGGTCTTAGAGCAAATGTTGAGACGAAATATTGTTTAAATAAAAAAATAATAAAAAAAGACTCACGATGGTGCAAACGGTGAAAGAATTCCATCACTTGACCTGGAAGACCCGAGTACAAACTCGTCCTCGACACAAGACTGAAATGATTCCAAGCTGTACAAGCTTCCTAAGCTACCAAACTGAAATCAAACATAAACGAGAACTAATTATTACAACAAAAACAAGATTATACTGCATACATCTTCATTCGAATTTGGTTCTTTGTCCAAGACCTGTTAGAAGAAACATGTAGTGACAGTCACATCAATGAAAGCTAAGGCATTTCTTGTAGCTGTAGTCGTTATCTATTTAATAAAATTTTAATCATATAACGGGTGCTCTGATTGGTTGTGTTGTCGTTTTCCATCACTCTTCAGGCTATGTGAACATGGCTATGACGTATCATTGCATTTTTTTTGGCTTCATTTTATGAAAAGGCATGCACCATTTTCTATTTTTTTAAGAAGTACAATAAAGTTTTTTTGAGAACTGATGATGATGACAGTAAAATTTTGCCACGTTTTACCATTTTTAAACGTAAACTTAAAACCTTACTTATTTGTAATCGTTTTAGCTTTTTTTTACTTGTAATTAGTTATTGTTTTCTTTTAAGTTTTTACAGTATCTTTTTAGAATATTTTGTATGTAATTAGTGCCTTTGAATCACTGAGAAAAGGCACTATAGAAATCTATTATTAATTATTATTAATTATTTTCCGCTGTCAGTTTTCCAACAAAGTTTAATCGAAACTGGATGCCTTCAATGAGAAAACCACCTAAAATCATTCAAGGTGAATAAACTTTGAACAGTGAAACGAAAAATACATTATTAAATAGTTTGCTGCCATATTAGTTTAACAGGCAAGCCAACAAAGGCTGGAATAGATCATGATAGCGAAATAGTGACTGCTTAGTTACAAGAACTTTCTATATCACTGACCTACGAAACTTCGTCTGGTGGGCAACTTGTCCATTTTAAATTATTGAAAAATATTGTTATTACAGCGCGGACACTCTACACACATTTTGTACTTATTTTGTATTTTTTTCTGAAAAAAATACAAAATAAGTCAAAATAAAGTCAAAATAAAGACAAAATAAAGCCAAAGCATTCACGGTTCGAGTGTCCGCGCTGTAAAGTATGTTAATTAAATATGAAAAGCTCATACAGACGACTTTCTTGTGAGGCATTCTTGACTTGGAGGGTTTGAAGAGGAGCTGTTATTCCAATGGTCGCTCATACACTTCCTTGTATTACACAGAGTGAAGGAAAAATGAATAAGGGGGCTTCATTTCGGACATCGTTGGCCTAATCAGCATGCTACACTAACAGTTAAAGCAGGTACTAAGTGGTGTTGTCACCTCGTGCCAGGTTGGGACTTACAATCACGTAGTGTTCCACTGTTTGGGGAGCTGGTTATGTTTTATATGCCAGCAACCAGACCACAGCCAAGGTGAGAGACTTGATCTCTCTTCCCCCCCCCCCCCCCCCCCCCCCCCCACATGAAAACGTGTGAGCAATGAGCATGTACGTGAAGAACAATAATTATTCAACCTCATGCTAAACAACATGTGGGCTCGACCCTCTGTGTAACATACTGGAACCCAGCCCCCAACATGTAACCTCCATTAACAATTCAGGCTTGGTTTCCATAATAAATACAACTCAGAAAGCAAAACATAATTTAAGAGTACAATACAAATTTTTAGTCTCTGGAATAACGACCTACCTGTAAGGTCTTGTGGTAATTAGGATATCAATAGTACAGTACAGCTCAGAGATAAGCAAACAACTCACATGCATTTTACGTGCAATTTACTGAGTTAAGGACCCGGGGGGGGGGGGGGGGGGGGGGGGGGGGGGGGGGGGGTATTCAGACCAAAATATGTGATTTTCTATACACTATTTCAGACCTGAACCAAAAATCGATACCCTATTTCAGACCTAACAAATTAGTACACGTGTCTAATACATGACTTCAGCTACCCAGGAATGGGTTCCATTTGCGCAAACATTTGAAAAGGGCTTCAAATTCCCCGATGTTATGGAAATAAACCAGTTTCGTCTAAAAGCCAAACCAAATTCCAGACCAGAGTGCACAAAACATACCCTATTTCAGACCAAAATGGTCAAAATCTATACCCTATTTCAGACCAAAATGGCTCAAAAACCATACCCTTTGGGGCGGCATATACCTATATAGATTGATAAGGAGTACCCCCCCCCCCCCCCCCCCCTGGGGGGTTAAGGACAACATTATTTTATTAACTAGCTAGTCCCCTATCAATTCCCTCGGAAGAGAGAATCAATGAACTTACATGTCAATGTTGCGAAGAACATTGCACACTACACTCCGGCCAATTGTCAGAAGAGAAGGAAAACGCTCTGGAGTAAGAGGGAGACAAAAATTATAACATTACATGACAACTATAAAAGATTCTTACATGTGGTACATTGCAATTTTTTTATTACTTGCTGGAACCATGATGATTTATACAATGTACTTGTAAACTAGCACAGTGGAATCCCGATTTCTCGAACCCTCTATGTCTCAAACATCCCGATAACTCGAACCAAAAGTCATTTCCCTGGATTTGTTTCATTGTAATTTTACCCCCGATAAAAAAAATTTTATATCGAACTCTCGATTTCTCGAACAAATTTTCGATTCCCTTGGACGTTCGAGACATCGCGATTCCACTGTATTGTCTTAGGTACGAAAGAAAGAAACATAGAGACACTTATAATATTCATTGATTCATTTGGTTCTTTCGTTCGTCCGTCCGTTCGTCCGTCCTTTATTGTCACAAGAATAAAGAAAATCATCACTGCCTTGTTGTATCATCAAACTCTCAGAGCTAATATTAAAAGCAATGTATGTCAATCAGTAAGGAGAGTTGCTATTTTGAGCTTACCAAGATGACTTGTCTCCGTCTGTTCTATCAACAGTGCAGCTGTTTCTCTGCTGTAATGCTACACACGCATGTACAAGGAAATGAGGCAGTTATTAATACGTCAACGCTTGTGCTTAATAGACCAATTTCGATATATTAATATTCTAACTTGGCTCCGAGGCTTAGGGGAATAAAACAAAAGAAATCGACAATAAATCACATTGAGGTTGAGGGTAGCCTGATTCTCAGACGGTCCGACTCGGGCTAAATTTTTTTTTACGCCCACTTCAAGATGGCGGCCATTTACATTTTGTATTTTTTGAAGTGACTAAATATTTTTTCGGGTTTATTAACAGTTTAGAATTTGAATTTAGACAACGTTTTACTGTTTGGGGTTAAAAAGTGGTTTAAATTTTGATGTTAAGTAGCGATTTTATGATTCGTTCGTAGTAAACCGGTTATTATTGGTCAGTTTTGACGTATGTTACGGGAGCACGTTATTGCCTTAAAAATTAGTGTTTCGGGCAGCTAGCGGCTCGATTGTGTTGTGCTAGGGAATAAGGTTATTGTGGGTTAGAATCAACTCAATTCATGAATTGTGTTCCCTTTTTTGTGGAAAAGTCTTAACGCCGCCATCTTGCCGCCATCTTGAAGTGGGCGTAAAAAAAAAATTGCCCGACTCGGTCCCCCACTCCCTCACTCCCCGTCTGATATACCTTGTGCGAGATCGTGTATTTGACGTCATCGTACGCATTGTATACGAGGAGCCAATAACAACGCTCGTAAGAAATGGACCGTGGAAAGGTAAACACGCGAGTTTTCCACTGAAAGAACTTCTTCGTCGATCTATAAACTTCTACGCCGAAGAAAGCTGAATTGTCTCCCAGAATTGTCTCAATCTAATTTCATTCAATATTTGATCTGTGCAACATTACTCGAAACCACCGATAGAATAGCAGATTTTGGACGTTCGCAATGGGATTTGCGAGGAACCATTTGCAAGATTCCGTGGGGAGATTTGCAGACGACGAACCAACTCAGGACTCACAGTAAGCTTACAGTACGCTTATATATGCAAAAAGAAATGTTTCCCGAAGAAATGTCGTCAAATCTTAAAACTCTCGAACGGGAGTAATAGCCGAAATTTCCAGAAATGCTGTCGTTCGAAGAAGTCTTCGAATGAAGCGCGGGTTTAATTGTTTTGAGTCAACCCGCGATCAAGCACAGTCCTTGGCGTATTAAAACTTCTCAAGTTAATTCAAAGCCCACCAAGAAAACTATATTTCCATTATCAGCCTCGACACTAAATGTGACAAGCCTCCCTCCTTATGTTGGATCAAGTGACAAGACCTTCTCTAGTGGTGCGCGCTTTTCCGACCAACAATCGCCGGAACAACAAATGGACATATTAATTATTTATTTAAGTTTATATCTTACTGTAATTTATTCCGTAGTTCATTTAATTAATTGTAATTAGTGCAGACTTAAGGCGCGATCAAACGGTCACAACATTTGTCACAACATTCTCCTGAGAACATTCTCACAACATTTGTTGTGAGCCAATGTTGAGACCGTTTGACCACCCCTCTCAACAATGTTGTGACAACATTTCTTTTCTTGAAATGTTGAGAGGTTGTTGTGGCCGTTTGACCGGGACAACATGTCACAACAGATGTTGTGAGAATGTTGTGACCGTTTGATCGGGCCTTTATGTCTTGCCAATTGTATCTGCTAACCTGCTTTATCAAATAAACTATGTATATTATATGCCCTTGTGTCAGTTGTGTACGGGTTTGTTGACAAGTTCTAACGAAAATGTTCTTTAAAATTCGATACAGTAACTTTTGACCTTTTTATAGAGGAAAGAAATAAGAATTATACCTCTAATGGATATCAGTTTAGTCTTGATTTTTTTAAATAAGCAGTGTCCCTAAATTTACTGTTTACAGTTGGAGTACACCACATAGTAAAAGATTATCTTTTTGTTAAAAAAGGTAACCCTGAATATCCGTTCGATTGAGTCGATATTCCAATTTCGGAATACACGGAATGTATTCCAAGTTATTAGTCTGAAGTGTCAGCCGCCTCCTCACTCCAACCCCCCGTGGGGCCAGGGTCCTTCTCGCCTGGCCCCACGGAGCGGACTATTGCAGAGACTTGTCCTATGAACAGTTCACATAAGGGGACCAGCACAATTTGAGGGAACGTCGGGCACAGGTCCCCAAGACTAGTCCTTCAATTATTCAAACCAGTTTGAATTTATGGGACAAGTCGTACAGATCAATGTTTCTCATAGGCTCGATTACCAGCAGGAACGAAGACCGGACTCAAGAGAGCGGCGGAAATCGAGCCTATGTTTCTCACCACAACTATATTAATTTTTTTGACGAAAATGGGTAATTAACACAAAGGGACTTGTCCCCTGTTGCAGGCACTAGTCCCAGGGACATGTCCTCTCGTGTGTGCCGACCATTACCATTACCTCCCACTACATCAAATGAAAATGGCGGATATGCTCAAAAGGGGGTAGGGGGATTGGGCAGGTGGGCTCCAAATTTTTTTTTAGCTCTTTGTACCTCACATTTCTTGCTCCAATAAGGGCAAGGGAGAGGTCTAAAAAGTTTTGGCCCTTGAGGCGTTTCAGTTTTCAACAAAAAAAGGGGCAGATCCGCAACTCATAACAATAATGTAGAATATAGAAAAGTACATGTACACAACCTAAACTACAACATATGCATACATGCACAATGTAGTGATGAGCAGCTTGCCCATTCACTTTTTCTCACTCCAGATCAGATGACATCAGACCATGTGAGGATCAGGCAAATAAGAAGTAAAAATGCAAATAATGTTTATACTGGCATTTATTTTTTCAGCCTATTTCTTTCTCTTTTTGTATATAAATAAGTAAGCCTATAAGTTTACACAGATAGGGACCAGATATTACATAAACAATAATGAAATAAAAATAAACACTCACCAATGGCTTATACAGTGCGCTTTATCTACAACGACTACTATAAGCTTAAATTATGTTTGTAAATGTCCGAAGACAACATATAATTTTCTCCACCGAAAAAAAACACTCCGTTCTCGATCTTTGTATTTACGGCCTTGTCATCCCCTGTTAATCCAGCTGTGATTCCCAGAGTCTGTTAGGAATTGGTTTGATCTGCCATAAGGCTAACCAACGGCGAAATGACTATAAGCTTACATGTAATTATTGCATTGGCTTCGCAGTATAGTATTAAAAGTCGAATGTTTTTGCGTGAACGAACGGAGCCATCTGGAACACAAAAGACTTTCCAAATCCCGTTGGCAAGTTCAACAGCTCGTCATTTTTGGTGATAAAAGCTTTTAAAGCCTTTTCCTGTTCAGGAAATAGTTTAGCCACATCAAAAAGGGACAAGCTTTCTTTAAAACATCGTCCACATCGTCCGCCATCTTGGATTTGTCTGAGCTCGCATAGTCACATTCCTTAAATTCCTGACTTCTGCGAAAGTGTAACATTCGCTCTGATTGGTGGAACTTCACAATGGACGATGACGTCAAATACACGATCTCGCACAAGGTATATCAGACGGGGAGTGAGGAGTGGGGGACCGAGTCGGACCGTCTGAGAATCAGGCTAGGTTGAGGGATGAATAAATCATTTCTTTTGTTTTATTCCCCTAAGCCTCGGAGTCAAGTTAGAATATTAATATATCGAAATTGGTCTATTAACATACAGTATATTAAATTTTAAACACCACTTTAAATAACGTGAATGGAAGGGGGAAATCATTCAAAAGAAAGCAAACTAACACGATAGGCACAAAGAAAAACTTTTTTGATGAAAACAGGAACGAAATATTTAAGAACCGAGAAAAAAAGGTATTAGGAGCGAAAAATATTTCATATTATGTGAGTTACGAAGGAGGAGGAACTTGAAGTCTTGTAAAAGATTGAGTTTAATTAACGATTAGAATATGCAGAAACGGTTGTTGTTAAATTGGTTTTCGCGTTACATGTAATTTCCTATAATACGGTAGTTTTCTAGCACAACAAAATTAATATTCTACATAACTATTGGAAATAATTATGCCAGTGATATTTTAGTTGTAAATTATAATAAACACATTCAAATTACCGGTGTTGGTGTTGTGACTGAGGGGGGGGGGGGGGGGGGCAAGGAAGCTACATGGACAACATTACACAGGGCTGCAAATAATTTTTTTTTCTTGAAAGGACATGTGTCCGACTAAGAAAAATTTTGGTCGGACAAAACAAAAATGAGGTCGGACATCATATTACAGTATTGCTTGATAAGCGAACCTGCTAATTTAACGCGTTGTCATCGAAGAGTAAACTACATGTAGTTTGCATTTAGAATAAAACTTGTTGGCGTTTACGTAGCCTCCTCGCGTTTACGTTGGAAGGCAAAAAAATTGTCCGGACATTGTGTCCGACCACAGTTTGGATTGCATCGGACATAAGCAAATTTTGGTCGGTCATTGTCCGATGACCGACTGTTATTTGCAGCCCTGATTACATATTGCAATATTTTGCTTAACTCAGTTTTAAACAGTACAGACTGTCAGTGTAGTTTGTCATTTACCTTCAAGATGTTTCGTAATCTGTTAAGCCCCTCCTTTGCTCCCCACTCACACAGGTCGTGCAAATGTCTGAAAACCAAACAAGAATACATGTAAAGTGGACATTATCATTAGGATATCAGTCAACTCTAAGACAGACACCACTGGGACCTAACTGTCCATCCTAGGGCTAGAGTTGGGTGTCCACCTTAGAGAGTTGAGGTAACCTGACACTGTACAGTGGAACCCCGATTTAACCAAGTGCCAGGGACTGGGGAAATTGGTTCGTTAAATCGGGGTTTCATTAAATCGAGAACCCCGATATATATAACGAATTTGTTGAAAACTGACCAAAAACTTCGTTAAATCGGGGTATAGTTAATAATTTATAGAACTGATTAAAGACAAAGATGATAAAGCCGATTAGATGGCCACGACAGTACTATTTTTAGCAACATGTATGACTGTAATGGACTGCTGACAACTTTCTTAGAGAATTAAAATATTTTACAGCAGTCGATTATTCATCTTCTGTGGCGTGAAGACATTTATTCGTTATATCGGGGTAAATTTTACATTCCGACTTCTAGAATGTGTTCGTTATATCGGGTATTTCGTTAAATCGGGGTTCGTTAAATCGGGGATCTTTGACATACATTTTATTGTAATTCTGGCCGGGCTGAATAAATTTGTGCGTTAAATCGGGGACTTCGTTAAATCGGGGTTCGTTAAATCGGGGTTTCACTGTACTAGTAATTCCGATGGTCTGACGGAGATAGAGTTACAGAACCTATGTACAGTAAATACAACACGTCTGTTCATGGTTGGTTAAGTACAAGTTGCAAACTGGATTTCGCTAGCAGTGAGTGAAGTAAACACTAGCGGAGCCTATTATAGCTGAAGAGGTACAGTATATAAATAAATAGTACGAGAAATACATAATTTGATATGTTATTAGCTGACTTACCGTAACTGTTTAATGCCGTTAAGATAAGATGGTAAACAAGACCTGGGCTTTACCTGAAAGATAATGTTAACTTATGAATTTAAACTGACACAATTTATACATTACCAAGCATTTATAAGTAAAAGGTACTATCCGAGAGAGTCTCCGAACCTGCATATAGATTACACAAAAAGAAAGACTTTAGAGACAATATTTATGATCCAAAAAAGATAGTTAGAATCATGACCTTTGCAAAATACAATGAAGAATCCAAGCCACTATTCCTATCTCGTAATATTCTTAATATATATGAGCTAAATACGTACCATATAGCAATCTTTATGTACTCGTACTTTAATGACAATCTGCCAAGTTATTTTAATAATTATTTTACATTAAATGAAAACATACATAGACATAAAACCCGTTCAGCTTCCAATATATATATTGATTACAGAAGGACAAACTATGGGAAATTTTCATTAAAATATAGGGGAGCAGAAATTTGGAATAAGTTACCGAAGGATCTGAAAATATCAAAATCGTATAATTCTTTTAAAAAAATCAACAAAAATTCATGTGCAAAATCAAATGTATTCTTAAATTATAATTAGTTCTAAGACAACAAACCCGTGTTAGAGTTAGATTAAGAAATTACATCCATCTGCTGTATTTATATTAGTTTACTGAAAAATGGGGATCTTCTTAGAAAAGCTCAGTAGAGCTTGCTAAGATCTCCTGCCATAATATGTTATCTAGCAGAAATACTTCTATTTATGTAAATGAAATATAATGGACAAATAAAAAAATAAAAATAAAAAATAAAAAGAGACAAAGGAATCTACAGGAAATACACTAGTGTAGAAAGATATAGTGAAGTATAGTACAGGACTGGTATGTTGTTTTATCAGCAAATCAACAGCTTGAGTTCCCTGTGATTAAAGTTTTCCTTTATGATCCGTATCCAGACATAATAATAGCAGCTCTACTTACAGGCACTTCTTTATTTCCTTTTAGAAGATCTTTCATATCTGGGAGTGAAAAAGCTGCAAAACAAATTAAAATATTGTCATTTTTTTTAGTATTAAAAGCTTACCAGGTAATTAAATATTTTGTATTATTATTTTATGAAAATAAAATTTTTACAAAGCTTTTCTCAGCCACCCCTATTCACTAGCTAATTTTAAGAGACTGGCTCAATTAAAAGCATAATATTACATTATGTTTTGCTTTGTTTTGGATGTCTAGTAGGAGTTCTTCATGAGGTTACTGTACATACATTGTATATGAAAACAGGCATGTCTTGAATCTTAGTGGACAAGAGCTGACCCCTCACCCTGGCCCAGATAGATCAATGTCTGAGATTTATGCTTAAACCTAAGTACCTCTTCGCAACGAAGGTTGTTTAACAAAGGATGGCAATTTATGATCACTTGTTCCTTGTTTTATTAGAGGACAACTGTCAGCGTCAGTATAACTGCGACTCCGTCCCTCTGCCATGTCCTCCAGCCTTCGAAACTGTTGCACAATTCTGGGATCATTCTGTAAAATGCAAACAAAGTACACAAAAGTATTTTCACTAGATGTCAAAACGTCAGTGTGAGCAGTCATGATTTATTGCCCCCGCAGGGCTTTGGCTATGGCCAGAGGCCAAAACCCGAGGAGGCAACCTTGGAGTCCCCGCGTAATAGTTTGATTTTTTGAAAATATAGTTCATATATACTGGATAAAATCTCAATTTGTCAAAACTGGGATCATGGGGGTGTATCGGGAAATGATGACGTAGGATCAATACGCAATGAATCAAGCCTTCGATAAGATACGCAACTGATTAATCAAGCCTTCGATAAGATACGCAACTGATGAATCAAGCCTTCGATACGATCGCAATGAATCAAGCCTTCGATAAGATACGCAACTGATGAATCAAGCCTTCGATACAATAAATTGTATGGTTCATTGCAATTATTGCAATGAACCGTACACAATAAATCAAGCCTTCAATATATGATACACATTTTAAGATACGCAATGAATCAAGCCTATGAATCAAGCCTTCGCTAAGATACGCAATAAATCAAGCCTTCGATGTGATACAAAATAAATCAAGCCTTCGATAAGATACACAATAAATCAAGCCTTTGATAAGATACACAATGAATCAAACCTTCGATAACATAATTATGCAGTTCTAGGGAATGATAGATAAACGCGGATCGTTTTTTGTACTTGTCGGTAAGTTTTTTCCAGGTTCTTTCAACATGTTTAACTGCATGTAGAATTATTGCTTGTTGATACATTGGACCTTGAAGTTCGGTGACATCGATTTGGCAACGGATCGCAGAGCAGAAAAGTTTCATATATACGCCATTGATACGCCGGTTTCTTGCGCACGCTCTCCTCGCTTTTCTACGCCTGCCAGTCGCAGGCTAAATGAAAAGAGAAAAAGAGAATGCTCGTATTCCACGATGAAGTTCTGTAGGAAAAGAGCTGAGACCCGCACAACAACAATATCTTCCAAGATCACATTGACAAGCATTTATATTTTCACTTGTTCAACAAACAAATTACTAGTAAAGAGATCTCAAATCAGCCAAACAAATGGGATATTAAAAAATGCTGAATCAGATTCACAGCTTGTTCAGTCTACAGCGGGGGCAACTGTAGTCTGTGAGAACTATTCCTAGTGATAACATATAATGTACATGTATTTAGGGACTGTGCAATAATTATCAAGAGGGGGGTTGTAAAATGGGCTTAAGGACTAGGGAAATATTAGGTAATACCCCCCCCCCCCCCCCCCCCCCCCCCCCCCCTCACAGTACACACACACACACCGTTATACAAAGAAGAGCTCCTACTACATGTGTACATGTTGGACATCCACATCTGGAACAAACATCACCTCCTTAGCAATGTTCAACAAAGCCATTAGCAGAAGGAAAATGGCATGATTGTGTTATTTTCAGGTCCCTGGGAGGGGCACTCTTGAAAACGACTATGAACTAGGGATTTATGGGATACCGTAACTGGAGTACATTGAGAAGAAAGTTTGTCGTTGTTGCTTGCTTGCATGATCTGTTGCATTTAATTTTTTTTTTTCGGAGAAGCTGCAGCTTGTTTAGGGACTTTTGCAACCTTACAGTAAAAATACTCAGCACGTTCCATCTAAATAATGGCCAATGCTTTCATTAATGCAATATTGCTTTGATTTCTAAATTGAAGATTCAAAACTTCAACTGAATAATGCAATCATTCAACCGTAGTGTCCATTCGAATATCGAATGTTGATTTGATAGCACATGATCCCACTTACCACCATGTGAGGTTTAAGAACTTCTATTAACTTCTTTGTCTCCTGTAAGATTCGCTCATATTCCTCATTTTCCTTCCTGATTGACTTTTCCATGTCTTGGACCTGTACATGTATGCCAGTATCCACAATAAAAAATTATGTCATTCATGGTTTAATTAAAATTTCAATTCAGATCATGTAAGCAACAGAGAAACGGAATACTCAATAAAACTGTACCTTCCATTTTGGAGCAATGAGACCATCTAAATGGGAGTTTTCCACTAAAGAAAACAAATACAACAATTAATGATTTGATCCCTAAATGTAACTCAAACATTTTCACTGATCGATTTTGGAATGACTGACTATTTGACTGACTGACTGACTGACTGCCTGACTGACTGACTGACTGCCTGATTGGCTTACAGACTGACTGACTGTCTGATGAACTACTGACTGACTGTCTGTCTGTCTGTCTGTCTGACTGATCAACGGACTGACTGACTGATCAACTTTAGAATCAATAATTGACAAACAGACAGACTGACTGGCTGTCTGACAGAACGACAGACTGCCTGACTGCCTCCTAACCCTAACAACTGACAGACTGACTGATCAACTGACTGACTTACTTACTACTGATCAACTAATCGACTGATTAAATAACTGACAGACTGCCAGACTGACTGTCCGATGGACTGTCTGACTAAATGATACTAACTGATCGAATGACTGACTGTCTGCCTGATCGACTGACTGTCTGACTGATCAACTGATGGACTGACTGACTGACTGACTGACTGTCTGTCTGATTGACTGACTGTCTGACAATCCATTAGTCAAATAGACTGACAGACAGACTGATGGACTGCCTGACTGAATGTCTGATGGACTTTCTGACATACTGTCTGACTGACTGATCAACTAATTGACTGACTGTCTGTCTGACTGATGCACTGACTGATCAACTTATAATTATTGATTGATGGACTGATAGACTGCCTGACTGACAGACTGCCTGACTACTTGCCTCCAAACCCTCCTCCTAACCCTAACAACTGACAGACAGACTGTCTGATGGACTGATAGTCAGACATACATGTAGTCAGTCAGACAGGCAGACAGGCAGACAGACAGGCAGTCAATCTGTCAATTGATCAGTCAGTACATGTAAGTCAGTCCAACTGTCCAACTGACAGACTGACTGCCTGATTGTAAGACTGGCTGTCTGACAGACTGATTGACTGACTGCATAAGTGATAGACTGAGTCACTACCTGAATGCCTGCCAACCTGACTGACTGTCTGACTGACTGACTGTCTGACTGACTGACTGTCTGACTGACTGACTGACTGACTGTCTTACTGACTCTGACTGACATTCTGACCAACTGGGTGTCTATCTGTCTGCCTGACTCATTGACTGACCAGCTCACTGACTGACTGACTCATTTACTTATTAATTACTACCCATCATGCCGGGTGGCACATGAGGGCAGTCACAGCTAAGCCTACAACCATTCATACAGTCATGTACTTACAGGATATAGATGGGCCTTTCATAGCAAAGACATCAGTCAAACGCTGCTCAAGGTCTCTTATGAATGTTATTCTGTTTCCGTGTCTGAAAAGCCTGGACACCTGAAAATGAAATCACTCGATAACTAAGCACCTCATCCAATCATCCTTCATCTACATATATATATTAAGCTTCATTGTATATGATAACCTACCATAAGAAACAAGAGTTAATTGCCATCAATGGAATTGGAACAGATCTGTTATTAATTGAACTTAAAATTAATATACCTTGGTAAACTCATCCATAAGACTGTCAAGAAAAGAGAACATTTTTCTGCAAATATAAACAAAGTAATAGATAGCATGAAAATATGCAAAGTGAAAAGGAGAGTGTAAGTCAGAATGTTCCTGACCAAAGATGAAAGATCTGCAAGGTACATGTACATGTAAGAAGTAGTGGCAGATCCAGGGAAGGGGACCAGGGACCTAGGCCCCAGGCCCCCACTTTTCTGTGAAGAAGTGAGCCCTGAAGGGATGAATAATTTTTTAGCCAGTGACTTTTTCAAACCAGGCTACCACCGTTTTACTCTGGGCCTGGGCCACCTTGTACAGTAAAGCTGGATCTGCCACTGAGCTGCTCAGCATTTATGAAGCAACACGTTGTGATTGGTTCCTCATGGTAGCCCAAATCTGATTGGCATGTACAATCAAAAAACAATATTTCAGACAGTTAATAACAAATACAAAATGTAACAAGACAAGCTTATTTTTGTACACTGTGTGCAATTTTGCTCATGGCTCAGTTCCATGATGAACTCAGCAAATTTAAAATAAAATTATTATTATTACATTAAAAAATATAATATTATTAATAAATTGTTACACAAATTTAAAATTACCTTTTGCATTGGGAAATGTAGCACATGCAGAAAGGTCTCACAAAACCACGAGCATGAATATCGTAAAGTGTGAAGTGGTGAACCTATAAAATACACTCTGGTTGGTTTTACAGTGAACTCTCTCTAATTAAGGCAGACACCCTCAGGACCAGCTCTAGCTGTCCGCCTTAAAGAGGTGTCCGCCTTATGGAGAGTTTTGTTACAGAAAAATAAGAGAAACTTGATTCGGTCGGGACCAGCCATCCATGTCCACCTTAGAGAGGTGTCTGCTTTACAGTGTTGTCCGCTTTGAGAGAGTTGACTGTACATGTATTATAATTTACAAAATTTCTAAATTATTAAATTCATTTATTTTAGTAGAATGTTACTTATCATTTTAAATATATACGGTCCATGTATTTGTAGGATATTAGGGTCCCAACTGCTAACTTACATAAGCATAAATTCCATCTTTCCTCTCTGTTAAAAACAGCTGAGTATCTTCAACAATGGAGAAATTAGAACCTCTGAAATATAGATTAAAAATAATGCATTTTATTTTATATTATTTTAAAAAAGCCACACTCGGTCCAAACTGGGCCACACTGCCGCAGCTTATCCCAGGTTCGGTAGCAGCCGACTAGTAGTATTGCTACCCCTGGATGGGATGCTAGTCCACCCCTAGCATTTTGTCGCCGGTACCCATTTATACTCCTACCATGTACAACTGTAGGCGGAGAGAGGCACTGATGAGAGTAAAGTGTCTTGCCAAGAAAGAGCATACATGTAACACAATGACCCCAGACAGAGCTTAAACCCAGACCACTTGACCCGGAGTCCAATCAATCTCGTTCCCAGAGTCCTCGTTACCCTTGTCCAGCGGTGGAGCTGCCAACAGGGACCTCTGGATGGAAGCGATCCGCCATGACAAGATTCTTGGACTTCCAGTTCTACTGCGCATGTGTTCGACCCCATGTTTCAACCAACGGATGGCAAGATTCTTGGGCTTCCGGTCTTACTGCGCAAGTCAGGCGGATCACTCTATCCCAGAGGTCCTTGTTGGCCGCTCCACCGCTGGACAAGGGTAACGAGGACTCTGGGAACGAGAATGGAGTCCAATGTGCTAACCATTAATATAGGCTACCACATCTCACACAATCTCTCTGAATCTGTCATGAGCAATCCAACAGTGATTCTACCAGTGAAACATTTCTCACCAGAAATAATAATTGACTGTCTTGCAAACAGGAAAGGCATCAAGGTACGTGTATGTAACAGCTATTGCATTAATTTTAAACTATTTAATACCTTGCTTGAGTATAATCCACTGACATCACATGAACAGCAAATGCATTGATGTCAAAATTTCCACCACCATTCTTAGGAATTGTCATCTGGTTGAATTGAGGGATCAGACAACAAAATCATCATGGAGTGACAGTCAAAGAGTTCCAATATGTATCTCATCCACATGCAGGTTATATGGTTCTGCATGGAGGGGGGGGGGGGGGGGGGGGGGGGGGGTGGTGCAGGGAGGGTAGGATGCCAGGGCGGTCAGAAGGGATTATAAGATACAAGAAGCAGGAACTTCTGACCCCCCTATCCGCACACCCTTAAACAATGGTTATGCCTAGAATGGATATGCCAACATCAGATCAGCCTACTATACACCTGAGAATACTATACAGTCATGTACAGTACTTGGATACTTGGATTTATTTACTCCCAACTACATGTACAGTAGTGCAAGCTAATACTGTGAGATCTAAAAGGAACTAAGCTAAAAATAGTACATACAAATGGTTATCTTTCTTTGTGGGTTAGGGTAACGACTGATCTGATTTTTGGGCTATCCATGCATTCTAGGTACGTCCCTTGAACAACTTGTTTATCACAAGGAAAACTTTCCAATAACATCAGTCGCACAAGAACTTTGTAAATTAAGCTTACCGTAAATCCTCAAATAAGCGCCCGGGGTGCTTATTTCAAATTTAGGGTAAGGCACTTATTCGAGAGCAGGACTGCAAATAACAGTCGGTCATTGGACAATAATTAATGGCCGACCAAAATTTGCCAATGTCCAATGAAATCCCAACTGTGGTCGGACATAATGTTTCGGACAATGTTATTTGCCTTCCAACGCAAATGCTAACGCGTTAAAATACATTTTGTTCTACCGTGTGGCATGAAATTTTTGCGGGAACTAATTCGCAAATTTCGCAGATTTTCCAACGACCGCGAAAATTACATCCCGTAAAATAAAAAATTCCACGAAAATTTACTCTATTTATTTATTTAGAGTGTTGGATTTCAATTAAATTGACTTGAAACAATATATAAGTACCGTAGGTAAAATACTAGACAGGAAACTGCCCGAGATCCACGAAAGTTTGTTTCCATCGGTAAAGTCTGAAATCCAAATTTGCGAAAATTTGTTCCCGCGAAACGCAAAAAGTCAGCAATCCGCGAAATTAAACTCCCGCAAAAATTTCATGCCACTTGGTAAACGCAAACTATAGTTTACTCTGCATTGACAATGTGTTAGATTAGCAGGTTCACTTATCAAGCAGTACTGTATGATGGCCGACCTCATTTTTGTTTTGTCCGACCAAAATGGTGACTAATTAGTCGGACACAATCATGTCCTTTCAAGAAAACTTTGATTCTGAATTACCAATGATTATACAAAATGACGAGTGATAAATAATACCAACAAAATACTCAACTTTTGTTGTCTCAGTTCTCACCCAGAAAAAAAGAGAGGGGGATGCTTACTCAAGGGGGGGCACTTACATGTATTTCAAATTTTGGCCAATAAGAGGGGCGCTTATTCGAAGGGGGCGCTTATTCGAGGAGGCGCCTTTCAATAACACAATAATTAAACTCTGAAGTCCAAAACCCAACTTGCAATATTGCGTTCTCCGCTGCCGTCAATCATAAAATTACGATGACAACCAACTCGAACCAACGGACCGTGAAAGAAATCTACCAATCACAATCCACGGACGTGAACTTTGAATGGATTACTAAATGATTGACGGCAGCGAACAACGAAACCGTTGATTGAGCAGAGTTCCCATGTTATTGAAATGCGCTGACGTAGTACGTGTATACAGCTGTTTCGAGAAAGGTTGTCGGAAAAAAGCGCACGCGACACGCGACAATCCCGAAAGGTAATCTTGGAAATGATCAGCAAGGTACGCTCCTGACACTGTAGCTGTCGAACCTACTTTTGTTGCTTTCTTTTAGCACTCGCAAACATACGTCCATGGCGTCTCATGCCATTTTCTCAGATTTTCCTGAAATGCTGAAGTCAAGGAACCGTGAACTTAAAACTACCCACAATACCTTTCGGGATTGTCGCGTGCGCTTTTTACGACAACCTTTCTCGAAACAGCTGTAAAGCTTTCACGTTTCTCAACATCTTAGCTAGCGAGAGATCAAATGACTTCTGACATGAATTTTATGATCATACCCAATATGTTGTTCAATAATTTGTTTGTTTGTTGTCTCGTATTGGAATATAATATCACTTATGCATATGATCACCAAACAATCAAACCACTCAATAATTTATGCATCGCAGTCACGCGACACAACAAGCCTTAAAAATTATTTACACATCCATGCACGATGCTCGTCTTTCGAAACCGTGAATTAATGTAAGCTTATTCAGATCTAACTCACCACAGGTTTGGGGCCTTCATTCTCGGCGAATTCAGCAATCAAAATGAAATCCCCATTGAAAATCGATCGCGACCAGGGGTTCGATCGTGGAACCTTATCGCTCGAGAAACGCAAGTTATAGGCGAGTTTATCCAAGTTTATCTCGTCCGCCGTGATGTCCTGGCCCTCGTTAGTCCTTGTGAGCGATAGATCATACGCCCCGTGCATCATAAAGCTTATTTGCCAGCCTCAGACACGTAGCTGAATGCTGTCATAGAGATATCGAAGGAATTGCATGTGACATGTCATTTTCACGCGTTGAAAATCGAGCCCGCGCGGGCTTTCGATAGAAGACGAATCGTGGAGTTTTCTTTCGGTGACTCTCTCGGTAGCATCTCTACAGAAGTTAGTCTGTACAACTATCAGTCAAATGGAGCATTTTGAAACATAACTGTTGAAAAAATAAAGCTTTAGGAGAGGTGCCCGTACTTGCAACCGTACTTGACCCTTGGCCTTCCCCCAGCGTAAGCTCAAAATGAGCTTCTTACCCAGGTTTACTCGGTTTGCTCTGTTTCGTGTATAGAACGCCTGGCTTTTTCTGCTATGTGGTACACTTCTCTCGCCATCTTGGAAGAAAATGGAAGGTAACGAAGGCTGTGTGGAAGAGACAGAGACAGTGGTTGGCAACGAAAATTCGTCTTTCATTCGCAAAGACGAAGGTACGATTTTTTCGTGTTAAAGTTAATGCTAACTGGTTATTTTAGAATAATAGAATAGAATCTGTAAACGGGGATCCCCTAGGAAAAGTTTGAGAAAACTTGCTGGGATCTCCTGCCAATAATGTCAATACAATGTAATAATGAGAATTGTAAGAAGCAATGGGGCAAACAAATAAATTGAAAATTGAATTGAATATTTTTTAAAGAATCAAGGGTCGAACTTCCAGTCTCGGAATCTTGCCGCAGATTCTTCATTATTGAACTGATTTTTTACTACAAATTATTTAAGTTTTACATGATCCTTTTAGATTCTTTGGATGTTGATTTATATGAGGACCTATCCGTTGACCTCAACCAGGAAATGACTTATCCTGAGGTACAAATATATTTTGTTTATATTGCATGGTAATTGATTCCTTGAGACGGAGTGTGAATTGTAAATTGTAGTTTTAATTTGCTGTACTTTAATTGATTAAAGTATGCGGTTATTCTAAAAGTCATGGTCTCTTTGGATTTGTTTTATCCTTAGTTGAAAAAACTTTATGAAGAAAGCCAGCAAAAAATTAAAGAGCTTGAAGCTGAGGTGAGTAAAATAAGAAAATTATGGATGGTTTCCTTACTACGGTGTGTAATTAATACAAATTAAATTATCATACCCTTTGTACCTAATTTCAGAGCCAAAAACTGAAGGATGAAAACTTTGTGCTAAAGAAGAACATCTCAAGCTTATACCTCACTGCACGGGAGGAGATTAAACGCAAAGACGCACAAATCAGAACTCTTCAAGACAAGGAAGTCAGAAGCAGAAAATTTATGGCAAAATCACAACAATAAACAATCAATGCAAATTTCAAGAATATATCCAATCCATCAACTCCCTGTGGTTAGCCTGCGAGCAGGCTCACAAAGTAATGCGCGCGCGAGCGGCGATAGGTGCGAAAATAAGCCAGCTAACCCCCCGCCGATCGTCGGCACGCAGGCTCATTTTCGCCGCTCGCGCGCATGTTATTTTGTGAGCCTGCTCGCAGGCTACCCTGTGGTAAACTGTATTCACAACAAGGCTGGGCTTATAGTTCTATTGAGGGGGCTTCAGCTGCATGGTAAACAATGAACTGATGGCCTCATAAGGGTCCCTTGTCAGACTGCCTTTGGTTATCACTAACCACATTGTAAGTGCCAACTGAAGGAGAAGGATCAACTGAGGAAAACAACTGTTTTGCAAATGGAGCAAACATGCATGACACTGGTACTCATTATTCTGAGTTACAGTGAGTAGGCTATGGACAGAACTTGAAAAATGTTTTTTATCAAACTGCTAGTAAGACTGTACCATCAGATGGTTTTCTTTATCATGAGTGCAAGTAGATGCTAACCATTGTTAACCAATGTCAACATACAAGCCTGAAGGTGTTGTGTGGCAAATGTTCACAATAAAATGTGCTTGTCAATGACTGTGTTTTTAATATCAGTTGATCAAAAGTTTAGACAAAAGGTGTCCAAGAGAGAGGGGGTTACTGTAGAGGATCCCTCCCCCCTTTTCCAGTCACTGCTCTTCCCAATTCTCATTCCAGAGTGAATCATTCACTAACACAACAGGCTATCAAACATAATGGTTCCCACACTTTCTATAGTACTGGATGGGAGAATTTGTTTAATGTCAGTGGCTTTTTTCCTTGATGATTTATTTATTTTCTTGTGGCCAGCTGCTAGCTAGCCCATCACAGGTAACTCTGACCCCAGCAATTGGTCAGAATGCCCTGTTACTATGTACCTCCTCCCAACTGGTGTGGGACGAGCAACGCGGTCTTGTAAAACGGCTGGAAATCGAAACTACTGCACAATTCACCGGTTCCCATTTATACTTGGGACTGGGTGGAGAGAGACACTATGAGAATAAAGTGTCTCCGCTTGATCTGGAGTCCAATGCACTAACCATTCGGCCACCATATTTCCCACTCTTTTGTAGCACTTTAAGGTAAATATTTAATAGAACACATTCAAAGGAAAGGCCTCACAGCAATTAAGTCTGTTTTATTATGGATGTTTACAAGTAATGTACATTTTTCTGTCAATTACACAAAATTTACAATTTCCAAAGATTGAGAACACCTTGCAAAAATGTACAAAATATTTACTGGTAAAAAGATAAGGCCACACTCAGCCATCAGCCAAACTGGCACACACTGTCAGAACTAAAATCCCGGTTTCTGTAGCATGAAGCCATGTACATGTAGGTGTATTACTAGTCTCCCCACAAGAGAAAATATGTTTGACCCCAAAAAATGTCCTGTAGTATTGAATTTAAGAAATGCCTAATTCAAGCAACTTATCTTAAAATTTATTGGCAATTTTAATATATAAAAATAAGAAACTGAATATTAATTAATAACTAAAGTTGAACATTAAAATAAATAATTGCTCATTTTAAGTCCAATTTTTTGACAAGATGTTTATCAGATATGCAATATAATTATTATAAATTACATGTAAAATGGCCATAAAATTATAGTTTTCTGAGTCTGATATATAAAACATTTTCTCCAAACATTGCCTCCAGAACTGTGAATATTTCATCATTTATTCACGATTTAAAGATGATTTCCGGTCCGTACTGCATGCGCATGCTCAGGGTTTGTTTTCATTTTTGTTTTGAATTTGTTGATATGTTACACTTCGGTAATAGCGTACATGAAGTTTTTGAGTCCGCCATTATGAGTCATTGCGTTTAGGAATGCTTGATGAGCTGAAACGTCAGTTCGGTTTGGGATAATAACTTTGTTTGGCAAGGATATCTGGTGTTAATAATGAAGAAAAAGGTATGTTTGTCCCGGAATTTTTATTTGGCTATTTACATTACTTCGTATGGGACTCATAAACATTGCAGTGCGGGGATTGCGCAGTACGGACTGGAAATCATCTTCAAAAACATTTTAAAAGAAATCATGAATTTTTCAATAACATCCATAAACTTCCAATGAATGACTTAAGGGTTAATTTGATTTTGATACATAAGAGAGAAAATTAAAGGAGGCATTAGTTCAGTTTTGTTTGAGAGAATATTGTAGAAAGTAACTTACAGTAATTTATTAATAGAAAATAATATTATAAAAATAAAAAAACAGGTTTTACAAGACATAGTGTCATCCTACGTCACAAGTGCTTCATTGCAAGTGACCAGTCATATTGTTACTTATATTAAGCAAGTGTGCAAATTAACAATCTTGTCAATCAAAAGATACAAATTTTGGTGCAAGGTATAATCCTGTTTATAATATACTCAACAAAATATGCAGCTTCTGATTGGTCAATGACGAGTGCATAAATAGGTTATAGAGTGCAATACGGAATTGTGATAAACGGTACCGGACAAGTAGAGACGTTTTTGCCGCTTAATGGCATTGAAATAAGCTTTCAAGTTAATGGTTAAATATTTTCTAAGCCATAGTACTGTAATTCTTTCAAAAAGTTTATGCTTGGTTTGCCTGCGCGTTCAAATAAAACATGTGAACACTCTGAAAACTAGTGAAGCGTTTCGTGTGCAGAGTAGCGTGATGGCCGCAGTGAAATTTTGTTGAGAATATTATAAACAAAAAATCGTGTGAACTGCTCGTGCAATTAGTGTTTTATGGTCACTCGTGATGTTTTGAAAGTTCTCAAATTGCACTCGCCTAAAGGCTCGTGCAATTTTGAGAACTTTCAAAACATCACTCGTGCCCATAAATCACGAATTGCACTTGCGTTCATACGATTTCCTATACGTATTCCACGAGCTTTTCGAGTACTGGTACATTATTAAATTTCTGTTAAAATGAATTTAAAAAACTTCTGAATGCGTAGCAATGAACGGGTTGTAGCATTTAGGGGGAAAATGCACTCGGTCGGTCGATGGACTGTAAACTTTAATCACGCTATTAATTTATGCATATTACTTATGCATTATTGTCGTCAATATCAATATCACAGAGCTTCGACTGTATAATACTGTTTGGCATCTTGAACATTGTTATTAGTTAAAATTAATCGTAAAAATAATATTGTAAAACAAAAAAGTGGATTCCTGAATGTATTGTACCCATGTTATGTACAAATATAATACACTAAGTACTGTGCATTTTGGTGTAAAAAATTATAAACCATACATGTATGTTCATCATTGCATACAATGTCGTAACGGGTGGTAACGGACATTGACAGAAATTCAACCAGAGGTTGTGAGCGGCTTCTCTTTTCCTTTTGAGAGTAATGCGACTTGCCTTTTGAGATTTCTGTTCTCTGTCTGCAAATAAATAAAGAATGCAGAACAATAAAATTGTGAGCTCCAAACAGACTTTTCAGACAATCGTTTTAATGCTCACTAAAGTTGTACACAAGCTAGTACATGTGGAGGTTTTTCAAACGCATAATGTTGGTTACGTAATATGATTATGGTTCGACTGAAAGACAATAATAGATACAAAAATCCTAAGAAAAATAGACAAATGAACAAGAAACGACTGAAAGCACTGTAACTTACAGATATTTCCTCCTATGCAGAATTAGTAGAATAGAAGCGAACGGAATTAACTTGTAGACGTACAACCATTGAAATACAATATTGAACATGTTGAAATAGGAAATCTGATCTAATCACATGATATACATATGTATGTATTAAAACAAAACGAGTAACAGTTAAACGCACAGCATCACGCACATAGAAAAACGAAGTCACACATGTTTGAATCCAACAAAATTAATATTATTATTTATTGTTACAAAATTCCATGTTTGAAAGTACAGTTATCACTTTTAACAACAGGCCGGGCTTGTTATAGATCGCAAATTTCGTCATTAAGATTAGGACGTGATCACAAGGAAGACAATGTTCTGATATTTTTTTTTTTAATTCTCCCAACTAGTACATAAAATTACCAATACAGTCGAACCTCCACTAACGGCCACCTCTCTATAACGGCCACCTCTCTACAATGGCCAGGATTTTTTGTCCCAACTGTACACCGATACATACACTTTACTCTTATTGAAATCTCCCTACAACGGCCACCTCTCTACAACGGCCAGTTATTTCGGCCCCAGGGTGGCCGTTGTAGAGAGGTTCAACTGTAGTTCAAAACTTGGAGGCAAACTCTCTGTGCCCCTGGAACAGTCATCAGTGCCAATCACTTGCCAAATGGGTTTGAGTTTCTGCCATACCCTCTAAATCTGAGATGTGGTGTACATACAGTTATGAAGCGTTTTCTGTTCAATGTACAGTGATTTTTGAAATTCATTTTTTTTTGTAATGCTTCCATTATAGTCTTTGCAATTGGGAAAATGGAAGTTTAACCCAATTCAGGGATAAAAAAATTATGGCAGAGATAAAAAATCATTTCCATTCTGGGATGGAATACTGTATCTATAGGCCAGGGCCCGGTTGTTCAAAGGACGATTAAGCTAATCCAGGATTAGCGCGAATTTTGATTTCAGTTTTGTAACTTTTCAGTGAGGTTTTCTGTTTATATTTTTTGTCTATCTGTTTTGACTTTGACTAATCTCAAACTTTACTCAACATTAGCAGAGAAAAACACTTTTATACAAAAGAAATTGAAAGCTTGATTAACTTTTAATCCTGGATTAGCGTCAATCAGCTTTCGAACAACTGGGCCCTGGGGTTTAGTAGTCTCCTACGCAGCCATTATTTGGGTCGTCATGCACTCTTCAGGGGAGGAGTGCATGACGACCCAAATAACGACTGCATAGGAGACTAGGATTTTATTGGTTCCAGTGGAACACCCCAGGGCTTTGTACTGTGCATACAAACCTGGAGGTTTTCTATCCGCTCAGCTTGATCCTTCTGCATTTGGTTGATCTTCTGTCTAAGTTCTTTTTCTTTTTCCCAGTGACCTGCTTTCAGCTCAGTTAACTGTTTTAATCAAAAATTGTACTGTCAGGCTAACTATAGGATACTAGTCATTTTATTGCAGAATGAATGTCATGAATAAATTATTGATGGTCTGCAGACTGATCATGAAGTGGCTGATGGTTAACAACACAATAATTTGTTATAACCACTGACTGTGCTATTAAATAATACAGTCAACTCTCTCTAAAGCGGACAGCCTCGGGTCCAGCTCTTGCTGTCCGCCTTAGAGAGGTGTCCACCTTAGAGAGAGTTTAGTTACAGACAAACAAGTGAAATTCGGCTGGGATCAGCCAGCCATGTCCGCCTTAGGGAGGTGTCCGCCTTACAGTGGTGTCCGCTTAGAGAGAGTTGACTGTAGTGTCCAAAAACTTCGAAATACAAAATAAACTAACTAGTAGTACAATCATGTACATGTATCCGGGAAACTCCTGGGACAGTCTGCTCATAAATCTGCTGGACTCAGCTTAACCCATTTTACTCCCTATTGACAGATAGCACTCCTTGTAAAATGTTTCTTATTAAGTATTAATACACCTGTACTCATCTGGTACCTTTTTTTCCTTTTCAATTGATGCTTGTTCTTTCTGTTGCAACTGCTTTTTGAGATTTACCACCTAACCAAGTGAAAACATTTTATAAGTTCAGTTTGTAAAAAGCATCATAATTTAGTAATATACAGTAACAGACAGTAACTTAGAAACCTTGTTTTAGTTAATATTTGTGGGCAATATTATATTAGCATTTGAAAGTTGCAAACAGGCACATAATTCACTGTGGCCCTTAACAAATGTGCTACATCTGAGTTATTTGAAGCTCAATTACCACCCAAGTGCTCAGATGTTAGAGCAAAGACAGCATTTTATGTTTTCACTTAATATTTTTATACAAAGTTTAATGGAAGTTGAGTGATGATCTGGTCAGGACTTACTAGATAAAAAGTTTTGTCTCTTAGTCTAAAAATAAAATTTGATGTACATGTAGCATAAAGCTTGCAAGCAAGATGCACAAATTTGCACTTACATGTACATTCTGAATCAATGCCCACTACACATACATGTATTTACATTCCATGGTGATATTTTGGGGGAAGCTGTGTTTTGTACCCAGGGGGTGGGGGTGGTACTCAGGTATATTATTACTGACAAATGCAAGGAGGTACGAAGGCCTTTTTGGGGTGTGAAATTGGCCAATATTTTTATTATAGTTTTGCTTTACACAGGGCCCCCGTTGATAACAGTCATGTGACTGAAGGGGTTACCCTGTCTAAATATCAATTATTATTATTATTATTATTATTATTTGGGGCCTTTTGGGTCTGAAATTTTCTGGCAGATTTTTTTGGGTAGAAAGACTTTGGTAGGGACTTTTTTTAGGGTTGATAAAAAGCGTACCCAGCATTCTAGATTTTATGTCAAACAATTTATTATTGTATCAATTTCATATTTTTTTATCAGAAAAACAGGACTTTTGGCGATTATATTCTAGGCGGACTTTTGGGGGGTCTACAGTTACTGTAATTTTTAGCCTAATTGGCCTTTTTGGGGTTTAAAAATTTGGCCTTATTTGCACCTCCCCGTTACTAATATACCTGAGTACCCCCTGGGGGTTTGTAGAGTTACCAAACTCACACAAAAAGGGAGTTTTTCAGTTTACCTGGAGGATTTTGAGCCAGGCCTGCAACCTACATTGTAATGCTTGTCAGACTGACAAAAATTCAGATTTATACCTGTTCCTTAAGTTCTGTAAGTTCTGTTATGTGAGACTCCAGTACAATGGGTTCACTTGCAGCATCACTGTTAAAAAGCAAAGATGAGAAAACTAGTAATGTGAAACAACATTACTGTAAGAGAAATATATTATTCTGTCAGTGACACAAGCTACTCGGAAAAAAATTCCGAGTTTCCCCAACAGGAGTCGAACCTATGACCTTCGCACACCGGTCGGACACTCTACCACTGAGCTACAGGAGACTCGTCGGAGCTAAGGCCATACCATAGAATCCCGGTTATAAGCCCCCCTGGTTATAAGCCCCCCTGATTATAAGCCCGCCCACATGTCTGAGTACATTTGCGTTTCAAAGCTTTTACTGTTATTGTTGCATGAACATTGTTGTTCAATTGAAATGGACATGATGTTCAATTGAAATGGACATGATTAAACATTTATTTTTAAGAGAACGGATTTATAAGCCCACCCAAAAACCCTTACGAAGTTGTATAGGCCCAGGGCTTATAACTGGGATTCTACGGTATACATATAACTAGGTTCAAGTGTGACAAACATCCCTCATATTACTAGGATTAGCTCCGACGAGTCTCCTGTAGCTCAGTGGTAGAGCGTCCGTCCGGTGTGCGGAAGGTCATAGGTTCGACTCCTGTTGGGGGAACCCGGAATTTTTTTTCTGAGTAGCTTGTGTCACTGACAGAATAATATATTTCTCATATTTCTACCAAGCTTAAAATGTGTCATCATTTCTTTCCACAATGAGGGGGACATTGGGGGTTCTGAACACCGCAATACCGCAAAAAAATTGACAAATACCACAACCCGTCCAATACCTTGTCAAAAATCGATAGAATACCGAAACCGCTACTCTGTTCATTAAATTTTGTGCAAATATCCGCTTAGATTGTTAAAACGATCAAATTGTTATCACGTTTCATGTAATATGACTAATATAAACTCGCGTGACGGATAAGAGGATCTTAGAGCTGTTTCGAAGCGTTTCCGAAATGACAAGGAACTGGAAAAGGATCGAAAAGGGTCGTAAAAGTCGTAAAACACTGGAGGATAATTTTTAATACCGACCAAAACGCTAAAAAACTGAATCCCGCAGGTTTTGAGAATACCGCAATACCGCAATTTTAGATTAGAATTACCGAAATATCACATGAAAAATTGTCCAATACCGCAATACCGCAAACCCCAAGGTCCCCTTCCACAATATTACTGTAATTTTTTTGAAGATCATTTCACAAGAAGACATCAAAGCACAAAGTACTCACTTGGCCATGCTACTGTAAAATGCGATTGTAAGAGGACTGTTTCTAGCGCTTCCAATCCTATCCATGGCGGCAGCGGCAGCTGAAGGTGGCTTCCCATCTTTAGGACTGTCACTGTTCTCAGTCTTAGCAACTTTAGCATGTCTGTCTTTCCTGATTTTTACAAAATATACACTCAGATACACCACAATCATAAATTTAAAAATTCCATTAAAAAAATATTTAATAAATAGTAATAATTATGTTATATATATACAAGGCTAAAAAAATTAATATATTATATAAAAAAACAAAATTTAATGTTTTCTACTATTATTTGTTTGTTCAGTGTTGTGTTAGGCCCTTTTGTTGGATAATTAGGCCCTCGATGAGCTTTCCCTTGTAGTACAATTTGGCTGGACAAATTCCCTTCCCAAATTATTCCCTTCGGTAATAACGTAGGTATAAAACGATGTACAATCACAGGCAGCTTTTAACCCTGATGATGACAATAGTCGAAAATGTTTGGTTTTTTAACAATTTTATAAAGATGGGTTATTGACCAAGCTTGTTCAGTCAAGATGGTGGGATATTGGCCTCGTTCTTTTTTTGCATGTTTATGGACCTTGACGAACACGCAAAAAAAGAACGAGGCCAATATCCCGCCATCTTGACCGAACAAGCTTGGTCATATAAAGGATTTAGACTAGAAGGACGCGGGAAAATACATGTAGTCTTCTTGCGAGAACAGAGTGGGAAATCCCGAGTGGTCAAGATGGCTCCATCTTGACCGTGCGGGTAGCCAATCACAGCACAGGATTTGCTTCATCTTGCCTGCTCATAGAGCCAGCCATATAATAATAATATATATTAATTAATGTAATTTGAAAATGACACCACACCTATCTCTGCGCTGATCCTGTTCACCAGGTCTCTTGTCTCCTCTTTTGGCTTTGTGTAATATTCTCTTATAAGACAAGGTACACAAAAGGCAAAGAGTTTTCCCATCCACCTAAATTGGAAAATAATAAAAATATTAAACATAATGTAAGTTATAAGTTAGATTGAAATTATACATGTACAGTCATGTTAACACGACTACATGACTTTTGTATGAATCAAAATAATAGGCAAAACAAATATTAATATATAACAAATTATACAGTGTAATGTCAAGTAACTTAATTTTATTTTAAGCCTTGATCAAACAGTCCCAACATTTTGATCCAATATGCTGCGACGTGTTACAAGGCCATGTAAACAAATGCAACATGTTTCTGTCCTGGAGACTGTTCCATACTACCCTGGGTGCCTGAGGTTTTTCTTGCATGGTTTCTGGTTTCAAGTCTCTATTACATGTATGACCCGCGCAAAAAATTTCTCTCAGGGCATCAGCCTCCAGCCGATCCCGAAGCGATGTAAGAAATACACCTCTGGTACCCAGGGTAGTTCCATATTATGTTGGATGAAAGTTTTGAGTAGGCTTGAATCAAACCTGTTCCAACAGGGTGGTCAAACGGTTCCAACAACCCAGCAAAATTAATTATGCTGGATAATGTTGGATCAAAATGTTGATTTGACCGGCGGCTTTATGATTATTAACCCTTTAATGTACATAATAAGCAAGCAAGCTTATCTGATATGATAATCGGAATTAAATCCATTTATTGCTTCTGTCACTGAGATATACAGTGTGTAGTGAAAAAATAGCAAAGCAGACCCTCATTTTTGGAAGAGAAATTCTGACCTTTACTCTTGACTCCATGGGCTTCTCAAATGCGCAGTTCAGCTTGCACTGTTCACAAGAAATAGGTGCACCATACTTCTTTTCTGAACTCACACACCTAAAAGAGTCAATTTACAGCATAATCTTACAATTATCACAAATTATTCTTGTTTACGATTTCCTTGCTGTTTCCCTACTGTTTGTAAAACTGATGGAAGAATATTATTTAAATCACAGGTCAAACTTTTGGACAAAAAAAAAGGTTCCCACAAACTTCCTTTTTCGAACTTCAAATTTTGTTTTTGACATGTTGATTAATTGCAGCTATTATAATTGGACCTTGTGTCGTACAATTCATGGAGTTCAAATTATACTCATAATTTCAAACCAGCCTTGTGTGATTACTCCTTGAATTGTACTCCACTCAAGATTTGTGTTACAGAAGGCATAGTATAGGGGAAGACCCAAAGAAACGTGGCGAAAAATGGTGGAAAAGGAGCGGAATGGATTTGGATGGAGAAGTTGGAGTGAGGACATACAGTCAGCAAGAAAGAGGACAGAATGGAAGAACTTTGTTGATGCCCTATGCGACACTTGGCGCTTACAGGATAGATGATGATGATGATGATAACTATTAAATTATGTATCAGATGATGTGCTTGCAATAATGCAAAAAGAGAACTACAGTTGGAATCCTGAGAGAGGACAAGAGGCTGTGCAGTGTAAACGTGTACCAGTCTGACAGGTCAAATTCATTTGTTTTTCAGGCCAATCCATTTCTCAATTTTGTCCAGCCTTACTACAGCTGTACATTGTCAGTGGTTATACACAGGGCTGCAAATAACAGTCGGTCATCGGGCAATGGCCGACCAAATTTTGCCAATGTCCGATGAAGTCTCAACTGTGGTCGGACATAAAGCAAACACTAAAATTGTTCTAAACGCAAACTAGTTTACTCTGCGTTGACAACGCATTAGATTAGCAGGTTGCTTATTAAGCAGTACTGTAATATGATGTCCGACCTCATTTTTGTTTTGTCCAACCAAAATAGTGACTTAGTCAGACACATGTCCTTTCAAGAAAAAAATGTATTTGCAGCCCTGTATACATGTACCTTAAACGCAGTGCAGTCTGTATTTAATTTCAGTTTATGTCAATAATAGTCTGTACAGGTACAGTATGTACAGATACAGCAGGTGTGACTACTAAATAATGTAGATTGTATATTAATAAATAAGTTAGTTTTAGTTACTTACCTGGAACACTTTTTTCCATCAAATGCTGCTCTAATGTTGCAATACTCACAACATGATGGCTGATGACATAAAAACATGCCAAACATTTAATAAATTAATAAGCTTGCATTGTAAATCTTGCTCATGAATATTATTACTTCTAATATCTTCTTATACCATGAGCTATAGGAGACGTGGGTTTCGACAGAAATAAAAGCAAGAAGTAGTCCTTTGTCTTTAATTGCCATCTCAGACAGTATACATTGGGTATTCAAGGAATAAAACCACAGCTTTTAGGTCCTTTTATCCATCGATCGTGTTTTCTGTTCGTTACGATACTTTGGTAACCAAGCCTTTATTGAACTCGGAGGCCTGGATGCTAAGCTAATTTGCATTTGTGGTTAACGATTATTAGCGTTAACAAATTAGCTTAGCATCCGGGCCAGGTTTCCAGTTTCCAGCAAACTAACCATAAGGCTCAATTTAAATTCTGACCAACAGTATTACATTAATTTTATAAACAAGTATTAAATTTTTATTACCTGACCACAATTTTTGAGGCTGTAATTGCATTTCTTGCAAACTGGATCTTTTTCAGTATTCCTGGAAATAGATATATGTACAAAAATCATGAAATCATCATTTGGCAATAATAGTAGTTAAAGCCTGGTTTCCAATGTCAGTAAAATCTCACTGAAAGACCTGTAATAACTTATTACTTATTGTTGTTCTCAATGACCCCAGATGATGGTGGATAGAAGTATTCAATTCAGAATTACCTTCATGCTCTTGCATTATGGAAGAAAGCATTTTGATTTTGTTCTTGTTTGAAGACTTGAGACATGGATGTCCCAGACTGTTGTGATTTATGTTTTCATAATTAAGTTGCTATCATAGAAGTCTAGCACACATTGACAAAATAGAAATGCTGCCAGTTTTACTCATTTATCCCATGTATGTCATGTTTTTGTAAGGCCAAGAATGTCTGGAATGACCGGGGAATCAATTAATAAATTTACAAGGCTGTATAATTTTGTTTTTGTTTGCAGTGTCCCAAATCAGCTGACTGATGATTGACTGATTGACTGACCCAGTTGACTCAGACTGTCTGACTGTCTGACAGACTGACTGACTGACTGTCTGACTGACTGTACATCTGACTTACCGTAAACACCGGCGTATAAGCCGCACTCGCAGATAAGCCGCACCCCGAGTTTAGAAGCTCAAATTTTGGAAAAAACTAAAACTAAAAAAGTTCACAGTCGAGTCTTTAAAAAAACCTTAAAACATATTATGGTTTACAGTGCCTTGTTTGTATTCATTCGCTTGTCAAATAGAGAAGTTTGAGTTCTCTTCAGCTGTTTGTGATTATCGCACCCATTCACGTCTACAAAGATGTCTGGAAGCCATCCATAGGAGACAGTTACTCATTGCTCAAAGGGAGTTTGAGAACAAGTTCGACAAATTTGCCATTATACATCCTCGGCAACACTGCAAACAACCAGTCTCACTCTCTTATAATTGTTTTGTGTTGCAAGCTTATTGTTTTGGTGTAAAAAGTGTTGATTGGGAAAATTTACAGAACCTTTTTTTGATGTTCTCGCAGATAAGCCGCACCCTCGATTTGGAATGAAATTTCTGGGGAAAAAGGTGCGGCTTATACGCCGGTGTTTATGGTATTGATCGATTGACTGACTGACTGACTGATCATCTGTCTGTCTGACTGACTGATTGACTGACTCTGACTGTCTGACTGTACATCTGACTTATTGATTGATTGACTGACTGACTGTCCATCTGTCTGTCTGTCTGTCTGACTGATTGACTAACTCAGACTGTCTGTCTGACTGACTGTCTGTCTGACTGATTGATCCATTGATTGATTGACATGCACTGACCTCAGAAGATGAAACTCCAAACGACAGTAAGTACATGTCACCAAGGGAAATGTCTTTCGGCAGTCCTATAAAGAACAAAACAATTCAGTCGATGTCAGCATCCACTAAAATGCATGTGTCCAATTCATACTACTTACCGTATCATGATTATATGACTGAGTGTGTGTGTGTGTGTGTGTGTGTGTGTGTGTGTGTGAATATTTTTTTTTTCAAATTTTTTTTTTGGCCTTTCTGACATGTCAGTTACAGGTAGTCATTGTCTAACTGTACTGTAGTAAAGACCTGAGTGTCGGAAGATTTTTACGCGAACGTCCTTAATATGACTACATTTTCAAGTGTGTGCTGTCAACTTGAGTTTGATTTGGTGGGCTCCATAATGCATTTTGTGAGTCCGATAATTAACAATAATTTTATTTTATTATTATTGGATGAGGTTGAGCGCGATAGCCAGAATTATCAAGGGCCTAGGTTTGTGATATCTGCAGAAGTGCGGATAACACAAGCTGAGGCCTTGATAATTTCGCTATCATGTGAAAACCGAATCCAATAATAATTTGTTTTATTACGCAAGTATTTAAAAAACTATTTTGTAAATCATCATTTTGGGTTAACTTTGCAGCGTTTTGTAGCTTTTCCCTTAGTGGATTGTGGAATATTTTAATTTATTTTTGCTGCTGCTAATGAAGTGAACGTCACGCATTGCACATGTGCATATAACATCAATCGACATGCATTGTCTGTAGGTTTGACCAATATTGTCTGTAGGTATTGTGTGGTTCCAGAATATATCCATACCTCCCCCACAGAAGGCTTTTTGGTTTGAACCCCCCCCTCCCCCCAGGAATTTCCAGTTTAGCTTCATACTTTCCTTTAAAAAGTTTGGCTTTTGAGACCCCCCTCCCCCTCGGAATTTCCAATGACCTTCCTTGGGGTGGGTATGGATATTTTCTGGAACCGCACATTATGCGTAATTACAGATAAATCCTAGTGTCTGTAGTAATGATGCGTCAATTCGATGCCAGCGTGAATTAGCTGTATGCTCTCAGCCAATAGAGATTGTGACCAATAAGCTTATGTATAATAATAAGCTTTGTTATAATATACTCAACAAAATATGCAGCTTCTGATTGGTCAATGACGAATGCATAAATAGGTTATAGAGTGCAATACAGAATTGCGATAAACGGTACCGGACAAGAAGAGACGTTTTTGCCGCTTAATGGCATTGAAATAAGCTTTCAAGTTAATGGTTAATTGTTTTCTAAACTATAGTACTGTAATTCTTTCAAAAAGTTCACGCTTGGTTTGCCTGCGTGTTCAAATAAAACATGTGAGCACTTTGGAAACTAGTGAAGCGTTTCGTGTGCAGAGTAGCGTGATGGCCGCAGCAAAATTTTGTTGAGAATATTATAAACAAAAAATCGTATGAACGCGAGTGCAATTCGTGATTTATGGGCACGAGTGATGTTTTGAAAGTTCTCGAAATTGCACAAGCCTTTAGGCGAGTGCAATTTGAGAACTTTCAAAACATCACTCGTGCCCATAAATCACGAATTGCACTCGCGTTCATACGATTTCCTATACTAATGCAGTATTCTTGTAAATGCAGTATTCGTGTATTTGCAAATATATTTTTTTAGATGCAAATCCCTTTCAATAATAAGCCCTCCCCAAAATTAAGCCCACAAAATGTCCTTTGAAAGAATATAAGCCCAGGGCTTAAGCTTATATTCAGAATTTTACGGTATATGCTTAAGCTAAGCTTGCATGAGCTTTCATAAGCTTAAATTCTCCAAAAAATTAAGCTTATAATTAACAACATCACCCGGTTTCGATTCTGCACGAAATTGATCATGAGGCTTAATTATAAACACTCGACATCGAAGAAACGATCGAATGTCTCATTCTACACCAAAAAACATGAACACAGCACTGATAATGGATTCAATGTACGTCTTTTTCTAGATCGAAGCAGTTTAGCTTATAAAGCTTTATAAGAAATCGACAAGCCAATTGCAATCCATTTCCATGGCCAGGTACTGTATCAGCTAAATCAAATTTACGGTTTGAAATCTTCAGCATACCTTGCAAAGTTGGTCTCCCTTGGAGAGTTGTTCGAAGGGATGGCGGCTGTTGCAATTAGTACACGCAGAAAGAGACATAGCAATCACTGTAAACAGATTCAAAATTGTCAAAATTACGACTTGGAAGATTTTCGTGAAAATCCTTGCTTTTCTCTTCCCGCTCGCTTGACTAGAGCGAGCCTACCATGTACTTATCCAGCGGTATCGCCATAGAAACAAGAAGCTCGTACTCAGAGTCCTCTCTTCTTCCCGCCAGGCGGGAAAAAGAGAGACCCTGGGAACGAGGTTGGGTCGTCGCCAGGTGAAACACTGGGGGAGTGGAATTGTTCATCCCAGAAATCTGTTCTGGGTGAAGGACTTGTACATGTCACGTGTTCGTCGCAGCTGCATCGCAAAGTTGAGCGAAGACGAAACTTGAGTATCAATCTTGATCCGAGCACATGGTGAGAAAAAAATAAGAAAATTGGAGGGAGGGGGGGAGGGGGAGGGGGAGGGGTAGGGGGGGAGGGGTGAGGGGGAGGGGGGAGGGGGAAGGGGGAAGGGGGGGGGGGGGGGGGTCTAAACCCCGAAAACGTAGATAGGGAAGCAGTGCCGCGCCCTAACTAGAACGGCCGGAAATAATTAAAAAAAAATTATGCAACCGAAAATAACAACTTTATTCAGTTCTTTATAACTCAGATATTTGCGAAAATCCTCTTCATTGCGTGCACGATACTGTATTGTTTGATGCGAGGCCGCATCAAACAGCTGGAAATTAAATCAAGTATTAACACATTTTCAACTGTTTGATCCGGCGTTGTATTTTATTTTTTCAGTTAAAACTGAAAAAAGGTTACTTACGCTCTTTTTCTTGTAAGAATCTTTTTTATAATAACATTGAGGCTGAGATTGGCGAAATTTTAAGAATATGCTAAGAATATACCCAAGGCTGAGATTTAGTTAAGAATTGTTTTTGCATATGCTGATAGAAAATAAAATACAATAAAATCACAAGATGTTTCATTTAAAAGTATGGTAAATATGTACCATGTATACTTGTTTCATTTTTCTTAAATCAAAACGAGTTAACAATACGATAAAAACGTGTACAACTCAGGTCGTATTATTTCTGTTATTTTACTGAAACACGGCTATACATACACATTGATCACTTTGTAATCTAAGAATTAGTATTAAGAATATTTTCAGACAAAATCGGCAGAAAAATAAGAATATTCAGCCTGGCATGAAAAATATATATTCTTACAAAAAAAGAGAGTGTCTTTTAGCGTCTAAACGATAAACTTAACGCGTTAGCTGCATTTAATGAAAAAAAAGCTGGCAAAAATAAAGTTGTACTTGGGTGAAAGCGGGTATGATATATACATAATTGCCAAGGCGTTTGGGAACAAAAGTGTCTCTTCAACGGGCAAGGTCAGGAAGATCCTGAAGGTCAGTTACTAGCATTATTGCCGGTTGCTAATTATAAGGACGGTGCCTCCTAATACCAAGGTATTCTTGCGCGGTTTATGCGGACTATGCGGGAAAAGCAGATCTTAGCAAGGGCTAGTGGAATCCAAAAAGAAAATTGGGTGTAACCACGAATTTTCCAGAGATAATCAAGCTTCAATCTGAAAAGAAATGCTGACATAGCATTTTCTCGAGAGAAAAAAACGAAAACAATATTTCTTCGCAGATTCTCTTTGAATTTACCCTGACATACGCAAAAGCAACGGTAATATAACCGACAACTACTGTTTATGTGGTTTTTAATCAAAAATCATCGCAACGGAGCCATTATCAACCCTGACAGCTCTCCTCTGGTATGCCAAAAATACAGTCTAAGTAACTGTTGCCCACAACAAAAATTAATCATATTTTGAATAGGCTTACCCCTTCCATTTTATAAGATAAAAAATAGGGGTCACCACGCGTTTTTGTATAAATGGGTACCGACAAACGGACAAAATCACCTGCATGGAGTAACCTGCGATAGACTAGATCCCAGGCCATCTAGAGGGTACGCGGGTTGACGGAGAGATTAGGTTCGCGATTTGGGATTTTTCTTTTAACCTAGCCACAACAATTTAAAACATTAAAATTGGAGTCTCTTCTTTCGTTGTCATAGAATTGCATGTTCATCACGAAATTTAGATAAGAATCATTTGCACTTTAATTACGCCTTTATATTTCACAAGTACTCACAAAGTAGCTCTTATTTTGCGCCTACACTATAATTGAAAACGTAGTTGAAAGATGGCAAAATAAAGCAGTGCTTGGGTGCAAGTCGCTCTGATATCAGCGACACAATTGGATCAAGGCGTTTCTCTTCAAGGCTACTCGTAGGTCAGGACATATAGTGCAGTAGTCCAAGGAACCGTGCAAGACACGGGGTCCAAAAATTTCATTCTAAAGTTCTGACCTCTCTACAACGGCCACCCCGGTGCAGAATTTTTCTGGCTTTTGTAGAGAGGTCGCGCGCCGTTGTAGGGATGATTAGGGAGTTGCTGTATGGATCGGCGCATTGTCGGGACAAAAAATCCTAGCCGTTGAAGAGAGGTGGTCGTTAGACTGCGGCAGTTAGTCATCACTTGCTACGTTCGTTCCCGTTGGCGGGTTCATTTATTCGTTCATCTGTTCGTCTTCTGGTGATCCTGTACGATGTCATCCCAAATACAGCACGCGCAAGCGATTAACTCTCTATACAAGGCAATTATCTACCACTGTTAGCTAGTAGGATCGGTAGACAAGCAGGAGGTACTGAGAATCTTTGATGGCTCTTCTTTTAATCAGCTAACCAACTAATCAACTAACTTACAAGCTTGGGTTCTTAGCTATATACCCAATCCATAGACATGTTTGGGTTTGCAACCGTGGGAATTCAAAAGACCTCCACGTAGTAGTTGAATGCAAACCCGAACATGCCTACGGGGATAAGACAAATAACAAACCGAAGGTCCAATGAGAAATTCCCCCAAAACGAAACTCTAACCATAACTTTAGATTTCATGGAGGCCTTAGCCAAAATCGGAAGGACACCGAAACATAATTACCGTGGGAG
Organism: Desmophyllum pertusum; assembly: GCA_029204205.1. Classification (NCBI taxonomy): domain Eukaryota; kingdom Metazoa; phylum Cnidaria; class Anthozoa; order Scleractinia; family Caryophylliidae; genus Desmophyllum; species Desmophyllum pertusum. The sequence goes on from MU825396.1 coordinate 1,928,053, forward strand.
CTATTGTTAAACGTTAAATCATGGAGTCAAAACGGGAAATGGCGTGGAATTTGGATCCTAGAGGAGGTACACCAGGGCCGACCATGACTACTGGACCTCCATGGTCAATAACAAGACAAATAAATCGGTAACGCACACATTTAACTACTTTAAAACAGAGGGGAGAAGAACGGCTCAGAGATCAGAGGAGGGAGAAACGGCTGAAAAAATAAGGCAGGAGAGAGAAACGGCCTTTAAAACGTAGCAAGGAAGGACAAAGGGGGAGAAGGCAATTCAGTTGAACAACCGGACTAGCATCCCATGCCATTCAAGGGTATATCATTTCTCCTGATCACGAATTTCTGAATTAATAAAGAAGGATAGATGATGTCGATTGAAACCGCTAAACTGACAAATTAAACGTTGTAACTCCAAGTAATAAAACTCACTGCTTAGCACCAAATAATACTGTAAAAAAAAAGCTTGAAAATGTTGACGTTGCTAACTTCTAAATCTCCATGATAAACTGAAAGAGTATAAAACGCGGTTGCCTCAAACGCTAACTTATACTTGTTAATTAGACACATAAAAGGCATAACATTGTTCAAACTGCGCCGGCGTTAACAGCGCCATTATACATGTTTTAGAGGGTTCGTGTTAACGTTTCTTGTGAAAAAAAAATCAAATTTTCAAGGAGACAGAAATTTAGAAAACACGAGCCGCAGGCGAGTGTTTTCTATATTTCTCAAGTGTTCTCAAATTCCCGGAGTGTTTTATGACAGTATAATACATGGTTTTGGCTTCTTTATGTGCTTTAAAATATAGATTTACGCGCGCGAAACGATAAAACACGCTTTTCTATGATTTATACTCTGATAAAACATGGTTTTAAACCAATCAGAGCGCGCGAAATTTTCAGTCTATATTTTAAAGTTTTATATTTGATTTTAGATTTTTATTCTTTTTATAGTTGCGAGATACCTAGAACTCGTGTCATAACTGGTCATAGAGCGGTTTTCATTTGAGTGTCGTAAAACCAAAACCGAAGCAATTACAATGACTAATCACAACAAACGAAAACAACACAATGAACCAATGAGAACTCAAAGCAAATACACGCAACCGCTGCTAAGCGCGGGAAAACGCGTGCGACCAAGTCGCGATTGGTTTTGGTTTTACATCTGATTGGTTGAGGAGGTGGCGCGAGTTTTTTAAACCAATTACAGAGTGTAGTAAAGCAAAACCAAAGCAATTCAGCGATTACTTTCGACACTCAATTGAAAACCACTCTAACTTGATTTGGTAACTACGTATACTCTCACTTACGGTTGTTGATTGAAAAGAAATGATGTTATATGTTCTATTTTGGTAGAAATATCATGAGAAACATGTTAATCAAAGAAAGAGAAAATAAATCCTCTGCGGAACCAGGGTAAAGCTATGGGGGGGGGGCCGGGGAGGGGGGGGGGGGGGGGTAATCCCTTTTGTGGCCTATACGGGGACTGGACAGGATATAGCTACAGGGTATGGTTTTTGGATTCTCTGCCCTGCCCTCGGGCTCTTGTTTCACCCGCCGAAAATTACTGGACAGGGTATATAATAAACAGGGTTTGAACCTGAACAGGGTCTGAACAGGGTACTGGTTGCACAATTGTCTGATGCCAGTATTTAGCAATCCGAGATCGGAGACGTTTAACGGTCTTTAGCAGGTCATCAGTCAACATCAGATGCTAGACCAAGTAATGATGAAATTTTGTGTAGTTTAACTGAGTATATAGAAGCAATGACTGTGTTTTATACCTGTCAAACTTGATTTGCTAAATTGAAATTGCCAATCAAACACTTTAAAATTGTGCTGAAAACACGAGAGTGCGTATATTTTTTCCTTTGTCCTAAACAGGATCCTAAAATACAGAAATCCCGAATTTACTTTTGAGTAACATGGATACTTAGTTTGCAGGGCCGGGAAAGAAACAAGGGGCGATACAGCTGTTTCGAGAAAGGTTGTCGGAAAAAAGTGCACGCGACAATCCCGAAAGGTAATCTGGGATATGATCAATGAATTTTAATAAGTCAAATAAATACATCAAACCCGCGATGCCTACTTTTGTTGCCTTCTTTTGGCACTCGCAAACATACGTCCATGGCGTCTCTTGCCATTTTCTCAGATTTCCCTGAAATGCTGAAGTCAAGGAACCGTGAACTTTAAAACTACCTACAATACCTTTCGTGATTGTCGCGTGCGCTTTTTCCGACAACCTTTCTCGAAACAGCTGTATATAATAAACCCCTCCCCCACCTGATCAGATGGCGTACTTATAATATACAGGACGTGACTGTATAGCACATCGGGCAACTACAAGTAGGCTCGTGAAAACTATACGGATTTTGGCATTTCAAACAAACTGAACAAAAGCTGAAAGATTGAGCCATGCTTGTAAAGCTTTGTAAAGCAACCTATTCAGTAAAGGCCGAGTAATACGGAAAACATTTTCTTTCAACTTGTAGCGTAATTCATTATTGCGTTGCGACACGAGTGGTAATACGCACAAAAACACTTTTCAACTTCAACAATCAGGGGCACCCAACGGATCGTTTCGGTGAAATATCTGTTCGGAAGGCCTATAATCGCCTCATATATTCGGATTGAAGTTTGGAGTTTTCTTTAGGGAAATATCATCTCAAACTTTCTTAATATGGGAAAATTAATGCCTATTATTTTCGGAGAGATAAAAATTTCGTTTTGGGTACAGAAAAAGGTCAGCTACGAATTTCGGAAAGGAAAAAAGGTCAGCTAGGATTTTCGGAAAGGAAAAATCAGCAAGGAAGAGCTGAGGTTTTCGGGAAACGACTAAAAAATCCCTAATAAATTCGTGAAGTCTAAAGTTCCCCTAGAATGACCGAACAGATATAAATTTTATAGCGCAGCTTAGAATTCATTTATAGATCTTTAAAAGCACACCAGACAGCCTAAAATAATGTTTTAAAGCATTTGGGAGAAAACCGTCGTTGGGTGCCCCTGAACAATGTTGCCCGACAAGTTGAAAGAAAATGTTGCCCGTATTACTTGGCCTTAAGTTTGTAATACTTGTAAACTCACGCATATTTGGTTCACCTACAGAAAGCGATAAAATGAAAGTGCACGTTCTGTGGTTGTTCTTGGTTCCAGTCTTTACCGCCCTAGAGGCCGCCACTATAAGTAAGTAGGCCCGATCAAACGGTCACAACATTCTCACAACATTTGATGTGACTTGTTGTGACCATGCCCTGTCAAACGGCCACAACAACCTCTCAACACTTTCAAGAACAAAAGAAATGTTGTCACAACATTGTTGCCGGTGAGTGGTGGTCAAACGGTCTCAACATCGGCTCACAACAATTGTGAGAATGTTGTGACCGTTTGATCGGGCCAGACAATAACGGTCGGTCGACGGATAAATTCTAGGCCAGTTTATGGTTGACTACTCAATTATTACTCTGCAGGTCATAAGTTGTTGGGACACTTGTGAAAACTGTCTGAGAAATCAAAAATAATAATTTGCTACTACTCTAGTTGCTCTTGGAGCATCAATTCATTCGGCCCCCCTCCCCATCCCCCCCCCCCCCCTCCCCCCAAACAGTGTTGAAAAATATACGTAAATATTATTTGCGTGATGGTAAAAACTCAACATTTCTTGGGGGGGAGGGTAGACATTTTCACTAGCATCGCGAGGGGGGGGGGGGGGGGGGGGGGGGGGACTCCCATATAAAAGTAACGGTGGTGATCGCCGGAAATTTTTAAAAGAACCCCTAAAAGGTACCAAAATCTCGTTTTGTGGGTGTGGCTCGAATTCATTTTCACCCGAGGTACCAATTCTAAGACAAAACTAGTCCCTGTTATATATATATTTTTCCACCTTAATACCCTAAAAGGTACCGGAATAACTCTAACGGCAGTCATTTTAGATTTTAACACCCTAAGCTGTACCAAACCACGAATTTTAACCCCTAAAAGGTACTGCGATCACCCCGTCACTTTTATATGGAAGTACCCCCCCCCCCCGGGATCGCGGTAGGTGTCCCAACACTTATGACCCGCAGCTATTTTCTCCCTTTTTCGTTTCCCTTTGCTTGCATGTTCGATTTCTTTCTCTGCAGACCAACCTCGTGCTTTAAACCCTCTTCTTCCCTGCGACAAGCTGGACGTAATATTCGTTCTTGATCAGACAGAAAGCGTCGGCTCAAAACTATCTGACAGGATGAAGGATTTTGCCAAACAAGTTATGGACAGGTATAAGAGTCTCAAAGGACGGGGAGGGGGGAGGGGGAGGGGAGGGGAGGGCGGGGGGGAGGGGAGGGTGAAGTGTAGCCTACTCTGGAAACCAAAATCCCCGGCTGATTTTTTTTTGGCTGCGAAGGCCGAGCTTTCTGTAATTTATATTTTTTTCATGTAATATTGGGAGCTTGAGATTGGTACAACTTCGATATATACAAAGAGGTTATTCAGCGGAAAGTTGTGTAATACGGCTGCATGGGTATTTTTACGAGTCAGTTGTTATTTTTCGAGCCTTCATTGTTTATTATACGAGACATAATTATTTCCTAAAATATAACTCTTTCAACAGTGTTTTCCGTAGCGCGCGGTCAGGGGGACTAAGACGAGTGTAATATGTGATTTATCCGATGGATAGCGTTACCATCTTTTGAACAAACCGTGGGGGCCCTGAGGAACAGTTCTGACACCAAGAGTTCGCGAGATTCTGAAACGGAGGCCGGGGGGCTGGGGGTCTTAAACCCACTTGACTGATAATAGTTTTAATTTCTGTGTATCAGTAGACACACCGTAATGTGACCATCTTTTCAATATTTCCCCTCCCCCAATTAAAAATTACGATACACCCTCCCTGAATTAAGACAGGAGGGGTTGCTTTATTTGCAGGTTCTTCGTTTCACACGAACAAACACACCTTGGTTTGATGACATTTGGAAGAGAAGCCCGAGTAGAAGGCGATTTACAATTACAGCAAAAAAGATCTGGAAGACAGCAAATGGTAGAGAAGCTGATTGAGTCCATCCCGAATAAGCTGGACGACAGAACTAACCTTGACGAGGGATTGCGAATGGCGTTCAATGCGCATGCGGAGTACGATACGTTTCAAAAGAAGAAGAAATATCGAACCGACGCACGAAATGTTGTGATCATTTTCACGGACGGTAGAACGTACAACGAAACAAGATTGGAATCTTTATCGAAGGTAATGTATGGCTAAGCGGTTTTCTTCTGCTTGGTGTTTGGGAAGAACGCAGATTATTTGCGATGACATCTATCAAGTTTTATGCAATTGATGATTCTTGGATGTTGGTCTTTATCAATACGAAATGCAAATACAGTAAACGTAAATAATACAAAGAAACAATCATAACTGGAAGCAAAAGTATGTAACCGATGCCAAGCGCGGGAGAACATACAACCGGTAACAAAGGCGGAAAAACATGTAACCGGTAACAAAGGCGGGAAAACATGTGACTGGCACCAAGGGCGGGAAACTTCATGAAACCGGCACCAAGGGCGGGAAAACATGCAACTGGTGCCAAGGGTGGGAAAACATGCAACTGGTGCCAATCGCGGGAAAACATGCAACTGGTGCCAAGGGCGGGAAAACATGCAACTGGTACAAAGTACTACAAAGGGCGGGAAAACATGCAACCGGTACCGGTACTAAAGGCGGGAAAACATGCAACTGATACCAAGGGCGGGAAAACATGCAACCGGTACCAAGGGCGGGAAAACATACAACTGATACCAAGGGCGGGAAAACATGCAACTAGTACAAAGGGCGGGAAAACATGCAACTGGTACAAAGGGCGGGAAAACATGCAACTGGTACCAAGGGCGGGAAAACATGCAACTAGTACAAAGGGCGGGAAAACATGCAACTGGTACAAAGGGCGGGAAAACATGCAACTGGTACCAAGGGCGGGAAAACATGCAACTAGTACAAAGGGCGGGAAAACATGCAACTGGTACAAAGGCCGGGAAAACATGCAACTGGTACCAAGGCCGGGAAAACATGCAACTGGTACCAAGGACGGGAAAACAGCCAACTGGTACCAAGGACGGGAAACATGCAACTGATACCAAGGGCGGGAAAACATGCAACTGGTACCAAGGGCGGGAAAACATGTAACCAGTAATAAAGGCGGGAGAACATGCAACCGGTAACAAGGCGGGAAAACATGCAACTGGTACAAAGGGTGGGAAAACATGCAACTGGTACCAAGGGCTGGAAAACATGCAACTGGTACCAAGGGCGGGAAAACATGCAAGCGGTGCCAAGGGCGGGAAAACATGCAACCAGTACCAAGGGCAGGAAAACATGCAACCAGTGCCAAGGGCGGGAAAATGTGCAACCGGTGCCAAGGGCGGGAAAACATGCAACCAGTACCAAGGGCGGGAAAACATGCGTGTCTGCTCTGAATGTTTAGAGCACGTTTCACGAAGTTTTTAAACCCATAAATTAGAAAGCTCAGCACTGAAAGGCAAAACGAAATTAAAGCAAGCACGTGATTACCTCAGGCAACAATCAATCGATAAGCGCTCATGCAAATATATATTCATTCCTTGTTTAGCCCTCCAACGGCGTAACTGTGATCGCTATAGCCTTGGGACTAAACGTTTTTCCCAACGTACTCAGTAGGATCGCCGATGTCGTCATAGATTGGACAAACAGCGATGGCAATGAAAGAAAGGAAACTGACGTGTTAAAAGACATTATGGATAATTTTAATTTCAAACCATGCGGTAAGACAGAGGTTTAAATCTGTACATATAATTAACTTAACTTCGGTGAGAGGCGTAGTGGCCTAATGATTAGCCAACCTCGTTCCCAGGGTCTCAGATGCTTTTGGCGGGAAGAAGAGAGACCCTGGGAACGAGGTTGATGATTAGCGCGGCCACGGACTCTGATATTTTTTTAACGACAATTTCATTTAACTTGTTCCAACAGTGGATAATTCTTTACGTTTAGTCTAATCATTCGAAATGCCTTTTATTTTTAGCTTAATTTTTGTTGCACTCCAGATCTTGAAACGAAATTGCTAAACCATTGATCGAATATTTGCCGAAACTTTGAGTCGTAAGGGTCGTAAAGATAGCTGACCTAGCTTGGTAAAGAAGCACATTTTGTGATATTAATTTAACAAAAATATATTTATCTCCTTGAAAAATTTACTTCTTTTTTCACAGAAAACGTGATCCCAGTCATTCCCAGTGTGAAAAAATTCGGCTGCTATTCAAAGATTACACTCAATGGTACAGACGCGATGGAATCCTTGGAAATGGACAAATGCTGGCTTATCGACAATGACAGCAAAACGAGGACCTGGGCATTTGAGAAATGTGCTTGGTTGTCCTGGAAGCGAGGCTTCAACACTTTTGGTGTTGATAACAATAACAGTTGTTCTTCAGGTTTTATAGCGTCAAGGTTTTACAAGGGCGGTTCCCGAAATGATTGCCAGAAAAACTCGGTGGAAGTGACTCCAATGTTGTCTACTACTTTAGAAGTAAATTTGTCATACATTGAACTCTCTCTAAGACGGACACCATCAGGACCGACACAAACTGTCCGTCTTAGAGAGGTGTCCGCTTATAGAAAGTTTAGATACAGTAACATGACTGAAAAATGGCGCGCAGGGACCAACACAAGGTGTCCGTCTTAAAGAGGTATCAACGTTAAGAGAGAGTTGACTGTAGCAGGAAAGAGCCATCATTAGAACAAAGGTCATGCACGGCTGCAGATCACTCAGATATGTACTTTTATACGTGGCCCGCGCGCGTCTAATTTTACGAGAATCTGGCGTCTTTTTGTCTTACTAGCCCCGCAATGCGTGCGAAGACGATGATAATTTACTTATCCTTATAGGTCTGCAATGCGTGCGAAAACGCCAGATTGAATGCTCCCTTGAGTGTACAGGTCTCGCGTTTCTCGCCAACGCTTGAGGGGAGGCTTGTATGATACTTGTATAGAGTAAGATACCGACAGCGAAGTTGTCTGAAATTTTTATGTTCGTCAGCTGACTAAATGTAACATTTTATAATCAACGAGGAAATCTTGTAAACAAAAATTCGTGTTCTGGAATGGTCATCTGATAGGAGTTGTTTCATGTAACCTCCGCGCCCCTCCTCCCTAAACTCCATCTCCTTCACCTCTTACCCTTGAATTGCACGTCAAAATTATAGGCCAACTTGTCACTGAATATCCAAGGTTCATAATAGATAGTCCGCGTGAGACGTGACAGCGCTGCTTATTTCATTTACAGACATTGCTCCCCCTGTGGCATATGGCTCGATCGGCTGTCTTAAGTCGAGTGCCCCAGTTATGACCAGTATTCCTAAAGAATTGGTTAATCGCATGCCCGGGGAGACGACTGCAGAAAAGTGCGCTTGGGCTGCGAGGAAACAACGCAATAACTTGTTCGCTATGAAGTCGGGCGCAGAGTGTGCCGCGTCCAAAGTCAATGCAGCACAGATACTCGCTAAATTGGAGTCCACGTGCAGTGGCAGTAAAGGAGAGCGTGAGCTGTTCTTTGTTGGAGGTATGTGTGGGACTATGAGAGAATGCACAGGGAAACCATGATATCTTGCACAGGGAAACCTGTGTTATAGTTGGTGGAACAAGTGCCGGTTTAGGCAAATCTTCGTAGAATCACTCGCATAGATTCCGAATCTTTTCATCCAATCAGAAACTAGCGCGAGCACTAACGAGTACTCCGAAAGAAATCGCGCCAGCCCGCGCCAGTAAATACGTCATGTTGCTTAGCAACTTCGGGGACGAACACCGCGGGCTCAGTCCTGTCTCGAAGGCGGGACTTCGTCATCAACTGGTACTTGTTCTCCCGACTGGTTACATATAACCTCTTGGGTTTGCCTACCACACTCGATCCCTACACTCTCGTCCCAGACCTCATCAAGTAAACTTTCGCGCACCGATTTCGCCCGTGAAATCTGCAGAGTGGCTCTTCTCTTCCACTGTTTCCTGATCGAATTAGAACTTAGAAATGTTGGTTTTTGTGGAGGGAGGAAAACCGGAGTACCCGGCGAAAAACCCTCGGAGCAAGGATGAGAACCAACAACAAACTAAACCCACATATGACGCCGGCTCCGAGATTCGAACCCGGGTCTCACCACTGCGCCATCCCTGCTCCCCCCCCCCCCCCCCCCATCCCCCCACCATTATCTGCCCCTGGTTCTCCGAGGATGGCAACGTTGTCCCTTTTTATAATTAAAAACAATCTCCGTTGTCTTAGATTTTGTTCTCTGTTTAATATTTTAGAGTATGCTCCATGTGTACGTGTCAGCCAAAAACGCGACATAGCCGTCGTGGTTGATCTGTATCAACAGAACATTCAATTCATTGTTGCACTCGTGGATAGCCTGGCTGTGACCAAGAACGAAAACCATGTCGGAGTCGTAGCCACGCAAACAGCAAATGCCATGATCAAGGTGAAATTCAACGACAAAACCTCTCAAGTCGAAACAGCTCTTTTGGGAGAAATCCGTGGTGCTGCTAAGAACGCAGGCTTTCAGCCTTCAAATAGCGATTACGACGATGCTATCACGAGGGTGCAAGAGCTATTCACGCAGAAAAACGGAGACCGGAGTAGCGCTAAAAATGTTCTGTTGGTCGTAACTGACGCGACCAAAGAATTTGCTTTAGCCACGGCAGCCGCAGGCAAAATCAATGATTTGAAGGTAGGCATGGACGAACTTTTGACGAAATGAGACTTGCATTCTACTCGTGTCGCTTGTCCTATAGGTGTCTACAAGACAATGCAAATGGTTTTCTCTGTTCTGACCAGCGTTTAACTCCGGTTTCAATAGCATAAAGCGATTTGTTGCTACTCCCCCTTGGTGGATGCTAGTCAAACGCAAGTAATCCGCCAGCATTCGAGGCACTGTGAGAATTGAGCGTCTTGTCCTAGCCTTCGTGGCAGGCGTAGAAAGGGGAGGAGGAGGGGAGTTCGGGCGCGAGCGCGAGGAGAGAGCGCGAAGCGCGATCGGCGGGAAGGGGGGCAGGGAACGCCTGCTACAATGGGTGCTCTTATAGCAGGCGTTCTCTCCCCAGCCTCCTCCCCACCGATCGCGCTTCGCGCTCGCGCTCGCGCTCGCGCTCGTGCCCGAACTCACCCTCCCTCCTCTTTCTACGCCTGCCACGCAGGCTAGTCTTGCCCAAGAACACAACGCAATGACCCCCGACCGCGCTATCTAGAACTCGTCGAATGCGCTAATTAGGCCACCGAGTCTCTCAGCGTAGGTGTAAAAAAAAATGTGATACTATGATGAACCTTGTATAAAATTGAAATTGAAAATTAAAGTTATTGCTAGTGTGAGCAAGAGCTCTACGGACTCCTGATAAATGAACTTCGATAGAATGGTTAACAGGCCATTTCCGAGATTCTTTTGCCTCTGTTTCAAAACGAATCCTGGTGCGAAACACGTAAACACGTCTAACTTTTTTGGTAAACGTCCAAAAAAAAGGTAAATCAACAGAATGCTGGAGAAATACTAAACGTTGTGTTTGAAAAGTCTAAACTGTTCCTTTTACTTACTTTTGTTTCCTTTCGAAATTACTATCAAGGTTTCTATTTCGGGTTGTTGCAACGGTTTTCCTTCAAAATTTTGCGCGGGGAATTGGCGCGCGGGCGACCAGAATTTACGCCTTTGCGCATGCTCGAGCGTTTGACCGCGGTAAACCTGTTGAGCCACTCTAGTCTCTAAAAAGCGCTCAGATAGACGATTGCTGATATAATAGCCATGCAGTTTTGGGGGGCAGCCGCATGCATATTGATTTTCTTTGGTTTTTATTTTCCAGAAAAAGGGAGTCATCACAGTTATTGTTGGATTCGGCGATGACGTTACGCCACAAACCGAGGCTAACTTGAAAAGTGCTAAGAATGTTGATGCTGCCATTGTAATAAACACCCAGGACCGAGTAAAGGCGGATGCAGAATATTATCAAAGAAGTGTGAACGATATTTTGATGAACATGTGCCCGGCTTAGTAAGTCACATGCAATGCGATTGCTCGTAAAGTTGTAACTTGCTTGTAAACTTGGTTTGGAGTTGATTTGGAGCGGGCTTTGGTTTTACTTTGCTACGCTCTGTGATTGGTTTAAAAAACTTGCGCCTACTATTCAACCAATCAGATGCAAAACTAAAACCAGTCGCTCTCGTTTTCCCGCGCTTGGCGCCTGTTGCGTGTATTTGCTTCGAGTTCTGATTGGTTCATTGCGTAGTTTACGTCTGCTGTGATTCGCTATTGTAATTGTTTTAGTTTTGGTTTTACAGTACGGAACCCCGTTAATACGGACACCTGGTGGCCGTAATACAGGGTAATTGTGGGGCCATTGTAAATGTACAACAAAAGCGACTGAACGAGCACTAAAGGCAACCTGAACCAATTTACAGGAAGATCCGAAAACAGACGCAAATTCGTCAACACAATGAAAACCTGCTCACACGGAGTCATTGTGTCAATGCCAGTTTGCAATATTCAATCCATCGCCGAGTTTGTGGCCGTAATGCGGGTAAAATTACAAAGAAAATAGGCGCACGGGGATCGCAAAATCTGGCCGTTGGTCGTATTACGAGGTGGCCGTATTAAAGGGGGTTTTATACAAGAGATTAAGTGCGATTTCGCCGCGCCAAAAAGAGGTGGCCGTAATAACGGGGTGGCTGTATTAACGGGGTGGCCGTAAGGCGGAGTTCCCGCACTGTACGACACATAGGGGGTAGGGGAGTGCCCCCCCCCCCCCCCCCCCCACCCAGGCTCACGAACGAAACAAAAAGCCCAGCAGGCAGAATAGGGTTAAGATCTGGGGACGCAGTTGTCGCGCTAACATTTAATCTAATCTTTATTTGACTAGTTGAAAATATGGTTTGCTGTCATTTGTCATTGCATTGTCTCTGACGTGAAAAAACAATTTTAAAACAGGTGCCCCACCCAGAACTCAAGTACTCTACCGACCCGGCATTGAACAGGAACATGGAACCAGCGATGAACCAATAATGAAACAATGATGAACCAATGATGAACCAATGATGAAACAATTATGAGCTTATGATGACCAATTATGAACCAATATGATGAACCAAATGAACCATGATACACTAATGATGAAACATGAACCAATAATGAACTAATGATGAACCAATGATGAACCAATGATGAACCAATAATGAACCGACAGTGAACAATGATGAACCAATGATGAGTCAATGTTGAACTACTGATGAACAAACGATGAACCAATGGAAAAAAGTATTTTCAGGGGATAAAAACGTAGGATTCTATCCTTCACAAAAAATATGGGGTGACGGGTTATCAGTTCAATAAGCATTACAGCTTGTAGAACAATTGTGTTAGGAGTTTTAAGGCAGCCAATGTGAACAAATGCATAACTTCAAGCAGTTTTGTTTTTCACTTTGTGTAAATCAAAATGCCGCAATAGAAAAGATGGTGATGGTTGTGGTTGTGGTGTACACAGTCATGTAGAATATAATCACGAATAAATATTTATGGGAAACGCAGGTGTGCCTAGTGTCTTTGGTCATTATTAGGTTATCACACAACAAGAAGCGTTGCGTGACGAACCGTATAAAATTAGCACACGTGTCGTCGGCTTCTCTACTTAGACTACGACCAGTCCTCATTTTTCTCAGGGATAGTCGAGTGGGAGAGCACGCGAGCGCGTGCGAAAATCACATAACGCGCGGCGGAAAAGAACCAATCAGAATTTTGCTTTGTGAGAGCAACGCATAATTCAAACGCTCTGGCTTTGTCGGCAGTCCCTCATTTTTTCTCGCCATCGCGCGTTGTGTGATTCGTGCTCTCCCACTCGATTACACTCTTTTTTATTTTTATTTTATAAGAACGTCTAATTTTCGAGCTGAGGCTGAACCAAGACCGAATGTTCTTATTTTCTGGGCGATTTCAGCCTGAAAACGTTCTTACCCCGTGTTCTTAGGTTACATGGTATAGAATTTCACAAAAAATATTCGAACGTGACCAAACTCGTGTTGTTACTATAAAAAATGTGCATTCAAGTATTTTGAGCTGATTTGAACTGCTTATTCACTGAGATATTTGAAATGTTACATTTTGTTAATTTTTTGAAAGGATACTGGAATATTGTATTTAGAGCTCGATGCAAGAAACAAGTGAATAAAAATGTTCTTAGCTAAGTCTCAACCTGGCTATGTTCTTAGCATGTTCTTAATATTTTGGTCAATCTCAGCCTCAACGTTCTTATAAAAAAAGGTTCTTATAAAAGAAAAAGAGTGTATCCCTGAGAAAAATGAGGGACTGCTCGTAGTCTAATTTTTTTTCGCTTCTCGTCAGTCGCTCGATGAAATAAAGGTCGGCACACACGAGGGAACTTGTCCCCGTGACAAGTTCCTGCAACAAGACTCCGAGTCGTGTGAATTACCCATTTTCGTCAAAAAATGTCGCGGGAACAAAATTTTGTCCCCACGACCTGTCCCACGAGTTCAAACAGGTTTGAATTGAAGGGGGACTTGCCTCCTCGAATCAGTTATGCTTGTCCCCTCGTGTGTACTGTTCGGGGACAAGTCCGGGCGACCAAATATGAAAATAAACCAATTAAAGACCACATCGGACTGTCCCTACAACAAGTCCCCTCGTTGTACGCGCAAGGGACTTGTCCCCAGTCCCCTCGTGTGCACGCGCAAGGGACACAGTCTTGCTACAAGTCCCTGCAACCAGTCCCCTCGTGTGAACAGCTGCAGAGGACCTGTTAATTTTTGCAGGGACTAGTCCCGGGATAAGTTCCCTCGTGTACGTACCGACATAATGAAGGGAAAATTACTAAACAGTCCAGGCGCTTAGGGCTTAGCCCTTTATCAGTAGTGGGACGTACGTTTAAAAAAAAAAAGGAACTGATATGACTGTGACTGTGTAGCTCCAAGTTTGAAGCAGTCTCATTTCCTGTTGAGTTTCTTGTACAGTCCAAGGATTTCTTTGCTCCAGGGGCATCCAACGAGTCAAGTTTGTCAGAGTTCATCAGGGACCATAATGACCACGAAGTAACCCGTAAGATAAGCATTTTAAAACAATTTGTCTAGTTGCTGCCCAATTTATATCTGTTCCGCATTCCCAGGAAAAATTTGAGAACATGTCCGCACTTCCCATGCTTCCATTTCCCTGCTAGGTGCCTGTCAAAATCTCCCGCCAAATCAGCAAGCATACAACCGTAATTTACACCCATGATACCTACCAGATCCTCAGGTCCGGGGGCGTGACTAAGGGCCCTTATTATATCCAACTCAGTAGAGTACAAATAACGCACGAAACGAGTACCAGGAGACCGGTTAAACAGGTTATGCGTAGTCCTCTTACTTCTCGTAAGCGCGTGCAACGCAAAACACGGTTCAAAATCTCCATTTTAGGAAAGAAAAATGTTGGATAATAAATCTCTTATTAGACATTTTAGTGTGTAGTATCGCTGTACATTTTTACTTGTCAATTGTATTTTGACTCGCCCTACGGGCTCACCAAATACAGCACCGGGACTCGTAAAAATATCCAGCGCGGATACTACACACTAAAATGTCTAATTGTTTTAGTAAAAATCATAGCAATGTCTAGTATTAACTCTACATCTTCTTCCGAAACTTCGGAGAAACGGGAAGAAACCGCAATTTTGTAGACACCTCCAGCCACTGCACACTAATGGCTGATAGTGTACGAGTAGCTCAGCCAATCAGCTTGTCTCATTTGCATTAGTACACTAGTAGATTTTTGCTAATAAGATATATATATTTCTACCTTCAGTGGGAGGGGGTTTAGCCGCGACATTCCTGTTACAATTAAGTCCGGTCACGCAAGAGGGGAGAGGGGCGGGGAAAGGAAATTACTGCTTTAGTAACGCTTTAGTATACATCTTTTTCTTTTTTCTCACACGTCATGTGACCTCCATACTGACTTCCGATCTGAAGTCGACTGGAGGCCCTACTGGGAGGGAGGTACGTCACACACGTTAATTATTTGGGTTGTCACGCAAGACATCTTGTTGCGTGACAATCGAAAAGGCATTAAAGGCATGAATGACACTCAGGACACACTTGTTTTCCCCAACATTGTTTATTCGTGATCATAGTCTACATGACTGTTTAAATACCACCAACACTTTTATATTGCGCCATTTTGATTTACACAAATTGAAAAACAAAACTGCTATAAATTGTGTATTTCTTCACTTCCTGGCCTGCCCGAGAATCCTAACACAATTGTTTTACAAAGCTTGTTGAACTAATAAACCCGACATGTGATATTCCTCACTCCATTATCCCTTCTGTCCCCATTAAACCGAATTATTATTTTTTTGTGAAGGCTATATATATAGAATCCTACGTTTTTATCCCCTGATTAATATTTTTTCTTCACTGGTCCAACATTGGTTTATCATTGGTCCATCATTGGTTCATCGCTAGTTCCATGTCTCTGTTTCGTTCCGGATCAGCCTGTTAATCTGTAATAGGACACATTTTTAGTTCAAATGGACTTTCTGGATTTAGCAATGTCACGTGACACCAAACAAGATTTTCTTCCGTTTATAAATTAAGTCAAATAAAGATTAGAATATTATGTCGACTAGTCCCTCATTTTTCTCAGGGATCGAGCGGGCGAGCGCGCGCGAAGCACGTGGAAATCAGCTCCCGCGACGCGTCTTTTCGCGGGAGGTGATTTCCACGCGCTTCGCGCGCGCTCGCCCGCTCGATCCCTGAGAAAAACGAGGGACTACTCGTAGTCTATATGTCGACAAAAAATGATTTTTTTTCTGCTTGGCGTCGTTTGGGGACTATAAATCCACCTGTTATTTTACTGAAAAGGCCACAATGATCCAATGCCGTCTGTCACACAAGATACAATTACGATCAATTCCTCTCTTTGATTTTCATACAAATATTTCCATTATTAGCTCTGAAAATTTAACGATACGTACTGGCGTCAATACAATATCCTACATGTACAGCTAGTAGATTTTCTCTCTCGATTCTCTCCTATCGGAATTTCTATTAACTGGCTGCCTGGTATTTTTAACTTTAAGGTTATTTCGGGTAGCCAGTACCCCTATTATTATTTTTATTCAAAATTGTAAGAACTTATTATAGGCTCTGGGGTAAAATAAAGTTTGTTGTTGTTGTTGTTGAGGGGAAAAGACATAAAGGCGGTGGAGGGTGAAACGACGTATATAGGGAGGAGGGTGAAAGGGCCGAAAAAATTAGGGAGAAAGGAGAAGATTGAGCTATAATTAAAATTGGTAGATGGGCTGTTCTTATCCCCTCCATTATTGTAAAGAGTATATTTAGCCCGGGGAGGGGGGGGGGGGGGGGCGGGGGGGTACTCCCTATAATGGACTATGCGGGGAGGCTCCGCCCGAAAGGGGTAGCTTTTTCAGGCTGGAGGTATATAAAAGGGTAGTGATTTCACGAGTTGAAGTATAGAAAAGGGTAGAAAAAACTGTCATTTAGGTGTTTAAAAGGGCTTTAAAAAATATCTCGAACAGACGCACCTAACGGCTGATTCATCCAATATTTTAAGGGGCTACTCAAGCGAAAAGTTTAGTGAAAGTCGTAAAAGGGATGCAGTGTTTCAACTGTAGGTATGTGAAAGAGGTACCATTTTCCATGGAAGGTATATGAAAGGGTTACCTTTTCTGTCAAAAATGGTATATAAAAGGATAAGGGTTTGGACCTCGGGGCGGAGCCTCCCCATGATAGTCATGATAAATATTTGATCTTGGCAAGTTACATCAAGTTTACAGGTCTTATAACAAGCATCAGTTTCAACGTTACAAGCAATGCAAGTACTTACGGGGCACATCTCCCTCAAAATATTGTTCAAACTTCTTTGATAATATGTTGCCTTCTTTGCTCGGTACTTGGTGTTTATTACAATGGCAGCATCGATGGACCTAAAATTGGTCAACGTAGTCTCGGTCTGCTTGGTTACAGCTGGTGTGGCGTAATCACCGAATCCAACAACAACAGTTTTAACCCTCTTTCCCTGAAACATCAATTGAAAACAAAACAGCAAAATTAAATCAATATTCATTATTTTCAAACACAAAGTTCAGTATATTTCCAGCATTCTGTTGATTTACCAATTTTTTGGACGTTTACCAAAAAACATGGTGTAATGATGAGGTTTGTCGGCGTAGTTTATTTTGGTTTGACGTTTGACCGCGGTGTAGTTGAGTTGAACAATAATGAACAAGTTGAACAATAATGGTTTGATTCTGTAGAATAGCACTCGACAAATGACAGGAACCCATTAGGAAGTGAGGATGACAAACGACAGCGAGTATGGAAATGGATTGCAATATGGATTTTTGAAAAACTGTCAGGATGTCAGTTTTTCAAAGTTTCAAATCTGGCTCGGAAATCTTTGAAATTTTGCAAATATTTTGTTGCAGTATGGAATTTCTTGAAGAAATTGCTTTTTTCATTTAGTTAGAGTTTATTAAGTTCTTATTTCATAGATTTAGGGACCATTTCGTGCATTTATAACAGTTTTGAGCAAATACGCCGGGACAGTGTCCCTTTAATGGAGGTGTTCCCTGAATGGAGGTTGGGCAGGGTGTTGTTAATAATTAACCACCTAAACAAAATGAAAAAATGCCTGTTTTCTTGACTTGGAATGCAACCATTTATAAATTAAGCGGCAATCAAATGCATGATTTAAACTTGCAACAGCAACCTTGGATTTGTGATTTGTGATTTGCGATATTACTTCGTAACTGCACTCTTCTTGAACCGAATAACACTTGAGATTGATCAATAATAACAGTCTTGTACTCATTAGCAGATTAGTGTTCCCCTTTAATGGAGGTCGAAATAGCATTCGGGACACTCAAAAGTGTCCCCGTCCCCTTAATAGAGGTGGTAAATACAAAGTTTATATGATTATTTTGCCTGGACCAGAGGAAGTGTCCCCTTAATGGAGGTGTCCCCTTAACAGAGGTGTCCCAAAGTAGAGATTCCACTGTACTTTACTGTCACATTGCCTCAAAGGCGTTGGCTACTGAACAAGAGAGGATGATCTAAGAGAAGCATCCCCCATACATGGGTCTCTACCAATGAAAATCTTTTGAAATATATTTTTAATTTTCAGTCCGAATCGGACCTCAAATAAACTCCAATTAGGTTTATTTAAAATTTCACCTTTCTGACCCGGCGGTTCATTTGAGCCCAGCGAGTATTCGGAACCCAATAATCGCGAAAATACAGTAAATTGACCTAAATTTGCCCATTTTTCCAGGCTCGAATTCCAGCCGTTTTGTGAGCCCGCGTTCCTTGTCCCACACCACTTTCATTGGGAGGAGGATGACAATCAGGGCCCAGTTGTTCGAAAAACGATTAACGCTAATCCTGCATGGATTAAAAGTTAATCGAGGTTTTAATTTCTCTTGTATAAAACTGTTTTTCAATGCTTTTATTTTGTAGAGTTTGAGATTACTCAAAGTTAAAACTGAAGGTCAAAATATATAAACAGAAAACCTCACTGAAAAGTTAAAAAACTGACATCAATATTCACACTAATCCTGGATTAGCTTAATCGTTATTTGAACAATTGGGCCCAGACTCCCATGACGGCAGGAAATAGAGCCTAACCCAGGAGCATATAACCCTGGAGCCTCCATCTCCCTTATTGGCCCTATGACACAGCGTAGTTACACCTTGAGCTATTTTTAGAATTACTTTTGCCGCGAAAATCACCCGTTGCGAGCACGAGGACGAGGTTGTCATTCATGTTTCAGATTAAAAATAAAACCAAGAATGGACGAGAGGAACGTGGAATAAAACTAGAACAGTGGAATGTCGTTACTACGAATTATCACTATTGTCCGCGGATGTACACGGAAATCTTTTCGCGGGAGAATGATTCTAATAATAGCCCAAGGTGTAACTACGCTGTTGTCATTAATCAGTACAGATAGAGGCTCCGGGGTGATATGCTCCTGCCTAATTATAACCATATTCCCTTGCGCAAGAATTACCTTTTTCCACTCACTGATTTTGTCTGCAGCTTTACTGTGAATAAATTTATCAGTCTCGTCAGTGACTATCAGTAAAACATTTCGAAAGGCCTTCCGGTCTCCGTTTTTCTCCGTGAATAGTTCGTGCGCCCTCGCGATAGAATGTTCGTAAGTATCCTTTGACGGCTTAAAGCCTGCGTTCTTAGCAGCAGCTCGGATTTGTCTCAAAAGAGCTGTTTCGTCGACCATGTCGTTGAATTTCACCTTGATGGCATTCGCTGTTTTTGTCGCTATGACCCCGACGAGGTTTCCTTCAGCGTCCACATCCAAGCTATCCACGAGTGTAACCAGGTATTGAATGTTCTCCTTTTTGAGGTCAACCACGATGGCAAAGTCGCCGTTGGTTTTGGTATATACACACTGAGAGCCAGCTAAACGATTGAATACATTAAAAAAATTCGTTCATGAGTACCATCGTCGCGCGGCAGATAGTTAGAGCAACTTTCAATAGCCCTTTTCACGGTTAACCTGAAATATTTGCATAACAATGCAGTTAAACATAGAAGCGAGGCAATTTCGGGCACAAGCCGTAAAACATCGTGATTTTCTTGAGCTTCTTGAACTATGTTAGTATAAAAATAGTTTAAAACAGAGAATAATTAAATATACAACTCTTTTGGTTAAAGTTTGCCGTAAAGATCTACTCTTTATTTATAGACAAAAGTCGTTTGACAATTTTTTCTAAAAACTGAACGTAAACTAAAAGAATTGTAGTTCTTCTACATTTTAAAACTGTTTTTATATTAAAAGGGTTTAAGAAACTCCAGAAAACGCGATGTTTTGTAGTTTGTGCCCGAAATTGCCTCGCTTCTATGTTGAACTCTATTGTTATGCAAATATCACAAGTTAACCGTGAAAAGGGCTATTGAATGACGTAAAACCAAAATCAAAGCAATCACAACAAAAGTTAACAACACAATGAACCAATGAGAATTCGAAACCAATACACTTAACCCGGCGGAGCCAAGCGCGGGAAAACGCGTGTAACCAAGTCGCGATTGATTTTGGTTTTGCATCTGATTGGTTGAGTAGATGGCGCGAGTTTTTAAACCAATCACAGAGTAGTAAAACAAAGCAATTCCGGAACTCAATATATTGCAACAAGAATTTCTTATCGTTTACTCTCAAGTTCTTTCTGAACGCCGACTTCGATTTTGGCTGAACATAATGTATGTTAAGAAGGACGTGCTTGAATTTATGCATGAACTGACTTATCATTGGTCGTTTCGCACTTTTTTCTTCACACTTTTAAGCCAACTAAAATAAGTCAAATTATCCTTTGCGTAAGGGAGTTATTTTGAAGAGAATTTTTTTTCCGTCACCGTTTTCAGTACTAGGATTTCTCCTTTTGAATCGATTTTAGTTTCCGTCTAAGTTCTTCCGAGCCATCGTTAAGTTGCCAACGACCTTGCATTACACGTTATTTACTGCTATCGTCGGTACAGCCTCGTTCCCAGGGTCTCTCATCCTGGAGCGGGAAGATGAGAGACCCTGGGAACGAGGTTGCCGTCGGTACAGCCACACTTCCGCACATACCTCCAACAAAGAATAGCTGTCGTTCATTGCCCTTGCAAGTCCCCTCCTTCGCCTTATCGAGGATATTTATGGCAGTATCTTGAGACGCGGTACACTCCGGTGAAGCTCCCAATTTCACAGCAAACATATAATTGAGTTGTTTCCTTGCAGCCCAAGCGCACTGTTCTGTCGTCGTATCCCCGGGCATGCGATCTACCTCGTCTTTCGGAATAGTGGTCATAACTGGGTCACTCGACTTAAGACAGCCGATCGACCCATATATAACAGGGGGAGGAATATCTGTGATGTAAAGAACACTGTCAAGTCTTATAGTATTAACAAGTAGACCTACCATTGAAAGGGCAAGGGCCCATTCTCGTCCCCACAGCCCTTTCGCATCTCTTAGCCGGCGGGGCCTAGGCACGAGAATGCATGAGACAAATAACTCCTAGCTTTCAAATGACTATCGTTTGTTTACAGTGATTTCCTCATTAGAAAAAGTTACATTTAGTCAGCTGAAAAACATAAAAATTTCAGGAATTGTAATTGCCATGCAAGATCACCGGCTCAAGTTTGGGGAGAATCCCTATACTCAAAGGAACAATTTTAGTAAAGTAAACTGATAAATTCCTCGCTAATTCTCGCAAAATTGACAGACGCGCGTGTATAGTCTAAAATTAGCACAAAACGGTACATATCTGAATGATCTACACTTGCGATCTCAGATGGCTCTCTCGTGATATTACACATTTACCTGTAAAGTAGTAAACAACATTGGAGTGTATTCCACCCAGTTTTGGCTGGCAATTATTTCGGGAACCGCCCTTGTAAAATGTCGTCGCAGAATAACCTGAAGAGCACGTGTTATTTCCATCGACACCAAACGTGTTGAAACCTCGCTTCCAGGCTACCCAGGCGCATTTCTCAAATGCCCAGTTCCTCGTTTTGCTGTCGTTTTCAACAAGCCAGCATTTGTCCTCTTCCATAGATACCAAGGCGTCTTTAATCTCTTTATTACCCGCAGTAAAAGTTGTAGAATAGCAGCCAAATTTTCCATTATGGGAGGTGTTGGAATCTTTTTTTCTGTGCAAAAGCGAAAATATATAATCAAGTTGATCAATAAGTTGGGACAAGAGAGGATAATCGAAGATAAGCATTCCCCCATGCATGGTTCTCTTCGAATGATAATTGTTTTGAAATATATTTTTAACTTTCAGTCCATGGTTGAGCTATTTTAAGAGCGCTACCTGATTGGTCAGTTCAAGTAACGTGATGTCGGAGGCTCAATCAGAAGGAAATAAAATATAGTTGAAGCCCGCTAATTCGAACTCGGTTATTTCGAATTCCCCGTTATTTCGAACTCAAACCCATTTCCCTTGCATTTGCCCCTGTTTTTTCAGTCATTTACTATCGGCCGATTTCGAACTCGGTTATTTCGAATTCCCCGCTATTTCGAACTAATTGTGTTTCCCTTGGCTTAAAATCAATGACCTGTTAAACCGGTTTCCTGGAGTACAAATATCGTGAGATATTTCGAAATCTAATTAACAAAAGTTGATGGCCAAACATAAAAAAGTTGATGGCTAAACATCAGACGGCATCAGAACACAGCTGGAAGCGCAATGAACTTATGTATAACCTTTTTATTGCACTTATTGTGTAATTTATATATCTTGTTCCATTGCGCACAGTTCCGGTTGTCAACAACAGTATTGAAATTTGCTATTCCATAACGAATGTACTATGTTTTGGTTTTGTCAAGTTTCTTGAAATAACAATTGTATAAGGTACAAGTTATTCCATCATGTTAATTATTAATGATTATTTTGATATTTAACGCTGACCCGGTTATTTCGAACCCCCGCTAATTCGAACTATTTTCCGTTTCCCCTGAGAGTTCGAATTAACGGGGTTGAACTGTACCTTTCACAGCATGGCGCGAAACTATAAATAGATTTCAAAATTATGAGGCACGGGGAATCCTTCTCTTAGATCATCCTCTCTTGGTTGGGAATAAGTTATCTCGATGATTTTTCTTCCCGCGATCAAGCCGGCGGCCTGGTAAGTTTTACGACCTAGCGATTCAACCTCGTTCCCAGGGTCTCTCTTCTTCCCGCCAAAAATCGCTTTTGGCGGG
This sequence comes from Desmophyllum pertusum, assembly GCA_029204205.1. NCBI lineage: Eukaryota > Metazoa > Cnidaria > Anthozoa > Scleractinia > Caryophylliidae > Desmophyllum > Desmophyllum pertusum. Next base: position 1,950,781 of record MU825396.1, read on the forward strand.
AAGAAGAGAGACCCTGGGAACGAGGTTGGCAGCGATTCCGTTTCAAGAGCTGTGGGCAAGATGAATGAAACAAATCTGAGGATGGTTGACTTTACTCGCTGGCATAGTAGCGAAAAAGAAATATTGATAAGTACGTTTAACAGGAAGGATATTACGTAGTGGAGTATCTATAAATAAGTCGTAGTATTACGTTGTTATTTTAGAAGAAGAAAAACATATTTACTTATTATGCCCAAGGGGGATTGAAGTTATTCTCTGGCGGTGTAACACAAGTTAGATTTGCAATATGACTCAGTATTGTGAAGTCAGGCAAACTGCAGTTCATTTAACTAACTTAAGTCAATTTACGTGCTATTAAACCTCTGTCTTACCGCATGGTTCGAAATCAAAATTATCCATAATCTCTTTTAACACGTCACTTTCTGCTTTTTCACTGCCATCACTTTTTGTCCAAACTATGACGTCATCGGCGGCATCAGCGAGTGTGTGGAGATTTTGTTTGAGCCCTAAAGCCACAGCGATCACCGTTACTTTTTCCGAGGGCTAACAAAAGAAGAAATTTACACGTAAGAGCATTAGACAAACGCTCTATTATGGACTGAATCATACAAAAGTGACGGCCGTAAAAGATGCCAAAATTTCGTTTTGTGGGTGTGGCTCGAATTCATTTTGACCCCTAAGAGGTACCAATTCTAAGACAAAACTCGTAGTTTTTTCCGGCTTAATCTCCTAAAGGATAACCGGATGACTCTAATGCGGTGGTCATTTTAGATTTTAACGCCCCTAAGTGGTAACAAACCACGAATTTGAATCCTAAAAGGTACGAAAATCACCCCAGTCACTTCTATATGGTTTCCCCCCAGTGGTGCTTGCGTTTATGCTTGCGTCGTTGTGTCGCCGTGTAAATCGAGATAACGCAAGCACAAACACAACAAAACCGAAATGAAGTCGTAACTTGTCGGCGGCCGAAAACCTTCGGCGTCCGCCAAATTGGATTCCCATGATGCAATTTTCATCAAAATTTAAAGGCACTGCGCCTGCGTATGTCACCTTGTGCTTATGGACGCTTATGCTTATCGCACGTGTAAACACTCTTGTGCTTATGCTTAATGCCTCGTCGTGCGTGTAAACCAGCCTTTAAGCGGAAGAAAGGCGCTTAGACATACATCACCTTCACCATTGAACCAATCCTTGTTGTGTCATGAGTTTTACCGTCCGTGAAAATGATCACAACGTTTCGTGCGTCTGTTCTAATGTTTCTCCTCTGCTGAATCTTATCGTACTCTGCATGTGCATCGAACGCCATTTGTAGTCCCTCGTCAAGGTTAGTTATGTTGTCGAGCTCATTTGGAATTGAATCAATCAGCTTTTCTACGTTATTTTGTCTTCCGGATCTCCATTGCCTCAGTTTTAAGTTAGATACGTATTGGGCTTCTCTTCCAAATGTCACCAGAGCAAGATGGGTTTGATCAAGTGAAACGAAGAACCTGCAAATAAAGCAGCACTTGCCGTTTTAAGAAGTTCAAGACACTATCACATTAGTGCTAGATTTCTTTTTTGAGAATAAAAGAGGTGGTTTCGTATCACAGATTCTCTGTTTTTCCTAGCCTGCGAGCAAGCTCTCTAAATCCATACAGATCTGCCGCTCATATTGTATCTGGGTTTTGCTAAAAGCAGGCTCTCGGCCCAGGGCCCACCCACTTCACGGCCCGTGGCCCAGTGGCCCAGAGAAGTCAAGTAGCCGCGTGATCGGAACAACGTTGATTAATCATGAAAAATGAATATATTTATATTCTACTAAAGAATTTCGCGAATTACTAGATCCGATTCAATATGTATATAGGTGTCAGAACTATCTTCAGCTCTGATATGTAAAGACAGTATGTACTGTTCAATTCCAAATTCAAATAAGGAAAATCCGTCGTCGGCCTCCAAAATACATTTAGTTGTTTGTAAAGGGACCGCTAAGAAATGTATCAAGATGAATATTTTGTTTAGCTAGCGACGTTTTTGTTGCCGTAGTCGTCGTGGTTGCGTAAGCTCCCTAGAAGTTGATAGTCCAGTCCCTGAACTCTCTTAACCCCGCCCATAGAGACTAGACCCAGCGGGTCTCCCCGCGCTGGGTTCAGACCCTACATAGGGCGGGGTAAAGAGAGAGTTCAGGGACTGGACTAAGAAGTTGACGGAAGGCAGTTTTATCCGCGAGTCTTGTATTAAGAGACAAACTGTTTCATTTGAAAAGGCCGTCTACCTGTCCATAACTTCTTTGGAAAATGCCTTCGTCTTGTTAAACAGTGTTAAGCCGATGCTGTGGGTCTGATCAATGGCGATTATTAGGTCCAACTTGGCACAAGGGAGACGATCCTTTATAGTACGAGGTTGATCTAGAGAGAGGGAGGGAGGGAGGGAGAGGAAGAGTTAGTAATCATATCAATAACACTAGAGTTCACGAATATATAATCTGAACTTTGGACTTCATTTCTTCCAAAGCGTCCCTGAACGTAAACCTCATCTCTTGGATTTGTGTGGTATTAATCTTTCCTTTCTCAAGTATTAGTGATTTAACATTCGGTTTCCGAGTCATTTCTGCCCTCCAACTAAATTTATAGACGGTTAATTTGATAGGCGATTTTTATCTGAAAAAAAAAAAAAAAAACATTTCTGCTGTAGAATATAAGGTTTATACAGCTGTTTCGAGAAACGTTGTCGGAAAAAGCGCACGCGACAATCCCGAAAGGTAATCTGGGATATGATCAGCAAGGTACGTTCCTGACACTGTAGCTGTCGAACCTACTTTTAATTTGTTGCTTTCTTTTAGCACTCGCAAACATACTTCCATGGCGTCTCGTGCCATTTTCTCAGATTTTCCTGAAATGCTGAAGTCAATGAACCGTGAACTTAAAACTACCTACAGTACCTTTCGGGATTGTCGCGTGCGCTTTTTCCGACAGCCTTTCTCGAAACAGCTGTATTCTACAACCTTTGTCTAGTACTTACTTATATTGGCGGCTTCCAGAGTTGTCATGACAACCAGAGACACCAAGAACAACAACTGAACCTTCATTTTTATCGCTTCCTGTAAAAAAAAACATTAAATTGTTAGTTTAAATCTAAACAAACTTATCGCAGCATAGAAAGCTATCTAGGTATCTGCCGCCTCAAAGGTAATGCAGGTTTTAGAGCCGTTTTGGTTTGAAAACGGGTATAGATTTTCAATATTTTGGTCTCAAAACGGGTATGTTTTTCCTGCTTTTCAATTTTTGCCAAAACGGGACCATTAGGTTTTCATTCTAAATGTCTTTTGGCTTTTGACTCTTTGAAGTGATGCTCATGATAGTGCTCCTTTAAAGGGACACTGTCCCGGCGTATTTGCTCAAAACTGTTATAAATGCACGAAATGGTCTCTAAATCTATGAAATAAGAACTTAATAAACTCTAACTAAATGATAAAAAGCAATTTCTTCAAGAAATTCCATACTGCAACAAAATGTTTGCAAAATTTCAAAGATTTCCGAGCCAAATTTGAAACTTTGAAAAACTGACATCCTGACAGTTTTTCAAAAATCCATATTGCAATCCATTTCCATCCTCGCTGTCGTTAGTCATCCTCACTTCCTAATGGGTTCCTGTCATTTGTCGAGTGCTATTCTACAGAATTAAACCATTATTGTTCAACTTCCTATGATCTAGATATGTTTCTGAGCTTCCCAAAATCATGCTAAAATCAGGACAGTGTCTCTTTAAGTATTCTTGTTTTTTTATTTTTTACAATGAGGGGCATGGTTCAAGAGGGGCGTACGTGTAAATTTTGTTGATTTTTGACATTTGCCCAAAATCTCTGCTTCATTTTTGACAGACTTATTTTCACTTGTCTAGCACTGCGTATACTTTTTTCGTTCATGCAAAACCTAAGGATTGGTGGCCATAGCAACTATAATTGTGAAGCTGACAAGTTCTTTTGTTTACCCTTAACAAAAGAATCAGACAAGTTTCAGTTGCTTGAAAACAATATGAAGTGGAACATCCTTTTGCATTTTTGTCGATCTTTAAGTTTTCTCTTTGTTACATACAGTCGAACCTCTGCTAACGGACACGTCCAGTAGGCGGACACCTCTCGTAAGCGGACACTTGGTCATGTTCCCAGCTACATACAAACACTGCATTTTTAACTTCCCATAAGCAGACAGAGGGTGTCCGTTTACGCATAGGTAATAGAGGGAAATGGTTATGAAGCCCAGCAAAGTTCTTTGTTATATGTTTTTGTTCGCTATTTTGGGGGTTGACCGTGCACAAAACCTGACAAAATACAATAGGTGGGTACGTGCACGTGTGTTTGCAAGCAACTAACCAATAGAAACGTTGCGATTACGTAATTCGGTGTATGAGCGCAAAACAAAAGATGTGCACGGTCATGGACCTTCCAACATAAATCTTGCCATCTTTGTTTGCTCCTTTGAAGTTTTCCGGGCTTCATAACCATTTCCCTCTATTAACTATGGTTTACGGGAGGTTCGACTGTATTTTCTCGTTCGTTTCGACTGTATTTGCCTGCGACTGCATGTATTTTCCTTCTTGTAATTCCTTCCTAGCCTGAACTTCAGCCGTTTCTAGCTGTCGCTTGCTTAAATTCAGGCTACTTCCTTCCGTGTATTTTCTTTCACATGATAATTGAATGAATGAATGAACTTTATTATAGTGTCAATAAACACATAAAAAGAAATAAAAAAGAAATTGGACATCCCCGAAAAGAATTAGGATTTCAAAAAATCGGCTATACAGTAGACTCCGCTATCTCGAACTTGGTTATCTCGAAAACCCGCTATCTCGAACTCAAACCCATTCCCTTTGCCCATGTTTTTCAGTCATTTACTATCGGCTATCTCGAACTCCTCGCTATCTCGAACTGTTTTTCGTTCCCTTGAGAGTTCGAGACTAGCGGGAGTCTACTGTAAATGCAATCTAGACCCTTTTCTTGTTTGTTTTAACACGTTAAACTTCTTGTACACTTTGTATTGTGATTTTAATTTAGACATTGTGATTTATTGAGAAGGTGGGTATCGAAATGGCCGTCAAATTAACAATTTAAAACTTTGATGGCTTTTTCCATTTATACGAGAAATTGATGAAATACTACTTTCATTTATTGAGAATCATTACAATGGCGCCTGGCTGTCTACTGGGGACGATTTCAGTTCTGAAAGAAAAATTAACACCAGTCTGCTAAAATAATGCCACGCTGTAGAAACAATATAAGGATCTAAATTTGCGTTGGAGTTTGATTTTTGCTACTGAACTCAAAACAGGCGCAATTTTGTCAGTGATAGCTTAAAATTAATTTTCTTCAACCTCGTTCCTAGGCTCTCTCTCCTTTTCCTCCCTTGTCAACGACAAGGGAAACGACAAGGGAGGAAAAGGAGAGAGAGTCTGGGAACGAGGTTGAATTTTCTTTATCCAAAGTTATCCAGAGACCGTTTCCGTGTTTGCGCGAGGGAGTTCTCCTTTAGGGTTTTGATAACTGCGGTTGTTGGCCTCAGTAACCATGGTGCATGGCAGACTGTAGGAAATCGAGTGAAGGTACATTTCCTTGAAGAAAAAATCAAGTCTGTTGGAATCGAAAGCGATAGTCGGATTTAGTTTGCTTTTCGAAGTTGGGTGGTGGTTTAAAATTAGTGACATGTTCTTTGAACATCAAACATTCACGGTTACGAGTTATTTATGGACACGAAATCGACACGAAACGTACCGAATCATTCCATCGCTTTGCCTCCAACCTTTTCGCTCTATATTCAAAGATTACTGAACTTTTGTTAAACACGCCGGAAAATAAAAAATACTACAGACTCCCGCTATCTCGAACTCGGTTATCTCGAAAACCCGAACTCAAGCCCATTCCCCTTGCCCTTGTTTTTCAGTCATTTACTATCGGCTATCTCGAACTCCTCGCTATCTCGAACTGTTTTTCGTTCCCCTTGAGAGTTCGAGATAGTGGGAGTCTACTGTACTATTAGTTTGGAGTTGCGCAGTTATTTAAACCAGTCAACATCACGGAAACCGCATCCTGGGCAAATGATGCATTTCGTATATAAGAGAATCGATAACGTCAAATTCAGTACTGAAAAGCCACTCATTTTTTAAAGGAATTATTCGTGACAGAACCCAAGCTATCCAAAACAAATTCTATGTAGAATAACACCTATTAATGCCAAATAATAAAAAAACTCGACTTTTAATTACCGAACTTCCAGCTCGGTCTTGCTTTGGCAAACGAGCAGAAAACTTAGGCTGACCTTTTTTAGTCCGCGGGAAATGGCTTACAGAAACGCTAGAAACTAGACAGAAATAGGATACCAGGTAAGGTTTCAAATTTATTGTAGCTTTTCGAAGAAGATACGGAGATATTTTCCCATCAAATTATATTTTAAATCCATACAAACTCGTATAACTAATGGTAGGCTTTGGGTGGAGGGACTCGTTGCGGAACTCAAGATTCAAGTGTACTCAATTGAAGTGCCCTTCGAATTATAAGTCCAAATTCTTGTTTTTACTGGCTTCGCTTACTTGGTAATTATAAGAAGTTTGAACTGAGCCAATAAATTGAAAACGTCGGATCAACAGAATAGGTTAAAAATATAAACAGAAAGACAATACTTACGGTTTGCTCACCAAATGTCAATGTTTGCCTCAGTTCCTAACTGAACTGGTGTAGTACTGAACTGGCAGTGAACTTTCTTTGTCTTAAACCTTTACTTTATGGCCCAATATTGCTGTGAATGAACATGTTAAAAGGGAATGGCTCTCCTAAGAGAGTGTTGCGTCGTTATCAGAAAATTACAGCCGTTAACAAGAACTGACGTTAATGTTCATAAGTAAAACAACAACAGTTATGCAACCTGTTACGTGTTTTGTTGTAATTAGGGTGAATAAAAGAAACAAAACTAATATAAAGCGAATATCGGGTAGATGGAGAGTTCTAAAAGATTTTATGCTTAATTATGTGTAAAAAAAGTTCGTCCCAAGAAATGGAAAAAGCGATTTAAACATATTAGTTTCTTTATACAAAAGGGACACTTTTCACATATCCCGTGGCTGGCGCCGAGTTCAGTTAGATCGTCTGGTATCCTTGAAGATTCAATCATTCCTTAACGATTTTAAGGGGGCGTTATTAATGGATGTCATGCGATGTCATTTTCGTGTGTTTTAGCATTATAATTTTCTTGTTTTCTCCTTGAGGTTTCATCTAAAAATGCCGTCAACGGTTTGTATAGTGAAAGGTCTCAGTGACATTTTTAAGATGTTTACAGCTGTTTCGAGAAAGGTTGTCGGAAAAAGCGTACGCGACACGCGACAATCCCGAAAGGTAATCTGGGAAATGATCAGCAAGGTACGTTCCTGACACTGTAGCTGTCGAACCTACTTGTGTTGCTTTCTTTTAGCACTCGCAAACATACGTCCATGGCGTCTCGTGCCATTTTCAGAGATTTCCCTGAAATGCTGAAGTCAAGGAACCGTGAACTTAAAACTACCCACAATACCTTTCGGGATTGTCGCGTGCGCTTTTTACGACAACCTTTCTCGAAACAGCTGTATACTAGGGACGAATGAGGGACGAGACAAGGATGAGGGATTAGTAATCTCGTTCTCAGAATCCTCGTTACCCTTGTCCAGCGGTGGAGCGGCCAACAAGGACCTATGGGGGGAATCGATCCGCCATGACCGGATTCTAGGACTTCCGGCTCTACTGCGCATGTATTCGACCCCATGTTTCAACTAACGGACGCCAAGATTCTTGCACTTCCGGTCTTACTGCGCAAGTCAGGCGGATCACTCTATCCCAGAGGTCCTTGTTGGCCGCTCCACCACAAGGGTAACGAGGACTCTGGGAACGAGATCGAGGGATTAGTGGATTTGAAACAGATAAATAGGGACAAATGAAGATTTAATTTAACGAATTGATTCAAATTTAGCTGCCATCAACTCGCCGCCACCTGATTAGCTCAGTTGGTTGGGCGCCAGACTGCAGAGCGGGAGGTCGCGGGTTCAAATCCCGGCCGGACCACAAACCAGGGTCTTAAAATAACTGGTAAGATCATGCTGGTTGTGCTTAATACCTATCTCAGTTCAGATTATCGCGTCATTGGGCGGTGACGCTAAGCCGTTGGCCTTATCTCCTACACCTTCTCGTACTAAATTAGGAGGGGACGTTAAAGAACCCACATCACTGCTCCTCAGTGTTGTGGTCTGGCCTGTTTACAAGTATTCATGCCGTTGCGTTGGGGCCGGTTTACGGGTACATAGTAATTGGCGCAAGCTGTTGTGGTTACCCTGTCTGCTTGGCGAAGCTAAATAAATTAAATTATATATAGCTCAGCCTCTCGAGTGAGGAGCAGTCTATTTTGGTGATGTGTATTATTTTTTTTTACGTACTTTATTCCTCCCTATAAGAAGGTTCTTTAATACAGCACGCCCTATACTGACATCAACGTTAAAACTTATGCCCTGGCCAAACTTTGTCGCAAGTATTGAAATATAAACTTACGTACGGACTTGCCTGAGCTTTGTTTCCTGGGGAGGAAAACCGGCACAAGGGTCTGTGGTTCTTATTTATATTACAAGCATATTATTATGCTGTACAAGGTTGTTCTAACTTTTTAGTCTGTGGATGAATCCCTAGTGTGTGACTATTCAAGTGAAAGCTATTGAGCAGTACTTGGTACTGCTTATTATGATGTACAAGTTGGTTCTAACTTTTTAGTCTGTGGATGAATCCCTAGTGTGCCAGAGTGTGTGACTATTCAAGTGGTACTGTTTATTATGATGTACAAATTGGTTCTAACTATTAAGTCTGTGGATGAAACCCCGGTGGACCTTCATGTGGTACTGTTTATTATGTACAAGGTGGTTCTAACTTTTAAGTCTGTGGATGAATTCCTAGTGTGTGACCATTCAAATGAAAGCTAGCGAGTAATTCTTTCATGTAGCGCTGTTTATAAATATGCTGTACAAGTCAAGGTAGTTCTAACTTTTCAAAGTGCATGTAAACACAAGTCTGAAGATGAAACCCTGTGCGAAAGCTATAATGAACAGTACTAATCGTTCAGTTCTGGCTGCCGTTTGGAGTGAAAGATTCTAAAGCCATTAGGTAACATTATCAATGTCCATTGTCTTGAGATCAGAGGCACTGCTATTCAAACAACCCAGACTCTTCCGAACCATTTCTTCATGATTATAACTCACATCCACGTAATCACTATTTGATTTCATAGAACACATCCACGACTTCACCTTGGGCCAAGGCGTCAGATCTAAGCATACCAATTCTAGCAGAGACAACACAATGGTAATCCATCTGTCTGCAAGAGTAGGGACAGGGCCACAGAGGAACTTGCGTTGGGACAGATAGTGCTTTTCCAGCGTGTCCAGGTGAAAAAACACTTCGGTCTTGCCAAACTGTACTAAGGACGTGTTTGCTTGTATGGATAAGGCATCTTCTTGATGGTTTAAACTTGGGTAAACGTAATTATTTCCAACATCCCTATATATGAATAAAAATATTTCAGTTGTAAGCGAGTCATCATTTTGTAAGTATCATGATCAGGGTATGTAAGCACTAAAAGCAACCAGATATTGGTTCAGTGATTGGTTCGATCAAGAAAGTCTTTTTTTTTTTTTTTAATCTGATGGTGTTTCACACTTTTGGACTTGACACTTTACATTTTCACTCAATGATTGGTCAGATAGAGTCGTTTTCAATCGAGTCGAAAGTTTTGCTTTTGGTAACTACACTCTGTGATTGGTTTAACAAACGCACGCTACCTACTCAACCAATCAGATGCAAAACCAAACCAATCATGACTTCGTCACGTGCGTTTTCCAGTGCTTGGCGCATGGTCATGTGTAAAAAAATGATGGGGGTAACCTGCAATGGACTAGTCCCATGATCCATCCAGGGGGAGTAGCAATACTCCTAGATGCTTGGCCTGGTAAGCCAAATAGGCATTAAGAAAGACTGACCTTACATATTTTATAAAAATCAATGGCATTTGAAAGTATCATGTTCAAGGTTCAAGGCAGCTTCCCTTCTACAGGGGAACCACAAAATCTAGCATCATAGGCATGCAACGCGTGCAGAGGATAGCTCTAAGCCTCAGATGGATCATGAAGCCATTTGTTTGTTCTATTTACTACTAAGACAATTACATGCAATACCTCAGAAGTGTGGTTGCAGCCCAGTGTATAACAGACTCTATCAGTGGTCTTTCATCACTCTTTCCAAGGCCAGCATAGTTAGTGAATTTCTCCGCCAAATAAAATATTATAGCTTGGCTACAGGGAGAAAATGCACTGTCAGTCAGTCAGATTGTCAATAACGATCCATCTTTATACAAACATAATAATAATTTGGAGTCATAGGGATGCAATATGTGGATGCTAGATAATAATTTATAATAATGTAATATATGTACCATTAGTAGAAACTTGCTGTGTTCTATTGCAAATCCGCCAATTTGATTGGCTGTGCCATTGTTTTATATCAATATAATTTTTATGCCATGGAACAAGTAAAGTTTCTACTAAAACAATAAACTACTCGCCCTTGTTTTCTGCGAGCGATAGTCAACTTCAAGGCTACACCTCGTTGACTATTCGCTCATAGAAAACTCGAGCTCGTAGTCTAATTGGTTAAATAGATCAGACTAGACTCTAGGTGTGACTCGTACATGAGCGTTTAAAGTATTTTGCTCTCCAAACTAGTAAAACTACTACTAACAGTAAAAACCCGTAAGTAAGAACCTAGTTTTTTAAGAACCTGTTAGGCTAAAATTTGCCAGTTAGACCCCCTCTATACAAGAACCTGTTTAGCCTAAAATTTGAAACAGGTTCTTATTTTCTAAAATCTATATAAAAAAATGTGTACACTTGGGCAAATAAGATAGGTCAACATTTTGGATCCTCTTTGGAGACACAGTCAGTCATTTTTACATAAATACTTACTTGGTATGCAGATTTTATATAAGGAATAGGCTGAATACCACTAAATTCTATTAGCTACAATGTAATTTTTTTCTTCAGAAAATAAGAACCTATTTAAGAACCTAAATAGCCTAAATTTGTGCTAATTACCATTTATGTAAGAACCTGTTTAGGCTAACTTGGGAAAATGCAGGTTCTTACTTGCAGGTTTTTACTGTATATAACACAAGATACCTTCCATAAATATTGAGGTCACCATCTTGTAGCAATGGCACTGAGCCAAGAGGGCTTATGTTTTCAAAATCTGAAGGCTTCCTCTCATCCACATCAACCATTGTAAATGGAATTTTATTCTAAAATGAGTAAAATAATCTATCAAAATGTGTCTTTAAATAGCTTGAAATGGTTATGTACCCCCTCCTGGCTCCCCCACCCACTCCCTAACCTTGCACATAATGGGTCATATCAAGAAAAATAATATGGGGCGATGTTTTTCAAAAACCTTGTACTCCTGGGGTGCATACCAAAAATCCCGGTAATTTCGGTTGGAAAGCAAAATTAATGGAACAGTAATTTTCTGGAAAATCCGTTCGGAAATTGTGGACTACGTTTTGAGGTAGTCCTTTTATTCTGGTTGGAAAGGACCATTTGAAAGTTTCTTCCATTTCCAGGCTCCCTTTGTGCGGTTTTAGTTGTATTCAATATGGTGTCAGTACGAAGTATACGAGTGTGGCGTTTGTTTCTTCAACTCAGATGGACCACAGAAATGCCAGCACTTGTTTTCAGGAGAAATAGGATGCTTGCTTATTGCATTCCCTGTAGCAAACCTTCCTTCCCTACACAAGATCGAAAATATATGACTTTGAAGCTCATGCACTCGTGGAAACTCACTCGTGTGATCAAAACTCACTTGGGTAGGAACTACGATCTCATATCTTTGAATTTTGTTTAACTTTTTTGGCATAATAGGGCTTATGGCACTAATGACCATCATGTTGTCTTTCTTCTTAGTCAAGAGATTTTAGATTTCGACCCTAAAATACCCAGTTACAAAACGTTATGCTAAGTCCGCACATATACTAACTGAAAGACCGGAATTAGAATAATGGTAAGCGCCGCCTCTTCCGGTTGGTCGGTGAGTTTGAAAAATTTCTTACCATTATGTAACGGTCATCCCGAACGTTTTTTTCTTACAAATGGTAAGCACCCCTGGTCCCCCTCATGAGAGGAACTCCCTTAGAGATGCTATATAAGTATGTGCTGCTGTACAGGACTCTGGATCATCATCAAGAGGTCTGGGTTCAGCCGCTAGCTGGGGTCATTCAGATGTGTTGTGTTCATATGCATGGCCAAGACACTTTACTCTCACAGAGCCTCTATCAAGTCAGGGGAACAAGTGTCATTTTGGAAAATCTTCATTGAACCACTCAAAACCTATCTGATTCTTATTATCCAATCAAAAACTGGCGCGAGCACTTATGAGTACTCCGAAAACTGCCATGCCAGCATGATGCAATAATGCTTAGCAACTTCAGGGACGAAAACCACAGGCTCAGTCCCATCTCAGAGATGGGATGTCGCCCTCAAAATTATTGATACTTGTTGCCCTGACTGTATCTTAACCCAGGAGTACAAATTAAATGAGTACCTTTTGAGGAAACCTGACAAAAAAGCTGAGGAGGGTAGCCTGCGAATACAGCCGACTTCCATCGCACGCCGCTTGCAGCGTCCCGTGAGAAAGGTCTCGCAGGACGCTGCAAGCGGCGTGCGATGGAAGTCGGCTGTATTCGCAGGCTATGGGTAGGTGGACCTGTGATAGTAATATGAAGATGTTTGTGAAAGCTCATGCTAGTTTTTTAAGTGGAAACTAAAATATGGCACTTATTTCCCCGACTGTAATGATATTACCCTGTTTAAATCCTCGTGTCGACAAAATAAGCAGTTTCCATGACTACTGAAAATTTATATCTCATTCAATAATCAAAAAGCAGCTTGAAAGCCAAAAGCTATACCACTACCAAATAAAATTATATAAATCTGAATAAAATGTTGAAGCTGGAGTTTGTTTGCTGTTGTTTGGCTTAATATGTTCTCTCCCGGGAAAATTAAAAGCATTGGTCTGCTCGTCTCATGCCCGTTTCGAATTAATAATTTGAGACCTTTAGAACAGCGATCTAAGCCAAACAATATTCACTACACACCTGTTTTAAGTAGAACCACACAACGCGGCAAGAAACGCAGTTTCGTTTCATAAACAACGTTGGCCCAGGCGCCATTTTGGAATCGTCTTCTTCCTCGATCCCAGATCGTCCGCAACTGTGCAAATGCGGAGGATTGGTAACAACAGGAGTGGATGGGACTGGACTTTAGAATTTTCAAGGAACATTGAACCCGGAGATTTTGGGGCGCACAGTCACGACTTAATTTAGATAGGTTTTTTTAGGAGGTTCCTGATGATCAGTCTGCAGAAATGATATTGTGGAAACAACAGGGGTAGTCTCCTACGCAGCCGCTATTTGTGTCGTCACGCAACGCTTCTCCCCACGAGAAGCGTTGCGTGACGACACAAATAAACGGCTGCGTAGGAGAGTAGGAGACTACACTGACAGGGGAGGATCTAGAATTTTTTGAACGGGGGTGGCTGCACTGTTTTATTGTTATTTTATTTTAGCTAAAAACAGCAACATTTTAGCTAAAAACAGCAACAGGGTGGATTTGGGCGGCCACCCTGAATCCGCCCACTTCCACCCCTGAATCCGCCCCTGAACAAACAAACAAACAAAAGTTAGCAGAAAAACAGTAACTCAAACAAAGGGATTCAATTATCGGCACTGGCACTGAGTTATTCAATGGCAACATGTTCTTAAGAAACACCACCTGACTATACTTGTTTTTGTTGATGTAGTTGGGATTTTTTCCCAAATTATAAATGATATCTGACGTGACTAAAACATTCCATTCATTCAAGACGTTCTTGAAAGTGTTATTATCATTTAGCCAAAGGACAATAATCATACTTATGGACTACGCTGTTATGCAGGCATACTGAAGTTTATTTTCGTCCATAACAGGTGAAATGTGTGACAGCTGCTGTTTTGCACCAAGTCCAGAAAAATTTCCCGCGAAGACCGGCTCTGGAACCCAGTGGGAAGTACACGGAAAATTAACGGGTTCAGCACGGCACTCACGTCAGTTTTCCCTTGATAATTAATTGCATGGCTGTACATGTACCCAGTACTTGCCACTTTAATATATTACTTTATAAGGTTTAAGTCATTAAAAATCGAAACAGGAAAGGCGGTATTTATAGCAAACGAAAATAATTTTAACAATAGCTAAAATTAGCGAGACTGAGAACGCCCACACTCGCGACAAGGATTGAAGTCTTAATGAACTTCAATTGAGTAAACGGAATAAAACGTAAGCGACCCATTGTGGTGGTAATTTGAAACTATGTTTTCCCGGAGATTTATTGTTACGTTCTATGAAATACAATATAAAGTCAGGTTTTGGCTAGGTAGTTTAACAGCAGAATATTCATTCAACAAACAAGTAGAGTAAAGTACGAACGAGCGCCGAAATCAAGTATTTTCAATGCAACACTCTTTATTCCGTTACGTAAAATCAGTTAGGCATTGAAGTTACTGCTGTGCACGAATTTGAGAAGCGCAGTTTGGCATTTAACACCACAACTTTCACCAACTTTTCACCGACTTTTCACCGATAGAGGTAAGATATTTTCTAAGTTCATTACAGTGCGACGCGCCTTACCGTAGCCACCCAACAAACTTTTTACAAGTGTCCTATCGTAATATTGTAATTTGTTTGACGGACATGCCTCCTTGCAAAGTTGAACAAGATCAAATGAAAACTTGTTACCTGGTATTTATCAACAAACGTTATAATATTACGAGAGAACACTTGTAAAAACGTTTGTTGGGTAGCTACGCTAAGGCGCGTCGCACTGTAAATAAATATTTCTTGGAAAATGCAAAAAAAGAGTATCACTGATTTCTTGCGCCTCTTTCGTTTGTAAAACACGGACCAAAGCCGCGAAGGAAGCAATTACCAGTTGCAGAGTTTTCTCGTGAAAACTGAATTGTCAATGAATTCAGGGCTTGCAGATTGACAAGCATTATTATTTCAATTATCATTAGTAAATAACTGATAACTGTAACCGTTTTTTTAAATTGCTGTGTTAAAAAAATAATGTTTCTTCTTTATTAAATCGAGTGAAAGTATAGTTTAAAACTGGTTCACTGTGCTGAAATCTACCTACAGTGAAACTTATCATCTCGACCTCAAAACAGCGGGCAAAAAGTGAGGCGAGGCGAGGCCTCTGAGTATGCTACAACACGTCATGCTATTTCGCAACGTGGAAATTTTTGCTTCGTTTAGAGAAAAACAATCATAGATGTTTTCCGGCCAACTATTGTTTTCAACCATTCTAACTCTAAAGGGTTACTGCGAAGAGCATGAAAACTCTGAACTCTGACCTCATACTGTGCGAATCAGAAAAGCGTGAACACTTTCAGCTTGGATTTTCCTTTGCCAAACATCGGCCTATTTTTTCTTGTATTTATTTCATTGCTATTTTCGCAAATGTTTCAGCAAATACAAAGTGTAAATTTGAGATTCCTGACTCAGTATTCTTCTTGCGGTTTGATCATGTCAAAGTTAAAACACAGTGTTCACAACGAAGGGCTAACGAAGGGCCGACGAAGGGCTAACGCTCGAAAACGTCAGCTTTTAGAAATTCGCTACGGCGGTTAATTACCTTTATCAACTCCGAGTTGATAATCAACATAGTGTTCACGCTTCAGTTTGATTCGCACAGTCAGAGTCCATATCGGCTTTCGTGCATATGCATTATAACTTGATTTTTTTTACAGGAGATTCATGCAATTTACTGAAGACACAAGACGTAGCAATGGCCTTACAATCTCAGTGTCTATTTCACGTTTCGGTATTCCTCGTGCAACTTGTCGCTATGGCAACAGCATCGGAATTTTACTGTCACGGGACCTGCTATAAAGGGACTTTCCAACCACATCGACACGTGAGGAAAGACCATGCTCTCCTGGGTCATTCGTACCGTAACATCAGCGACAAGACAGACCAGGAGTGTTTTGGGACCTGTATCAACGACTGCAGATGTGTTTCGTTCCAAACAGAACGTTCCAGGTGTGAGTTGTTGCAGGAGGACAGGATGACAGCCGGCGAGGATTTTCGAGCGTTGCCAGGATACAGTTATTATGACGTCAATCAGGAATTTGTGCAGCAGGTATGCGACCCTTAGAAATTCGACAGAAGTGGTACATTTATGCTTTTAGTCTATTTAGAGCAGTAAATCTCAAAATAATAGTTTTCTAAAGTAGTAAAACAGCGAAGAGCCGTGAATTATAAATTAAACCAAAGAAAAGGAAGGTTAACTGATTGGGGCTTGAAAAAAGTAGAAAATATTTTTTTCCCAAACGCTCTATAGCTTCTTTAAGATCGACATAAGCGCTATTATATAGTCCAAGTATTTTTATCTAAGTCTTAGTAAAAAATGGTCTGTTTTGATTTTTGGGGATTTGAAGCTCGATTTCCTTCTTTTATTTTGCAACAAACTTTAATTTTGTTGCGACCCCTCAGAAGTGTTAACATGACGTGCCACTTTTTTGGCTTGCTTTTTATGAGCTTCCATCGGCTTCGGTACAAGAACATCCATCGGTTTTGTGGGAGTTGAATCAGTATCATTAAGGTGTATAAGGCGCATGCGTAGCACACTTTAAACATATGTTTTTGTTTACACAGGATACCGAGAACTGTTTGAATGGCTGCTGTCGATCAAATCCTTGTTTAAACGGTGGAACATGCACCGAGCTCTGCAGCGACGTGAAACTCAAATTCACTTGTGCGTGCCCTTTGAATTACAAAGGAAGAGTGTGCGAGATTTTATCCCCCCTTAGTTCCTGTCCGGGCATCAATACAACAGACCCACAAGCAGCAAGTCAGAAATACACCATTAAAGACGGATCGGAAAATATCTTCACGACCTACTGCGATTTAAGGTCCGAGCCGGAGTTCGTTTGGACTCTGATAGAATCATTTTCTCTCGCGCACAAAAGCGATTTCACAGGGAAGCACTTTGGTATTGATTTCCCCAGAAACGAACAAAGCTTGGATTGGATCGACTTCCGATTGGCCAAGACAGCAATGGAGCACATTTATAACCAGGGATCGACACATTTCAGAGCGACTTGTAACTTCGAGAAAGACAACTTTGACATCAACGCCACCGACTACCTGAGGGGGAAAGTTTCGACTCTGGATATTTTCCCGGGAGCGCTATTAGCACTTGCATTGAATACGAGAGAGTAAGACTGATGGGGACTGGGTGTGACAATTGTACGGCGGAGACCTTTAACGGAGGCAGTTATCACCTTCACTTGGAGGACGATACGTGTGACTTAAATGCAGCTCTTGGCTACCAAGGGTCGTATAGAGAGTATTTTGGACAATACGCAACGATAAACACTCAACACCAGTGTTCAACGTCTCTAGACGCAACAACACAGTGGTGGCTGGGAGTGAAGCTGTAAACTGATCGGACGTTCAGAGGGTTATGCCAAACTTTGTTATGTCACCAAATTAAGGCGTTTTTGCAATGTAAAACTCGGATCAAATAATCTCGAACTACACGAAAAAACTCAACCAATGCAACCATTGAAAAAAAACCCGTCTTCGGTTGGTTTGGTTGATCAACTTTTTCAACCGGTATCAAACTAGGGGGCAGGGGGGTGAGGGGGCCATGCAGGGGGGGGGGGGTATCCGGGAGTAAAGAAGGCGAGAAGTATACAGGAGGCGGGAGGCGAGAGACGGAGAGGAAGGTAAGTGGGATTCTCAAGGCAGGGGCACCCAACGGATCGTTTCGGTGAAATATCTGTTCGGAAGGCCTATAATGCTCAGATATTCGGATTAAAGTTTGGAGTTTTCTTTAGGGAAATATCATCTCGAACTTTCTTGTAATATGGAAAAATTAATACCTATTATTTTCGGAGAGATAAAAAATTTCGTTTTGGGTGCAAAAAAAGGTCAGCTAGGATTTTCGAAACGGAAAAAAGGTCAGCTAGGATTTTCGGAAAGGCAAAATCAGCAAGGAAGAGCTGAGGTTTTCAGGAAATGACTAAAAAAGCCCTAATAAATTCGTGAAGTCTAAAGTTTCCCCTAGACTGACCGAACATATATAAATTTTATAGCGCAGCTTAGAATTCATTTATAGATCTTCAAAAGCACACCAGACAGCCTAAAATAGTGTTTAAAGCATTTGGGAGAAAACCGTCGTTGGGTGCCCCTGTCAAGGTGACGAGAACGGGGAAAAAATATTTTGAAAACATTTCGCAACATTGCGTAATATTTTTCAATAGAAAAAGTACAAAGAGGCGGAAAGGGAACCACAGGAAGGGGCAGGAACCGGGGGTACGAGGTACGCAAAGCGAAACGTACCCCCCTCTCCCCTCCCCCCCCCCCCCAAAAAAAAAAAAAAAAAAAAAAGTTAAGGTCGTGTTCTACTGGGATCACCGTTAGGAGGTTGGTTGGATTTTTCATGTTCTGCATGTTCTGCATGCAATCATAGTTAATAGAGGGAAATGGTTATGAAGCCTGGCAAAGTTCTTTGCTATGTTTTTGTTCGCTATTTTGGGGGTTGACCGTGCACAAAACTTGACAAAATACAATAGGTGGTTACGTGTGTTCAAGCAACTAACCAATAGAAAAGTTGCGATTACGTAATTCATGCATAGTGTATGAGCGCAAAACAAAAGATGTGCACGGTCGCGGACCTTCCAACATAAATCTTGGCCTCTTTGTTTGCTCCTTTGAAGTTTGCCGGGCTTCATAACCATTTCCCTCTATTAACTATGATGCAATAGAACACGTTTTCCAACCGTTTTCTAGTGGTTTAACAGGTCGCGTTTATCTCGGTTTCCGTAGAAGGAAGATGACTAGGAGTATTGCTGCTCCCCCTGGATGGTATGCTAGTCCGTCACAGGTTACCCTACCAGTCAAGTGTCTTGCTTAAGAACACAACACAATGACCCGGCCTGAACCCCTGAGTCCACAGCACATTAACCATTAGGTCACCACGCCTCCGCTCACATCACATGGATTAAAGAACCAATTCTCCCTGAAGAATTGTAGAAAATGTATGAATATATATAGTAAAGATAATTGTTATGCAGGCTTTAGGACTCAGTCAGTTGGAACGAAAGTTCTGCGTATGAGCATCCTCGTTTACTACCGCAGAAAACGATAAAAAGAGGTAAAAAATAATCGTGCAAGTGCCTATCACTGCCGGCGCTGACACGGCTTGATCACCCTACACGCAGAGGACGGTTCATGAGGGTTACAAGGCCAGGATTCTTCAAGTTTAGGGAAAACAAAACATGTTAAACGTGCCAGTGCTGGGCAGTAACCCGGTGGAGGAGCCAGATGCTCATCACCACCGGCGCTTAACCCCTTCACTCTCAAGAGTGCTAAGTTAAAAACCGAGGAAAAGATCTAATATTTCATTTTGCACAATTGTCAACAACAAACAGCACCACTTAAAAGTACTGCTCAATAGGTTTCATTTGAATGGGCACACACTAGGGTTTCATCCACAGACTCAAAAAGGTACAACCACATATATTGACTCAAGGTTTGACTCTAGTAGTGAAAGGGTTAACTCCAGATTCTGTAGAATGAAGCTAAATAGGAGTATTGCTACTCCCCCAGGATGGGACGCTATACCGTAAATGGGTGCAGGTTTCTTTTCGAGATGGGCTTCTTTTCGAGATGGGCTTCTTTTCGAGATTAATTTAGCAAACTCAAGAGGGGGGCGTCTTTTCGAGATGTTGTAAATATTGAGATTGACAACTATAAAACAATACATAAGACTACTGAAGACATTTTTCAACCATGTAATTCGGTTTAATGTCAAAAAAAACCCTCGTGAAAAACAAGAACATCGTTATTTACTATTTTGAAAAGAAGCCCACGGGCTTCTTTTCGAGATTACTTTTGCAAACTCAAGAGAGGGGCTTCTTTTCGAGATTACTTTTGCAAACTCAAGAGGGGGGCTTCTTTTCGAGATGGGCTTCTTCTCGAGATTAAGCCCACTGGGCTTCTTTTCGAGGTTTTACGGTAGTCCATCGCATGGTAAACCCCAGCATTTTTGTTAGGTTTCCCCAACAATTCGCCGGTACCTGTTTATACTCCTGATAGAGCTAAGGGGCAATGGACTGAAGTACCACTGAAAACTGTTACAAAACAAAACAAAGCAACGACAACAAGAACGGCGAAGACGAAACAGGGAATCGTTGTATTTTCTGTGGAAAGATGTATAGTAGTTACTTTTAATACACATTTATAACATTTGGTAACTTTCCACAGACCGGTAATCATAAGATAATTTTCTACAATTTTTACCATTACAAATATGCTGTAATCGATCGTATAAGCTTACCTTATCGAATTCTTGCTTAGAAGTGAATAAAAAACATATGTAAATAAAAACACATTTTATGCACACTCCGAATAACTGCGTATTATATTGCAATATAACCACTGTAGTAAAATATAAATGTTTAAAACACTTCACTTCACGTGTGTCCAAATGTAAAGGTATAATTATAAATTATTTAATCAAAGGCCGCTATGAGCCCATTAGTGAATGAATAAGTTAATATGCATAATAGCGGGGTTAAAGTTTACAGCCCATCGACCGACCGACCGACCGACCGAGGGAGTGAAATTTGCCCACCATATTATTACAAAAATTAAATTTGCGAAATTTGCGAAATTTTGACAGTTATTCAGAGGTAGCATGCCAAAAAACGTCCACTAGCCAAAAATTAGTTCTCCATTGCAATTTGCGGCCGATATGGGCACTTCAAGTTTTAATTTCTCCATACAAACCCTTCTAATTTTGCGTCTGTTCCTTCAGATTAGAACAGGCGCAAAATTAGAGAGGTTTGTACCAAACTTTGAACCTCTATATCTCGGCTGCAAATTGCAATGGAGAGCTAATTTTTGGCAAGTGGACGTTTTTTGGCATGCTTCCTCTGAATAGCTGATCAAATGTTATAATTTCGCAAATTTGAAAATTTGTGACGTCACACTTTACCACTCTATTAAAAATGTCGAGCTTTCAGCTACACCAGACTACAGCCTTTGCCTTTGATTGAAAAAAGGCAAGGGCTGTATGTAGTCTGGCAGTCGAAAGCTCGACGTTTTAAATTTGTATATAGCCAGAGAACGTTTTGAAATAATTTGTAATGTTTATACTCAACCTCGTTCCCAGGGCTTTTCCCTTCTAAATTTTCCCGCCCCGCAAAATTTAGAAGGGAAAAGCCCTGGGAACGAGGTTGGTTTATACTGGCCATGGCTCTTACTTTGTGACCTATTTTTCAAGCTATTACTTCATTTTGACTATTTGGGTTAAAACTCTGAAATTCCAAGAGTAGACTATTCCATAAGCTTGTGCCATTTTCGGAAATTGAATGACTTAGTAATACCCTGGCTGGGTGGCACATTAATTGTAAATTTCATGACTATTTCACGTCCATGCTTGTTATATCGGGAGATCCGATACAAAACATTCTTCTGGCCAAGAGAAAATATTTTCCCTGGCTTATAATAGTATCACCATGTCTTCCTAGTTTAGTAATATAACACTTTGGTAAAATCTCGCTAGTAACGGCAGTGCAGGAGACTAAATTTCAACCGGATCTATACAGTAGCATCCTGGATGAAACCACAGGTCCCACAAGTTCCGCATACTCCTGAACCTCGTCACGATCATCAGCGTCTGAAATCGCCGCATAAAGCTGCAAAAAAACAAACAAGAAAGACTGTTAACCCTTTCACTCCCAGAAGTGCTAAGTTCAAAACTGATTTAAAAATCTTGAATTTCATTTTGAAACCTTGTCAAAAACAAACAGTATCACTTGAAAGTACTGCTCAATATCTTTCATTTGAATGGTCACACACCAGGGTTTCATTCACAGACTCAAAAGTTACAGCCACATTTATTGGCTCAAGGTTTGACTCTGGGTGTGAAAGGGGTAATTTTAATACAGACTGTGTACAGTCCTTGGACTTGGGGTCTTGGGGGATGAAGCAGAAGTGGGTTCCGCTCGCTCTCGCTTCACACTCGGCAGACATCTTATGCTCGCGTGCGGCTGCCTGTAGGAGGGAGTCGAGGGACTGCCTGTAACCGCCGCCTGCTTAGTTCAGTTGGTAGGGCGCCAGACTGCAGTGCGGTAGGTAGCGCATTCGAATTCGGCCGGACCACCAACCAGGGTCTTAAAATAACTGGTGGGATCATGCTGGCTGTGCTTAATACCTATCTCAGTTTCAGATGATCACGTAATTGGGCGGTGACGTTGAGCCGTTGGTCTTGTCTCCCACACCTTTTCATACTACATTAGTAGTAAAGAACTCACATTACTGTTCGAAAAGAGTAGGGGATGTAGTCCCCGGTTTTGTGCCAGTCTGGCCTGTTCACACATATGGGGTGGATGTCAATTGTTTCTTCTCCCTGTTACGCTTGTGGTGAATTCATTAAACCATTAATTAAAACTGTTTGTAGTCTATGACTATTGCAAACACATATTTATTTAATAATGTGGCCTATGCATGACTCATGGTGAGCGTCAATTTTCTTAATGTGCGTGGCTTAGCTTCTAGACATACCTGGTAAGGCATTGCTTGTCGCTCGAACAGAACAAGTACATCTTCTGTAGATGCTTGGAGTGCTTCTGAAGGAGTAGTAGATAGAGAAAAGTATGTCAAGAAATGTGCATGGTGGATTGAAAACAAAATTATAATCATCCGAGAACTTATAATCGGTGTATGAAATTTATTCAGCTTATGCTGTAACTGGGTTTTAAGAAAAATGCATTTTTGTCACCAAACTAATGGACTTAAAACAGGAAATGTAAATTATTATTTTCCAGAAAGGAACAGGTAATGTTTAGAGTCAAGAAGATTAAGATGGATCTAAAGCGGAGGTCGCGACAACCGGTAAGAGAAGCACGACACGACATCTGAATAGGAGTACGTGAACTTATTTACTATAGTTAGTTTCTATTTGGCAGTAGCTCCAGATTTTCCATAGTTCTCACCTTCATCCGATTCATCAAGTCGAGAATATTTATTGAGGTCGAGTTTAGGGCGACTCTGCTCAATTGGAATCCAGTTATATGTCTCTGGACAGGAGAGGTAGGATGGTTCGTAGTTTCCCTGCACGAAAAATAATAAACAATCAGAGTTTAAAACAGACGTGCTTTGCCATGTCTTGTTTATGGACCTAAATGTTACCTAGGGCATACCTTCTCATTAAGCTGTGTTTCTGGCCATGATTTACAATTCCTGGCATTTTCCTGGCCAACTGCATTAGCTTTTTCCAGGCGTTCGGTTAGTGGCGAGCGGCGCGAATATTGAGTGGAAAAAGGGCGAAGGGGCTAGGGAGAAGGGGCTAAGGAGAAGGGGCTAGGGAGAGGGGGCTAGGGAGAGGGGGATAGGGAGAGGGGACTAGGAGAGGGGAATAGGGAGAGGGGACTAGGGAGAGGGGACTAGGGCGAGGGACTAGGGAGAACGGACTAGGGAGAGGGGACTAGGGCAAGGGGACTAGGGAGAGGGGGTTATTCTTTGTGCTACGTATACACTCCCCACTAACCAAACGCCTGCAACTGGCTACAACTGCGTTTGATGTCTTCCATGATCTGTTTTACGGTTTGGTGTACTGGCTGTAATTCTTAACTCATTGGCCGCTCGCCCAAAAACAGTGAAATTTGATACTAGTGTTTGTTTATTTATTTTCTCAACAGCCATTTACAATTGCGTGGAAAGCTATATCTCTTTTGAAAGGGTAGTAAATAAACTTTCTGGAAAATATTTTTCCCCAAAGAAACCCATAATATATTAATTAGTTAATTATTAACTAGCATAAATTAATATTAATAGCCGCAAAATTTGGACAAAAAAGCAACTTATTTCAAAATGATGACTGGTTATAAGGAAAAGTTAAAAGCAAAAATTTATAAAAGTATAGAATAAATTAGTATTTTTTAGTTTGGTATCAAATTTTAATTTATGCAGGAATTTGACCCGAAACATTGTGTCAACACTCCACTCGAAATTATCTCTGTCGTTCCATAAGAACGTTTTGTCCTCTCCCTTTACTGAAATATGAATCCTAACATGTATTCAAAGCATCAAACAAGGTTTCAAATGTAAAAAGCGAATCAAAATATAATTTCAGTTGCATTTGCGTTCGTTCGATCGATCGATGCAATATTTCGTAACACTTATCTTGGTTCATCGCTCATTTTCGAGCTCCAGATGCAATTAAATTTCCTCACTGCTTGGCATCCCTTCTGATCACTTTCCTCGTCCAAAACTCTTGCTAAAACGTCCTCAACAACGCCTTAACGGATTGCGAACGCTTCACAAATTGCGGCCATGTGTTACATCAGAAGGCTTTTCTGAAAAGCCGTCATATAAGACCAACTAGGGTATACCTGTTCAAACTTGCTGGGAGAATGGGTCAGAGTATTCCCAGTCCACCTTGAAAACATGTGGGAAATCGGGTAAAAGATGATTTTTTGCGAATTTTTTTACCTATCGTTCCGAATCGAACGATGGTCTTCGTGCATCAACGGCAATGAGTTATGCCACTTCGATAATAGCCCGTCCATTTTTCTTGCATAATGCTGATGCAATGCAACGATTTTGTTTCGTTTGGTCAGGGAAAATAGAAGTTGTCATCTGAAAAAGGAACTTCAAGTGAGACAAAAACTTTGCTACCTGGCCACTCTGTTGACCATAAGAGTTACGCACATTGCACGAGTTGTGCATGTGCCACACGAGTCGCGCACGTGCCACACAAGTCGCTCATGTTGAATCCCGAAAGAAGTACAGAACCCACCTCCTGGTTCAACTCAACACACCTTGTATCTCATTTTCGAGCAAGAGTGGATGTAGAAGCCATGTAGTAATCTCGAATAGTTGAAGCAGTTCTTTGAAGTGACCGTGTAAAGTAAAGTTCCCTGTAAAAAGAGATGAAGGTACATTGTAGCAAAACTGATCACAGATTTTAATATAACTCTTGTAAGCTATAATAATAATAATATTTAATATTTATAAAGCGCATTTCTCTATCTAATCAAATGCGCGTAACTTAAAATACCTAAAACAATAACAATAAAACTAAAACTAAACCTTAGAAAAACAATAGCTAATCAAACAATTCAAATTATAAAATATAAAATTCAGTTAATCATGAATTAAACAAACAATAATAACGATCTATTAAAAATTCTATAAAAATAAAAATAACTATGTGAATTCTTCTTTAAAAATCTTCTAATAATTAGAATTATTCTATTCTATTAATTCAATAGATTCTATTTGAACTTGTTTTATATAATAAGTGGAATGGGTGGCTTGGATAAAGTGAATTAATGAAGAAGCGCTCTCAAGTCGAAATACTCAGAAAAAAATTCTGAGCTCCCCAACGGGAATCAAACCATGACCTTCCAGTGCCGGTTGGACGCTCTAACCACTGAGCTATGGAGGACTCATGGTGAGCAAGGCATACAACTCTTATCATTTATTCACATTTTCACTTTGACATTATGAGCCTTGCAGTATGCAGGACATATTGTCACATATGAACCTAGTTGTATGGCCTTGCTCACCATGAGTCCTCCATAGCTCAGTGGTTAGAGCGTCCAACCGGCACCTGGAAGGTCATGGTTTGATTCCCGTTGGGAGCTCAGAATTTTTTTCTGAGTATTTCGACTTGAGAGCATTTCTTCATTAATTGTTTTATATAATTTATGTTCTGGCATCGAAAATGTAATGGGTTCGAGCCTCATTGAACCAATGTCTTTGCAGTTACCAGGTGTAGTTGATTTATGGTATATTATGTTAGTTAACATACAAAGCATCAGAAAGGCACCAAAATGTAGTATAGAGGACTTTCAGGCTTTGCCATTGATAGCCTGAGAATAAATTACGACTGTCTGAAACAAACTGTCTGTATCCTCACGTTACAGTGTGTAAATACCAAATAAACAAATTAAAACTTGTTCAACAAATCAAACGAGAAAATACAAGAAAAGAACGAGGTTACTGTGCATCTTAGGGATGAGAATCGAAAGCTCTTCGAGTGCCTCAACAAAGATTTGCCAGTCATGAGCAGAAATCGTACCATCTAAATCGATCCTAAGAAAGTGTTTTCAAAGTGAGAAATAAAGGACGGTGGTCACCTTAGAGCAGAATAGACTCCAAGAGATAAAAACGAATAATCAGGGTCATAGAAGAAATACACTGATGAGATGCAGCAGGGAAGAATGTCAAGCACTCCAACTGCTATGAGTTTACCTGCCACAAAATGAGAAAAAATTATGCAACTTTAGCAAGCAAAATAATGTTCATTTGCTAGATGTGTCCCCATTTAGTGGTTTTTACTATTTAAGTATTGACATTTGAATAAAGGTTTCATTTCATTTTCATTTCAAGCTATTTTCAGGTCACTCTCATAAGAAACACAAGGTCCATCACTGGAGACACCGAAAAGAGTTCCAAGAAACCTATGTAACCGTTGGAAAGTGCCCGGAACGTTGCATAAGCCAAATAGCCGTTTTGCACCAGAATAACCATCAGACATGTTTGCTGAAATTGGTGTGTCAGCACATTGCATGGCATTTTTTACACAATGATAGTAATTAGCAAATGCACAACATACCATGTATCTTTAACTTTTGGTGTAACTGGAAAGCCACTATTTAGTGACTATAGTAGTGAAACTCAAAGGCAACTCAACGAACATATGCACAGCATAAAAATGTTTCTTTACTATAGCTCTCATTATTATTCTACCAAGATGGTGGCTGAATTATTAGTAGTAGCACTTACCATTGAGAAAATATTGTTGATGAAACGAACCAAATCCCATGGGTGGGGCTCCTGGTCCAGTTATGTGCTACATGTTTAGATTGAAAAAGCCAAATGAGAAAGTCAGTAGAGGAAATGTCTTCATTTCGAACAAACTAACTACATTAGATCCAGTGTACACTGTAGGTTGATTTATTATTGGTGACTTGGTAAAGCAAAGAACAGTCACAATTCTGTTGGTTGATTGTCGACTGACAAACTGCCGACAATTGACTAATAAATTACTGAAAAAACATCACGCAGTTTGCCAAATAGTAAAACACAAATAAGCTGACATACAGCATGACAAACAGTTAGCAAACACAACATGGCCAAACAGACTCTGAAAATGACTACTGCTCATTGTTAAACGTCAGTCGCCAACTAAAACTAGGAGTATTTTTCTCATCCATTGGAAATTACATTTCCATTTATACTTTACAGAAAACACAAAACCTCAACCAAAACGCACTGGTTATGTGGTATAATTATGATTACCCTTTATTTTGACCTTTTTTTCAACGCCTGTTGCTTGACAATATGTTTTCTCATTCTTCGAAATTAAATCTAACAACACAACACAGTGCAGTGGAAACATACCTCGAGAGGTGAGTCGACCAAGAATCTTCTGAACTAAAATCAAACAATTCAAAGGTACTCATTTATTAAAGAAGGGCGGAGGAGAACTGAAACAATGCAACCTGACCAGGAAAACAGGTTCACGGATGACACAGAGAGGGGTAGTCTCATTTGCAGCCGTTATTTGGCTTGTCACACAATGCTTTTCTCGTGTGACAAGTCAAATAATGGCTGCGAGGAAGACTAAGAGAGGGGTGGAGGTTCATAACCTCTCTATGGCTTCCTGGTAACCGTTTTCATCGTTTTCTACTGCTTCAAACTATTATTTTGAGATTTTAGGACAATTTTACAGCGAGATGCAGCCCTTTTAAATAAATGGTAACTTTGCTGTTGCCTAATATACAATGTTTCATTTTATATAAAGAGATCAATATGGTACATATTAACGCTAATTGAACGATCCAGCATCATGAATGTCGCTAAAAGAGATTTGTCTTTGCAGCCCTCAAATAAATTAACATTAAATAATATATGGTAAATGGTTTGAATTTTATAATATTAGATCTTTAGGTAATCAATATAAAGATGTGGTCCTTTACAGGTATTCACTGGCTGGTTGCATTGTGCAATGAAACATTATCTAAATGGCTGTGAAGGAGACTTAGCTACTGTCTAGTAGATATAATGTACATGGGTCTAAACGGTTTACTACATGAAACAACATTGCACAACAAGAGAAGGGCCACTTCATGTTCCAGTGCATTAACAAGGGCTTTCGATTGCCAATTTAGTATCCATGGAATGAACGATCTTCTAACCATACTTGCACGTTTTTTGGCATACGAAGCTGAGGCTTCATAGTGACAAGGAGTAACTAAGATAAAAGCATTTACGACACTAGACTCTGAGAACTTTAATTTATAAATGACAAAAAGAAAGACCTAACCTGTAATTTATCACAATCATCAGGGCGATCTTTGTGGACAGCCATTTGATATTTTGCATAGACGGCACAAGTCTGTTCATAAGTCGCTTCAAATTCTTCAGACTTCACCCTCACCAATTTCACCTGAGAATTTAAACAAGGTAAAATTTAAGCACACAAATTTAAAAATTCAAAATGATTTATTATTCAATTGGAAAGAAGCGAACCTGTGAGGTTTTGTATGCACTTTTGAAATTTTGGATCAATGAAAAGATTCTGCCAAATACACTGCATATGTTTGAAAGCTCAAGAGTTGTTGCAGTATGCAGTATTAATGTCTTGCAAATGCACTGGATGGAACAGAAGTGACTCCCCAGCCTTGAAACAACACTTACAAAGTTAAATTACTAAATACCCTTTTCTCAGTGCATTTTTCAGGGGGGTCTTTGTGGATAGCTCTTTGGTATTTAAAGAACAGCTGTGCAGTCTGTGGGAAAGTTTTTGTGAATTCCTCGTTATTTGGGTCGGATGGAATCAGCCTGGTCTATGAAAAAGCACATATTGTTTACAAGTCATGTAATTCTTTACAGCTACTCCTGATTGAGGGTTTGAGAACAATAAATAAAATTTTATGTACTGTAGTTGAACCTCCCATAAACGGACACCCTTGGGACCACAGAAAGTGTTTGCTAAGGATAGGTCTCCACTAAGGTTAAGGTGTTTGCATGTGGCTGGGACCATGACTAAGAGTCTGCTTACAGGTGGTGTCTACCTACTGGGTATCCCCAGTCATACAAATGTCTCTAAATTGTCCAGTTTTCAACTTCCGTTTTCTCAACTCAGGTAGAACCTAACCTAACAAAACTTTGTACGATTACCAAACAAGAGGTGGTCTTTCAGGTGCTGGTATTGATTTTCTGCTCAGCTTAATATATGAATTTGTGGCGGCCATTTTGGAGAAAGGTCTATTCATGCTCTGGAGAGAAATGTGAGAGAATAAAGAGACTGTTTTGCAGTCTAAGAATAGATGGGTGACACACTGTGAGGGTAAACAACTTAGTAAGAACACAACTACTACACTTAGAATGGTCCGCAGCAAAATGATGTATCTTGGAAAACTTGTCCTGAGTCTCAAAATATTTAACTTGTCTTAAAACAGAATCAAAGGATTGATTGAATGGGTTCATTGCACGGAGAAACTGTACCTCGAGATCATGAACTGGTGATTGGTTGGGTAATCTGTCGATCACAAAGTCTTCCAATGATTTGGTGATGGGGACTTTGGAAGTTCGGGAACTTGATTCTGAGCCGGCCATCTGGGATTGTAAAGGAAAATATAATCTGAACACCATTAGGAACTCAGATCTTAAGTACTGTAGTGCTCATGATCTGTGTATTTGTGCCATCTCTGATCCAAGATGACAAAGAAACCAGATTAGATTAGATTGGATTACATAGTTTACGTCATGGCACTGCTGCATGCTTTTCTGCAATAAAATATCTGCAAATCTCTATTAAGGTGATTCCTTAGTATTGCATTGCGCATCCTTACTGCGCATGATTTCACACGTAATTAGCGCGCGCACATTAAGAAAATGGCAGCTTTTCCTTTACGGCTAAGCTCGCCAGAGAGATGAATCGTCGTTTTCTCGTAAACGAGTACGGTGACCTATCAATTTTTTCTCTTATTTTGAGTCTAGCAATCACCTTCTTTCTATAAAATAAATATAGACTAATTTCTATTGCAGAAGAATAAATAATCACCGGAAACGTGAACCTAGCTAATAAAAACGTTTCTGGAAGCTGATATTGTAAGGAATTAAGGGGTATATACAAGGTCCTCCTGTTCCTAAACGAATACGGGGACCCCCTTTTTATTTCAAATTTAAGTTCCCTTAAGATAAACAACCAATAGGCAAAGTTTGAATGAAAATCTATTGTGAGTTCTATTTCGATGGAATGACCTTAAAGACAGCAAAGTAAAGACAATGATTTATGGATCTATGACGCTGTATATCCAAGGTATCCTTTGTCTCCATCATATATCTACCTGTTCTCCTTTGGATAAGGCAAGTTTCTGTTTTTTCCTCTCAAGACGGAGCAGTTTGGCTTTCCGGCAAGGAGGCTTGTTTGGATCAGGTCCTAAACCATGAGCTAGCAAAAGAGAGAAATAATATAAAGTCTTAGAATGTTTGATGTGGCTAATTTTTAATTACATGTATTTGGACACCACTGAATACAAATTTGAAGTCTCACGAAAGGTGAAGTTAAAAAAGCTAACAATTAACTGATAATAGCTCATTTACAATTAACATGATTTTAAAATAATTTATTACGAACTTCAAAATATGTGAGGCAATGCATGTTTACTTTACAGTCCAAGCTCGAGCACTGGTCAGGGTCATTGTGTTGTGTTCTTGGGCAGGGCACTTAACTCTCACAGTGCCTCTCTCCAGCTAGGAGTATAAATTATGGGTACCATGCCAGTGAACTGTTATGGGGCAACCTGAAGAAATACTGGGGGGTAACCCAGCTGCAATAGACTAGCATCCCATCCAGGGGGAGAAGCATTATACCTAATTCGTTTCATGCTAAAAAAGGAAACTGGGATAAGCTCCGGCTGTGTAGGCCAGTTTGGCCCAAGTTTTACCATGTAAACACAAAGCTTGCGTAAGGTGTTAGATTTACGAGCAAGTGTTATAAAGATTGAAGAACACTTTTACCTGGTGCCTTCTGTTTCAATGGCTCAGTTTTCTGTCGAGTGGTTCACATGCTGATTGGTCTGATGACGATGCTGCTTGTGCATCTATTGGTCCCTTTCTGGTCTCACCAGCTTGATTCTTTAAGTCTTTCTTTTCCAGTTTATCTGTGCTGATGTCTCTAATATTAACAGCCTCAGATGGTTTTTTGTCAGGTAAATGCTCTAAAAAGGCTGGTTCATTCACTTGATTAAACTCTACAGGGATATGTTTCTCGGCATCTTCACAATCAGCATTGGAACTTGATTCTGAAAATATAAACTCATCATTAATACATCATGCTGGTATGATATAAAATTACAATGTACAGATGTACAATCCTTTTATTTTGACAGTTTCTAAACATTATTAATAAATATTCCTGGTGATTCTGTCAATCACATTGTAAAGTGTGATGATGATGATGATGAGACTTTATTTACCCAGGGTGGCCCATTCAGCAACTAGGCTGGTATTCATAGGGACCCTGCATAACGTAAAATCTAATTAAATTACAATTAATATAATTGTGTGATGTGTGATGTTTTGCATTTATAATTACTCGTTATTTCATATATATTTTAAACACAATTCTGAATATAATTTTTATTATAATGTTGTCACCATGGTTACCTTAATTATCCTGTACCCACTCAAAATAATTATTAAATAACAGTTTTTCCAAGTAAACTGTTTGCATTGTAAACTTAGTTTAATAGAGCGCTTTTCATTTGAGTGTCGTAAAACCAAAACCAAAACCAAAACCAAAACCAAAACCATGATTGGTGTTGGTTTAGCATCTGATTGGTTGAGTAGGTGGCGCGAGTTTTTTAAACCAATCACAGAACGTAGTAAAGCAAAACCAATTTCGGATTACTTTCGATACTCAATTGAAAATCGCTCTAGTATTAATAAACAATGTACATGTTGATGATTTTCTTAAATCTTGTTGTTTAAAGTACATTGCTATTACAATGTACAAGTACAACTTTAAGAGAAATAAGATGTTGATCACTTTCAAGAATTATTATAATAATAACAGTTGTACAGCAAGGAGAGCTATCCTCGTCTTCTGATTGGACAGTCTGCACGCACAAAAGAATGTACAGTTATTTAAAGTAAATGGTCAGGCATGTACCAGGTTTGGGAACTGTAAGAAACTCTGTCATTCTCTTCAGCACTTTCTTCTGAGACTTGGTGGGATGGAACGAGACTGCATCGCATCTACACAAAAAAAAACACAAAAAATGTTTAATAATCTTTATTTTTGTAAGATTCTGATTCAATTGAACAACTGAGGTTTGACTGGGGTTATTGAGTTTGACTACGGAATGTTTGTTTAGATAACTCTGGACAGGAGTAAAACATACTTGATTGTGTAGGCTGGACAACATGTTTTTTTTCATAGTTGGCTTGTAAACATATTTACCACTCCTGTATAAACAAACAAAGAAACAAATAAATAAACAAACAATAAACTGAAATTACTGCAACATTTTTAATATTAAACTTGATTGAATTGGGACAAAGATCATAATTAGATGTTAGGGTGTGATGGGGAGCAAATACAGCCTTGGACCATAATTTGGTAGTCGGTAAGCTCAAGCTCAGGACGAGTAACAACAAACAGGGCAACCTCAGAATCAAGTACAATGTAAGCCATCTGTAGGACATAGAAGTTACAGCAAATACCCTGGGGTTTGCCTGAGAGGGGGGATAATCGCTTTTGGAATTGACCCATACATACAATTATGCAAGCGACTGTATACCTCTGGGGTGGTACTCCGGGGGAGGTGCGAAGGATTTTTTTGGGTAAAGAAATTTTGGCAAGTATTTTTTAGATTTCTTTAAGTATTAAAAAAATGGTAAGATTTGCGGTAAAAAAACATTCAGCGTGTAGGGATTTTATTTAGGTTTTAATTGTCCCTCATTTGCACCTCCCCATCCCTTTAAATCCAGAGTACCCCCCCCCCCCCCCCCCACACACACACACACACACCCCTCCTGGGCTGTATACACACACAGACCTTCTCCATCCTCTGTCA
Organism: Desmophyllum pertusum; assembly: GCA_029204205.1. Taxonomy (NCBI): domain Eukaryota; kingdom Metazoa; phylum Cnidaria; class Anthozoa; order Scleractinia; family Caryophylliidae; genus Desmophyllum; species Desmophyllum pertusum. The sequence goes on from MU825396.1 coordinate 1,984,008, forward strand.
ATAAGATCTTGATAATCCAAGCAGGTCATTCTATGAGCCCACATGCCTTTGAACAAAGTTGAATGGCAATATCAATACTTTAATTTGTAATTAAGCTACTTGCTGTTACGATCGTTGGAATCAAAGTAAACTTATAAAGGGGTGTGACGAAAGCTCAGACCTCGAAAGCTCCGACCTCAGACCTCGAAAACTCAGACCTCGAAAACTCAGACCTCGAAACCTCAGACCTCGAAAACTCGAAATGTGTATGTACTAATGTGCAGAATGTGTTCCCTTGTGTTTCAACAGATAAGCTTACGTCACCTATAAAATGTTGTTGGCGAACACAATATGCGGAGAGACATGTCCTCTCCGGCAGCTCTACTAAGGGGACATGAGTAAACGATTACTGTATCCGGAATCAATGGAAGTGCGGGACATATTTTTTAAGAGCAATAACTGTTATGGCTCTGTTATTGCATTTTCGCATTTCGTAATAAAAAATTGATATGTTGCCCTTGTATTAGGTTCTTTCTTAGTTATCGTTCTTTTTTCTGGAATATTGTAGTGTTTCTGTTGGTACTGTTTAGGCAATGTCGACTGTAAACGACAAAGCTGCATGTACATGTAATAAACGTATTATTCCTTTCACTCCTTTCAGAAAAAGAGTTGGTTAGCCACAATCTTGTTTGGGAATTTGTTATTTATTACTCCCGCCAGCTGGCTTATAGGGAGTTCCTTTTTCTGAACCTCTTTAACTTATTGCATGATTCCGGATTTCCAATCCGTACCAGAGGTCTATATACATGTCTGTATTTATAACAACGAACAATAATAAAAAAACCACATTTTGTTTTTGTTATCTACACGTATACGAATAGAAGGACTGTTAACAATTAAGTTGTGTGTTAGCAACCGAGAATCGATACGAAGATTGGGCATTGTGTTTATGATCAGTGACTTTCTTCGACCCCCTCCCCGGCCTCCTCAAATATTTGTTTCACTCCACATATTGTGTTCGCCAACAACTTGTTGAAACACAAGGGTACATACACACTAGTACACTAGTCACATTTCGCAAAGTACCATCTCGAGGTCTGAGTTTTCGAGGTCTGAGTTTTCGAGGTCTGAGTTTTCGAGGTCTGAGGTTTCGAGGTCTGAGTTTTCGAGGTCTGAGTGTTCGAGGTCTGAGGTCTGAGGTCTGAGCTTAAGAACACAAGACATAAGAAAAACACGACCTTCAAATATAATGTTTTACTCTTGTTTGTTTACGTAATTTTGTAATTGCTGCATTTTTTTAATACAGTTGAACCTCCACTAATGACCACCTCTCTATAACGGCCACCTCTCTACAACAGCCAGGATTTTTCGTCCTGACCGTGCGCCGATCCATACACTTTACTCTTATTGAAATCTCCCTACAACAGTCACCTCTCTACAACGGCCACCTCTCTACAACGGCCAGACAATTCTGCACCAGGGTGGCCGTTGTGGAGAGGTTCTTCAACTGTACACATTTTACGTATATCCAGTCATTGCGACACATGCATGGCACATCCCTCGCCCCAGATTTCGCGCACCCGCTTATTCAAGATGGCGGCTGAAAGATCGAACGTGGCCGCAAAGAAATAGAGGGACTGTTCACAATCTAGTTGTTCGTAAGCAACCGAGAATCGATACAAAGATTGGGCGTTGTGTTTATGATCAGTGCAGCGTGATCAGTGACTTTCTTGGACCCCCCCTGGCCTCCTCAAATATTTGTTTCCCTCTCCGCATATTGTGTTCGCTGAGGTGAGGTAAGCTTATTTGTTGGGTACCCACTAGTACATAAACAATTAGAGTTTTCGAGGTCTGAGTTTTCGAGGTCTGAGTTTTCGAGGTCTGCGTTTTCGAGGTCTAAGTTTTCGAGGTCTGAGTTTTCGAGGTCTGAGGTCTGAGCTTTCGAGGTCTGAGCTTTCGAGGTCTGAGCTTTCGTCACACCCACTTATTTAAGTCTTAAGTCTTATAAGCTTAAAGTACAGAATAAGCTAAACTTTACAAGCAAAACTTCCTTGTTTTAAAATGTCATTGTCTATACGAAAAAGTGCAGAATTCACTGCATATCTAGCTGTAGCTTACCGTGTGATTGGTTCGTGCTGCTACTTCCACAATAGCCACAACGATGACCTCCAGAATTACCTGAATATTTCACAATACTCTGGCCCGCCATTTTGAAAGGCGTCCAACCGGGCAAGCTGGATTCCTGAAGAGGACTAGGTTCTAGAAGATGGTCAGCTGATGATATCGCGGGCATTGATCTTCGGGACGTTTTGTGCAGGCTTACATAACGTACTACCCTCTCCTTCCAATTTCTTCCATCTTCTCGATCGTCCAGAGCAGAAATATGTCGGATTACGGGTTTTCTTCGCCGTCATCGTCGAGTTCCTCGAGTGGGATGAATGGCGCTCAGAGAGCTGAATTGATGGACCAAGTCAAAAGTCAGCTGCTAGTTGCGACGTTACAGGAATTGCTTCAGGTAAAGTTTATAGTATGGTACACGCGTTGCCGGTATTCCCCCGGTACATGTGTCACATGTGCTCAGTGGATATGATATAGCTTTCATATACTCCTAAAATATCTAAATTGAAAAGTGCCTTTCGAGTCGACTTTCTATCTCAAATGTATTCAGAGAAATGTTGTAAAAGATGATGATGCAACGGTCTCCTATAATAATTAATTTTTCAGTTTATAGGCATTTTAATGGTGATCAATAGTATTGATGGTGTGTAGGTGATTGAACGAAGTGCCATTATTGGGAATAAATGGTCAAAGTTCAGATTTTTTAATGTTTGAATCCAAATGATTGGAGGAGCTTGGTGACTAATCAGCACGGCATAGGTGCCCAATAGTACAGTAAGTTGCGCGGCATGCTTCAGTTGGACAGCTATAATTGGACACCCACATGATTACGCTCCAATTGCAGAACCAATCAGAAACTAGAATTTTGTTATTGATACGGTTACATAAATTTTTTTTTGTGTCAATTTAATAGTTACCTGTATTATTGTTGTCCTGGGATTGAATAACCTACAATCAGGCGTCCTTTTCCGAAAAATAAAGAGTGCCAACTTTCGCTTGGAAAAAAAAGATTACCTGATTGCAGATCAAGGATTTTTAAATATGCTTTTCTCATCTGATTTCTTTTTAAATTTTCAACTAGAAAATGTCAGAAAAATGCTTCAAAAAGTGTATTAACAAACCAGGAACACAGCTTGATAATTCTGAACAGGTAAGATTAAACTCAGTGTAATGGTACACTGTATAGTATATTAGTCCTCCATTAAAATGTATTATAGTAGACAAGTACTGACATCTACATGTACAAATTATACACAGACCGAATTATTTATTCTGTGTGAAATAGAATGGTTTAGAATTTTGACAAATTTTGACTACAAGTACAATGTAGCAGTGTTGTAAACAGAATGGACTTCTTGAATTTATGAAAGTACAACTTCAACTTTTAACTCATGTCTTGTATCATTACTAGGGACTGAGAGCTTGGATAAGTTCTAATTTACAGGCTGCGATAGTATGATCATTAACACACATCAGAAAACAATAATTAAACTACATTTACTAATTAACTTTTGTCTGGGATGTAAAATTAATCTGAATTAGCTGTAGAAAACAAACCTTACTGCCGTAACTTCTAGATGCATGAGAACACTAGCCTGCATAACAGGCGCTAGAGTTTAGAAGAGCACAAGTTTTTAGGGGCATGTGTGAGGAAGGAGGGAAAAAGTATTGCACGTCTCTTCCCTTGTTTGTGCCTTTCCAACTTGGGCTCTATATTACTCCAGTGCCTGCTACGCAGGCTAGAGAAACATATGCAAGTTTATCAGCTGCATGTTGACTATGCAGTGCAAGCCGCTTCCTGATAAATTATGCAGTCTTTTTTTTTCTTTTCAGAAATGTGTATCTATGTGTATGGATCGCTACATGGATGCTTGGAATACAGTATCAAAGACTTATCAGTCCAGGCTACAGAAAGAACATACTCATGGAGGAAACTTTTAATTAAACATTATTTTAAAGCTGCTGTATTTGTACTGATTTGCCAGCAAAGTATCACTCAAGTCAAGAGATTACGGCCCGCATCTACTCTTTCTGCATCATTTCAATGCCTTCGATAATTTGTGTTTTATTGTTAAACCTCAATATTCAGACACATCCTGTAAGACAACCCCTCCTTAACGAGGACACTGATTATGGTGTTGGCCATTTTTTGTAAGCTACAGTACGTCCGTAATCAGATGTATACAAATGTACACTGTTCACAAAACGTGCCCCCTTTATCATGTGTTTTGACTGTACTTTGTATACACTTTATATAGAGGCTAAATGCATACAGATTCAAAACCCTGTTGTTGTTGTTTTTTTACTTGACAGTCTGTAATGTATTGCAAAGATGTTGAATATGTATTGACATACTGACTATAGATTACGTTTCACATCAGCATTCTTTCTTCCAATAAACAATTACCTGCGATCAAGTGAATTTTTCCCCGCTCTCATTTACTATTTGTCTTTACGTGGAAGGAACACAAAAATTGGCCTGATCGCAGGTTAAATAAACAATGATATGCATGTTAACTTGAGTTTGGACATACGCATATAGGGTATTTTTAATTTTAAAACATGTAGAGGAAGTTAACATGAACATGTAGATTTTGAAATGTGCAGTTTTGCTCTAAAATGTTGTTGACTAGAGAAGTGATGTACATAATTCTCCTGGTTGAGTTATCCATTATTAAAAATAACTCTTCTACTGGAGTTGCTTACAAAATGATTTGTAGTCAGAGTCTGTGTCCAATCTAGTGACTCATTAGCCCAGTATAGCATGGCAACAGCCTAGTACCCAGGCGTTCTCTTCCCGCTTACTCGTTTCATGACGTCACCGAATGGCCGGCACACCAACCCATTCCCAGGCCCTTACATGTACTTCGTGCTCCGTCGAGAGAGAAAGAGAACGCCTCAGGACTAGCCAGTACTGTGCCTATTACGGCAGCCTCTCGTTGCTGCCACCCACTTGCACTGGGGCATGCATTGCAAGAGAAGCATCTGCAATTTGGCTACAAAAATTCCATGAATTTGATTTCTGGCAGCCAGGAGCGATGAGAGAAGCTGTATTCTCAGCCTTAAGAATTGCCTTGTCTAGGAACATAACATTGAAGACCATGGCCTCTCTTGACCACTGCAAGCAGTCCCTCTTAGTTTCCATGTTTGATTGCACAAGTTCATAAGCAAAGTCTGGGAAGGACATAGACCTGCTAAGCTTGGGGTCCATGTCTTTTGCCATCTCAATGTTTCAACAAGAAGATTAGGGGGATGATTGTTCACACCAATATTTTTCAAGTTTTGCAATACAGTATTAATTTTTGGGAAAATGTGAGTAAACAGATGCCTCTGGTGTTGCACGCCAAGAGAAGACATTACAATGCCCCACCCCAAGGCTGACCTGTTATGGGATGGAAAAATTGTAAAATGCTCAACAAATGCCTGGGGGCCATGTGTGCTTGTCTCCTACATCTCCTGGGGGGGGGGGGGGGGAGTCAGTACTTGACCCTTGTTTGGGCATAGGGGTGCCGCTGAGGGTTTGAAAACCTGACCCTGTTTAGGACAAAAAAACAATAAAAATACCTACCCTGTGTAGGACAACATCCTCCATTTTAGGACCCTGTTTAGGTTGCAATTTAGCGAATCACGTTTGACTGATACGCGGCAAACGTCTCCGATCTCTAAATACTGTGTAAACCATATTTTTACGACGGAAATCGTGCAACCATACCCTGTTTAGGACAGGTTCAGACCCTGTTTAGGACAGACTCGCATGAAATTATATACCCTGCTCTGGCAAAGCCACTGACCCTGTCCGACACGAGGTTGCCACATCCGCTGTTGTGGTCTGGCCTGTGCATCAAAAATTTTTATTGATTTGTTTTGTTGAAAGACTATAGACACACGATTGCTTTCCTACAGCCAATTACAAGTTTTTGATTGCATTTTCCCGTTCAAATAGTTTTGATGTCTCGTTATTACGCAATCTTGTGTACGTGATGTGGTTTGAGGGGTGTGTCCGAAGGTTGGTCCTGTTGAATCTACCAATCAGAAAGCGCTTAACGTGGCTATTACCCATAATTCTTCAGGTGTCTGTCTGAAGAACAAAGAAATTCAAGATGGCGGACCTCAAGGTAACGATTTTCTTGTACACATGTGGAAATCTTTGTGGTTTCAAGTCTAGAGGAAATACTAATAATTGTTTAATTCTGTAAAGTACTTGTCAGGTTTTGGTAATGAGTTTGCCTCCGAAGCCTTACCTGATGCGCTCCCAAAAGGACGAGTAAGTCGATCGAACGTTTGACTTCTTGTGTAAATGATCATTAGTTCAATGATGTCTCTAGGTCTATAGTGCCTAAGTGGTAGAATAAATCATTTCCTTGATAGAAAGAATGAGGTAACAGAATGTGTTCGATGATGATAATCCCGGCCTTTCCATCGGTGGGCGAGTACAGTACTATATTGAGTCAGCATGACTAATTGTGCATAATTTTTATCCAGAGGAGGAGGTGGAGGGGGGGGGGGGGGGGGGGGGAGACATTTGCTGTTGACAATCCTGATTTATCAGATGGCATTTCCAGTCCAGTGTTGTCTGCTCTCAGTCTCTTTGACTTTCCATCATGATTGAGAGAGCAGACAACCTTGGACCCTGTGGGGGTGGGGGGGGGGGGGGGTGGGGCAGGGATATCATTTAGGGTTCCACACAAAGAAATAAAAAATGCTGTCATACTGTTTTGGTGGTCTATACCAATCAGGCATGAATTCCATACCACATGGGACCCACCCCCCCTCAGGCCTTGGACTGTCTTATAAATCAGGTTAGTTCTAATGACAGATTGTGTTGTTCATTTGCTCTTCACTTCCAGAACACTCCTCAGAAATGCCCTTATGGCTTGTATGCTGAGCAACTCTCAGGCACTGCGTTCACTGCTCCAAGGGAGTACAACTGCAGAAGGTACATGCAATCCAAACTCTGTGATTAGCTCTGGGATGCAACAAAAGTCATTTTAATTTTGCTTTGTATAATAATTATACAGTATTTATTTATTTCCATCACTGTAGCTGGCTATACCGCATCAGACCATCAGTTGTCCACAAGCCTTTTGAGAAAACAGTTCAAGGAGATCTAACTCATTCCTGGGATGAATGTGACCCTAATCCCAATCAGGTGAGAAGAAAGCTGGGTTACTGTGAAAATATGTAAAAACTATACACTAGGTGGACACCCACTCATGAGGCCCCAGTTACCCTTTATTTGGAACTTTCCCTTTACCAGTCAACTCTCTACTTGCAAATGAATGTCAGGACACCTTTCTCAAGATCTGCTAGTCATGCTCAAAAGAAATGTCAGGACTGTGAAAGGTCATTGATTTATTGCGGCCTTTTATTACACCCCCTAGGTTGTCGTGTACCTATGGCGCAAGGTTACATTCTCACTGCAACTGCTAACAACCCCCTGATACTGAATTTTCCTGGATCTGCCCCTGCATGAATATTACTGTTGAGTGGGTAAAAAAAGATACATGTTGCTAATTACAAATACTGATGTCGACCAGACCAGTCAACTTATTTTGTGGCTTCACTCTTTCTTTACTTCAGATGCGGTGGAAACCGTTTGATATCCCTGCTGAAGGCAGTAACATTGACTTCACACAAGTACGTAAGCACACTTTATAGCTTATACATTGTGATTTTGAATAATAAATTTATTGTAGCATTGACTGGGTCAGAAATTGACAGTAACTTGCAATATTGACTGCAACGTATAATTATTAAAATATTTTTACCTGATATAATAGTTAGTGATTATATAACTTATTAAATGCTATTTTTTTGTAAGGGTTTCCACACAATATGTGGTGCTGGAGATTCTCGCGCAAGGAACGGTGTTGCAATTCATGTCTACTGTTGTGATATTTCTATGAAGGACAAGTAAGAAATACAAACTGTTTCAACCTATAAGTATTATTATTATTCTGATAGCTACATTGTATAATGCACTCACTCAATGTATTTATTTTTGTTTATTTTATATTTATTTTGTGTATGATACATATTATGCTAGAAGAGCATGCCACCTTTGCTTTGATCAATAATTTATTTTCTATTAATACAGGCACTGAATATTGGATATTGGATGGGATGCTAGTCCATTATTAATTTTTGTCAGTTAACCTATATAGCTAACACTCTTTATACTCCTGGGCCCGGTTGTTCAAAGGGTGGATAACGCTATCCACCGGATAAATCACTATCCAGTGGGTAAGTGTTTACAAAACAAACTACGCTATCCACTGGATAGTGATTTATCCGGTGGATAGTGTTATAATAATAATCGGATTTCAACACTTTGAGTGCTTCAACGAACATTTGCCAAAACCAGCACTTGTTACCCCGACTGAATTGGCACCTGGTTTGGAATAAACCAATTGATATTAATTCTAATCAGCCAAAACTTTGTGGGAGATGTCTTTTAGTGAGGACATTCAACACTATTCAAAATAAAGCCTTCATCTCTTTTCAGGTGCTTCTATAACTCCGATGGAGATTTCCTTATAGGTGAGAAACTAATATATTGATATTGATGATACAAATTCTTACTTTCAACAATAGTACCCCCACCCATACAAGGGGATGAGCAAAAGAAGCGAACGCAAAAATGAAATGCGCAGGGACTAGGGAGAGCAGCTCCCCACCCCCCTCGGTTTTTCTCAACTTGTCCACTTTTTTGGGTTTTCCCCACAAACTGAGAATCTAGCATCATAGGTCTGCAATGTGTACAAAGACACTACATAATAATTATCTAGTGTCAAATTATCTATTAAATAATAATTATTACTAGATATTAAAATTATTTATCTAGCATCATACATGTAGGTCTGCAATGCATGCAAAGATGCTTAAGATAATATTGATCCGACCTGTACATCCTTGTTTAAAAATACTATTCTATAAAAAAAAACAGAGATCTAGGCTCGATTTCCGCCGCTCTCTCTCGAGTCTGGTCTTTTCCCCGAACAGCGGCTGGTAAATGAGCCTAACACTGTGACAATGCATTCACCCAAAACTGTTATCGCCAATTTCTAATGTACCCCAAAATATCATCAGCACCTAGCCCAGCTGCCAGTCGCTGTAATCCTTGAGTAACCCTCTGGGTGCAGGGTAGCAAGAACAGCTTTTATTAATTTTTATTAATTTTTTAAACACTTTGTTTGATGATAAGTTTATTTTGCACTTTGTTTATTGCAGTTCCCCAGAAGGGTGCATTGATGATCACAACAGAGTTTGGTAAAATGGAAGTGAAACCAAATGAAATCTGTATTATCCAGGTACATACACAGAATGTACATTCTCTTTGTTTTCCCTTTTGTTGTATATAGTACATGTTTTGCCCTGATCTAGCATGTGGAGCTGGTGGTTCCAGGAATGCCAAAGATGGGAGCATTAATACATAAAGGCTGTCATGTATATATAACATACATATAACCGTTGTTTAATATACACAATAAAAAAAATAACTGGCAACTGACTATTTAAGTCGACAGGCAACTGTAGTGAGTAGCGTAAGTATTGTATTGTAAGCAGTATTATAAGTAGTGTAAGTACCGAACGCGTATTGTAAGTAGTGTAAGTATCGTATTGTATGTAATGTAAGGTATTGTAAGTAGAGCATCAAATTTTAAGTAGCATACATGTAAGTAATCATAATGCTCAATAAAGTCTTTACTTACAAAAATTAACAAACAAACAAACAAAAAACAAACAAAAAAAACAAAACAAAAAAAAACAAACAAACAAAAAAAAAACTGTAGTGACAATGATCAGCAACTGAAAGTTTGAATTTACATGTAATGACTGGCAATTAATCGACATCCGGGGAAGACCATCTTGAAATTATGACTACCTTATGTCTGTTGTGCAGCCAGGTTCTTCAAAGCTTAATAATACAGCTGCAGCCCTTCAGCATTTGAAGCAAAAGACACAGGCATATATATAAGCGACAATGAGTGTGAGAGTTCCAGCAGGAGCACTGACTATTAATTAAAGCATCTTGAAATTATGACTACCTATGTCTGTTGTGCAGCCAGGTTCTTCAAAGCTTAATAATACAGCTGCAGCCCTTCAGCATTTGAAGCAAAAGACACAGGCATATATATAAGCGACAATGAGTGTGAGAGTTCCAGCAGGAGCACTGACTATTAATTAAAGCATCTTGAAATTATGACTACCTATGTCTGTTGTGCAGCCAGGTTCTTCAAAGCTTAATAATACAGCTGCAGCCCTTCAGCATTTGAAGCAAAAGACACAGGCGACAATGAGTGTAAGAGTTTCCAGCAGGAGCACTGACTATTAATTAAAGCAAAAAGACATGAGCTCTCCTAGAACCACTGCTATGCAAGATTTTGCCCTGGAAGTGTTTTTTTGGCCGTCTAGTCATTACTAGGTGGTCTATAAGTTCTATTTTATTAAATACTGTTACGGTATCATTTAACAATGCATTTTGCAGCAAGGGATAAGGTTTTCAGTGGAGATCAGCGAACCTTCAAGAGGATACATTCTGGAGGTGTTTGATGCTCACTTTGTTCTGCCTAATCTAGGACCAATAGGTATGCACACATTTATGGAGTAATTTGGTTTTGAGTCATTTTATTTCTTCTGATCATTAGTCTGGGTATCGCGGGGAGAAGAAGGCTTATAAGCAAATTGAAGTTCTAAAGGGTTTTTTTTTATTAGAGGGAGTCATAGTGGGCCTTAAAAGAGAGAAGGTTATTTTGTTAGCTTTAGAGCTTTATTTATATAGTGTCTTTCGGATTTCCTCAAGTGTTTCTTTAAGGATGCATATGGTATATATAATATATTGATACAATTGAACCCTGCTTTATTAATGACGCCCACTTGTAACATGGACACCTCATTATTACAGGCAGGGTTTTGCTCGTTAGCTCATACATTTTCTCTTTAATTAGCCAGCTTAATATGGACGGTCTTGTCAATACAGGCACTTTATTTGGTCCCTTCAGTATCAATATATTAACACCGTTTGCCTGTATTCAGAAGGGTAAAAAAGAAATGTTGTAAAGTTAATTGATGTAACATTTGAATGAAGTTTGCAAATTTCACAGCAGAATATAAAGTTAGTTTCACTGTCTGATCGCCAGGTGCTAATGGACTAGCAAACCCTCGTGACTTCCTGACACCTGTGGCATGGTATGAAGATAAAGATGTGTCATCTGGTTTCACTGTGATCAGCAAGTACCAAGGGAAACTATTCAAAGCTGTTCAGGTTCGATAATCTCCTGAATGGTCTCTATACATTCTTATTAATAAAGTTGGGAGAATTTGTTAGAAAAAAATAAAATACAAAAAACGTACATTGTAGGAAATTTTGGGGCTGCAGTGGCAGTATGGTTAGTGCATTGGATGAATTCCAGGTTGAGAGGTCCGGTTCAAGCCCTGGCCAGGGTCATTGTTCTGTACGTGTTCTTGGGCAAGACACTTTACTCTCACAGTGCCTGGTACTGGCAAACTGTTAGGGGCAACCTGACAAAATGCTGAAGGGTAACCATGGGATGGATTAGCATCCCATCCAGGGGGAGCAGCAATATTCCTACTGTAGTTGCTTCATGTTACAGACAGCAGAATTAACCACGGTGCTGACTAGTCATCTGCCTCCTCCAATCACTAGGATTTTTAACGGACTTTACCTGGTAGAAACTTTCATTACCATGCATCAGAAAGACTTCACATGCAGCTTAATGAAAGTTAAATCTTTTTTGAATTAGTTTTTAAAGGGTAATACCTTCATGCGCTATGTCTCAATATTTTAAGTCATTTTTCTGATGAGCAAAATTAGCTTTGAATTGAAGGAAAACTCAAAAATAATAGTTTACTAAGGTAGAAAAACACCAAAGAAGTAATAATAAACCAAACAGGAACAAGGATGGTTAAGACTGAGGAAGATTAAGACGGATTGCGAACGACAGAAAAAATTGGCCAATTTTTTAAAGATGCGCCAACCGTGACGTAGCTCCTTTAACACTCGATCGTTGTTATATTTTAGGGTCACTCTGCATTTGATGTTGTGGCATGGCACGGTAAACTATGCTCCGTACAAGTATGATCTGAATTGCTTTAATGTCATCAACACAGTTTCCTTTGACCACATTGTAAGTACCAGCTGCTACTTAACAATACAATGATATTATTATTCACTAGTTATTTAAAGGAAGTGTATCTATAGAGAAAAAGTATGTACTATCCCAGAGAATCTCCAGATATTTGAACGGTATCTTTGGATATCATGTTGCACCAGAAACACACAAGATGTTCACATTTTTTTTACTGGTATATTTCTATATGTAGATCATTTCTTGTATTTTCTTATGAAGTTATGACTCATTTAGTAATGTTGGTGGGGTTTACCTGTAGGGGGGAGTAGAGTAGCAATACTCCTAGTCGCTTCATGCCACAGACACTGGAATATAAAGCTCTTGCAGTGTGGGCCATTTTGTCCAGAGTGCAGACGTAACCTTAAAAAAGTTACTGTACACACAAGGCAAACGTGTGAAACATGTGATTCCATCCCATTTTATAGAGGAACTTGTTGCTTTAGATGAATAATTTGATCCTTTTGTTTTCTAGGATCCTTCAGTATTCACTGTTCTTACTTGTCCCAGTTTAAGACCAGGAACTGCAATAGCGGACTTTGTTATATTTCCACCAAGATGGAGTGTCGCTGAAAATACATTCAGACCACCCTATTACCACCGTAAGTATGTGTTGAACTGGCAAGCCATGTACAATTCCACAGTCTTTTTTAGGGAGTGTATGCGGTGAAAAGCCATCCCACCGAAGATGGTAACCTGCGAGTAGGCTCACAGTTGGGGTCTCACTGAATCTGAGCCGGCGAAGAGGTCTATTTAGTTTAGGTGGCGAGACTTTCCAGCGGATTTCGCTGGAAGCAAGTGAGCCCCAAACGCTCGCAGGCTACAAGATGTCGGCGCTGTAAATAAATGTAATCTTTGCAGTTACGAAGCAACTTCAGCAGTTGCAAAGAAAGCCAAGAAAAACATCTGAGGCTTCAACCAGATTGTATACCTAGTATATTATCAATGATAGCGAAGTGTGCCAGAGTATAAAACAGACGTCTTTGTTCGTGCGCTCGATCAAGAGACGGCTGAGATTCGACCAGAAAAATTCCATACTGATGACGTAGCTCTACCGAGATCCGTGTTACTGTAGTGTCAGTAAGCGCGCGAAAATTCAAAACCAATTGCGCGGGGGGGAGGGGGGGGGGGAGGTTGGAGAGAAAGAGAGAGCTTGTTCGCAATTAGTTGTCGTTTAAAGCACCTTTAAAATAGTGATACGACACTTACAGAATGAATTGAAGAAAATCAAACTTGTATACTCATTTCACCGTTGTCTCTTCTTTGTTTTCGTAAACAGGGAACTGCATGAGTGAATTTATGGGCTTGATTCATGGCAAATATGAAGCAAAGGTATGGCGAACATTTCGATATAAAGATACGTGTCTGCAACACTTTATACTAAATACAGTTTAATCTAAACATGGTTTACATAGCAGATGTTTCAAATAGAAAGTGGTGTTGCTGGGGAAGTTTAGTTTTGGGGAAAATGAAAATAACGAACCGAAATTAACTACCGGATGTCCTAAATTAGCAACCTCGTTCCTCGTTCCCAGGGTCTCTCTTCTTCCCGCCAAAGAGACCCGGTCTCGATGCTTTTGGCGGGAAGAAGAGAGACCCTGGGAACGAGGTTGCTAAATTAGCGGATGTCCTGAAAGTAGCGATCCTCTCGGGAAGTGACGAGCACACTTTGACCTCATTTATGACTGATTACTAACTCTCGTTCGTTATAGCGGACACCCTCGGGACGTAGTTTGGAGTGAGCGAGAGTCCGCAATAGCGGGGTGTTACGAGAGCAAAAGTGCCGTTAAATAATCAGAGAGAACGAAAACTGAAAGGCGCAAGCAAAGTGAAAAATTAAAGTCTTAGCTGTACCAAAAAAATCGATGCGAAAATACACATTCCGGAAGTCTTTGGAAGTGTGTTCATACAAGTTGACACACGACGAACAAGAGACTGAGAAGTTCAAGACGTCCGCTTTATCGAGAGTGAAACCAAAAACATTGTTTATGTTGGTACCACGAAAGTGTCCGTTAAATTCCGTAATAGCGGGAGTCATTTGCAGTCAAACCTCTATAGCTTTAGTCAGGGGTTTGGGGGGGGGGGGGGGGGGGGGTAGCAGGTGTCCGTAGTAACGGGGTGTCCCGCAAGGCGAGGGTTGACTTTACTGGTAATTGTAAACAGAATTTGATTCCTTGAATGTAACGACTGCCCGAAGTAAGACCTCGCTACTTTCGAAATTTTACTGTGGCCACCAAGGCTTCCATTAGGGAGAAACGATAGCGGGTCGGGGACGAGCTAGTCGACTTCTTTGAGCGGCAAAGTCGCGAGAAACGAGCGACGAAGGTCGCGAGAAGTCTGACTGACAAAACACAAAACGGACTTTGAGAAAGTCTAGGGACGAGCCAAAAGAAAGTTCTGCCTGCTCTGGAGGCCAGTCGTGCAGTTATATCATGGAAAAATCATCTTCGTAACAATAATATAATTAATTAACGTGATCTTACCTTGTAGGAAGATGGTTTTGCCCCAGGGGGTGGTAGTCTGCACAGTATGATGACCCCCCACGGGCCTGATGGAGAGTGTTTTGAGAAGGCGTCAGAAGGAGAGTTGAAACCTCAGCGAGTAGCAGATGGTACTATGGTATGTATATTACGTCACTTCAATAAAAACACAGCACAATTCAACTGCTTTGATTGATACACGATCTGACGTACAATGTTTTAAAGGTTTCACTAGAGATGACTTGTTCAACCCGGACCAAACGAGATCGAGAGTTGACGTAATATATCAAACACGAGAGACAGTGTTTCATCACATTTCCAAACACTGAGAAGAGAGTTGAAAATACGACGTGCAGCGGAATATTTTTGACGAAATTCGAAGTGTTTGGAAATGTGATGAAACACTGTCTCTAGTGTTTGATATATCTTCTCAATCGAATCTAAAACTAAGCGGGGTAAACAGAGAAATCAAATCGTAAAATTTTATGCTAATTAAATTAAGACACCGTCGCGGTTATGATTTCCTTTGTTTTAACTTGATGAATTATTAATGAGTTTGAGAACAGAATTCAAACCCTCGCTGAGCTCTCGTTTGGTCTGAAACTCTCATGCGCTCTCGTCGGTGACTCTCGTGCGCTCTCTCGTCGGTGACTCTCATGCGCTCTCGTCGGTGACTCTCGTGGTGACTCGTGCGCTCTCGTCGGTGACTCTCATGCGCTCTCGTCGGTGACTCTCGTGCGCTCTCGTCGGTGACTCATGCGCTCTCGTCGGTGACTCTCGTGCGCTCTCGTCGGTGACTCATGCGCTCTCGTCGGTGACTCTCATGCGCTCTCGTCGGTGACTCTCGTGCGCTCTCGTCGGTGACTCTCGTGCGCTCTCGGTGACTCATGCGCTCTCGTCGGTGACTCTCGTGCGCTCTCGTCGAATTTGAACCTGTTCAAATTTGTCTTGAGAGTCATCGAGAGTTTAGTGCTCTCGGTTGGCCCAGACTGATTAGAGTTGAAGAAAACTCTCGCATCCTTACAACTCTTGACGACTCTCGTTCTCGGTTCGCTCGGCCTTTACAACGAAGAGCTCCCTAACGTTGCGACAAAGTTTTTGATTAATTTTTGACAACTTTTTGACAACCTTTTTTGATGGCTTTCGTTTCAACTGGCCAATCAAAATGCGGAGGCGGAGATGTCAAGCTCCACGTTCGCGTTCTGACAATCGACATCTCCGCCTCCCACAGTTCTTGCAATTTGATTTGCTAGTTTAAATGGAAGCCATCAGAAAGTTGTCGAAAAGTTGTCAAAAATTAAACAAAAACTTGTCGAGTGGCAACGATAAGGCGCTCTTTATTGTAACTACCCTGTGCCTCTTAAATTTCATAATGATAGGATTTATTTCTCTTGTCAGGCGTTCATGTTTGAAAGCAGTCTAAGCATGGCCATCACTAAATGGGGCAACAAAACTTGTCGGAAAGTGGATCATGACTATTACAAAGTGTGGCAGCCATTACAGAAACACTTCAATCCCAACTGGAAACCGGCTGATGACAAGAAAACTAGCTGAAGAAGGACAAGACTCTTCTACAGTAGATTCCCGACTCTCTTCGTGCGCAATTCATCCACGGTCTGAGTTCGACCCGAAAAATTCCATGCTGATGACGTAGTACTACCGAGATCCACGAAGTGCCTCTGATTGGTTGATGCTTGGCAGTGAATTTTCGCGCGCAAGTAACAACCAATCAGAGGCGCTACACAGATCTCGGCAGTGCAACGTCATCAGTATAGAGTCTTTCACGAGGGGGATGAAAATTGAGCGCGTAAAGAGAGATGTTTGTTATAAAGACGGGCTAACAAGGGGATTTATGCCACCTTGAAATTCCAGCTAGAGGAATAGCTAGAAATGAAAGTGTGTGCGAGCTAGCAGCTTTCGAGACAGTGATTAGTAAATGAGGGAACAATGACTAAATCAAATGAAATATAGTATAAAACGAATGAATTATATTATAAAATAGTAATATAAACAGCGGAAACGACGAAGTACGTCTCTCAAATCCCGGACTACCGATATTTCAGGAACTGAACTTGGGAAACTAGACTGAGGACTTTTAATCGAAAGGAGTTTTTCTGTAACCAGACTGATGAGTCTATAACCGGGGGGAGCTTAGCTTTTAGTTATAAGCGGGATTTTAAGGTATTTGAATAAAACTGTTTACTGAAAAGGGGCTGTGTTGTTTCCTTCATGTTTTATTACGAGATTTTCGGCGGCAACCTCGTTCCCAGGATCTCTCTTTTCCTGCCAAAAGCGACGAGTGCTTTTGGCGGGAAGAAGAGAGACCCTGGGAACGAGGTTGTTCCGGCGGGTCTTTCGATACATGTTTTATGAACAATTGCCAGAATTTAGCGTGCGTGCAGACGTCTCGTATTTCCTTGCTGCACGCGGAAAAACGGAAATACGAGACGTCTGCACGCACGCTACCAGAATTGCGCCCATGTTGAGGAAGAAAAAAAACAGGAAGTAGCTGGACATCATACTTGTCAAGAATTGAAATATTGTATATATAACAAATTTTAAGACCGCTATCGTACACAGTTGAGATTTAATTCGGGGAGACTGAAAACCGCAGAAACGCAAGACGGAAGTAGATGTACTGAGAGGCATACAGTAACGTTTATTAAAATTAAGTTTCCTCCCATATGCAATATTATCACGTACAGTCGTCTCTCTCCTCCGCAGAGGTGAGAACCGGATATTGGGGATAGGGAAGATTGGTGAGAGGGAACTATAGAGCGCGCGGAGGCTGGAGAGAGAGAAAAAAAGCAAGAGAGACGCGCGCGCTCTTTCGCTCGCTTTCTTTTTGTTCTCCCCATCCCCACCAAGGTAGCCTCTGTGCAGGAAAGAGTACCGTCGTGTTTTCGCTTTTCCTGGGGTGGATCCAGCTTGAAATTGACACCCTTTAATCTAAAATCAGAATCAGAATCGCAGTCTGTTTGTCAGTTAGACTGTTCACATCCTCTCTCGTGTATATTCTCAAATCGTTCAGGCATTGGTTGTTCAAATGGTGCATGGATAACGCAATCCATCGGATAAATCACTATCCATAGCCAGTGGATAAGTGTTAACAAAACCAACTACGCCATCCACTGGATAGCAGGATAGCGATTTATCCGGTGGATACTGTTGTCCACCCTTTGAACAACCTGGTTGAACGCTCCTGTTGAACGTAACGCGCGCAAAAATTACCAGCCACTGTTCTGGACTGACGAGCCCACGCTTGTTAAGAACCAAAGAACCTTTTTGCGGGCGTTTGACGATTTGAGAGCGACTCAGTCAGTTTCAAGGATTTGTGGGTATGCCCCTCGCGCTCTGCGCTCGCGATTCTTTTCGCGTTCTTGTACGCAGAAAATAGAGACTGAACAGTCAATTTATCAGTGTATTTATATTGATAAAGTTTGACGGATGTAGATGTCACGTTTCAGTTTTCGCATACCATACTGACATGAATACCGTCGGGTTTTCGGTTTTCCAGGGATCCTTCCAGGTCCCCACCCCTCCCTCCAGTCCAGATCCCCCTGGCCTAGGGACTTTTGCCCCGGCTTTTGCCTTCCCCTCCCTCTCGTCAGTTAGTACAACCTCCTTTCATAAAATCCTGGAATCCGCCCCCTGTTTTCCATCAAGCTATGGATAGATCACTATCATCATCGTTCCATGCATTTATTTTAGACCGGGGGGGGGAGGGGGGTATTTTAGTCCCTTTGGCTGATTTACAGACAACCGTAAACACAGCGTTTTTCTCACCGAATTTGATCAGTAAAATCTCTTCTCACAAGTACGCACTGACTATAAATATTTCAGAAATACAATTTTACGCCGGAAATATTTTCCCATCGGCTTCTAAGTCTTCCGTATTTTTGTTCCCTGGTCCAAGAGGTTTTCTTTTTTCTCTATTCGAATTTGAGCCGCGAAGCGGTATAAGAGAAGCTGGAGAATAATGGAGAAAAAAATCGTCCCTCTAATTTATTTTTGCATCGCAATCGATCTAATTTGAATATCGATTTATTATCGATCTGCGCCAGAACGGGAACGTAAGAGTCACGTGCCACAATGTTATGCGCAGTACGTGTTGAATCTGACGTTGACCGAAGCTTTGTGAAAGTTGGACTGGGAAACACTTCCTTCCTTCGTTTTGCCCGTTGCACTGCCTTCTAAATTACAAAAGAGACGTTAGAGAAGGGAACACAAAAGGCCTTGTACATGGTGGACGCGAGACTTTTTATGGCAACGGAGAGAAACGGCTACAACGGGCAGATATTCGAGGCCCTTAGAAATCGTTTCCCCGAGATTCCGGAACAATTCATTTCGCAAACGCTGCAAACTGAGGTAAGATGGATGTCTAATCAAAGTTTCGTCGCCTTGTTGGTTAGTTTATAACGGATTCCAGAAAAGCAAGCTCAGTTTCTTGTTCTAGCGCTTTTGTTTTTCAACAACTTGTTTCGGTTCTTTCGTTTCGTGTGGGTTGTATGTTGGAGGTGTGTTGCCTCGTAAACATAGCGTGTTCTCGAGTATGCCAACATTATGATACTCGGTTGAGTTATAATCTCTGCTTTGTCTCGCTATGTTGTGAGCAGGGCTTCCTTTAGATCCAAAATATACTCTGTCGCTTCTAAAATTTTCCATGACGACGATATTGATCGAATTTAATCGCCGTGGCTTGTAAACAAATGTGAAATCGCCACGATCGTATGATGGTGATCGAAGGTTCGGTCGATTGCAGACGGGAAATACATTTATGTACGGAAGAGAAATCTAGGCTGTTGACTTCTGTCCTTGCCTCTTGAAAATCTCAAAATACCAGCGTTTTATAAATATAATCACGATACACCAATATCAACGGTCGTGTGCTTGTCTAGCTAACTCGATAAACTGTACTACGAGCAAAGTTCTCAAATATATGACAAAATCGAAACTAAAAGCTTTTGAAGAGGGTTTAGAACAATTGTGCGAAGATAAAAGCTGCTTGGTTCTCTGCAGTTTATTGTTTACCAAGGGGATGTAGTAGGCGGGCATGGTACAATGTACTTACATATCAGGGGATCTAAAATCTTGAAATGTTGATTACCATCAATCATGGCTATAAATTTCTTCGTGAATCATCGCTTACGTAGAACCGGATGGACTGCATAAATCATGTGCTCGTATGAGTATGTTGATATGGTTATTGTCTAAATTAAGGTGGCGTGATAATTTGGTGTTATAAACAAGTTGTCTTCACGAAAACCCGTGTGAAATATTAAGCATCTAACATAGTTAATATAGTATTGTACCAATTGCCATATACATGTAAGATGTGTATCGTACAGGAACATTTCATTTGTACAGGACAAAAGTTCATAATGACAATATTGAATGGAAATCCATTCAACAGCCTTTTATAATAATTATTTTCATTGCCAGTAATGATGAATTTTTTCGCACACACCATTAGTTTTTACCTTTTCAATGAATAGTTGGTTACAATTAATTTAAGTTGTTAAAATTACTCTATAATCAGTTCTATGGCTCAGCCTGTCTTTAATAGCTTAATTAACTCATTGCCGTTGATGCACTAAGATATCGTTCATAAAAGAACGATAGGGAAAAAAATTCGTAAAAAATTGTCTTTGGCCGATTTCCCACATGTTTTCAAGGTGGACTGGGGATACTCTAACCCATTCCCCCAGCAAGTTTGAACAGGTATACCCTAGTTGGTCTTATATGACGGCTTTTTCAGAAAAGCCTTCTGATGTAACACATGGCCGCAATTTGTGAAGCGTTCGCAATCCGTTACAGGCGTTGTTGAGGACGTTTTAACAAGAGTTTTTGGACGAGGAAAGTGATCCAGAAGGGATGCCAAGCAGTGAGGAAATTTAATTGCATCTGGAGCTCGAAAATTGAGCGACGAACCAAGATAAGTGTTACGAAATATTGCATCGATCGATCGATCGATCGCAAATGCAACTGAAATCATATTTTGATTCGCTTTTTACATTTGAAAACCTTGTTTGATGCTTTGAATACATGTTAGGATTCATATTTCAGTAAAGGGAGAGGACAAAACGTTCTTATGGAACGACAGAGATAAATTTCGAGTGGAGTGTTGACACAATGTTTGGGGTCAAATTCCTGCATAAATTAGAATTTGACACCAAACTAAAAAATACTAATTTATTCTATACTTACCATTTTCAGCCAAATTTTCAGGATATGTTGCCAATATAACAAGTAACATTTTTGCTTTTAACTTTTCCTTTATAACCAGTCATCATTTTGAAATAAGTTGCTTTTTTGTCCAAATTTTGCGGCTATTAATATTAATTTATGCTAGTTTAATAATTAACTAATTAATATATTATGGGTTTCTTTGGGAAAAAAAATATTTTCCAGAAAGTTTATTTACTACCCTTTCAAAAGAGATATAGCTTTCCACGCAATTGTAAATGGCTGTTGAGAAAATAAATAAACAAACACTAGTATCAAATTTCACTGTTTTTGGGCGAGCGGCAATGAGTTAATACATGTAACTCAATAATTATTAGTCCCCACCATTCAAGTTCCATGTGCTTTGTTTGAAGGCTAATGCATTTTTTTTCATGAATGGACTTCAACGCACTTACCAGTGAATAGTGTACATTGTACAATCGTACACTTACATTTTGCATGTGACCCTTTAAACTTTCATTGACACTCAAATGGAGGGGGACATTAGGGGGTTTCCAAAACCGTAAAACTGCAAGATTATATTTCAGCCGCACTGAAACTCAAGAAAAATTCCCTCTCTTACTAACGTTGTAAGGAAACTTCCCTCACCGAAATACAGTACAAGATTAGAATTTTTACCAAACACCGCTGCTCAAAATGCTAGAAAAACCATGTACCATCGTACTGGATGAAACTGCGATACTGCGGTTTTCGATCAAAAATACCGTGAAACCATAAGAAAACTGCAATACCGCAAACCTCAATGTCCCCCTCCAAGTGTAAAGCCATTCAAGTTTTATCTAGATTTTCTGTTTGTATTCTGGACCTTCAATAGAACAAACACGGCAAACAGAGTATCTGTGCAAGCCTCCTTTGGCAACAATGGTTGTAAAGATTGACCCCCTTTAAAAGTGTTAACAGACTTTCCTTGTAACTTTGACCTTTCTTATATTTCAGCATGGAAATACAGAACGGTGTTTGAGGATTCTCGCAGCGGAGAGCGACAGGTTTCTGTATGGCGGCGGTATTGACATGTTAGACAGCCCCATGCCAGTTCAACCATCATCACAAAATACACCCATAGACGAACCAATATCAATCACAATCCCCCCTACAACCACGTCACCATACCTGCCAAACAGAACAGCGCCGCCGCCGCCATTGCAGCCAATGATACGACCAATGACAGTCGCACAGCCCAGCCCTGGAATGGGATACGTTTCGTCTGGCCGGGAGAAAGACCACCGCCTTCTGCAGTTGGATGTTATGATCAAAGTATGTGATTGTGCGGTTCTAGAAAATATCCATACCCACCCCAAGGGAGGTTATTGGAAATTCCGAGGGGGAGGGGGTCTCAAAAGCCAAATTTTTTAAAGGAAAGTATGAAGCTAAACTGGAAATTGCAGGGAGGTTTTGGGAGGGGGGTTCAAACCAAAAAACCTTCCATGGGGGAGGTAGGGATATTTTCTGGAACCACACAGATATGTTACGACAGTTGCTACAGTATGTCATAACTATTTCATTTTCCAATGCTCTACATTAACTTTTTTAGATACTACTTGTAGCCATGGAGCAAGTGAGTCTAAAAAAGTGTGAGCTACGAGTCCACATAATTTATAGGCACCTCACCCCTTTATTTTATTTTTTTGTCTTTTTATAAAAGACTGTAAATGAAATGGAAATAAAGAATGAACCACGTGCTCGGAGGTGCTTGTTATGGATTGTATCGTACCACACAGGCACTTGCGACCTGAACATGGGGTGTTGAAAGATCGCAACTCTTTATTGATTCTTTTTTGGAAAATGATAACTTTGTGAAAGAGGAAACCATGTAGAAATTTGTTTTCCCCAAAACCAGCTATCCTAGGGGCTAGTGCATAGCCCAACGCAAAGTTTCACTTTCTCAGGCTAGTGTATCAGGGCTATCATTAGTAGTTGGCAACCGGCTATAATGACCGGCAACTGCAGTGAAGATGGCCAGTTACTCAATGTTTGAAAATGACTAAAAGACAACAGCTACGGCAAGCTATCTGGAGTATTTGACCAGCTACTTTCCTTGTGTACTGTAGCCAGCTTCTTCAAAGCTTAATGACAACCCTGAGTGGATTGACATTAGTATAGAGGACTCTTTTTTTCCCTGTTACGTGTATGTAACTAGCTTTAAAACAAACAAATTGCAAATTCATGACATTGACCCAACATTCACATGCATCACATTTCTCCTCACAATATCAATAGATACTCAATGACATGAAGAAAAGGTCATGATAATTAATACAATTTATTTTGAGGAAGGTGTCATAGTTATCTGATGCAAAGCTGGTTGCTTCGCCCGCAAGTTACATGTAACTTGCCCCCACTGAAGTCAACTCACCTATACTAATGTGGGCGGGTTAACTTGTGGGCGAGCTAACTTGTGGGCGAAGGGACGGACATTCATCTGACATACATGTAGACACTGACTATCTGTAGGAAGATTTCCTTGTTGTATGTCAAAGTAGGCAACTACATGTACATGTACACCTGTACTTGAGCTGAAATAGCATGACTTTGTGTAGTCTTAAACTGGTACAAATCCTGAAGGAAATAATGTGTCCAGTGTTCCCATTGGCCAGCTATTAATTAATCTTGTTTCTTTCTCTATACAGCTTTACTTTGTCATCAACGACAGAGGCTAGACACGCTTAAAAGGTATGTGCATTAATTGCATGCTTTGTGTGCATGGGGGTGCATTCACCTACATGCACAGTTGGTATGTTGGAATCCGGGTCAAGAGGTCCGAGTTTAAGCATAGCCAGGGTCATTGTGTTGTGTTCTTGGGCAAGACGTTTTACTCAAACAGTGCCTCTCTCCCATTCTGGGTGGAGAGTAAAGTGTGATGGAGTAGTATCCCATCCAGGGAGAAGTAGCTAAACTCCTAATCACTTATAGAAGCTGGAGTTATATGGCAGTGCTGCCTTCTTATTACAGTGTGACTACTACATGTACATGTATTACCAGGGTCACTAAAACAAAATTGACCAATCAGATTACAGGGCATGGACAATAATTCCAACTAAAGTTGTTTGAACCAATCTCGAGCGGATGGAAAACTGATTGGTTCAAATGACTTTAGTTGGGATTTATTGTTTGTTCCCTGTAATCTGATTGGTCAATTTTGTTTGAGTGACCCCGGTAATAGTAGTTGCACTGTAAAGCCAATAGACCTTCCTCCAAAATGGCCGCCGCAAATTCATATTAAGCTGAGCGGAAAATCAATACCAGCACCTGAAAGATCACCTCTTGTTTGGTAATCATACAAAGTTTCGTTAGGTTAGGTTTTACCTGAGTCAAGAAAACGGAAGTTGAAAACTGGAAATTTAGAGACATTTGTATGACTGGGGGTAAAATGTCTATAAATTTTCCAGTTTTTAACTTCTGTTTTCTCGACTCAGGTAGAACCTAACCTAACAAAACTTTGTACGATTACCAAACAAGAGGTGGTCTTTCAGGTGCTGGTATTGATTTTCCGCTCAGTTTAATTTAAATCATCTTGAATTTGCAGCGGCCATTTTGGAGGAAGGTCGTATCTTTTACTACATGTACTTTGTACATGATGTTAGTCATTTTCAGTCCTGCGGTAGTATAAAAATATAATTTTATTTATACAAATTATTAAATAAATTAATGTATTTTGAGAAGGTGACTATCCAATCATCTGACACATCTTTGTTTGACTTTAAAGGACATGTATAATGAACATCGCAAACTGATAAGATTAAGAAGTGAATTGCAAGAAAAGGAAATGGAAATGGTCAACAAAAAATTCCGCGTCGCTGCCAACCCCACTGTAAGTGTACTTTTGGTAACAGTAGAACCCCACTAACTCAAACTCTTTTTTGTTCCCTTGGGAGTTTGAGTTAGCGGGGTTCTACTGTTTCATGGTTTTCATCTTCACATAATTTATCATACAATGTACATGCCCAAGTTCGAAAGAAAAACAAAATACATTAAATTAGTTCAAAAGTACTGCTCAATAGCTTTCATTTGAATGGTCACATAGGGTACTTTCATTCAGACTTCATTGTAAATTACTAGAAGATACACAATATTTGTAGTTAATGTTCTTAGAACCATATAACCGATCAAAAATTATTATTTTGGAGTTTAATTTAATTTAATTTTATGCAAATTTATGTGTAAGTTGTTGTACATGTACTTACATGTATATTGTTTACATGACTTGTACTTGTTTATTTGTTTACACTTCAAACAATATTATAAATCAACTCTGGCATCAGAATATCCAGTGTTTTTCCTCTATCACATTAATTAATTTTCTAGATTATACTGTTTCTCTTTCATGTATCTACAGTGTAATTTGTAGTAATAATTTCATTGTTACCTAATGATATTTTGCAATAATTTAGTCTACAGATGTAAAACACCTTAGAGATGAAAATCATGTGCTTAGAGAAGAAATTGATGGGATGTCGCGTGAAATTGACGAACTTAGCAATGGGCGAGATGGTAATAAATTATTATTGATAGTGTTGATAGCATTTTGAGTTTGTTAACTAGTGTTTTGTCCAGACGTTGCATCTGTACAATGTACTTGAAATTACAGAGGGTCAGTTGCCGTTTGACTGGACAAAAAAAAAAAAAACCCAAAACAAATGAGAAGTAAATTATCTTAAATTACATGTAGGAGTTTACCTAAAGTATGAACATCTAGCATAATATTTGTTTATGAGCATTTTTTTTTTGCTAATTAAAGATTTCTAAAAATTAAACAAAAAAATTTATCCTCAGAAATAAAAGGTTAATACTGCCTGTGCAACATTACATATTTAAATGTTTCACATGTTATTCGCAAACTTGCAAAGGTTTCTCCCACCAAATTTTAAGAAATTATGGTTTTAGTGATGAAAAACTACATTGTACATGTACATGCAGCTGGAAAAAAAACCACAATTACAACAACTACACATATTATTGATAAACCTTCCCCACCTCCTCAAATTAACTTCCTTGTTATTATTTTGTGATGTATTTTGCACAATTTACAAATGAATTTACATATACATGTACAGTGGAACCCGATTTCTTGAACCCTCGATTTCTAAAAAACCGGGATAACTCTAACCAAAAGCTGTTTCCGTTGGACTTGTTTCATTGTAATTTTACCCCCGATATTTCAAACTTCCCGATTTCTCTTCCCGTGGAGGTTTGAGAAATCGAAGTTCCGGCTCTGTATGTGGCAACACAGTATAGCTTGATGTACAAATATTATTCATACACCTACAACAGGTACAAGTAATTATTTTATCTTCTTGTATCTTTTAAGTTGTAATAGGTCACCCAAGTAATAATCCAGCAATACTTCAACAACCGCCTGCCTATCAACCTCCACCTGGCATGTGTATGTCAAATCCGCAAGGTTAGCAAGAAAATTATTGTCACTGTTTTTCAAATACCATAAAAGTTCTATTACATGTAAGTCCTGCTTTGGAATTTTTAAATAGGCCCTCCTTCCCATGATGGTAAGCTAAAATAATTTTTGAACAGGAAGACACTGTTGCCCGTTCCGAAGTTCAAATGGAGACTGGAGATGAGTTTTTAAATTTTGATTTAATTACAAATTGGAGCCCATCACAAGAAAGATCACATTAAAACTAGTCGGTTTACCAAGTTTGGGGTTGTTTCGTTGGATTTCAACCATGTAGAAGGCTTTCAAAAATCAGAAAAATTAGAGACTTTGTATGGATTTGGGGGACGCCATCTCTGAATTAGAGACATTTGTATGGAATTTGGACAACCTTTGACAGCTCACAGCCTGGTTACTATGTAATGTAACATAACCAAACTTGGTAAACTTACTAATTTTCATGCGATCTTTCTGGTGATGGGATTAAATTTTTAATATGATGTAATTTGAACAATAGGTGAACTAGTGCCCAGTCCCTTTTTGAACTTTGGAATGGGCAATTATGGCGTAATGGTTAGCACATTAAACTCTGGAAGAAAACAGAGTTTGAGTGCTGGCTGAGGTCATTGTGTCATGTTCTTGGGCAAGACACTTAAGACACTTAAGATGATTTCCGCTGGACGTTCGAGCAAAAAGTGCAAAAAATTAAGTTACCAAAAAAATACTCATAGCACGGTATCATTTTGAATACAGTTAAGACGAAATTATTGATAAATTAGCTCCCAAGCTGACCCCGCGAGAGAAGTCATTACTAACATATTTTAATTAGAAAGACGCTTCATGTCAGTTCAAAACAAAATGGCGTGCGTTTTTATCATTTTTTTACGAGGTTTGACATTAATTTTCTCGAGAATGCTTGAGAATTTAATTGCGGGGTCACTTGGAGAAGTGAATTAAAGTGATATGTTTCAAATAGTATTCAAAATGTTACCGTGCTATGAGTAGTTTTTTAGTAATTAATTTTTGCACTTATTGCTCGAACGTTGAGCGGAATCCGTCTTAATAACTCTCACACTGCCTCTCTTTGCCCAGGAGTGTGAATGTGTACCTCCTTACTGTGCAATGTTGAGCATTTTTGTCTTTTCATTGCAGTTAGAAGAGCTGAAAGCTATCCGTCAGGTAGACCTCACAGTGGTGCAAATGGTGCGTTTAAGATAATTAGCTAAAATACAGATGATAATTAGATCCTATTGTAGATCATTCTTTCCAGAATTTTTAGGCCAGGTGGGTCCATGGTTTGATTAGGGATAGAAATTAGCACTCACCCACTCTCCCACTTGCCCAGGCGATGTCCTCTGGGCGTCACTCAAGTAGTGCTTTTGGCCAAACCATCTCAGCCTTCTACTCTTCTACTCAGCCTTCTACTCTTGAGTGGAAGGCAGGCTGGATCCTGACCAGTTCTTCTTCTGATCTCTGTCATCGTCACTTAAGCTACGTCATGAATGGCATACATGTATCTTGAAAAAATTGACCAATTTTTTTCAAGTTTGCTGTTCGCAATCTGTCTTAATCTAATCTCCACATGCTCAACCATCCTTGTTCCTGTTTGGTTTATTATCTCCTCTTTGGTGTTTTTCTACCTTAGTAATTAAAACTGTTACGTTGAGACTTTCTTCAATTTGAAGGTGGTTTTTCTACTTCGCAGATTATTAGCATTAGAAGGGAAGGAACACCCCTAAAATTAAAAATCCACTGCTACATGTAATTCTAATACAGTAAGAAAGCATTACAAGGAGAGTCTATGTTAGGATCACCTTGGCTTGCTTCATACAGTGATCTTTTATTCTTAGGTCCTGTTTCTTCATTGCAACGATTCTGTTCAATGTTTGGAAGCATAACTGCACCTCCCCCACATGGTATTAATAATATTATTAATCATTAATAGTTATTAATATAATATTAATTATTATTAATAATGTTGTTTGACTGTGGAAGAACAGAACCAACAAAGTGACTGCTTGAGGAGATTCGGTAGTTTTACAAAAATTAGTATTTCTGTACACTGTTTTGTGTTGTACAGCTGTACGTGTAGGGATGTAGAAAATGTACTCTGATCTGTTGCCTTAAGCCATACCATCAGGGCTGAAATTTCCAGCCCGGTTTCGTGACGAGTTTAAAAAAGGTCTTCTTACTGTCATTATGTTTCTTTCGATGTTAGTTTGAAAATTTGGTGGTTCATTGAAATATGTTCTTGTCTTCTGTCTGTTTGAAAATGTCTTGATATTTAGATATAGCAGTCGTTTTTCACTTTTCAGGCTTGGAAATTAAAGCAGTTACATGTATGTATAGGGTTGATGGGCAAGGACATCCTGGATGACATGTTTTTAAATGTCACAAAACCAACACTTAAGTTATTTTTGAATTCACAGACATCATTAAGTGGTACCTAGTGAGTTTTGAAGTGAAATCTATTCTTGTTTTTTTTTTTGCTGTCATACCAAAAAGGTGCACCCAATAACTTGATTGTTTGGAATGCTACATAACCATTCATCTGTCTAAAACCTCTGGACAAATCTTTTCTTATAACAATGAAAGGTGTATTTGAAAACAACAGCTTCGAAGCCAAGCTTTTATAATTTGATGACATCGCAACGATTGAAAACCATCTGTCGACTCTAGTTTTGACTCTGGGAGTGAAAGGGCCACATCAAGTAAAACCTGTTTTGTTTTATTTGTTTTAATTGAATCAGGAGAAGAGAGTCCTACCAGTCCCCCACCTGATGGAAGCTTAACGAATGAATGGGTATTTCTGCCTCCGCATCTTCAGAACATAGTGCACACTTCAGGTAATACACAGATAAAAATGGAGTAGGCTTAGCTACAGAGATTTTCAGATCCTGAAAATATTTTTAGAAAGTCTGGAGATTTTTAGGCGAATTTAGCAAGTTCAAAGATTTTTAAAATTTTGAGAGCCAAAAAAATCTGTAAAATGCATAAAAAAAAATTTGAGATAAGAATAATATTAAAATAATTTTTTATAGGCGATGCGCTTATAAAGCTATATAAAGAGTGAAGAGGGATGAGGCTTCTGAGTGTTCATGGCTTCATGCCCAGCGGTTTCACCATTCAATTATGTCTCCCAGAATTCTGTTGTAGTTAGGAAAATTTTTGATATCTTTTGGAACATTTTTGAGATTTTTAGAACTTTTTTTGAGATTATCCAGATAGATTTTTCGGGATTTTTGTAGCTTAGCCTAAAATGGAGTTACAGTGTAGTTGTCAGCGACATACTGTAATAATAATTCTCAAGCCTGAAAAGTTGGTGAAGCCATTGCTGCTACATGTAGGACGGTGTGGGGTGGTATAGCTAGTGCTGCTTGGAGGGGTGGGGGTGTGGTATAGTCAGTGCTACTAGGAAGGTTAGGGTCAAATCTAGTTTTCCAAGAAGACAGGACACTTTACCTCAAATGGAGTGGTTATTTTGTTAACTTACCATCTCTCGTTTCGAGCGTTATTTGTACTCTACTGACAGAAGTTGGATAATAAATGTGTGTTATTCCTACGAACAAAGTTCCCTTACAGATTGCGTCCAAATGACTAATTAGCAACTGTCCACTAGGTCCTCAAGGTTTCTATCACCCCGAGCCAACTATCAAAGTCGATAGAAACCGAGAGCGAGCAGTCTACTTTGTTTTAGCATAACCCACTGACCGATCTATCAGACAAAAAAAATTGTTTCATTAAGTTTGATACATTTGTGCAATGATGCATACTAACTAGCGGGCGCTCTGACAAACTGCCCTCTACCGATAATTAGATGGCCTCCCCGGTGTAGCCAATCAGATTGCTTGTTTACCTGATAGTCAGTGGGTTATGCTACGTGACATCAGGAGCCAAGGGCTCCTGGTGATATCCATCTTCACAATCTGTAACTGTGGCATCGTGACAAAAGTAGTTAAATAACATATTAATGGATCTCTCTTTCCTTATTTTTGTCTCAGAAGAACCAACGTGGACTTGTTCAGTTTGTACGTTTGCAAATCACGAAGCGTTGGAAGTTTGTGAAATGTGTGACATGGCAAGAAACCGTGCCCTGGAGGCTCGAGCGTGACTCAAGCGTGACTCGAATGTGACTCGAATGTGACTCAAGCGTGACTGGAATGCGACTCTTCAAACAGAGAACTTTGGCAGGATCAGAGTTTGGCTCAGTTTCGTCATAAGTTATTTGAAAACAATTTGAACAAGAAAACAAGACTTGGAAAATCCAACAGGCGTTAATATACTAGTTGTTATTGATACAAACAATAACTTTTTTGTCTTCAGTACATATAGACATGGCAGTTTTTCTGTAATGTGGCAGCAAAACTAAGAAAATATCGAAATTAAGTGATTTATTTTTCTCGTGGCATTCCCAAGACAGCTCAATGGCTTGTTGGTTTATCACCTTGAAGACAGAGTATTGCTAAAAGTAAAACCGTTGATATTTGAGTTGGCTGTGAAAGTTATGGGGATGTAATTACTTACCCGAGGGGGGGGGAGGGACTCCTATATAAATTGACGGGACAATCGTTGTATCTTTTACGGGTTAAATTCGTGGTTTGGTACCGATTAGGGTGTGAAAATGACTACCGTTAGAGTTATTCCGTAGACTACGAGTAGTCCCTCATTTTTCTCAGGGATCGAGCGGGGAGCGCGCGCGAAACGCGTGGAAATCACCTCCCGCGAGAAGACGCCATGCGAGGCGGCGACGCGTCTCCTCGCGGGAGGTGATATCCACGTACTTCGCGCGCGCTCGCCCGCTCGATCCCAGAGAAAAGTGAGGGTCTAGTTATTCCGGTACCTTTAAAGGTATCAAGCTGGAAAAATATGACAGGTACATGTACTAGTTTTGTCTTAGAATTGGTACATCTTAGGGGTGAAAATGAATTCGAACCACACCCATAAAACTAGATTCTGATACCTTTAAGGGGTTCTTTTCAAAACTTTGACGACCACCTCCATCACTTTTAATGGCAGTTCCCGCCCCCCACCCACGGATTACTTAATGGAAGGTTAGGGTCCAGGTTGTTCAAAGGGTGGATAACGCCATCCACCGGATAAATCACTATCCGATGGATAGCGTAGTTTGTTTTGCTAATACTTATCCACTGGATAGCGATTTATCCGTTCTGTAGCGTTATCCACCCTTTGAACAACTGGGCCCAGGTGTACATTATGTTTCCCCGAGACTCTCAATGTACCACGAGGTGGAGCCGAGAAAATTCCGGTCGTTATGGGCCTTTATCACAGCCCGCCATGTTGGTAAAAACAATAGCTTTTTATTCCCCAAGGTCCCCCAAGCCTCGCATTCAGACGTTTCACAACGAGTTCACGCGGGGTTTCAGATGCGGAAACAAAGGTTTTAAATCCTCTGGGATTTAAGTCATTCCATCGAAATAGAACTTACAATAGATTTTCATTCAAACTTTGCCTATTGGTTGTTTATCTTAAGGGAACTTAAATTTTGAAATAAAAATGGGGGTCCCGGTATTCGTTTAGGAACAGGAGGACCTTGTATATACCCCTTAATTCCTTACAATATCAGCAATTCCAGAAACGTTTTTATTAGCTAAGTTCACGTTTCCGGTGATTATTTATTCTTCTGCAATAGAAATTAGTCTATATTTATTTTATAGAAAGAAGGTGATTGCTAGACTCAAAATAAGTGAAAAAATTGATAGGTCACCGTACTCGTTTACGAGAAAACGACGATTCATCTTCCTGGCGAGCTTAGCCGTAAAGGAAAAGCCGCCATTTTCTTAATGCGCGCGCGCTAATTACGTGTTAAATCATGCGCAGTAAGGATGCGCAATGCAATACTAAGGAATCACCTTAAGATGGCCGATTAAGGTCCATAAAGGTTCATTCAGTTCTCTGCGGACTGCGGAGAGTTAAGCGCAGCATCGGATATATTCCTACCCTGGGTACCAGAGGGTTTTTTTTTACCTTTGCGCCGAACTGTGAGCGGCGAATGCGCGAAAGCGAACCAAGACGGCGAAGCCGGAGATTCCTGTAGCAATTCGAGAAATTTTAATTAGTTTCAACCTCGTTCCCAGGGCTTTTCCCTTCAAAGGCGACGGGCCCGTCCCTTTTGAAGGGAAAAGCCCTAAAATTCAAGCCAATTACCAACTTGCTTATTTGAAGACTTCAAGTCTAGCCAATCAGCTGCTCTTTTATAATCGAGGAAATCACGTGCTCTGCTGTGTTTTCAACGAAAGCGATCTTGGTTTAGTTGATCTGTTTCGAGGAAGCATCCATCATTGTCCGCGAATAACAGTAAACACCAAAGTTCGCACAGCCTGCAATGCAGGCGCATTTTGGGCGAACGAGCGCTGAATATTTCTTCGAGTGTTTATTAGAAAAACATTGGAGGCTTGGGGCGAGTACAGAAGAACAGAGAAGGGAGTGAAGGCCACCCTCTTTCACTCGTCCCAAATCTCCACGTTTTGCAAATCCAAGATGCGTTACACCATCGGACGAGAGTCAGGTCGTAAGCCCACAAAAATAAAACCCCCTGCATTGAGACTCGGGGGGAGGGGGGTTACTCTGAATTTTGGGGTGGTGTGCCGCTGGGACTCTGAAACCCTTACCCTAAACCAGACCATGTTCAGCTGCATCCTATTCTAGACTAAATTCTTCATACCACTGATCAGTTTCCCGGTAAATGATACCCTATTCTAGACCAAAACTCTCTGATTTCTATACCCTATCCCAGACTAAACTGCTTGAAAATCGTACCCTTCCCTGCGGCACATAGTCACATACCCGTATCGCTTATTTATGGGAGTGTCCCCCCCTCCTCCAAGGGGCGGGGGAAAGCCGAGTCCAAAGCAGAAATGCACTCAGCACTGAGAAATCGGAAACGGTTACCAATGATGTAATTCTAGCGAATGTAACGTCCGTCCTGATATCAACAGTTTCAAGTTGAAAATCACGCTGAAGAAGATGAAGAAAGTGGAGGAAAACGTGGTCAACAAATTTACAAAGGAAATAGATGAGAACATGAAAAAGATGGAAGAAAAGTTCAATCAAAGTACAGAGCACAATTTGAAAACGGAGCTTTCTGCCGTTCGTGAGCATGCGATAAACAATTAACACGGTACAGCAGGAAAACGGTGTGAGGATAGTCAATCCCACATCGAAGTTTTCGCAAATCCCTTCCCAGTAGGAAAACTCTAACCTTTCTAAGGTTAGCGAATTCCTAGGAAAACGCTCTCAATCTGGGATTTTTTTCATATTGCCCAGATCTCACCCATGGGAATAGTTAGTCCCACATGTTTTGGGAGATCCCCTCTCAGTTAGAAGAAAAACGTAACTCCTAGTTTTAACCCAAACCCGAAGTCCTAGAAAAACGCTTTCAATCCGGGATTTAATGTTCACGGAAATCCAACGTTTATTACTGAGAATGGTATTTGACACCCTAATACGACGTGTTCTGTGGGAACCCGTTTTAAGCGGATTAGGAGATACACTGTATTAAATTTAGTCCGTACTCTGGTACAGCGCAATCTCCGCCCTGCAATGTTTGTGAGCCTCGCCATTCTCGTCCCGAGTCCGCGATCCTTTTGGTCAGCACCAAGAAATCACGAGCTCTCAGCTGGTACCGATTTTCTGAGCTTGCGCAGAGTACTCATTTTCTCTTGTCTGTTCATTGTTTTAACAGCCAATCAAAAAATGTAGTTCGTCTTACTGCGGAATGGAAGACAGCAAAGTGAGTTCTTCGGTTTGGATTTGCAGACGCGTTTATTCTTCAGCTCGCTTGTTCAACCTCGTTCCCAGGGTCTCTCTTCTTCCCGCAAAAGCGATTGGCGGGAAGAAGAGAGGAGACCCTGGGAACGAGGTTGCTCGCTTGTTGTGTAGCAAGTAACTCAACCGAACTCTCAACGCAAAACTGGCGTTTAAGTAAAATCTCTCACATTGCGTCCACGCTTTGAGCTGTGATTGGTCGATCAGTGCATACTTTAGAATTAAGTGGCTTGACTTAGCAACGGCGCTGCCTTTTGATACTCAAAGCCGCGCCTCGAAGTGACGATTAGAACCGAAAGTCTAGGGTTCACCAAAACAAACTGTGTAGGTTTTGGTACCAATCACTGCACGACAGCTGGACAAAATGCGTCTAAACTAAGATGGACGTGATCCTAATTTCTTACGAAGAAAGAAAACTCAGTAGTACAAAATATTTGGCGTAGCTAAGTTCCATTGCTTCAGTGTTTGTAACAGAAACCGCAATTCTTTCAGCTATACAGCCAACGTACATGAGATTACTCTTAAACAAGAATTTCCGCTATAAAAGGGATGGCACCTACCACATGCAAATGCGTGTGTACTCTTGTGGTCGTGCCACGTTGTCGAGTGAAGCGTCCTGCAAACTAAACATGCTTCAAAATCTCATGAAACAAAAATATATCATTAACAAAAAATAAGATAGAACTTATTGTTAATGTTTTAACAGAACATTCTTAGAAAAACTGCAACAAATTTTATCAGTAACGGTCGTACAAAAACACAGGTTGTTTGTTAGCTGTTTACACTTTGATGGTTGATTGACAACTAGGTGTGAGAATGGCCAGGCCAGGCACCTTTTATACCGGAACTTCTTGTTTAAACAATCACACAAACTATTTCTACTAACTAGAACTATACATTGTTGCCATTCTAACGTCTGGTGAACTGAAAAGACTGTTGAAAGCACTTTAAGTCATCTGGTATGGTAACCGAAATAACCAAGAAAAGTTGTTTATGACAATGGAAAAGTTAACTGGAAGTAATGCGTCGGTATCAAAGAACACTTTCTGGACTTTTACAAATAGCCCATGAGAAAGTTTGCTAAGAGTAATTGACATTAACTACGTGAGTGAATACAATGACAAAGTGGCTTTGTTTGTCGATAAGACGCACGTACACATTCCTTAAATTATTTCATACATTGAAACACTCAAACTAAGGGCCGGATATTTTAAAAACAAGGTTTAGACAGGGTTTAACAAAACCATGGCCAACCTAAATGTGTTAAGTCATTTACAGTAAACCCTGTTTAGAAGGTGTATAACAAAGACTAAAACAAGAATTAGCCACTACGATTGGCCTGCTTATAAGTAGATTTAGACCTCATTAAATTCTCTTAAACCACGGCCTTACTTAGACTTCGTTTAAATATTCGGCCCTTAAAGTTCATAGAAATATAAAGTTCAACAAGTTGGTCGGTGCTGCGAACAGGCAATCATCAACAAGGAAGTTGAGTCCTTTCTTGGGGTACATTCTGCAAAGAATCTAGTCATCTGAATCCATGACAGATGTAATTTCTGGCCGAGTAGTGTCCCAGTTCCCCGTTTTCACTGCCCTGAACACCACCATAAAAAGATTCGGCAACGCTTTCAGGAAGACGTGATCTTTCAATAGGCTTGTCTGAAAACCGGTTGGTCGAGCCCGATCAGACACATGAGCGTAAGCATTTCTGATGAATCTTACGAGATGCACTCCTGATGACGTGTCATAGCTGCGTCCTCTTGGGGTGGACGTCATTTCGCGGTACTCGGCTGGGAAAAGGGAATCCCACGTAGTAGTGAAAATGGAGCCCAAGTTATTCTCGATTTCCTGCTCTACAGGAGAAGGCACCGTTCCACTTCTGCCATAAGTGCCAATTTCACCTTGACTGCCAACTGCGCAAATAAAAGAAATCTTTTTATTCTCTGACCAAAAGAATGGATGCTTTAGAGCTTCTGATGCCATTTGTCGGTCCTCTTTCTTCGAGCTTAACAGATTTGCAAGCAGGTCCGTTCCTTCAAAAGAAAGATCTGGACTTAGTGTTTTGTTACCGTTAATAATGTTTGTCTCTACAGCATTCCAATCGGCAATTGAATGAGAGCCGTCAATTGCAGATGTGTTTCCTTCAAATGGGTGACGACTTTTAGCCAGCATGTAATGCATGATAAGGCCGCATGCAAACACATCCGACTGAAAGGTGTGTTGCAAGTGTCCAGTCGACAACAGCAGCTCAGGGGCCATCCAAAATCTGGAGCCAGCATTTGAACACAGAACGCTTGATCCCTGGCCAGCTCCGAGTTTTTTGCTGAGTCCGAAGTCAGCAATCTTCAGGCAAGGACTGGGCTCGCATGTGTACAAGACATTACTGGGCTTGAGATCCCGGTGTAAGATGTTATTCTTGTGAAGATACTCCACTCCCCGCATGACATCCTTGCAAAGGTCAGGAAACGATTCCTGCAAGATTCCCTGCTTCAAAAGGTCATCCAACGTACCCTCCATCAGTTCTAAAGTAATCCATGTGAATTCTGTGTCCCTTCTGAAGTCGATGTACTTAACAATCTGTTGACAATTTGATAGCTGGAGAAGGCTGCTTACCTCTCTATCATCTTGCCACGTTTTTAACCTGTATGTGTCAGTTCGTTTTAAGGCGACCTCTCGCCCGTCTTGAACATTGATTGCCGCGTACACATTGCTATATGCTCCTGAGCCAATTGGCTGGACATTATAGCAAAAGTTCTCAACTTTCTGGCAATTTTGTCCTCTGGCAACTGAAGACAGCAGCATACGATGGGCGAGTGATCTCTGGTTCCATGGGAAAATTGGATCTGGTTCCAGCTGGCGTACATTCTTGTCAAGTTTCCCAAGTAACTTTTTGTTGAACCATACGATCTTTCTGGCTGTATTGTTAGCATTGTTTTTCAAGTTACATTCTGCTCCATAGGCAAGAAGCTTAGAAATCACTTTCCAATGCACAGAATTGTGACCCTTGCGCGAAGGGAGGCGTACTATCTTTCTGCAAGTGATGTGAAGTGCACTGTTGCCGTTCTTATTTTGAGCATTCACGTTAGCACCTCTTTGAAGTAGAAGATCAATGGAGGGTATCACTCTGGAGTCGTTGTAATTACATAAATTATGTAAGAGGCTATTACCCTCACTGTCGGTTCTGAGAATGGCTTCTCTGTCCTTGTTTATGGCTGCATCAACGAAAGGTTTCAAATCGTTGAAGTTTTCGCTCTTCATTAAGATTTGAAAGACGTTCTGGCCTTCCTTGTCTTCCTGCCACGGATCTAGACCAGATGTTACACCTTCTGACCATTTGCTAAGCGTTTCCAATTCTGGCGGTCTTTCAAGGTTCGCCTCTTTGCATCTGCAGAGTAGGGGGGACAAGCCCATGTCATCCACGACGTTAGGTTTCGCTCCTTGCTCCAAAAGAAATTTAGCCATGCTCCACGATTTAGCTAAGTGCAACGGTGTCTTTCCTTGATCGTTTGCCACTTTCACATTACTGCCAACATCGATTAGAGCTTTCGCAATGGTTAACATTTCATGGGTGCAAAGACAGTGACGATCTGCCAGAAGATGGAGGGGCGTGTTACCCATACTGTCTCTTGACATCACAAGCTTATTGTCGTGTTTGACGATAAACTTTATTTGTTGAATGAAACGGTTGACACATTGGGATACGGGTAAATATGAGATTCCTTCGACTGGAAGCTCCTCCAGGTACGTCTTGGTGTGGTCAACGACAAGATGCATCAGAGATTTTCGGTCCTTGTTCAGTGAATTTATTTCGGCCCCTGACTGAACAAGCAGTTCCCAGATTTTCAAATGACACCCTTTATAGACCTCGTCACCACGATCATTTAATTTTTCACTGGAGGCGTCGTAGAGAAGAGCGGTCTCTCCATATTTGTTTTTAAAGTTAACATCAGCTTTTGATTGAAGAAGAAGTTTGGAAACCTCGAAGTGTCCATCTGCTGTCGCGGCTGTACCTCCGGCTACGGCGTAAAACAATGCTGTGTTCCCTACCACGTCAGTCGCTTGGATGTTTGCTCCAAGATTTAATAGTGTCTTCACCAACACAGGGCTTGAGACAGTACACATCAGTGGGGTCTTACTGCCAAGATCTTTAATAGGAATATCAGGCGAAAATCCCGAAGAAACCAAAGCCCTGAACATCTCGGCCATGGAATCTTCTGTCCAACACGTTTCTCTTAGTTCCCTTGGTGACATTCTTTGGAATGCTTTAATGACGTCAACAAGAAAAGAGGACTTAAAACCAAGCTGCTTCTTTCAATAAACAACTGCACAACTTGCAAAGGATTACAGCCGTTTGCATGATTTGTGTGAAGAACATCACACTCGTTTGCGGCCACTATCTGCGAGAGGAAACAGAGTTCCACGAGCTTGGCAGGAGCAATATAATCTGTCTCATGGAGCAGTTGTTTGACAATAGGTGCATTGTGGCAATGTATCGCCATTTCCAAAGCTGTTGGTCTATTGGAATTCACTACGTGGTATTTGCGATTGCCATTTCTCTCTAGAAGCCATGATACCAAGTCTGCATCTCCAATACTGCAGGCTGTAGGAGGAAAGACCAGCCGTCATAGCTAATGTTAGCTGGAACACCTTCCTGAACTAGTGCTTTTATCCTGTTGGCAACCTCTGGCGCACCACTGGTAATACTTTGACACGCAAGGAGTTCCTTCGCCTCAGGTTCGGTCGATAACAGATCTGCAACATGTACGTGGAACAGACTTTCATTGCGATTTCTCCCTGTTTGAAATTTAAGCTCATCAAAAACAGCTTGAGAGCAACCTGTGATGTCGACTTCTTCTAGAGCAGGACAATGCCACTTGATCCTCTCAATCAGTGAAGAATGTTCCGATTGGTCGCCACAAGACTGAATTTGGATATCCCTTAGAATGAGTATCTTCAACATCCTTGCAGCTTGGCACACTTTAAGGAGCTGTGTTGGATGAAAAGCAACGTCTTGAAAGATCTAGTTTTGTGATGTTCCAAGATGTTTTAATTTTTCTTGTCACTACATCCAATGAATCTACCAATTCTGCGCTGCAGTCGAGTGTTGATTCCTCGCACCTTAGAGAAAGACAACCATCATCAAGACTCACAATCAAGGGACTATCTGTGGTGAGGTTACTCTTGATATACTCTAGTACATCATGTGTGTCCAGCAAAGTTGATAGGTTACGTCCCGTTCGCTGAACTACAATGCTTTCCACTAGTTCCAAAGGCAGCTTTCCTCCTCCGCCAGTCGTCCGTACGATGTGAATAAGAAATTCTTCAATTTCTCTCATAGGGTGTCTGTTGCTCCCATGGCTTGGTGAAAACCTTCTTGTATTGGCGATATTTTCCTCCATTTTCGAATCGCTGAAAATGTATGTAAATGATGTATTGTAAGTATATGAAAAGTATTTTTTAAAAAGAATTAAATACATGCATTTCACACCAAGACATAACTGAGATACATGTATGATGTTTCTACTCGCAGTGGCAGCAAATATCACACAGATGGACATATCAATATCAACTGTTACATGTAACAGCAGTTACATATCTTGCCAAGAGAGAATATTGTTGCTGGTTGCACAGGCAATTTCTATGTGTAACTGTTTAGTGAAGACAAGTTGCATGGAAAGTAGATCAAGATGCATAATAAACAACAGTGAAAAGACACTGCAAAAAATGCATTGAATGTCAAGCCACCACTCCAGGCAACAAAGATGTCAACTGAGCATTCGGGTGACATGACAGTGCACTTGATGAACATTCGGACGATGTTAATAAGAGGTTATTCAGCCGGGCAAGGGGCCACCCGACCACCACCGGGCAAGGGGCCATCCGACCACCACTGGACAAGGGACCACCCGACCACCACCGGGCAAGGGACCACCCAACCACCACCTGGCAAGGGGCCACCTGACCACCACCGAGCAAGGGACCACCTGACCACCACTGGGCAAGGGACCACCCGACCACCACCGGGCAAGGGACCACCCGACCACCACCAGGCAAGGGGCCACAAGCAATGGGCCACCCGACCACCACTGGGCAAGGGACCACCTGACCACCACCGGGCAAGGGACCACCCGACCACCACCAGCAAGGGGCCACAAGCAACGGGCCACCCGACCACCACTGGGCAAGGGACCACCTGACCACCACCGGGCAAGGGACCACCCGGCCACCACCAGGCAAGGGGCCACAAGCAACGGGCCACCCGACCACCACTGGGCAAGGGACCACCTGACCACCACCGGGCAAGGGACCACCCGACCACCACCAGGCAAGGGGCCACAAGCAACGGGCCACCTGACCACCACTGGGCAAGGGACCACCTGACCACCACCGGGCAAGGAACCACCCGACCACCACCGGGAAAGGGCCACCCAACCACCACCGGGCAAGGGGCCACCCGACCACCACCGGGCAAGGGACCACCCGACCACCACCGGGCAAGGGGCCATCCGACCACCACTGGACAAGGGACCACCCGACCACCACCACACAAACTACAGTTTCCATATCATTATTGTATTACATTCAATTACGCATACGCACTGGATACAAACTTTAAGTGCTCTGTGCTACTACACAGACTTTCTTTGGGCTAAAAAAGAGCATCTCAGTCTGCATAGGAGGCTTAAAGGTCGCGGGGGACAGGTTCCGCTCATCAGTATGTATTTATGAAAATATTATGCACAAAGTGCGATGACTTATACCAAAAATATGCAAAATATTCCTGTCTCTGCCTCAATACTTACACGTGCAAAGCACTGTCTGGACAATACACGATTAATTGCAATGCATTGTTCTTTACTGCATGCATTGTTACAGTCAAACTACTGTAACTGGGGCCACCCAGACAAAGTTAACCAATCACAGGGCAGAACGGGAACAATACATTCCAACATTTTTGAATTGAGCCAATCCGATGTCGAGTACAGAACAATGAAATTGCAACTTCTTCGTTCGCGATGAATACACTGTCAGATGAATGAAATTTTGTGCGGTTTTACGGCGTGGATTTTCGATTTCAACCCTTTTATCTTTGACAAGTTTTTAGCAGTACGATTTGGAAGGAAAATATATGCGAGTCAATAAAAGAGAATTAAACTCCAAACTGCGTGAAAACTGGGAATGCGACGGTTGTACAGTATGTTTCCTCGAATAAAAGTGCGTGGTGGATTTGAAATAATTTGTTCGCTCTTGACAAATTCAAGTTTTCTCTACGGCGTCAACCGGCTGAATAGCTACACATGTCGGGGTTTTGGCAGTACCATTTGGAAAATAAATACACTTGATGCCAGCGAGGGAAGACTTTATATTCCAAACTGCATACGACGGCCAATAGTTCCGGCAAAGTGCGTGACGGATTTGAAAACAACGAAAGCACGGCTTGTTTTACCAGTGTGATGAATTCAGTTTTTTATACATTTTTATACAATTGCCGGCAGAGTTTGAATCACATTTCGTAACGGCAAATTATTTCAGTATTACAGTTATTTCTGATCGCATGAGAGAAAGAAGCCAATTCAGTGCTAGCAGATCAAACACAGAGTCGCTTCGATCTTTCCTAGAAAATTCGGGACTTTTCCCTAGAACAGTCAGGACTTTTCTCGGAAAGATCGAAGCGATTTTACTAGCACTTAGTTGGCTTCTTTCTCAGTAATTTTTCCGAAAGGATTCGAAACAGTTTCGAAAGTTCAACGCAAATCAGATAATAGTCATGCCGATCAGAAATGACTGTAATAAAGAATTCGCCGTTACGAAACGTGATTCTGACTGCCGGCAAAATATTCTACTCCGGCGGTTGAGTTCTTTCTCGCGACAATTCACTTTGCAGAAACTTCAAATACATGTGTACAGCCGACACTCTCTTTATGCAACTTTGAATTTCTCGTTTACTAATTTTTTAATTTCAGCCAAATTGTACTGACAAAATAAAACCCGGCGCGTGGAACAAGGTGGAAAAATCAAAGATCCGACAATGTATAAAAACTGAATTCATCACACTGGTAAAACAAGCCGTGCTTTCGTTGTTTTCAAATCCGTCACGCACTTTGCCGGAACTATTGGCCGTCGTATGCAGTTTGGAATATAAAGTCTTCCCTCGCTGGCATCAAGTGTATTTATTTTCCAAATGGTACTGCCAAAACCCCGACATGCGTAGCTATTCAGCCGGTTGACGCCGTAGAGAAAACTTGAATTTGTCAAGAGCGAACAAATTATTTCAAATCCGCCACGCACTTTTATTCGAGGAAACATACTGTACAACCGTCGCATTCCCAGTTTTCACGCAGTTTGGAGTTTAATTCTCTTTTATTGACTCGCATATATTTTCCTTCCAAATCGTACTGCTAAAAACTTCAGTGTCAAAGATAAAAGGGTTGAAATCGAAAATCCACGCCGTAAAACCGCACAAAATTTCATTCATCTGACAGTGTATTCATCGCGAACGAAGAAGTTGCAATTTCATTGTTCTGTACTCGACATCGGATTGGCTCAATTCAAAAATGTTGGAATGTATTGTTCCCGTTCTGCCCTGTGATTGGTTAACTTTGTCTGGGTGGCCCCGGTTACAGTAGTTTGACTGTAACAATAGCCTGTGGGTTTAAATTACCATAATTATATTTTTGCATTAAACAGTTCGTGTTTGTTTACGCACTATTGGTCTGGGGAAAACAGTTGGGGATGATAAACTGATAGTCTAACTGGTGTTCATTTATCCATAGTTAATAGAGGGAAATGGTTATGAAGCCCAGCAAATTTCAAAGGAGCAAACAAAGACGCCAAGATTTATGTTGGAAGGTCCACGACCCTGCACAATCTTTTGTTTTGCGCTCATACACTATGCATGAATTACGTAATCGAAGCGTTTCTATTGGTTAGTTGCTTGAACACACGTAAACACCTATTGTATTTTGTCAGGTTTGTGCAGGGTCAAGGCCAACAAATGTGAACAAAAAACATATAACAAAGACTTTTGTCGGCCTTCATAACCATTCCTTTTATTAACTATGATTTATCATATAATGATTTATTCGATCTGAAAGCAATTTATACATAATTATTACGATAAACGAACACCAGTCAGACTATCAGTTTATCATCCCCAACCGTTTTTCCCGGACCATATCATTCAATTTCTGTGACAATATCCAGTCAGATAAAAACATACAGATGCAGGTTGGCGAGAAAACTGTAAAACACGTCAGCGCGGGTAAAACGTGTAATCCATGTGTAATCGGTACAGAATGTGAAATCGGACTAAATTATCTTATGTGTTAAAATGTGCCATGCGGTCCAGAAACTTAATACAAAGAATCAATTATAAATGTCAATCACTGAATCAGTTAATTATAAATCAATAATTATTGTCTGTTATATCAACGAAACAACTGTAAACGTCTTGTTATTCATTTGCTTATAGCTTTTACTGGGAATTTCCGATCTTTTCCGATTATTCAGCAAAGGTTTAGGTGGTATCAAGCTTTCCAACAATAGGTGCGATCTTAGCATTATTCAAGTGTTCTTGCAACAGCTGAAGCAAATACATGAGCATATTATTTTGAAGCTAAAATTCAGCAGTCAACTGTGCCGCAGACTGTGTGCAGAAATTTCTATCCAGCCGATTTTGTGGAAACTTGCTCACAGTAAACCTTGAAGACTTGGAACTTATTGAACTTTAAAATAGAAAAAAATCTATCTTCGTTTGATGAAAATATTCGCGATTTCGTTAAAAAAGGTTTCCTAATAACGCTTGTATCTCTAAATCTTAAATTTAGTTTGCCCTAAAATTAAAAGCCTTCTAAAATTTGAAGATTCCTTACTTTGAATAACAAAAATTACAGAAATCGGTTGACACTTTCATGCCGAAAATTAGTTTAAAAAAAGGGAACCTCCACTCCAATAATAATAATAAATAACCGCTTGCCACCTTCAATCATCATGTATCAGTCGCAACTTTTGTCAAACTTTATATTAAGTCCATTGTATAACATGATTTTGAAACTTCATTTAACTGTAGTTCAAATGGTACATGTAGGTCGTGTTGATTTTATCGTTTTATTGTGACATACATGCATGTACACCGGCCTACAAGCAAATATTCTATACAAATGCTTTGATGAAAAAATTGTGAAAATAATTTTATGTAACTAAGATTTTAAAATTTCCACAAAATCATGAAATTAAAGTGTGAAATATGGCCACTCCAAATTTGCGAAATTAGCGCATCGGGAAAATTTCATGTAATAACTAAAGGTGGACTAGTAGAAGTAAATATTTCTACTAAAACCTGTTGGTAGAATTACAAGTAGTCTATAACAAATAATATATTGGCAGGGTTCGAAATTTATTTTTGTGTCTAGTTGTCCCTGGGGCAACCACAGGACTTTGTTTGGTTGCCACAAGAATATTTTGGTTGCCCAGCCCCTCGACCCTATACAAGCCAAGACACGTTATCAGTTACCACATGTAAGCCCACTAACATAAATTTTTGTTTTATTTGTTGGATTGGAATTTCAATTTCAATGAACTATAATCATTCAAATTACCAAGAATTATTCTATACATATAAGTGTAGGTGCTCACTGCTCTCTGCTCTTGAAAGACAGAAACCTGTGATATTACAGGGATTAGTGCAAATCGGGTTGCCCAACCACTCAGTGAGATTTGGTTGCCCAGCATACGTTTTGGTTGTCCGGGACAACCGGACAACCATTAATTTCGAACCCTGAATTGGTTATGTTACTTTTTGTCAATATTTATGTTAATATTATTGGTTTA
Source organism: Desmophyllum pertusum (assembly GCA_029204205.1). NCBI lineage: Eukaryota > Metazoa > Cnidaria > Anthozoa > Scleractinia > Caryophylliidae > Desmophyllum > Desmophyllum pertusum. Next base: position 2,028,980 of record MU825396.1, read on the forward strand.
TGCTAGTAACATTCCATTTACACTGTACAGCAAGGAGCCCAAAAGTGTGACCACTTTTAATTAATTCACATTTTTCATGCAGATTGTCCAATCAGAGGCCGAGGATTAAGTTTTCACAAAAACAACTTTTTATTAATTCACATCCTTTCATGCAGATTATCCAATCAGAAGCCAAGGATAGCTTCCACAAAATTAATCACAAGCAATCTTGCAGTAAAGACAATTTCTTGTTGGTTTTTCGCGGATGCCTGTTTTTTGTCAACCTTTGAATTTTTAGCTTTGAAATCCTACAATGTACATCCTATGCAACACTAATTGCGCAGCTCTGAAATGCGAAATATTGATGGTAAAATCAGGTAAATTGCCTACAGGTTCTATAGCAATCTCGTTCCCAGAGTCCTCGTTACCCTTATCCAGCAGTGGAGTGGCCAACAAAGGACCTCTGGGATAGAGTGATCCACCTGACTTGAGCAGTAAGACCGGAAGTCCAAGAATCTTGGCGTCCGTTAGTTGAAACATGGGGTCGAACACATGCGCAGTATAACCAGAAGTCCAAGAATCTTGTCATGGTGGATCGCTTCCCCCCAGAGGTCCTTGTTGGCCGCTCCACCACTGGACAAGGGTAACGAGGACTCTGGGAAAGAGATTGGTTCTATTCTCGGTTTTCACTGTCACGCCATAAATAAAAAAATCGAAACCGTTCAATGAATGAAGTCAAGGAATTGACATATAATAAGGAATCAGTCCAAGTCTCAGGTCTGTGTATTCCGTACTCGAGTTATTTGTCAAAATGTTCCACACAAATTTATAGAGCTTAGTATGGAAACGCCATGTTGGTGTCCCTTTGAGGGGCACCAACATGGCCGCCGGAAATAGGAAAAAACATCTGAAGTTCACTTTTGCCAGAAAGGAGGTTTGATTTCTCTTGTGAACTTTCGCGTCATGTTTTACTTTTAGATACGGAACAGCTCTGTCACGGCTGTCCTGCTGATGCCATGTACGATGAAAACTCGGATATTTAAACCGTTCTATTTTCAAAAGGAAGCATGAGATCAAGCTAAGAAATTGTGAAAAGATATATAAATTATTTAGGTAATCTTTCCTTGAATGAAGGTAAAAATTATGAATTTTAGAATTTGATAACGTCACGTGAAAACCAAGAATAGTAAATATTTTAACAATTTTCTGTCGATCAGCCAGGCAACCGTAAGCTGTAATAATGTGTAAACTTAACAAAATTGAAGAGTGGATTGTATACTTTTTGTATACAACATGTATACACATTCTGTACTACATCAGTTATGTGTATATATTTAGTATACATCAAATGAACATCAAGCAAAATTTTACCTTGCCACTTCACATTGATGTATACTATGTGTATACATCAATGTTATGTTGGGGCTATGATGTATACTTGTTGTATACATCAGTACTTTGATGAGGCAGTGATGTATACTTGTTGTATACATCCATGGACATTCTTATATTGATAAACCTCAACACCGACTGTGATGCCAGTTGGTGTTCATATACTTATTGTATACATCACCATTTTGCTTTTTTACCAACAATGCATTAGGAGTAGAGTATTTTTGGTCAGCAGTTATCATCCAAGAGATCGTTATTCTGACCGCCATTTTTGAAAGTCAGTTGATGCTACATGTGTGAATGTGTCCACCAGCAAGACATTGCCTCTCAAAGGATGTCTAAATGTTAATAACAATGACCTGCTTCTCCTTAGAAAGTAAGTGAAAGAACAGAGCTTGATATAATCCTGCTTGAAGTAAGAATAGGACTTATAATCAGCCACAACTGTCAGTTCTACTGAACATAATCACGACTTTGCTATAATCTATAGTCAAGAGGACCTATCTAAGAGAGAGTTCAGAGCTTGCACAAATTAATGTTTCATCGATCGTCTCTGTGAAATTTGTGTTAGCTTGCTTATATGTTAAAATAGAGCATTGTGATTTTCTAGGGGAGTAAATTATGTTCTTTTCACGTAATGAATAAAGTCCAGTTGAACAATTATGGCAGCTATATGGATGTGTAACTTCATTAGGGTACCTAGAGTGACATTTTGTCTATTGATGTTGCTGCTTTCAGAATAGAAATGATGTCCATCGAGTACCTGAAATTATTATTCAAAGTTGGTCATGTACTACATAATCTAAACGTATACTAAATATATACTTTTGATATAAATAGCCAAGGCTGAATATGATAAATTATCATACATACAAAAAGTATACATTTTGTATACATGTGTGGTTTCAAAATCTATGCTTCTTGTGCTGCAAAGTATACTACGGTCTTATTGAAAGTATACTTTGTGTATATACATATAATATACTTATGTAGTATACTATGTGTACATAATAGGTATACCGGAAATATATTTCATTTTGTTAATACTGTATTTCCAACTGTCAGCATGCATTTTTGCATACTTACACTTGTAAATATCATGAGGTTATTGTGTATATAAAAATATATATTTTGGGTTAGGCTTTTGGGTTGTGAAGACGTCGCACCAACTATTTAGCTCGTTGAATCGAAATAAGAATGATTCAAACTGTTCGGAACGGCTAGCCATGGGTTACCGCATCGACTTTGAGCCACATACTATACGATTATATATGCCACCATCGTTACACTTGCCATATTTGGAAAATGTAATTTCTGCATTATTGTGTATTTCAGTATTATCACCTTTTGGAAATTTCTTAGCCTGTATAAGCTTAAAATATATGGCAGAGAATATGTTTTACCTACGGAATAGCAGATACTGCTTCATATTTAGCTCCTGGGGTATCTATAAAATCGAACGTTCGGTAATAATCGAACTCAATCGGGCATTGAGTTCGGCAATCGAACAAAATCAACACCAAAACATTCCGAACAGTCTATCCACAGGTACCCCAAGCTCAATTTGTGAGGTGGTTTAGTCTTTTTTTGGTGTCGCGCTTCGCGCTTATTTATAGTGTATACTACAGGCTATTTTAGTCTTTTTTGGTCTCGCGCTTCGCGCTCGCTGTCTCGCTTCGCGCTTATTTATACTGTATACTACAGGCTAGACAATATGTTATCTGACCTCTGCTCAGATCAGCGCTGTGTAAGTGTTGTAATTTGAGCGTCACGGTAACCGTTGCGTAACAGCTAAATTATAGGGATTTGTATGAGAAATATTCCTGTTGATCATAAATGTACGAAATTGCTAATAAAGTCGTATTTTTAACTCACCTATGTTGTCTTTTTGTGGTTTCTTGTGTTCCTGACCGCTCATAAAAAGCCTCATACAGCCGCTAGAAACACCATAGGAACACAAGAAACCACAAAAAGACAACATAGGTGAGTTAAAAATACGACTTTATTAGCAATTTCGTACATTTATGATCAACAGGAATATTTCTCATACAAATCCCTATAATTTAGCTGTTACGCAACGGTTACCGTGACGCTCAAATTACAACACTTACACAGCGCTGATCTGAGCAGAGGTCAGATAACATATTGTCTAGCCTGTAGTATACAGTATAAATAAGCGCGAAGCGCGACAGCGAGCGCGAAGCGCGAGACCAAAAAAGACTAAAATAGCCTGTAGTATACACTATAAATAAGCGCGAAGCGCGACACCAAAAAAAAAGACTAAACCACCTCACAAATTGAGCTTGGGGTACGTGTGGTCTATCGATCTTGTTCTGTGCATGTTGAAAATAGTTTTGAATCCGCTACACGTAGCTTAAAATTCTCGGACGTAATCCAGCTAATTGGTACCGTCCTAACTGTATGGGTTCTGGTCAGTTTTGTTCGATTTTGGACTGAACAGAATCGAACTAAATCGAACAAACGATTTTATAGTTTCGATGTTGAAGTATCGAACACATGTCGATCACCAAAAAGTTCCGCGTTCGATTTTGTTTATGATTGAGTTCGATTGAATTCGATTGTGTTCGATTGGAATTTTGTTCCATTTTATAGCTTTACAGAGACTTCAGCTTATGTCTTACATTTATAAGTTCATGAATAGATATTAAGCTTAAAGCTTTATACCGTGCGTATTAACTAGGTTTATAAAGATCAACACATCAAAGAAAAATATACAGTACTAGTCTACCTTGGCCTTATTTTTTGCCGTCGCCAGTCCACAGCAGTCCGTACCTGAATGTCTTCGACTTCCCAAAGTTTTTGAGCTTTTCTGGATGGCAAGTAGCCCAGAATTAGAAATAAAATTCAATTGCCGTTGGAAGTTTCGTTTCCCGCTCAAAATTCAAGAGTCAATTCAAGATGGATTCCCTTTGCTGAGCACGTGATCGATCAGGTGATCGCACCCTCGTACTCGTACCCATGGTAAACAGGTAAATTGTAAATCTTATGGTCACGTGTTAGCTTACGAAATCACTTGCGTCGGGAGTGCTTGTGTACGAAACCACAAATCATTGATCATGTTGGTTTATATACCGTAAAATTAAGCCTCCTTTCCTCCGAAAAAAGAGATCCCCCTCCGAAAATACGGTGAGGGTAAAAGGCGGAATGAGTTTGCGGAATGGCATGTGGCATGACTTGCGGAATGGCATAATTATGCGGAATAAATTACTTAAAGAAATACATTAACTACAAATAACCGCTTTACGTAATGCTGCGGGCTCAAACCATACGATATTGTTCAAGATGGCGGCTGTTTGGTTCACTACTTTTGTGTTCGTGGTAGCCATATTTTTCGGTCAAAACAAAGAAAAATTATCCTTTAAGTGATATTCTGTATTGTGGAGGTAAATTATTTTAGTTATCAGGTTGTATTTTATTTTGAGGAAGAAGTGTTCTGTGTCGATTCTGTGCAAGAAATGAAAGTTCACGAATTATAAAATTATTTGAGTAAGCATAAATCCATGACAGATCCAGATCGATGGGTTATATTTTGCCAGTTATATGGGTGCTATGATTTCTTGGAAAACAGCAGCTCTCAGAAGATATCAATAAAATTGGATTTGATGATAGACTGTGTGACGTGACACTTCACAAAAATAACCCAACTTCGAGCACTAAATTCGCCAAGAAGATAAGTCGCGCTTAGAGGCACCTTCTATCTAGTGGATTCATGCACATTCGAAGAGCAACTTGCCGACATTTTCGGCAAATTCCACCACGTAGTTTCATATATAAACGCCATTTCCTGTGTAAACTTTGCAGCAATAAAAAAATAAAACACACATAAGTGATGGATTTCTTCCAAAAAATACAACCTGATAACTAAAATAATTTACCTCCAGAATACAGAATATCACTTGAAGGATAATTTTTCTTTGTGTTGACCGAAAAATATGGCTACGACGAACACAAAAGTGGCGTTGTAAATGGGTTAACCTTCTTGTCACCGAACAGCCGCCATCTTGAAAACGTGACAAGATCGTATGTTTTGAGCCCGTAACATTACGTAAAGCGGTTATTTTCAGTTAATGTATTTCTTTAAGTCATTTATTCCGCATAATTATGCCATTCCGCAAGTCATGCCACAGGCCATTCCGCAAACTCATTCCGCCTTTACCCTCACCGCCGAAAATAAGCCCCCCGAACCTCCTGTCAGACGCTAAAAATTCGTTCCGATATTAAATAAGCCCCTTCCCACCGCACTCTCTGCACTTTGCAATCGCATCGGAACCTGATCGAAATAAAGAATCAGTGTACGTTCCTCGTAAATATTGCGTCTTTCGTTCTGAAAAAAGTAATTTTCGCAAAACGACACTGTGGGAAGATCACGGTATATTTTTCTGTTGACTAATAAGAAAGAATGGGTAATATACCAAATAATGTCACGCGATCTGAACACGCGAGGGTTGAAAGCGCATGCGTGTTAACAATTCTCAAGAAACATTAAAATTCCTAATTCTCGGAATTTTGATCAATTTATATTTTTTCTAGAAGAAATTTTGCGAAGTTCTACTGTAATTTGTTGGGAGATAAGTTTCTAAAGAAACTGCTAACTTGGAGATGGCTTCTCCTTGATTTACTTTAATTAATCCAGTCAGTTGCGCATCTGAAGAAGAGAATTGAAGCAATTGAGGTTCTCTTCCCGACTTGATCGTACAACAGCCCCGGACAACAGCCATTGCCAGTGACAAGTAAGTTTATAATTTATACGCTTGTGGTTTGATCCGTTATATTTATTTCAAGAAGAACTAAACGCACCGCAGAACTAAAGAACTAAACGCACCGTAGTTTAACAATTTGTCTATAAAGGCTAAGTGCATAAAATTTTTATTTCAACAGTAAAGGTCAGTGAAATAAATAAATAAATGTCCAAGCGGTTGGTAATTTGACCTGAATTCACAGGCAAGCTTCGTTGACAATCGCGAGCCAACCGGAGCTAACCAGAGCAGCACTGATTTCGACTTATCTCACGCTAGGACGTACTGATGTTCAATTTTTATCTCGGGTGCCAGTTCTGTTCAACTGTCAGAACTGTACTGACATCCGTGTGAACAACGTTTCCAATTAATGTTTCCACGTGAAAGCTGATAAACCTCGCACGCTCGCACGAGGAATTATGTACACTAGTTTTTTTTTTTTTTTTTTTTTTTTTTTTTTTTTAATTTCTCCTTTATTTACTTTAATACATTACTTACAATACATAACTTACTTACAATACACTAGACAGCACTACATTAAACTATACTAATGAATTACTTAAATTGCACAATACATTACAATACACTACTTACATTTCTTACTAACGATACATTACAGAATAACTTGTGCTTTTAACGGGGACAGGTGCGAATATAGCACTATTGTGCTATTATGTATATATTACTATTACAATTACGTTGTTTAGGTTATGAATAAAAAAAGGAAGCATAACAAATTTTAATAAGATAAGCTGATGCAATTTCAGGCGTGAAAACTACAACTACAAATGCTATGTAACTAACTAAACTACAAATGTTATGTAAATTAAATATTGTTCTTGTCTACTCTCTTGCTAGTTTGAAAAAAAATGTTTATTGCCAGGTATGGAAGGGAGCACAGATTGATTCAGAGTAAAAATAATGTGTAGTGTTACTGGCCAATATATTCTGCAAGAGGTTCCCATTTCTTTATATCACCGCATCTTATCTCCATCTCATATCTCGATTTCAGGAATCTTAAGTAGTTTACGAATTAAGTGGCATTTCTTTCGATTTTGCTAGCCAATGTGATATCGTGCTAAGAGTAAGCAGTGGTTGATTTGAAGTGCAAATTTTGAGATATCCGGCCTCAGGCCAAAGGCAGTGGTGTTTACTAAAGTGTACCCTTCGGGAATCAACTTAGCCTTTTGTAACCATTCGGACACTTTTTTCCAGAAGGATGATGTTTCGTGACATGTCCAGAAAAGATGCAACAATGTTTTCTGGGGCTGCCTTGCAGAAGGTGCAATTTCCATTTTCCTTAAGTCCAATTTTAAGTAAAAAGTTATTAGCGGGGAGTCGTCTATGTAAAAATTTGAATTGAAATTCAATAAATTTTGTGCTTTTTGTGCACCGCGGTGCCAATAGGTATGCTGAGCTCCAGTCTAGGTTCTCATTACTTGAGTAACTGCAATCTAGAAGCCATTTCATTTGATTGTTGTTTGGCATTACGCCCTTGTTTCTGACAAGCTTTTATAGACCAATGAACTTACTTTTTTGGTCTTTAAAAGTTTGGTGCTAAAAGGTTCGTATTCTTGTTTTTTTTCGCCCAGATCTTTAAATTGACTATTTCGGAGAGACTTGACGGCTGATACTATTCCATAGAAGTTGAGAGGACGAACATTCAGACCATGTTTTAATTGGAATTCATTCAGAGAGAGATATTGATTGTTTTCGTCTGTTTGTAAATGTTTCACTTTTGTAATTCCCTTTGCGAACCATTCTTTAAGAAAGATTGGTTTGTTTCCTATTCTAACTAAAGAGTTGAGCCATAAGTTTTGTTCTTGGAACTGTTCCTCAGAAGTTATCTGGTGTTCAAAATTTACTTCTGCCCAAATTTCTAATATTTCTTTCACAAAATCATCTGTAACTTGGACCGATTTCTACTGTATCTTTAACATTTAGGTTACAAGTGAAAAGGTATTCACAACCGTAATTTTGAAGGCCTAGATCGAAAAAGAGTTTCCATTTTCCGTTATTAGTTGTGTCCAAGTACTTTTTGATCCACGTTGTTTTAAGAGATTTGTCGAAGGAAATAAGATCAATCATCTTTAAGCCCCCTTCGCAATAATCATTTATCATAACTTTTCTCTTGATTTTATCACCTTTACCGTTCCATAGAAATTGGTAAAGCATCTTGTCTATCTCATTGATAACATCATAGTTTGATCGTAAAGGTGATAGCAGATAAACTAGTTGCGACGCGACTAAAGATTTCAGCACAGTTATTTTCCCCAACAAAGTTAGCCTACGATATTTCCAACAGCTTAAGATTTGTCTAATCTTTTCCACCTTCTCGTTATAATTTAAGAATGCAGACACCTCAGGTTCAGTCGATAACCACAGCCCTAAAGTTTTAACTTTGGATTTTGTCCATTTAAAGTCTTTTCCTGGTAGAATAATTTTGTCATTGCCAATGCTAGCACCAATCCAAAGAGCTTCCGTTTTCTTATCATTGAGTCTAAGTCCGGAGACGTTGCCAAAATCATCTAACATCTTTAGGGATAGAGATAGGGCCTCTTTTGAGCCATCTAAAATAAGCGTTGTGTCATCGGCATATTGGCTTATCTTAATTTCTTCATTGTTTACTAAGATGCCTTTTATATTTACATTGTTTCTGATTGCCTTGGCCAAAACTTCTGCTGCGAGGATAAATAAATATGGTGATAGGGGACAGCCTTGCCTAACGCCTCTTTCGATCTGAAAAAAATTGCTTGACCAACCATTATTCAGAATGCAGCTTTCAGATTTACAGTAGAGGACCTTAACCCAGTTAATCATTGATGAACCGAAGCCAAAGTTTCGTAGAGTATCAAGGATAAAAGACCATTCAAGCGAGTCGAAAGCTTTCTCAAAATCTATAAAAAGTAATAAGCCCGGTAAGTTCCTTTCTGCGGCGTATTGGATGACACTATCTATGAGGCGTATGTTTTCACCAATGAATCTGTCTTTCATAAATCCTGTCTGGTCGTTATTTATAAGGCTAGGAAGCACTGATTTCACTCGGTTAGCAATGGCTTTTGCAGTGATTTTGTAGTCAGTGTTCAGAAGAGTTATAGGACGCCAATTTTTGACGAAGTAGAGTTCTGCATCCTTTTTAGGAATAAGTTTAATAACACCGCGTCTCTGCGTTATGGAGAGGTAGCCAGATTCGAAAGCACAATTGAGGGCTGAAGTTAAGAGGGTGGAAATATCTTTCCAGAAAACTTTGTAAAATTCGGCAGGTAGGCCGTCTGTACCAGGCGTTTTATCTGAATTCATGTCTTTTAAGGCTTCTGCACATTCTTTTTCCGATAAAGGTCCTTCACAAAACGTTTGTTCTTCATGGCTTAACACTGTTTCATTCACTTGTTGAAAAAAGGCTGCTTGGGAGCAGTCTTCCCTTTTAGAAGTGTAAAGGTTTTTGTAGAATATTTCACACTCATCTAATATTGCTTTGTCTGAAGTGACAAAATCAGTATCATTGATTTTTAGTTGGCTTATTGTTCCTTGTTTGAAATGCCGCTTTTCAAGATTGAGAAAATACTTGGTGTTCTTTTCTCCTTCATTATACCATTGGGACTTTGAGCGCAGGATTGCACCTTTGGTTCGATATTCTATTATTTTTTCTAATTCCTCTTTTAAGGTGTTAATGTTTTCAATAACGTTTTTGTTAGGAGGTTCATTAATGTTTGCATTGTCAAGTTGTCTTTCTAACATGGCAATTGATTTTTCTAATTCGTCTTCTCTTTTCTTTGTTGCTGCTTTTTTAGATGCAGCGTAAGACATTGATTTCTCTCGCACTTTTAGCTTCACCATCTCCCAGAGTAAAACAGGGTTAACCGAGTCATCATCTTTATACTCAGTTACCGTTTCTTGTATTGTTATTTTTATTTGTTCTAGGTATCTGGTTTCAGACAAAAGGGAAGTGTTAAGCTTCCAGAAGCCGTTACCTCTAGGGTTTGAGTGTAGAGATAAGCTGAGAGTAATCATGGAGTGGTCAGTTTTGAACCCTGGGACAATATCTGCATGAGTGATGTTGCAAATAGAAGATTGGTTTATTAGGAAAAAATCGAGTCTACAGTGAATTTCTGGTTGCCGTTTACGCCAAGTATATCTCTTGGCTTCCGGATTGAGAACTCTCCAGACATCAGACAAGTCAAGATTTTCAGAGTGATCCTGGACCACCTTTTGGGCATTTTTGTGTGTTCTGGCAACGCCACCCTTCTTGTCTTTTTCCAGATCAAGCACTAAATTGAAGTCACCTCCAATTATAATTTCCTCACAGTGAAAGCCGGATAAGTGATCAAAGAAAACACGAAAAAAATTTGGGTCGTCCTCATTGGGGGCATAGATGTTAGCCAAGGTTAGAAGTTTATTATTTGCTTCAATATCACACATTATGAAGCGACCGTTCGGGTCCGCCAAAACTTTTATGATCTGTAGGTTAAAATTGTTTTTGAAAAGAATACTGACTCCCGCTTTGTTGCTCGAGCATGAACTGAAAAGCGCTTTGTATCCCCACTCATTAGCCCATATGTCTGTGGTGTCTTCAGAACAATGAACCTCTTGCAGCATATATATTGAAATTTTTTTGGATCTTAGCCAATTAAACACCTCTCTTCTTTTAGTGTTGTTCCCTATTCCCCTGACATTAAGTGACGCTATTTTGAGCTCCATTGAATAAAGAAGAAAGCGAAAGATTTAGCTTGATTGTTTTGCATTTGTAGCAGATTAGCATACAATTTTTTGACTTCATGCCATTACTAAGAAAAAATTGTTTATGCTCCGTAGTTGAAGAAAACTAAAAAGAAAGAAAGCTAACGTGCTGTGCAAAACGGCGAAAATAAAATTAACATTCACGACTATAAAGTAAGATAAATATAGATTAAGTACTTGATCCTGAAAAACAATAGCGATAGCAACAAAAACAAAAACAAAACAAGTAGAGGCTAAAAGGTAAATTCTGAGAAGTTCGTGGTCGCTCGTGATGTTGTTCTAGGTCGAATTGGGGCCCCGTCCGCCCCCAAGATAAATATGAAAACATCAAAGGCAAATATAGGGTTATACGTAAACTAAAGTTCGCATTTTGTGTAACTCACACCAAAGCGCCTGGATTTTCAAGAACTTTTCCGACTGGCCAAAGCTTACCTCTGATATATAGTTTATCGGGTTGAGCCTTGCTAAAAGCTGCAGGGATCTTGTACAGGCTGGCAGATTTGAATGTGTTCATCTGTTTCTTCCTCCTCTGTACAATTTCGTATGGTAGATCTTGGTACATCTTGTACTCACTGCCTCGTAGCCGCTTTCCAAGCGACAATATATCCTCGCAATCTTTGTACCTGAGGAATCTAGCAAGAATTGATCTTGGCTCGTCATCCTTCTTTTTGCCCAGCCGATGTACTCTTTGTATCTCCACATCTCCGGCATTTACAAAACCAAGCTCGGTCGCCAGGAAATTTCGGAGCGTCTCTTCTGTGTTCTCGCCCGCGGCGCGGCTGTCATCTTCAGGAATGTTTTCAAACTTGATGTTTTCTCGTCGTGAGTACGCTTCAAGATATAAATTCTTGGTTTCAAGGTCTTTAATCTTGTCATCAAGCTCGCTATTCTGTGTTTCCAACGCTGATTCTAGCTTCAGGACGGTGTCCTTGTGTTGTTTCTTTAAGCCATCAAGCGTTGTTTTGTGGTTTTCTTCGATGAAGTTTAAGCTTTTCTTCAATTCCTCGATATCGGTCGCTGCACATGCTTGAAAGGTTTCCAGAGTTTGAGTTCTCGCTTCCAGTTTCAAAAGTGTCATTTGGAGATTGTTCACTGAGTGTTCGATTAGGTCCAGCTTCTCAAGCTTTTGCAGTATTACGTTTAATTTTTCGCTCACGCCCTCATCTGCCATATCTTCTTCCTCGAGGTTGGCTTCCTGGCTGTCCGAGTTGGGCTTTAGGCTATTTCGCGACTTTTTAGCGTCCGGAGATTCGTTTGCAGACGAGTTAGACGAGTTAGAGGATCTGCTTCGTCTTTTAGCGAACAAACTATCGATGGAATCGCCCATTAGCAGTGATATTTGAAAAATCGAGGCGGACGATTAGTCCACGCTGCTCACTCCTTGACCACGCGCATGCTCCTCATTATGTACACTAGTTGATCATATTAGGGACTGTGCAATAATTAATAATATCAGGAGGGGGGAGGGGGGGTTGGAAAATGGGCTTCATGTAGCCAAATATTAGGTAATACCCCCCTCCTAAAGGAGTGAATTTAGTATTGCCCCCCCTCTAATCAGTCAGAAATTATGTACGACCCCCCCCCCCCCCCCCCTCACAGTATACACACACCTTTATACAAGTACGCTGCTACATTTTCTCTACACGCACTAGTGTGGATTAAAATCTTATAACAGAAAGAAGAGCTCCTACTGCATGTTTAATTGTTGGACATCCGCGTCTGGAACAAACATCACCTCCGTAGCAATGTTCAACAGAACCATAGCAGAAGGAAAAGGGCATATGTGTTATTTTCAGGTCCGGTGAAGGCTTCCTCGGCCCGAAGGGCCGGAAAATTTTTCGGCCCCCACCTTATAAATAGGTATGGATTCGCCAATGTAATATGTACTTTAAATAAAATGTTATGCCCCCCCTCTTGAGTGACTTATTTTACCTAGAGCTCCCCCCTCTCCTTGCTTTGATTTTACTTTATGCCCCCCCCCCCTGGTTTTCCAACCCCCCCCCCCCCCCCTCCTGGTAATTATTGCACAGTCCCCTAATATTATGATACTAACGTCACTAACAGTGTCACTTCCCTCCCCTTTCCTTTAAAGTCCTTACCTAGAGGAGAGGTGATTAATTTCGCCCGTCCGTACTTAAAGGGAGTGTTTCACGGTTCGGCGCATGTGTCGGCTTATCAACTTCATCCGTTTAAAAAACCCACTCACATGTACATCTCGATACTTCAGTAATTACATACTATAATTAGTCCAAGCAAAACGACGAATGACCAAAATTCACAAAAAATTTCAACGGATTCCACCGAGAATTGTCTACATTTGAATACTAGAATAAATTACCAGAATGAATCCTTCCGGTCAACGTACACTTTATTCCTTTAATTTATTCTGATATTCAATGTCGATATTCTCGGTGTGATCCTTTGAAATTTGCTCTGAATTTTGGCCATTCATCGCTTTGCTTGGACTAATTATAGTATCTGATTTACTGAAATATCGTGAAGTACATGTGTGTGAGTTTTTTTTAAACGGACAAAGTTGATAAGCCTTAACATGCGCCGAAGCGTGAAACACTTGCTTTAATTTCGTGAAATCGACGGATCCGTTATTTTCGCGAGGCTTTATTTTTCGCGTTTTGAGAGAAAGGCTTAAAATTTTGCAAAAATATCGTCTTTATTTTCGCGATGTTTTTTCAAATCGCAAAAATTAAGACGCACGAATATAAGTACGAATAAGGTATATTCTTTTGTCTTCATAGTACTGCTTGAGCTTCAAGGTGAAAATGAGTAACACAAAGGAGCGTCCTCAGTGTTATCGTAGCTGTCCATTCAGACCATGCGTCTTGGGCGAGAAATCCACACCTCACTTTCATTGCCCCAAATGTCAATCATTTGTCGCTACAAAGGTGGGTCTTGAGACATAAACGATGATCACAGATTAATCTATTCTGCTTACTTCAAAATATATACTTTATTATCATGAGTGCCATTGACTCCGCATGCAAGTCCCGTTCTAGCTAACAGATTCTGAGAGCGTAGAAGCTAATAGAGTCCCCTATATATCGAGCAGGAATTATTAAAAAAAAATCAATTAAATTACCTTTTTTAAGTGTCAATGTATTTAGCACTGCTGTGCTAATTGAGGATACTGTAAATGAACAACCCCAACTGGTGGGAGGCTAACAAAGCGCGACCAATTAAGGAGTTGAACTCGATCGGGACCGTACCGAGAACAAATTCAGCTAGTAGCATGATGGAGGATTTGAACCAGGGACCTCCAGATTTCAAATCCAGCGCCCTAAACCACTCGGCCACAACGCTTCCCTTTATCTACATATCCGAAGTAAGTATATCTGCAAGGGGAGAGTTGCTGAATAACAAAATAATCTGAGCTTTAATAACAATTCGTCTTATCATAATGAAATGGACCTCTCGTGACTTTCAGAAATTTCGGTCTCCTGGCGGAAACAAAATTTAACCGTGCAGGGGTGAATTTGTCTTGCTATCATACCACCACTGAAGCAAATCCCAATTATATGGTATCAAAAGTCATTTATTGTCAAATAGATGGTTCTTCTGATTAGTTGGTTATCAGGGGGTTTTGTGCGATCGAAACTGAGGCCCTGAATCAGTATACTGTGTGACGTGATCATGTCCGACAGAGTTCTAATAACACCGAACTTCCTCTCCGCATATCACTGTAGGCTAAGAATATTTCGAAACACATCCAATCCAAACATGAAGAGACGCATCCCTTGCCTGCCATCCCAGCAGGCTATTCAACAGAACCAAGCAAAGAGGTATGCGGTTACTTAAAAATGTTACAATTAGAAATACTACATGTTTCGGTAGTTGAGAGGATATAATTTTTTGGTATCATGTGGGGAACTCTTTATTTGCGACCCAGACTAATAGCTGTGCTTGGCCTTTTTAACATTTTTAACCATGATAACAAAAATAAAAACGTATATACTCTGGTTGAAAATTTTGTTCTCGGTATATAAAAATATACCATGTTCGATAATAATCGGCAAACAAGTATAGAACCCAGGCCCATTATGTCTCGTTATAGTAGTAACATTCAACATTTACTCAAATGATCAAGCACAGAAATAACGTAATTGTCTTGCTAAGTATTTTAACAAACTTTGAGTCAGACCTTCTTAACATAGTGTTCCTATATTACACTGGAAAATATCCCTTTCTCGACATGTCACGTGACCACATTTATGTTAAAGTTCATGACGAAACGTCGTTCATTTATCCAATGAATAAGTTGTGTCCTAAGTTTTATTTGTGATAGCTTTAATGCAATAATAGTTAGACCTCTCTCCCCTCCCCGATGAGATTATTACAAAGTGCGACAGAACACCCCCTCCTACAAAATACTTCAAAATACTGGAGGCCATGCCTGTTATCAAAACGTACCTGAGAATATATCTTCAAACTGAAATTTATAAACGTCGTGATCTACAACTGAGTAGGCGCAATGTATGCTTCCTAATACATAGTACTTGTCTTTTAAGGAAAAGAACTCAGTGCAAACTACTACCGACGAAGAGACATCCACCCATAAAAAGAAAAAGAAAAAGAAAAAGCCGAAGGTGCAAGCTAGCAATGCGATGCCGATGAATAAGGACGACCAGGGATCAGTAAACAATGAAGCTGGCAGTATAGATGTAGGTAGCTTTTGCATCAGCAACAACTTACATTAAACGCGATTTAGTTCTTCACCCTTTATTGTTCTTATTGCTACCTATAGCTCATAGAGCTTGCCCTTACGTTTTCGAATGGATATCGATTTAATGTGCCATGCTCGTCATAACTGGTTCAGCAAAAGCGTAACAATCGCAATCATTCTTTTTGGATGGTTATATATAAGCAAACGTGTTTTTTTCTTTTGAACTGTAGTATGTCACCGAAGAAAGTCAAAACAGAACTTTAGAAGAAAATACTCCGACAGCAAACCGTTCAAGAGACGAAGACGAAGATGAAGATGAACGAAACAGTGAGTGAATCTATACTAAAGTTGAATCCTTCGGAAGCGAGATGGTTGGGCCATGACTGGTTGGTTGCATGGTTGCATGTTTTCATGGCTGGTTGGTTGCATGTTTGCATGTTTTCATGGCTGGTTGTATGGCTGGCCGGTTACATGGTTGCGTGGTTGCGTGGTTGCGTGGTTGTTGCATGGTTGCATGGTTGCATGGTGCATGGTTGCATGGTTGCATGGTTGCATGTTGCATGGTTTGCATGGTTGCATGGTTGCATGGTTGCATGGTTGCATGGTTTGCATGGTTGCATGGTTGCATGGTTGCATGGTTGCATGGTTGCATGGTTGCATGGTTGCATGGTTGCATGGTTGCATGGTTGCATGGTTGCATGGTTGCATGGTTGCATGGTTGCATGGTTGCATGGTTGCATGGTTGCATGGTTGCATGGTTGCATGGTTGCATGGTTGCATGGTTGCATGGTTGCATGGTTGCATGGTTGCTTGGTTGTTGGTTGGTTGCATGGTTGGTTGCATCAGGGGCGGATCCAGGAATTTGTGAAAGAGGGGGCCGTATAAATTTCTATTAGAGTGTGGGCGCGTTTGGGTTTGCGCCCATCGGGCATGCCCCCGGAAAATTGTGATAATTTAGGTACTCTGAGATGCAATCTGGTGCATTCTGGGCGCTTACATTTGGCAAATGCCAGGATCCCATATTGAACAAGAAATGTTTGAAATATTTAATAAAATGCAGTTGTGCCGTTGTGGTCAAACATGACTTGAATCAACTCGAACAAACGAAATCCTAATAACTGGAGTGGTATGGGAGCTAATTAAACTAGAGTCATTCCATTTCCATTGGATTGATGAATTCAAGTACGTCATAATCCATAGCTATGTGATTGTCCTTTTGGATACGACTTTGGTTGCCGTTGTCATAGCCATCAACAATTGCACCATAATCCAAAGCTATGTCCTTGTGAACAAAGCAGCAACAGTGCGTTTACAGCCCGGTTAGCTATTGTTTAAAAAAAATCCCAGACAAAAGGGGGGGCCGAGGCCCCCGAGGCCCTCCCCTAAATCCGCTCCTGTGCATGGTTGGTTGGTTGAATTGGTTGGTTGGTTGGTGGCATGGTTAATTATGGTTGCATGGCTGGTTGGTTGAATTGGTTGACTGGTTAATTGATTGCTTGCTTGAATGCATGGTTTGTTTGGATGGTTGGATGGTTAATTGGTTTGGTGCATGTATGGTTGCATTGTTGGGTGGTTGGTTGGTTTGTTGCATGGTTGATTGATTAGGTGGCTGCATGGTTCATTGGTTGGTTAGTTGGTTGGTTGGTTGCATGGCTGGTTGGCTGGTTGGTTGGTTAGTTGGGTTGTTGCATGGTTGATTGGGTGGTTGGTTGGTTGGTTGCATGACTGGCTGGTTGGTTTGTTGCATAGTTGCTTGGTTGGTTGGCTGGTTGGTTGGTGCACGTATGGTTTGCATGGTTGGGTAGTTGGTTGGTTGGTGCATGGTTGATTGGTTGATTGATTACCTGGTTGCATGGTTGGTTGATTGGTTTGGCTGGTTGCATAGTTAGCTCGTTTCATGGTTGGTGGCATGGTTGCATAGTTAGTTCATTGCATGGTTGGTTGCATGGTTTGCATAGTTTAGTTCGTTGCATGGTTGGTTGCATGGTCGCCATTGTTAATTGGATGCACGGTTGGTTGGTTGCATGTTTGCATGGCTGGTTGCATGGTTGGTTGCGTACATAGTTGCGTGGTTGCATGGTGGGTTGCTTTGAACTGGTTGGTTGGTTGGTGGCATGGTTGCATGGCTGGTTGGTTGAATGCATGGTACGTTGTTTTGGATGATTGTTTTGTTTCGGTTGTTTGGTTTGTTTGTTGGTTGGTTGTTTGGTTGTTTTGGTTGTTTGTTTGTTTGGTTGTTTGGTTGTTGGTTGTTTGGTTGGCTGGTTAGTTGCATGGTTGGTTGTTGGTTGATTGGCTGTTTGGTTGTTGGTTGGGTGGTTTGTTGGTTGGTTGTTTGGTTGTTTGGTTGTTTGGTTGTTGGTTGTTTGGTTTGGTTGTTTGGTTGTTTGGTTGTTTGGTTGTTTGGTTGTTTGGTTTTGGTTGTTTGGTTGTTTTGTTTGTTGTGGTTTGGTTGGTTTGTTTGGTTGTTTGGTTGGTTTGTTTGGTTGTTGTTTGGTTGTTTGGTTGTTGGTTGTTTGGTTGTTTGGTTGTTTGGTTGTTTTGTTGGTTGGTTGGTTGGTTGTTTGTTGGTTGCTGGTTGGTTGCATGGTTGGTTGTTTGGTTGTTTGGTTGGTTGTTTGGTTGTTTGGTTGTTTGGTTGGTTGTTGGTTGTTGGTTTGGTTTTGGTTGTTTGGTTGTTTGGTTGTTTGGTTGTTGGTTGTTTGGTGTTTGGTTGTTTGGTTTTTGGTTGTTTGGTTGTTTGGTGTTTGGTTGGTTGGTTGTTTGGTTGTTTGGTTGGTTGGTTGTTTGGTTGGTTGGTTGGTTGTGGTTGGGTGGTTGGTTGGTTAGTTGTTGTTTGGTGTTTGGTTGTGTGGTGGTTGGTTGTTGGTGGTTGGTTGTTGTTGTTTGGTTGGTTGTTGGTTTGTTTGGTTTGGTTGTTTGGTTGGTTGGTTGGTGGTTGTTTGGTTGTTTGGTTGTTTGGTGTTTGGTTGTTTGGGTTGTTGGTTGTTTGGTTGTTTGGTTGTTTGGTTGTTGGTTGTTTGGTTTTGGGTTGGTTGTTGGTTGGTTTTGGTTTTTGTGGTTTGGTTGTTTGGTTGTTTGGTTGTTTTGGTTGTTGTTGTTTGGGTTTGGTTTGGTTGTTGTTGGTTGTTGGTGTATGTTTGGTTTGGTTGTTTGGTTGTTTGGTTGTGGTGGTTGTTTGTTGGGTGGTTGGGTTGGTTTGGTTGTTTGGTTGTTTGGTTTGGTTGGTTGGGTTGGTTGTTTGGTTGTTTGGTTGTTGGTTGTTTGTTTGGTTGTTTGGTTTGTTGGTTTGGTTGGTTTGGTTGTTGTTGGTTGTTGTTGGTTGGTTGTTTGGTTGTTTGGTTGTTTGGTTGGTGTTGGTTGGTTGGTTGGTGGTTGTTTGGTTGTTTGGTTGTTTGGGTGGTTGGTTGTTTGGTTGTTTGGTTGTTGTTTGGTTGGTTGGTTGTTTGGTTGTTTGGTTGGTTGGTTGTTTGGTTGTTTGTTGTTGTTTGGTTGTTTGGTTGTTTGGTGTTTGGTTGTTTGGTTGTTGGTTGTTTGGTTGTTTGGTTGTTTGGTTGTTTGTTGGTTGGTTGTTTGGTTGTTTGGTTGTTTGGTTGTTTGGTTGTTTGGTTGTTTGGTTGTTTGGTTGTTTGGTTGTTTGGTTGTTTGGTTGTTTGGTTGTTTGGTTGTTTTGGTTGGTTGTTTGGTTGTTTGGTTGTTTGTTGTTGTGTTGGTTGTTTGGTTGTTTGGTTGTTTGGTTGTTTGGTTGTTGGTTGTTTGGTTGTTTGTTTGGTTGTTTGGTTGTTTGGTTGTTTGGTTGTTTGGTTGTTTGGTTGTTTGGTTGTTTGGTTGTTTGGTTGTTTGTTGTTTTGGTTGTTTGGTTGTTTGGTTGTTTGGTTTGTTGGTTGTTTGGTTGTTTGTTTGGTTGTTTGGTTGTGGTTGTTGGTTGGTTTGGTTGGTGTGTTTTTGGTTTTGGTTGTTTGGTTGTTGGTTGTTTGGTTGTTTGGTTGTTTGTTTGGTTTTGGTTGTTTGGTTGTTTGGTTGTTTGGTTGTTTGGTTGTTTGGTTGGTTGTTTGGTGTTGTTTGGTTGGTTGGTTGGTTGGTTGGCTGGTTGGTTGTGGTTGGTTTGTTGGTGTTTGGTTGTTGGTTGGGTGGTTGTTTGGTTGGGTGGTTGTTTGGTTGTTTGGTTGTTTGGTTGTTTGGTTGTTTGGTTGTTTGGTTGTTTGGTTGTTTGGTTGTTTGGTTGTTTGTTTTGGGTGTTTGGTTGGTTGGTTGGGTGGTTGGGTGTTTGTTTATTGGTTGTTTGTTTGGTTGTTTGGTTGTTTGGTTGTTTTGGTTGTTTGTTTGGTCGTTTGGTTGGTTGTTGGTTGGTTGGTTTGGGTGGTTGGTTGGGTAGTTGGTTGTTTGGTTGGGTGTTGCATGGTTGGTTGGTTGGTTGGCTGGTTTGTGCGTGGTTGGTTGGTTGGTTGGTTGTTTGGTTGTTTGGTTGCTTGGTTGTTTGGTTGTTTGGTTGTTTGGTTGTTTGGTTGTTTGGTTGTTTGGTTGTTTGGTTGTTTGGTTGTTTGGTTGTTTGGTTGTTTGGTTGTTTGGTTGTTTGGTTGTTTGGTTGTTTGGTTTGGTGGTTAGGTGGTTGTTTGGTTGTTTGGTTGTTTGGTTGTTTGGTTGTTTGGTTGGTTGTTTGGTTGGTTGGTTGTTTGGTTGGTTGTTTGGTTGGTTGGTTGGTTGGTTGGTTTGGCTGGTTGGTTGCATGGTTGGTTTGTTGGTTGTTTGGTTGGTTGGTTGGTTGGGTGGATGGGTGGCTCGTTGGTTAGTTGTTTGGTTGTTTGGTTGATTTTTTGGTTGGTTGGTTGTTTGTTTTTTTGGTTGGTGTATTGTTGGTTATTTAGTTTGGTTGTTTGGTTGTTTGGTTTGATTGGTTTGTTGTTTGGCTGGGTGGCTGTTTGTTTGGTTGGTTTGGTGGGTTGGCTGGTTGGTTGGTCAGTGGCATGGTTGTGTGGTTTTTGCATGGTTGGTTGGTTGTCCGAACGAAACGTTTTTCCATAATATAAAGAGCTTTTCAAAAGATGGTTTCACATTTTTTTTTGTTTTGCTTTTAGTGGATGATGATGAAGTAGAGGTCAGGGACATTGAGTCTCAGTTGATTGGTTTCAAGTAGATGGTAAGAAAATTTAATGTTCTAATAACTTAAAAATTGATAGAATAATTAACTAACTAACTAATGTAAGTAATGTACATTTAAAAGCATGAAAAGTGTCACACAACAATCAAAGCGCGCATTAGAGCGGTTTTCAATTGAGTGTCGAAAGTTTTCGCTGAATTGCTTTGGTTTCTCTTTACTACGCTCCGTGATTGGCTTAAAAACTCCCGCCACCTTCTTCTCGACAAATCAGATGTAAAACAAACCAATCGCGACTTGATCACACGCGTTTTCGCGCGCTTGCGCCGGTTACGTGTATTTGCTTGAATTGTCGTTGGTTCATTGTGTTGCTTTCTTTGGTTGTGATTGGCCATTGTAATTGCGTTGGTTTTGGTTTCACGATAATCAATTGAAAACCGCCGGCTCTATGTGATCAAAATTTTATAAACTCATATATTAATGCTGGATGTCACTGCATGTTATGTACTGTTTTGTGGCGTTTTTGAACATAAAATATAGTTTTACTTGTATTGTGTTTTTTTATTGTGTTTATGCAGGAGCAGAATATGACGAGGTTTCAGAATATGACGATGAGGTTTTCCTGTAAAAAACTACACGGACGACGAATTTGAAATGTCAAGTATGTTTTATCACCGTCAGTCGGGTAACATGTATTTTTTTTATAGTAATTCCGTCTGAGCCCGCGATGTTCGTAAAAGAGGTTTCTAGAGCCCAGATCAAACGGTCACAACATTTGTCTCAACATTCTCTCAACATTTGTTGAGAGCCGATGTCGAGGCCGTTTTGCACCCCCTCTCAACAATGTTGAGAGATGTTGTGACATCACGTTGAGACGAATTTAAATTAATTTCAACCTTGTGTCAACATCTTTCTTTTTTTCTTGAAATTTTACGACTTTCGAAGTAGCCGTGTACTTTTCAAGGATTTGCCGAGAAGAAGCACGTGTTCCCCTTACTGCCTTCATTTGAACTGAAATAAAGCACCGTATTCCTCGAATAACTTGTATTATTTTTTTCGCTCCAAAAGGGATCGATTATTTCAGATATAGATATAAAAAATGTCGGTTATCAATGAGATTGGTCTGGGTTTTTTTGTATTGACGATACAAAAGCATAAGTCTCTTCATTCATTTCACGATAGGGAAAGCGTAAAATATGAGAGCGTATTACACTCTTACTTATTTCAACACTCTTACTGAAAAATAGATGTCAAAATAGCAGGAAATTTTGCAGTAGAATAACAAATCCCTTATTTGATAGTTTAACATATAATACGCGCGGACATTGCTCATTGCTTGCTACGTAACTCGCAAAGCAATCCGCGCGTATTATGGGTTAAACCATCAAATAAGATGTATATTCCTGAATTCTGGCCGAGAGAAACAGAATTGAGTGGATCCAAAATGGGGATCGCAAACTGGCAAAGTTATTTCTCTCTATGAATTCACCTTGTCAAACTCGCACCGTGGGCCGATTGTTTAAACGCAGTTAATAGTCACACTAATACCACGTCTAAACTTACTCCATGTGAACTGTGACTTATCCACGTTTGTATTAATACAGTGTAACCTCCGCCTAGTCGTTGTAAGAGAGTCCCGTGTGAACCCTATTCACTCTCTCAGGTCTAATTAATAGACTTAGTTTAAATAATCAGCTCTGCGGGTTTGAAGTATTTTTTATAAATAGAAATATTTCAATTGCAGGCGAAATGGAAATGAGGCTTTTGCTCGATGATCGAGGCGAAATAGTAAGTATAAATATGGCCCGGTCATTGGCCAAGCGTGAGGTCAAGATGGCGGGATATTGGCCAAGTTTCTTTTTTTGCGTGTTTATGGACCGAGACGTTTGCGTGTTTATGGTCCATAAACACGCAAAAAAGAACGAGGCCAATATACCGCCATCTTGACCGAACAAGCTTGGTCAATTAAGGATTTATTTACAAGAAGGACGCGGGAAAATAGTCTTCTTTCGGGAACAGAGCGGGAAATCCCGAGCGGTCAAGATGACTCCATCTTGACCGCGCGTGTAGCAATCACAGCCACAGGATTTGCTTCATCTTGCCGGCTCATAGAGCCAGCCATATAATAATAAAAGTTGATAATATTTTCGTGCCGTTTTACTGGTAACATTTTAACTGAACAAATGAAATCAACTGAAATAGACTGAAATGGTTTGATATATCCTTTTACCGTACCCAAATTCGGAATTAGCCAATTAATCAGAAGCTCTATCTACTGATTTGAATTCCTACTACGATATCAAGTCTATGACGTAATATGCCCCATATCACTGACAGTTTGGAAATAAACGACAAATTCTGCAGCAGGATTAGAGCTGAATTTTCCTAAGCAAAATTTTACGAAATTACAGTCAAACTTAAAACAGGAAAATGTTGACGAAGCGAGTAATTCGAGGGGAATTTACGAAGAAAAACGCAACTAAATTTCGCGCCAAAACGCCGCTGTACTAAATGCGTTGCGTCTTACATTTATGGTAATATGGTGGAAATTCTGACCGTAACTATAAACACTTCGGTTCGTTTTCAGTTAATTTTCAAACCATAAACAATCACACATCGACATCGACGATCGGAACGCCTGACACATATTTACTCGATGAAAGTCGTCTTCGCGTAAAGAATAAACCGAATTTGGGTACGGTAAATACCTAATCGAACCTTTTTGGTGCGCTTCGGCGGCACATCAAGTCTTGTTTGGTCTCGCCATGGGTATTTATACGAACCATGGCTCGAACAAATTCGCCTGATGTGCCGCCGAAACGTACCAAAAAGGTACCATTAGGTATAAGAACAATTATAGCTTAGTGTTGGTAAACAGCGGAAGTTGTTTACAACGCAGAAATATTCCCTGCCTTCAACGTCCACTTTGGTGATATGGTGAACTCTCTCTTAACGGACACTTGGTCCCTGCCGTACCCGGCTCAGTCATTTTACTGTAACTAAATATAAACCCTCTTTAAAACGGATACCTCTCTTAAACGGACAACGGAAACTTTGAAACAGTCAACGGACACTTCAGAAGTACTTTTTTGTCAAAATACTTCCGAGCGGACTATAAATGTTGAATATACAAGCAAATACTATTTGAGAAGCAAATTTTCTTAAACTACCAAATATACTAATATCTGAGCCCATGGGCTTGTTTTTAGGGTGGGGTGCTTATTATCGGAAGGATGTTGCGTCTGAGACTTGTGGAGGGGTGTGTGTGTGGGGGGTGGGGGGGGGGGGGGGGGGGGTGGGGATTTAACGGAATTATCCGCTAGTTTGAAAATCACTTGCACACTGCTTTTAACATTGTATACAGCTACAAAACTGAAGACTTTTTGATCGGGCTATTACTGGGGTGGAGGACATTTAAGAATAAAACACAAACAGCAGTGATAAACATGATAAAACAACGCTTGTTGTAAAAATTACTTGACGTTTCGTATGTATTGGGAGTCTGGTACCGAGATTAAGAACAATTTTGAAATATTACTCGCGGTATTATTCCAAATACTACTACAACTCATGCTATTACCTATACAAATCCGTCTGTTTTGAGAAGCTAGCTAGTAGAGCCACGAGCTTCTCCCTACCCACGTTGCCATTCCAAGCCGGTCGCAGATCTTGAATAAACAAAGTCTCCTTTATTTTAGAGTGTAAGTCAGTTTCGACCAGTAGCCAAAATGTCAAAAATGGTCCCAATGAATGTTGTGACATTTACTATATCTTTCGTTTTCCTGAAACAAGCTAAAAGCCAGATAAAGCGTCCTAGTCTCTAGCTAAAATGCACAATATCAAAACACGCGCATTTCACTGATACATGTGTTTTGAAATGTCTTTGCAGGAAAATAGTTTTCTCTTCATACTTGGACGAACTTTTGTTGGATATCTTAAAAGCTTCTGGAAAACAATCAATGACTTTTCAAGATATGGAGGATTCAGTCGTTTGCAGAACAGGTCGCAATTTTAGAACTTTACATGATAAAGTCATAAAAATAGAACATGGATCACAAGGCATTGAAGATTTTATTTTGAATGATTCCAGGATTTTTTATGCAAATAATGATGACTTGCAGGTCGGTTTTATTTTCTCTCCTTATGATTTTCCAATGAAGGACAGGACCTCGAACTCGATCTTTCGAACACTCGCATCACATCTTGTCGGGATCTAGTTCAAAAATGTTTACAAGTAAGGAATGCTTCCTCTGCCGTTCTCAGACAGAGTACTATCAGTGACAACACGACCACATGGCCTTTTGGTCTACTGGATATTCTTTACTGGTTTTGTCCTTTTCTTCGCCAGGTAGATTTAACTGGCTGTGTAGATTTGTTTGGAACAATCTCAACAACATAAGTAATTACCAATCCAGGATCCAAATCATTGATTATTTAGATCCTTCGTACATTTTAAATTGTACAGACGCCGTTGAGAAAATTCGAGAAATTCTGGATAAACATTCAACTTTACCTAGTTCAAATGGTTGGTCTCTCCTTCACAGCGCCGTGCTGCTTCGGGACAAAGAGCTGGTAAAAGAGCTACTGCTTGCATACAAAGGAAGTGGTGATGGCAATAACAATATCTACACTGAATGTCTCCAATCTTCGTTAGAGTTGGCCACTGCATTGCACCACCGCGAGATTATAGAGCTCTTTAGAAATGAAAGCAGACTTTCCATGAGTCCCTCAACTGCCTCAAGGCTGGTTGATCTTTGTTTACTGTCACAAAATGGTATCAAAATGTTTGACCACCCCGTAGAAGCCTTAACCTCCAGTAAAGATTGCATTGCAGGCGGTAAGGAGTTCACACGACCCACATTGTAATCTGATTGAAACTGCTGCGGATATTTTGTGAAAAAACTGCGACCCCAATTTTAAGAAAAAGCTTCTGGAAGGACTTTCCGGAAAGTGCAAACAATGTACGGAACCAGCATGTTTTAGCTTTTCCCTGCTGGAATGAAAACGCAATTCCCGACGCAAGTGCAGATTTTGATGAAAGAAACCGGATGTTCAGCTAACGGAAAAATTGATTGGTTTTTCCATACCTCATGTTGTCCATGCCAAGTGTAACAACTGGCGGAATTTTTTAATCCAAGAAGGAGCCCAAATTGACGAGAAAGGATCTGTTAGGATGCACTGGTATTTTCCACGCTGTAGAAAAATCGCTAACGAGTGCCTCACCTCAGAGCTTGAGCATTTTTATAAAGTTTCTTCAGTTTTCTACTCCACAACAAAGCTAACCCCAATGCTAGAAACGACATCAGTGGAGGACTCCACTTTTGTACAGTTTTGTCATCGCGATTTCAATCTTGCAAACTTTGTTCCAACGTGATGTGTCATGATGAGTTTGCCTTCGAGGTTCAAGTTGTAAAGGTCTGGCGTCTTCTTTTGGAAGCTAAAGCACGAGCAAAATGTCAGAGACGAATGGGACAGGTCACTTCTTCATTTACTCTTGAGGTATTTGCTAGACGGAGAAATTCCAGGTTGGCGAATGTCTTGCAAATGGTTTGCAATGGTGTTTTAAGGTCTTGCAGGAGTATGGATTTGAAATCAACTCTAGAGATGCCGAGGGGAAAACACACCATTACACTTGTGGGCGAGGCTGACGAACGAGGCAATTAGTGCTGAAGCCAATTCAAATCGGAAACGAAAATCATCTCCGCGGTGGTGCTGTCAATGCAAGAAACGACAAAGGCGAAACTCCGCTTCACCTTTCAGAATCTTGGGAACAGGTGGAAAATCTTAGTAAGACAAGGCGCACAGTTGAATGTGCATGGACCTTAACGGAGATACACCTCTCCATAAATTCATGGTCAAAGATTCCCTAATAGGAGATTAACGTAAAGAAAGGTCGTTGGAAGAAATGCCTTGCCATGGGAATGAACCCTTGGTGTGTGAACAATGACGGAAAGTGCCCATTTCAAGTCCTTTTGGAAAAGAGTATTTCAAAAAGCGCGTTTAATCTCTAAAAGAAGTTTTCGAAAAACGACCTAAAATAGAAACTTGGCCGAATGTGCAGGTTGTTATAAAGATCGGAAAGGAGACTCGCTGCTGCATATGTTATGCATTCAAGAACAACAACATTGCCCAATCGATCTGCGAGTATTTGCTTCTAAAAGGATGCGACGTCAACTTTCAAAACGGGTGTAAACAAACAGCACTGCATATTGCATGCAGCAAGGCTGGAGTCTGGACTCCATGCTCCCTGAAAACATGGAAAACTGCATTCACTTGCTTCAGAAGTACCATGCTGATGTGAACATACTGATGTTGATGGGCACACATGCAAGGCGCTGCTGAGTGGAAATGAGTACCTGCTGAATCTTATTGATGAAGACATCAAGAAGGTTAGCATTCCCAAAATAAAATGGATTCAGCAATCCGTAAAGCATAAAGATGTATTGTCCCAGGTTGTACGTGGTACGAAGTCTCGAAAAGTTGAAAGTTATCACCACCACGAGAACTCAATAGGACAAGGTTCATTTTCGTTAGTTTTTCCTGCTGTGAATGAAAAAGATGGCAGAGAGGTAGCCCTGAAACGACTAGAAAAGGCAAGACTAGAGGAAGAGGGTGCTGTGTTCGAAAGAGAGGTCCAGTGCCTACTAAAACTGTCTAATTGTCCTTCTGTGGTCAATTACATCTCTTGCATTAGAGATTCCGATTTTGAGTAACATAGTTGTAGAACTCATGGAGGGTTCTTTAGATGCGTATCTCAGTTGTGATGAAGAATGCGAGCACGCTTCTACAATCTGTTTAAACGTTGCCTCTGGCATAGAGTTTTTACACAAAAGGAAGTTTCTCCACAGGGATTTGAAACCACAAAACATCTTGTATAAACTAAGCCGAAGTTTTCTGTGAAAATTAGCGATTTTGGTCTCAGTAAGATCCTACAAGCAGCCCATTCCAGTGGTGAAGTCGAGTCAGTAATGCACTCAAAGGCAGGTACAAGGTGTTGGATGGCCCCTGAACTCTTGGGGAATAAACGTAAAGAAACACAGCAAAGCCTCCGATATTTTCAGCTGCGGTCTGCTTTTCCACTACGTCTTGTCGAAGAAGAAACATCCTTTTAGCTTTTCTCCGGGTGAGTTGACAATCCTCAAGAAACGGAAGAAAACATTAAACAAACAAACGATATTTATGTTCCTCTCTTTCACCAGAGGCTACCCATCTTATAGCAGGCATGCTTTCACCAAAGTCAAAGAGACGACCGGCAGCGTCTTCCTTACAGCAATTTCCTTTCTTTTGGATAATCGTACGAAGAACGAATTTCTCAAATCGGTGGGTAATCAGAAGGAATTTGAAGAGCCAAGATCTAAACTCAAGCGCCGATTGACTGATGTAGAAAACAATCTAGAAACCTTTTACTCCAACACGTGGATCATTGCTTGGGAAGATGAAATCCAGGAAATATATGACGATGTTACACTTGGCCATCCAATGCGAAACGTACGACACTACATCGGCTGTTGAACTTGTTTAGGTTCATCAGAAATTCGTATGTCCATGTCTATAACCTCTCAAGCATCAACATGAAGTCTTTACAAGAAGAGTTTATTTTTCTCAAGCGCTTTCCGTGGTTGGTGACGGAAATGTACAAGGCAGTGAAAGCGTCTGACACATGGAAAACAAGGAAAGACTTGCGGCATTATTTCAAGTAAAAGAAAGAAGTGGTATTTGCAATTTGTTAAAGGACTAAAATTATTATATTTTGCTCGAAATGTTGTACTGTGTTGTTCATTGTATTTGACACCTGATATGGTAATTCAAGTCTGTTTTATTTTATGTACATTTTGATAATAACACTTTAATGCTTGTGATCTTCTTGAAACTTGTAATTGTTATACAGTGCCAAGTATGTTTTGCATGGTTTTTCAGCAGACTAATAAGTACGAATTCATTTCTAGTATAATTCTATCCTATGAAACCTTTTCAGAACTTAATAAGTACTAAAGTACAATTGCCTTTGTTTGTTTGATCTGTCGGGACTAATTATTAAAACAGATACCATACTTAATTTAATTACGCCCCTGACTCCAATGATTCCTAGGCTGATTGAACCAAATACTCAAAACCAATTCAACAGAAAAACCATGTTATACATTGCTCTTATTTGAAAGATAGTAAGGAAATGTTTTTAGCAGATCTGGCTTATGGACAGTGTACAATTGTGTACATTGAATATACAATTATTGACTCTGTTCTTTAAAGAGTTGTGTACACTTCTGTACACCCTTTTCTATTCATGTATTGTTCTAAGTACATAGTGAAATTGTATCTGGCCTAGAAACTTGGTCGTAACTTGTAAACAAGTTTCGTCCTAGAGGTGGAGTTTTGTTAGCGTCCGTAGCTACGATTTGTTGGACCAACTGTTTGTTTAATACTTGGTTGTTATGTAGTAGCGATCTGGTCAATCGTAGATATCGTTACTATTCCTTGATTTGAAGTTGTTATCAATTTGTAAAAACAATCATTGTAAAGTTAGCTTGGTACTCGACTGTTTATTTTGACGGAAACTTTGGACTTCATATGGAAATTCTGGAAAACATTACTTTTTGCAAACTGCGCAATGCCTTCGTCATTACTTACTAAAGTCTTTAAGCGCAAGCGCACAAATAATTATTTTGTCTTTGATTGGCATTCCTGCCTTATTAATTATGTATTTTGTGACGTGATCCACCTTCAGTATAAAAGAGCGAGTACCTAGCTCAACTGCAGAGTTTTTGAGTTGTGCCGAGTAAGGTCAACTTATGTATCCCGCCTTGCTTAGAAAATAATAAATTAAGAGAACAGAGATCCGCTTCCAAGTTGACTTAGTCAAGAGCTAGTCCCCGTCAAGACGACAAAGAGACTAAGTTAACAACTGGTGGTTGAATCGGGTAACGTTCCGACGGGCGGAATTTTTTTTTTCCGCCTCCGTGGCCAGTCCAACCGGCCGCGAAGTGCTTGGCTGTTCTTCAGCAAGATTCCGTCTCCACTACAAGAGGGTCGTGCTTGCTGACCGCTCTCTCTGAGACGTGCTAACTGCACTTATTGACCGCTCTCTCCGAGGCTGAACTGGTTGATCGCTCTCTCCGAGACGAGCGGGCTGAACTGTGTTTACCGCTCTCTGTGAGACGTCCTTTTGGTACCTTGCGGACCACTCTCTCGCAGAAACATTGAACTTGTGAACTTTGAAAACCCTTGTGGTTGAGAAGACGCTGACGTTGTACGTCAATCAGGACTTAACTTTTTTACGGAGGAGACCGCCGTTCACTTCAGGACAAGACCTCAGGACAAGACCTCAATACAAGACCTGTCGAGAAGCCACGTTCAAACGTAAGAACTGAACAATCTCACCTTAACGCTCTACCTATTACGTAATCTATATAACATGATTTAGTTATATATTATTATCGTCTCCATATGCAGTGCATGTTTTTGTTCTCTTTTCGCGTGTCTCATGTCCATATTTTTCATCGTTCTTATGTTCACGTCAGGGAGAGTCTTTGACTAGGTAACTGTATTTTCTGCGTCCGTTTTATTGGCTATTGGCGATCTCGTGTATGAAAAGGCTAAATCAAAGCACCCCCCTTCAAATAGTGACACGTTCTCAATCGAATAAACCAGTTAACGAACCAATTTGTACGAGCGATATGGAGGAGGCCCAACGAGCAGCCCTCCAAGCACTTTTAGATGAGGTGTAGGAAAATTACGCGGCGATATGGAAAAAGAGGCACACGCAAATAAATCTAACCTTGATCTATTGCGACAATCCCTCGACTCCCATATGGAATCGGGCAAAAAGACCACCAACATGATTTAAAACCAGAATTTTTTTGGCGGACTTTCCTCCAGGATGCCTTGGAATGGCTACATTTTTACGATCGAATTGCCAAAATTAATAACTGGGATGAGTCATTACAGCTGAGTGCTTTTCCACTGTATCTTAAGGGAACAGCCAATGCATGATTTTTAACCCTTACCGATCCAGTTAAGGGTGATCTAGAACAACTTAAGGCAGCATTCAAAGAGCGCTTTGCCTCTGGTCCACATAATTGGATCCTAAGCCAGCAGTTGGGGACCCGGAAACAGAAGTCCACAGAAACACTGGATCAATATATCACCGACATTACTCGCCAATGTCGACGATTGGACCTCTCCGACAAAGACTCCATGCGTTATTTTATCAATGGTCTTCAGAGCGACCTACAAGTCTATGTCTCCCTCCAAAGGCCAAAGACCCTTCAAGAAGCGGAGTCATTTGCAATAATGAAGCATGCTGTTAATCAACGACAGGCATTTCTGACACTCCAATTGATGCAGGCAGTGTTAACCAAGTTGGTAACCAAGTTAGATGCCCCACCGCCACAGCCACAACCAGTAGCGGCAGCTCTTCACTCACCTGCCCCATCGGAGGACAATCAATTGGATCAATTATCCAATCAAATTAAACAACTCCCAAAAGCAGCTCCAGCGTATGTCGTCAAACAGCGCCACGGCAGCCTATGACCGACCACCACCGCAACCACGTCATCCACAATCTGATGCTTGGCAGTCCCAGCCTAACCGCCAAATACAGCAACTCCAGAACCAAGTGGCCCGTCTACACCGTATGTTAGCCATAGAGGCGCCCCTAATAGTTGTAACCCACCTCCCACCCAGGGAAACGTCTGAGGACTGTTGTTGGTACCCCAACAGTCCCTTTCGCAAAACAACCTTTGTAAATATTCTACAGCACATTCTAGACAAATAAAAAGGGTGACTCATCGTATAGGTCGCAACCGTAGAAATCGTTTTTCCTAAAACGGGGTTTTCTTGGGCAAGATATTCGCTTGCCACGCATAGGATATGTACATATAGTACATGTGTACATAATATTGCCCATACTGCCCATAGACTTATTCCAGATCAAGCAACCATTGTAAATAAAATATATTAATACTACTTCAGATATAAGTTCTTCAGACTCCTCTATTTCGGTTGTTATGGTATTCATGAGACCAACTATCCAGTAAGTAATAGCGTGTCAGGAAAACAGTTCAGTAATCCTTTAAGTACATGTACAAATTTTTCACTTCCAAAGAATGATAATCACGATAATGCATTTTCAAAACTCCAATTGGAGAAGATTCCTCGACATACGAGAAGACACAAAATTTGTAATACAACGGATACATATTTAAAAAACGCGCGAATATCAGTCTTTTGCAACAAGCGCAATAGAAAATCAGCTTAACAAAAAAGCCAATTTATTCCAATGGAACATTGACACGGTCGTTCATTTGGTCACCATTGACGGAAATAAGATTACCCACGTGGATGAGATAAACCGTTAATACGCATTGACGAGATTTCCAATGCACGAAAACATAATATCTTGACTGATGAAGATATTACAAACTGATTTTTGCTAGCCGGCAGGAGACAAGCTCTCCAATTTTACAGGACGTGCCTAAGAAAAAAGTATTTCATGAAAAGCAAACCAAAAATAGCAATGAACTGAAATGTTTAATGAACAAACCTTGTCCAACCCTGATCAGGTTGTACAACAGGTTTTGCTATATCCTGCATTGAGTCATTCGAATTCAGATCTTGTGACTACAAACTTAGTTTCGGAAAGTATCCTGCCATCTGCGCGCACAACAGAAACGAAGCTTTTACGTCTTCTCGCGAATTCCGGAGACTGCAATTCAGGAAGACTTTAGCATGCATAATACAGCCATAAGACGCAACAATTTTACACTTCAAAGCAAACCCAGAAGTCGAAATAACGCTCTCAGCTCAATTCACATCGTGTGATAATACATATAATTACGGATCTACCGTACGTCAGTCTATGAATTTTCCATGATTGCCTAGCTATAACGAAGCATTGACCTATCCTAGTTTAACGGACTACCTGAGAGATCCTTAACTTGCTAGCTGTCACACTGCATGCAGCTACTTTCTTCGAAAGACTCTTCCTGATTGAGCACAAAATACATAGTAAAAATAAACAAATTACTATGCATGCATGTAATCATTACAGGAACCTGACAGTTAAATTTTTCTCGTCTGTAGGATAGACCCCCATCGCAGACAGTTATTCCTTTCTGTGCTCCTTAGTCCTTGCCTTATTCACTTGAATTAACCCCATCGTAATACTATTAAGGTTCGCCTAAAGTTTCCATTAAGGTTAACATCCCACTACGTTAGTTATTATTATTTTATCCTTCTTTGTTAGTTTCTCAGTTTGTTTATAGGTCAACATGTCGGTAACTATTGGGTCAATGATTATAGATTTTAATCACTAATAAGCCTTGACTCTTCTTTGAATTGTATATATCGTTTATATTATCTATTCACCTCCTAGCGGTCTTTTGATAACTATCGTAACATAGTTCTCAAAATGACAGGAGCGGTTATTATGTTATGGGTGACAACACGTTTATAGCTACGCACAGCTATATTTGAATTTTTTTTTTTGTTAACAACCTTCAACGACGTACAACATATAAATTATTATGTTTCCATCTGATTCATTTCAATTCCCAGGCTTGAAAGCAAACGGAGTTGCTTAAACTAAGCATGGAGGAATGTTAAAGGACTAAAATTATTATATTTTGCTCGAAATGTTGTACTGTGTTGTTCATTGTATTTGACACCTGATATGGTAATTCAAGTCTGTTTATTTTATGTACATTTTGATAATAACACTTTAATGCTTGTGATCTTCTTGAAACTTGTAATTGTTATACAGTGCCAAGTATGTTTTTGCATGGTTTTTCAGCAGACTAATAAGTACGAATTCATTTCTAGTATAATTCTATCCTATGAAACCTTTTCAGAACTTAATAAGTACTAAAGTACAATTGCCTTTGTTTGTTTGATCTGTCGGGACTAATTATTAAAACAGATACCATACTTAATTTAATTACGCCCCTGACTCCAATGATTTCCTGGGCTGATTGAACCAAATACTCAAAACCAATTCAACAGAAAAACCATGTTATACATTGCTCTTATTTGAAAGATAGTAAGGAAATGTTTTTAGCAGATCTGGCTTATGGACAGTGTACAATTGTGTACATTGAATATACAATTATTGACTCTGTTCTTTAAAGAGTTGTGTACACTTCTGTACACCCTTTTCTATTCATGTATTGTTCTAAGTACATAGTGAAATTGTATCTGGCCTAGAAACTTGGTCGTAACTTGTAAACAAGTTTCGTCCTAGAGGTGGAGTTTTGTTAGCGTCCGTAGCTACGATTTGTTGGACCAACTGTTTGTTTAATACTTGGTTGTTATGTAGTAGCGATCTGGTCAATCGTAGATATCTTTACTATTTCTTGATTTGAAGTTGTTATCAATTTGTAAAAACAATCATTGTAAAGTTAGCTTGGTACTCGACTGTTTATTTTGACGGGAAACTTTGGACTTCATATGGAAATTCTGGAAAACATTACTTTTTTGCAAACTGCGCAATGCCTTCGTCATTACTTACTAAAGTCTTTAAGCGCAAGCGCACATATAATTATTTTGTCTTTGATTGGCATTCCTGCCTTATTAATTATGTATTTTGTGACGTGATCCACCTTCAATATAAAAGAGCGAGTACCTAGCTCAACTGCAGAGTTTTTGAGTTGTGCCGAGTAAGGTCAACTTATGTATCCCGCCTTGCTTAGAAAATAATAAATTAAGAGAACAGAGATCCGCTTCCAAGTTGACTTAGTCAAGAGCTAGTCCCCGTCAAGACGACAAAAGACTAAGTTAACAAATTTAAATAGTTAATTGCAAAAAAGCCTGCAAAAATCAGAATTTATGTTACTTTCACTCATATAACATCACTTCGAATCTAAGAGTCAGTTAAACTGGTTCAAATGTCTAGAAATTAAACTGACATTTTCAAGAGGATGAATTCAGTACATTTGGCACAATAGAACGACAATTTCTTTGATTGAACTGAAGCGAATGAAGCTTCACAGTGAATTCAATGACATGTACATTAATTGTTGCAATTTCTCACAATCAATTTAAGTTAACGTCGATTTTCCAACCCTTCAAGACCCCTCTGAGCATTCAGGAGCATCCAGGAGAGTAAATCAGTGAATGACAGTGAAAAGAAGGAGAATAGCGCTGACATAAGAAAATCAAGAAAAAATTAAATGACAAGCTTTAAATAAAATTTGACCAATGAAGTTAATCGCGAAGTAATAATAAACTAATAAAAGTTTCAATAAAAAAAAACAATTACTTAAATTTTTCACACACTACATGACAAAAAATTCATTAATTTCATCTTTGAATAACAGCACAGTTCAAATTTATCTTTTATATATTCATTTCCTCAAAATAATGAAAACTTATTTTGGTTTTACTCACTGTAATTTATCGACATTTTAAACGTATTATTAAATAAGACCTTGTAATATACTAGGATTTTTCATGATAGTGGAGATGTGTGATATGTGTTTTTTCAAGACAAGTAGTGGTGTACAGCATAACATGTTTTTTGGTGGCATAGATGTCAAGTCATGTACGAAGTAGCCTTGCGAATTAGATAGAGATTGTACATTTTTGTAGATATTACGCAATGTAAATAGTTGAATCAGAGAACTTGGTGACAATGCCACTTCTTAGCAGGGAAATAAACTTTTATTTTATATTAAATGTGTTACGAGTAGTAAGTTGATCTTTAAAAGAAGCAGTATTATGCTCGAGCTGACTTTACAGTTAAAACGTTTACCCTTACAGGCCAAAACGATGGATTTTGCATATTTGTAATGCATTTCAGCTTGCCGAATTCGAAGTTGTTCAAACTAACCCTAGTAAAGGTCGGGGCGTTCAAATGTAAGTTGTCTTCATCAGTTAAACTTCATCTGTTGTTACCCAATTAGTATAAAATTGTGGTCGTTTTGATTGAACTGGTATAGCATGGTGGCTTGTGAACCTACATCATTGCACCTATTGATCGATGAGAATCAGTTACATAAAGCAGGATTCAAATAAACGCCAAGATCTCGATTAGATAGACCAGGTGTTTTTTTTAACCCGGCGTATATTACACTTAGTAAGATATCTCTTGCTGCCTTACTATCTCATGTGATATTATCACGGTCTGCATGTAATTCGTCCATGGGGGAGGGGGGAGGGGATTTTACTTTTCTGTCTCGGGTATCTTAATAGGGCCTAATGATAAATTTTTACCAGTTTTTTTTTGGCTAGCGCAATTAGCGTAAACACGAAACCGAATTTCGGCTCAGTGACTCTATAAAGCTGTAAATAAATTTGTAATCACGATTCTATTGTCTTAAACAGGGTATGATTTTGGGTTAAATGTCTTTAAAGGTCTCAAAAATCGGAATTAAACAGGGTAAGAAAATCAGAGATTTGTGCCTTAACCAGAGTCAGGGTTAGAGTGTCCCGGCCGCACCTCCCTACCCGAGCGTCTATGTTTTGTCACGTGACAAGTTGTTGACAGGAGTCTTGCACAATACGCCATTTTGAAGTCATAACGTTTGCACTACTCGACGCTGGATATCGCTACATGTGGCAAGTACCGGTAAAGCGACGCAAGGCCACCTCGCCTGCTCACGGCACTGCAACGTGCGCATCACTCAGTCGACGACGAAGAAGACCCTGACAACCCATTTGTCCTCACCGCGTTCGAGGAAATCCTCAGGGTCATGCTTCAAAACTACAACAACCTCTACCAAGACCGCCCAGTAACCATCGACTAGAAATCAGCTGACGATCATATTTATCATGCGATACTGCTAGGGATTTATCACCTGATTTTAATCACACTTTATTTCGTTTTCATCAATTTTACATCATATAATGGACTGGCCCGCAGGTATAATCTAGGTGGGCCAGTCTTACATAATGATTATCGGCAAAGCTGCTTCCGCTGCCATGAGATTCCGGAATCGACGTTTGTTGTCTCTGAACTTGACTTTCAATAAGGACTAGCAGCATCTGAGCATGCCTCCAAACAACCGGTATTTTCTTTACATTTGTTGCGTTTGGAAATCTTGAAAATGAAGTGACAGTACTTGAAACAATTTTGAATAGAATAAAGTGAAAGAAAGCTATGAACTTATTCAATGAACTAGAGTGCTTGAATATAAAGCTGTTTAATGAAGAATTGAAAGATTTTTTCTAGCAGCAATGCATTTGTCCCGGTAAAATTCAAGAAGGGAAAGGCGTTTTCAGTTTTCCACGAGGAAAGGAATGGAGCTTTAAACAATTTATTTTGAGTATTGAAGGTTCCCTTTCCCTAGGACACATTACCCTCAAGCAACTTCAGAGACCACCCTTGCGATTCTAAACGTCACGCCCGGGGGGGGTACTCCCTATAATGGACTATACAGGGAGGCTCCGCCCGAAAGTGGTAGCTTTTTCAGGCTGGAGGTATATTAAAGGGTAGGGATTTCACGAGTTGAAGTATAGAAAAGGGTAGGGAAAACTGTTATTTAGGTGTTTAAAAGGGCCTTTCAAAAAATCTCGAACAGACGCACCTGACGGCTGATTCATCCAATATTTTAAGGAGCTATACTCAAGCGAAAAGTTTAGTAAAAGTCGTAAAAGTAGGTATATATGTGAAAGGGATACCATTTTCTTTCAAAAATGGTATATAAAAGGGTAAGGGTTTGGACCTCGGGGCGGAGCCACCCGTCATGTTTCAGTCGTTGGCCACTTCAAGTGCGATGACCAGGCATTGAGCTTTACTGTGGAGCTTTCCTGTACAGGCCAGCAATCGAAGAGTACTATTTTTAAAGCAGCCATCAGACCAGATTCTCCAAGAGGACTAACGCTTTTATCTCTGTTACAACTGATTGGTTTGAAGAGTCCTGACGTTCCACAGATTGTGGATCTACCTGACTTCCTTGAATTGAAGGTAAGAGTATACGCGTCGAACACTACATTGTTAGTAGTTCTAATAAAAATATCAAAAAGTCAAAAAGAGATACTCAAGTGTATATTATATGTCATACTATATTTATTGTAAAATGATAAACAATCATTTATACGAAAATGAGCTTATTCATTATCATTTTCATATTTCGTGCGTCTTACTCACTGGAGGTATTACTGACAAGTTCTCGTTTAATTTTATTATATATCAGTCTTATTCCTCGCGTAGCGGGGTTTATAATTCTGTCCCCCAAGAGCTCACGCTGGAGCAAATCTCCTGTGGCCTTTACGGTCATATTTATTTATTTCCAGTATTTATTTAATTATTTGTTTCTGAGTTGGGGGATGGCATGACGTCTAACTTTTAAATCTGATCTTCAGGATTGAGGGCGCGAGTTCGAATCCTAAAGGGTCCTCTTTTAAATTTAGGTTTTTTTCCTTTTCTTTGTTTAATAACATTGACTTCGACGTAATCTGTGTAGACGTAACTGTAGAGACAGGAGCCGCAAGAATTACTCCAAGTTTGTTTATTG
Organism: Desmophyllum pertusum; assembly: GCA_029204205.1. Taxonomy (NCBI): domain Eukaryota; kingdom Metazoa; phylum Cnidaria; class Anthozoa; order Scleractinia; family Caryophylliidae; genus Desmophyllum; species Desmophyllum pertusum. The sequence goes on from MU825396.1 coordinate 2,067,068, forward strand.
ATCGAATTATCGATCGAATTTATATGGGAAGTGACTTTGTTGGAGGAGAAAAAAATTATGTACTGACTGGACATCTTTTAGGAAAACCGTTGTATCATCAGCATATTGGGTGATTTTAACTGTATGTTCTTGATCAATCTGAATTCCTCTGACTGGAATTCCAAAGGTAGATTTTTCCATGACAGTTGGAAAATTAGTTGGTAATTCTGGATCGATACACGAGCCATTTGAAATGTTTGGAATTTCATTTGAAGTACCACAATTTCAGCTGAGCTGGCAATTTGATCAAGATAAGCAGCACTCCATTGTTCCATTTTGCAGTATAAGTGGCACGGTAAAATTCTTCAAATCCGAATCTAGCAGGGAGGATGAACTTGTGACAACGCTGAGGAAATCGATCCTATTTCAAGAGTGCAACCCAGTGGTGGCAACTATTACCCTCGATTGTGGCCGTCCCTGAGTATCGATGACATGTTTGTCACATTGTTCAAAGAACCTCTTTATATTCACTGAGCCTGAGGCGAATTATTGTTAACTAGCCCTACAAATTCCTGACGATTTTTCCAAGAGAAATACCGCTAAGGTTTTCAGTCTCATTAAACTCCAAATTCATTCTTCTTTTCGCTTTGACTGTGAGAGATTAATGAGGACAGCACGTGTATTGTTTTGTTCCGATAATAACTTTATTTAAAGAGGGTACAACACTTTACGGTCGGAGACTGACAACTGGACTAGTGGCCCCCAATACTAATAGGCCATTTCCGAGTTGCCTTTAGCCTCTGTTTCAAAACGAGTCCTGGTGCACAGCCTTTGGTATGGCTGAGTTTGATTTGCATGACAATAAACGTGTAGGTAAAACTCTTTTCCATAACAAAGGTTGTGCACCAGGACTCGTTTTGAAACAGAGGCAAAAAGGTAACTCGGAAATGGCCTATTACAAACTATTTTACAATCATAATAAGTTATTGAAATTAAAATTGATATGAATTAGTATAGGTAATAGCATGAGTTTGTAGTAGTATTTGGAAATAATACCAGCTTGTAATATTGCGGCGGCGAGTGATATTTTGGACAATTTTGAAATATTACGAGCCGGTATTATTCCAAATACTACTTACAACTCATGCTATTATTTGTTTATAATACAAGGCAGATATCCTACCCGAGGCATGTACACGACGATCGTAGCTTCACAGATGTCATTGGAGCTTCGTTTTGAAACGTTTAAGCAATGGAATGCTTTGTTTAGCTTAGTAATACCACACAAAAGTGTTTTGCTTTCAATATTCGTAGGTTTTTGGACACTTGACAGATAATCTCGTTGAAATGCCCACTTTAGTCCACACGCCGAAACAATAGAAATGTCCGCCATCTTGTTTTTTTTTCCCTTAGAGTCAATTGTTACACTTGCCATATTTGGAAACTGTAATTTCTACATGTAAGTATTTCAGTATTTGAGATAAATACAGCTCGTTCGAACCAATCACCGTTCAGAAATTTCGCAGCCTGTATTATAAAAAACTAAATACTAGAACTAAAACTAAATACAGTGAAAAAGGCTAAAAAAGGAAACTGTACATCGGAAGGTGTGACCACTGAACTGAGTGGGTTCGGAACAGTTGTTTGCCGTTTCAAACTTCTGTACGGAAGGATAGAAGGGTTAAACACGGGGGTGCACTATAGAGTGATTTCATTTAACCCGTGAAACAAAATCTAACAGTTAGTGCTAAATAGTCAAAACTAAACAAAAGAAAACAATGGAATTAGTGTCTAAGGGCCTCCACAGACTAGGCCAATTGTTATCGATAACTATTTAGTTGTCGATCATAGAAAGTTGTTGTGACGTGTGAAGCGAGTTGTCGATAACTAAGGGCCTTAGTTATCGATAATAGCTTCACACACTGGCTTTTTTGTTATCGACGATTTTTTATGATCGACAACTAAATAATTGTCGACAACTATCTCTCTAGGTCTGTGGAGGCCCTAAATAGTATCTAATTGTGTAGTAACTATTTCACGGGTTAAATGAAAATCACTCTTAAAGGGTCATGGCTCCTCCTACTTTCCACACCGTCTTATTTTCATTTTAGTTTAGCGATATTCAAATATCTTAGTACAATTGCTATTGTGAGCATTAATCTTCCTAAAATCATTTTTTAGAGCTGTCTATATTTAACAAAATAGAGTCAAAACACTTAGACGTTGTTGGAAAAATTCCGTACCTCCTCTCGAATTTTGCCCTAAAAAAACAGTTACTTCGGTTCGATTTCCGAATTTTGAAAGACCAGTCCTCGAATTCTACAATCTGACCTAATTTGAGTCCAAATGGTTTGCGGATTTATCTTGAAAAACCAGCTTGAATATCGAATGAGTTTGTATTTGTAATGTATTTGCTTTGCCCCGATTTGCTGTGTTTTATCTTTCACCGTTGCATGGCTTTCATGTTGTGGAAGATTCTGCGCGCTAAATTTTAGTTTGGCTAACTGGTAGCTCGGCTCTGCAGCTAGGTTTAAAACAAAAATGAAAATGTTTACAAATAATTAGATAATGCTTTTCATGTTGATACATCTCATTAGTATTCAGTGCGTGCAGCAGTTTTTTTAAACTTTTACCCATGCTATTTTTTCGGTCTCGTTCTAGCACTATCCGACGCCTTTTATTTAAATGGCTGTATGTAAAGTAATGAATATCAGGTCCTTCGTTTTACAACCTTCACTTGGTGTCTTTTAAAAACAATTAATCCATTTGATGGCACTTTTAAAGTTAAAGGGACACTGTCTCTAGGTTATAAATGCACGGAATGCATGGCCCCTAAATTTATGTAATAAGAACTCAGTTCCTTAATAAACTCTAACTAATGATCGAAAGTAATTCCTTGAAGAAATTCCATACTGCATACAACAATTGTGCAAAATTTCAAAGATTTCCGAGCCAAACCTGAAACTTTGAAAACTGACAGCCTGTCACTTTTCAAAAATCCATATTGTAATCTATTTCCATCCTCACTTCCTAGCTAATGGGTTCATGTCATTTCTCGAGTTACTGTTATACAAAATCAAACCATTATTGTTCAGCTTCCAGTGATCTAGATCTCAAAATCATCCTAAATATGAGGACAGTGTCCTTTTAATACCCGACTTCAGTGCTGCTCAGAATGAGGTTTCATAAACCAGTCTTGGCAGCTCATGAATGCTTCTTACGTCACCACGGTTGCTCGTGATACCTCTGCACTTTGATATTTGCTCTGCTTCCCTCCCGATATCAGTTGTGTTGCTTCTTGCTTCTGTCAGGTTTGATTCGTCGATTTCTTCAGGTCAAATTCCACAGCTCCGGTATCTTTAAAAGTGCTTGAAATCGTCGGCTTGTTCATTTTACCAGTTTGCAGTTGTTGATTAAGAACGTCCTTCCCAGCTAATGAACTTACTTCGCCCTTCAAGTCAATCAGGGGCAGTAGAATAGCCAAACAACAAGAAAGGGACCATTTTGGATTTTTGCGCCATACTTTTATGACATTATAAACGCATACAAGGTACTGAACTGCAAAGAAAAGAAGAACTACAATATTATTAAAGCACACGATATTTGCATTAGTGACACTGTCTGTCAAAAAACAGTTATTTCTTCGAAGAGTTACTCCACGGTCCCGAAGGAAGAATTAGGTCAATTAGGGGAAGTCGCTTACAACATTCAACAACAAAACAACTTTTATTTGTACTCATGATATAGCATTTACAGTATGATAGCTATAGAGAAAAGCCTGAACTGGAAATTAGTGCCTGCCCAGCCAATTTGCACGATCTTCAGTAGCCAAAGTAATGCCACTTTGCCCAAAAACTGTTTTAGTTTTCGATGCTGTCATTGTAATTAGTGGTTGTTATAATTTATCCCATCGTACAAAAGCTCAATCTCGTTCCCAGAGCCCTTGTCCCAGAGTCCTCGTCCTCCAGCGCGGAACGGGCAACAAGGACCTCTGGGATAGAGTGATCCGCCTGACTTGCGCAGTAACACCGGAAGTCCAAGAATCTTGGTTTCCATTTGTTGAATCATCGAGTCGAACACATGCGGATCGCTTCCCCTAGAGGTTCCTTGTTGCCCGTTCCGCCGCTGGACAAGGGTAACGAGGACTCTGGGAACGAGATTGACAAAAGCTTTGTTCGAGGAAACATGGTTAAAGGAGCTATGTTACGATATATTTAGTCATTTTATGCGATGTACAAAATTACCTTCAAACGAAGGCAACCAATAGTTCACTAATGTAGAAAAACACCAACGAGGTAATAATGAACCAAACAGGAAGTAAAAGCGATATGTAGAGAAATTTTGGTATAAACAACGTGTAGATGAGGCATAAAAATGATGATAAATAAAGAAATTATTTATATTTTGGTTATTTTTAATTAGGTTTTCTTTATGTAGGTTTCCTTATCTTCCTGTACTTAGTTTAGCCTTACTTCTTACAAAAAAGTTAGAAAATAACATTTAGATAAAAGTTGCAAACGAGAATAGTTTTTATTAGTCGTCAAATAGTCTCAGATATATTATTTTTGTGACATAATTCAATTCCGTCTTGATTCGAGTCGTCCCAGTGTTTAAAACAAGTTAAAACGTACTAGATTTTCGTACAAAGATTCGAAATTTGAACTAAATCATCTACAGTTGTAAGTGGAAGTGTCACAACCCCAGCAATAGTCGTCAACCGTCTATGGGATAAAAATTATTAAACTAATTTTAAATTACACTAAGATGACATTTTTTGAACCGTTCATTGTGACCCTCTTAGATTAAACTGTCACATGACTCCCCCAAGCTATAAGCTTTGATAATCATCGTGTTTAAATAAAAGCTATGTTATCTTATCTTCAAGTTATATTATATTATCTTATCTAATCTTATCTTTCTTATTTTATCACGACACTTACCAACCACAAGTCCAATCACTAAAGAATTCGCTCCAATCACTAATATCTTGAACATGACTCTGTCCACGTATGGATCGATTGTGGCTGGTATGTTTTCTGCGGGAATCTTACTAACAGCTCCTATTCCCAAGTTCACAAACGTGACAGCGAGAGATGTCAGCATTAACCTGTTCTCGAACGGATCCACTATTGGGCTGACATAGGCGAAGAACATGCCATAGAGACCTGATATGACACAAGCTAATCCAATATAGGCCCTGCTCTCTCCTCCCACAAGGATCAAACCGGAGGTTAAGACTACCTTGCGCAACGTCTCACAAGTTCCCAATACCACGAATGAGGATTATAATTCTCAAAGAGGAAACGCAGTCCCTTGACAATTGGAACTTCCCTGCTTTCATCTTGCGCGTCAGATGTTTCGTTCTCGGCAGTTTCTGAGGAATATTCAGGAGTAGTTTCTCGTTCCTTCATTTGTGCATTTGGTTCTGGTTCCCCATTTGTGCAAAACTCTATTTTTTCTCGTTCTCCATTTGCGCAAAACTTTCATCTTTCCTTGTTTCCAAAGAAGTATCAGTGATGCTGCTGGCAGAAAGATTATATAAATAACAGCACAATATGCAAAGACAACCAAACGATTGTACTCTGGACCTGACATGTTATGTTGTAGTCCGCTTTTAGATACTCATGACAATCTGTTTCCTTTTTCGTCATCACAAAGTTCATGACAAGCAAGGGAAGGACGTTTGCTGTCTTGGAGCAGGTACTAAGGTATGTCACGTAGAGATAGAAAAACAAGTTTCTGTAGATCACTACTTTGGTTTGTGCAGTTTTCACCTTCTCTGTGTTTCGTCTAAATTGCCTCGCATCAGAAGAAGCTTTCTTAGTCCGTAGATTACGAAGGATATAATGATGGCAGCGGCATTCATTATGAGAATGGCAAACAAGCTCCAAAATGCATCGACTTTTAAACTTGGAAATAGACAGTGAATGGGTGCAATCTGGAATACATTCAGCTGTAACATTTCGGAATATTTTCCAATAAGCGTAAGAGATTCTGGCCACTTAATGTAAGCAAATGCTTCCAGAAGTCCAAACGTTACTTGATAGAAGCCAATAACGATCTTTAGCCTACCAAGAATGATGTCCACCAAGGAGCGACCTTTACTCTTTTCGCTTTTCTTATGACTCGTCCACACTATAACAACAACAACTATTGCGATGACTGCCACTACAATTGACAGCTGGCCAGCCATCCACTTCTTCGTTGGACATTCTTTGCATGTTTGCAATTGTTTATAGTACTCGGCACTGCACACTTCACACAGAGGTCCTTCGTAGCCAGCATAACATTTAGAATCTAGATCCCCCTTGCAAGACTCCTCTCGTGGGCATTTATGTGGCGTCGGGATATTGTGAGGAAACTCCATGAGGGTATCTTTGCGCAATGGAGTCGAGCCCCGTACAATAGGAATGATATTAACGAGGTTGTTGATATAGTTTTTTATACAATAGTTTGTGCGTTTCGTTTCTCCATCTCCACCAATAACCAGGCTCTAGAGTAGGCATAGTCCTCCACGCATTTTAATCCAGGTTGATCACATTGTTCGCATTTTTTGAAAAGATGATTACGGTGGAATCCTCTCCAAGCATTTACAAGCTCGATATCCAGCAAACTCGTTTGTGTCTGTTCCTATAATAAAGATGGAAGCGATAAATAAATGTACAATATATATATTTTAAACAATACTTAAGAAATAGAAAATGGCGCGCTTGTTACATGGCCTGACTCAAACACGAGAGAAAATTTGGAAGTATAGTGAACGCTCTCTAAGCGGACACTCTCGGAACCAGCTCTAGCTGTCCGCCTTAAAGAGGTGTCCGCCTTATGGAGAGTTTCTTAACAGAAAAATAAGAGAAACTTGATTCGGTCGGGACCAGCCAACCATGTCCGCCTTAGAGAGGTGTCCGCTTTACAGTGGTGTCCGCTTTGAGAGAGTTGAATGTAAACCCGAACCGCAGGCGAGGGTATACATTAAGTACTTTCGAATTCTCCCAAACCTTTCTCGAGTGTTTGCATAAGGCTATATAAAAAAAACGGGCCGTTTTCTATTTCTTTTATAAAATAAAGCCAAAAAAATCAATGATCCGTCATAACCGTATTGCATAGCCTCATGCAAAATGACTACGCAACCAATCAGAGCGCGCCTTATTTGACCAAACTTTTCTGAACAATTATAGTTTCAGTCTCACACACAAGATAGTCTAGCATAGCGTAGTTCTTAGTTGTTTTTATTGTGTTCTAATGGAAATTAAGTAACTGTTTTGACTGTATTTGGTTGCTTTTTATGACAACCATATTTTGACAGGTGTTTGTTTTCGAAACTTTGAATTTTCCTGTTTTTAATGAAACATTTTTAGCGTTCTGGGCCCGGTTGTTCAAAGGGTGGATAACGCTATCCACCGGATAAATCACTATCCAGTGGATAGCGTAGTTTTGTTTTGTTAACACTTATCCACTGAATAGTGATTTATCCGGTGGATAATGTTATCCACCCTTTGAACAACCGGATCCTGGCAGACATTTTTTACATTTTTAGATTATAGCATCCTTTTATTGGTTTTGATTTCTTTTCTTTTGAGTCAGTTCTGTTTTGGTGGTTTTAAAGAAATCCAAGATAGCGAATCAAAGATGGTGGCTGTTCGGAAATTATGGCGTAATTATCACATCATATGACGGAATCCCCCCCCCCCCCCCCCTCCACCCCCTCCTTCTCCTAATTAAAATTAGTATAAATGTTATTGTTTTGATTTACCCAAGGTATACTAGTCACATAAACATGTTTCGACACAACTATGAAGACTTCTAAGCTCTACCTATATCGTGGATGTGTTAACCGGCTTTCACTCCCATGCCCAGAATCAAGCATAAAGTCAATTATTATATTTCTAATTTCTTAGTCTGTGGATGAAACCCAAGTGTGTAACCACTCAAATGAAACCTATTGGCAGTACTTTCATGTGGTACTGTTTTATTATGCTGTGCTGTACAAGGTGGTTCTAACTTTTATAAGTCTGTGGATGAAACCCAACTGAGTGTGTGACCACTTAAATGAAAGCTAATGAACAGTGTTTTCATGTGGTAATGTTTTGTATAAATGAAACTGTTTGCAAAATGAAATTTGGGATATTTTTCACTTTTGGGCTTGGACACTCTTGGGAGTGAAAGGGTTAATATAACAAAATCTAAGATCCAAGATGCAAATCACTTGTGTGTATCATTTTCAAGATCCTCATTTCCGTTTCTCGAATAAACATTTTTATATTTCGTATTACACTCTTGTTCTATATACTGATCTGTTCTTGATTCACATATTTACCTTGTGGGCAAGCAATGCAATCTCGAGCCCTTTTCCCAGGTGCTTTATCGTAGGGGACAAAAGTGCCTTTCGGACACTTCAGGCAGCTCTCGTTGACATACGCTTTAGTGTCCGTGTAAAAACCGCCTATATAAATGACAACAATGGATACAACAATATAGTTATGGTTTTAATTAGACCAACCATGTTTCCTGATACGATAAATGGAATTCATAGATGATGCCCAGAAACATAAACAGCAAGGGACAAAACAAAGTACACGATTGCACTTGTTCGTGAAGTCGAAGTTGTAAGTCGAAATTGTCAAATGCTGTAAAGGCCAGAAATTATACAATTGGTGTTTTGCATTTATACTAATTAAAAGTAGATTCTTTGTTTAACGTGTGACAGAGAAATTCACAAACCTAAGCTAAATCGTGCGCGACCGAGGTTTGTGTTATCTGCCGATGCCGAAGTCGGAAGCCGAGGCCTTGATAATCGGTCCTTTGCAGCTAGGGGTCACGTGACCTGTTTTTAATTAAAAATAATTATTATATGGTCTGTGAAAATGAAGAATACCATAAATGGAAAGAGCATGATCAAAATTAGCAAGATGGCCAAGTTTGAGCCCCCTGGCATTTTAAAAGTGAAATTTTATGGTGGTTCGAATGTTTGAAAACTTGGACGCCAGGGGGCTCAAGGGGCCGAGCCCGGTTCGTAATTTCTTTTTCGTTTTTTAAGCGGCCGATGCCCATATATGGGCATCGAGCCGCTTCAGGAGCCCATTAGCCGGAGCGAGCAACTCCGACACTACGCCTATGTCACAGCGTTTTTACAGACCGGTTTATTTTTAGATTCCTTTTTCCCGGGAAAATGTGTTTCTGGTCCCATGTGTAATATGAAAATGAAATAAAAGAAAATAAAAAGATGGCGACCTAATTGCGACCTTTGTTACGCGGTAACGCCAATTAATGATTACAAAGGAAAAACGTTTGATTGTCTGGCGGGAATACGAATTCGCGGGAAAAGCGAATCTAAAAATAACCTGGTCTGTAAAAGCGCTGTGACACGAATTCAGTCCAGTTGCTCGCTCCTAGTGATGGGCTCCTGGCCGCTTCAAGAAATGGAAATGTTTTTAAGTGGCCGATGCCCATATATGGGCATCGAGCCACTTCAAGAAATGGAAGTTTTTTCGTAGTGACTTGCCCCAGACGAGTTACCCCCCGGTTGCCGTGACTATCACACGGTCAAGATGACGCAATCGGAATCGGCTAAAATTAGCCACTAGAGAATTTCTCTTCCACAGGCTTTCTGGAGAATTTATTCCTACTTTTAGAGAAAATTTCGATTTTCGTGTTGTGTAAGTGCTCTTTTAACAAGCGAAATATTTAACGAGACAGGGGAAAATAACATGTAATAGTCATCTGCTTTCAGTTTCAATTCTGGAGGGGTTTTCCCATTACATGGGCATGACGTATAATACTGAGTCATCTGCTTTCGGTTTCAATTCTAGAGGGGTTTTCCCATTACATCGTAAACATGACAGCCCAGTATACGGATGATGTAATAGAGAGACACTATTAATTTGCTCTTCTGTGGAGGAGAGAGGTATCCAGCGATCATAGCGCGGCCAGAGTTGTACTGAAAGTGCGTATTATCCTGTATAGGTTTTGAAAGAAGACTTTATTAGTGGGTGTTAAGACATCTATTCTTGGTAAAGGTAGGTATTCAAATGTTTATTTGGCTTTTAGTTGACGGCATTTGGTTAGATATTACAGTTTCTACGCAGTGAGCTTGACTCAAGCTTTTAATCAGATATAAATATTGCATCACGCAGTCACTTTTTTTGTCACGCAGATTCGTATGTTGACTCTTAGATTTGGGGGGTGCACCGCCAGAGTCCAGTGACCGAGGGGGAGGAGAGGTGGATTGTTGTTTCCCCCCTCAAGGTGATATCGGCCGCTTGTAAACTCCTTTAGGAGTTCATGTTTTTTCGTAGTCACTTACCTCAACCCTCCGGTTGTGACTACCACACGGTCAGACATGACGCAATCGCATTGCCTAAAATTAGCCACTAGAGAATTTCTCTTCCACAGGCTTCCTGGAGAATGTCTTCATACTTTTAGAGAAAATTTCGATTTTCGTGTCGTGTATCTGAAGTGCTCTTTTCAGGTTTCTTTAAAAAGAAACAAGCGAAATATTTAACGAGACAGGGGAACATAACATGTTTAATAGTCATCTGCTTTCAGTTTCAATTCCAGAGTGGTTTTCCCATTACATGGGCATGACGTATAGCCACTAGAGAATTTCTGTTCTGTTTAAACCTAATACATGCACCTCGACCAGTAAACGAACGATAGTCCAGTGACCGAGGGGGAGGAGAGGTGTATTGTTGTCTCCCCCCTCCCCCCTCCCCCCCCCCCCCCCCACCCCTCAATGTGATATCGGCCGCTTGTAAACTCCTTCAGGGGTTCTTGTTTTTTTTTGGTAGTGCTCACCCCGTGCCCCCACTCGGCCAACCCCTACGAATCCTTTGGCAGAGTGTTGCAGTTTAACCGCTATTTCGTCAACTAACGGGGAATTCTGATCGTTGAATATTGTGAAACAAGCGCTTCTGGCCGTCGCTTACTTGAAGAGTTTGATTTAGCCGTTATGCCGCTAAGAGCGCTGACCAAGGAAGTAAAGTTTCCATTTCAAAGACACGTATGTGAGTTTAAACCTCTGAACTATGCTTCGGTTTATTCCTTTGACAATTTGAATCCCGAGTTTAGCAAGGAAATCCTTTGAAACCTATCTTTATGTCATTTCCATAAGCTAAGAGCCTTGACCAAGAATTTAGAGTTTCCATATCAAAGACTCTCATGTGAGTTTTAACCACATAAATTTTCAAAAGACTTTTCGGATGTCCATGTTGCGAAACAGAAACTAAAATAGCGAGGTCTGTTATCCATCATGAATGATGTGAATCCTAGCTGCAAAGGTCATATTTCGCTATCATGCCGCGAAAGCCGAATACAATAATTGTTTTATTAGACATTTAAAACACCACTTCATTATTTGAGCTAACATTTGCAACATATTGTGTCGGAATCATTTATTTTCTCTCTCGCTGCTGCTAATGAAGCTGTAATCACGTAACACACGTTCATAACATCACTTCTGCATCTGTAAATCTCAAGGTCTGTAGATCGATTACGCCCAAATGTATGCATAAATCCGAATATCTGTAGATATGAAATCATAATTTGATACCAGCTGGTGAATTAGTTGTATTATTAACTCCCAGCCAATGGAAATAAAGATAGTGAGCAAAATGTATAATAATCACTGTCACCATGCTCCACTGAACAATTGAGATTTATTATACATAACAACTCACTCACGTAGTCACCTTCGCAGCCGTTATTTTGGGTCGCCACGTAACGCTTCTACCCACTAATCGTTTTGGTTGGTGGAGAGAAGAGGTACGTGACGACCAAAATAATGACCCCGAAGGAGACTACAAATCACGTGACTTACCTGCTGGACATTCCAAGCACTGCAGATCACTAGAATCAATGACAGAGGCATTGAGAAACGTTCCCGTGGGACATGGACGAAGCAAGTATCCGCTCCCACGTTTTTCACCGGTATATGGAAATCCTGCTCGGCCAAAAGCCTCTCGCAATTTTTTTGGGTACTGTGACGAGAGATCGGTAGAGCGGCCCGTGTATATGGGAACGGTAAAGTTGTCCGTGGTACCCAGATCGCTTAAATTGGAGATTTGAAAAAGAATTAGCAAGGGGAAGAAAAGTCATCACAATAGAAACATTCAACAACGTATAACTATATCATACTTGTATACGTACACACATAGTTACGAAAAGTTACATACAGATAAATAATGCAATGTTCTGCCTGATTCACGTCCACGAATTCTACAGTGCCGATTTTCCCATCTTTCATTCTTCTACGGAGATAAAAACTTTTTTCAGAACCTGACATGTACTGTATGTCTTGTCTGCAGTTTTTATTGCTTTTTCTATGTCATGTGTTGTGTTCTTGGCCAAGACACTTTACTCTCACAGTGCCTCTCTCGGCCCAGGAGTAAATGGATATCGGCGAAATGTCCGGCAACCTGACAAAAATATATGCTGCGGGTTTACCTGCCATGGCCTAGCATCCCATCCAGGGGGAGTACCGATTCTCCTAGTCGCTTCATGCTATGGAAACCGGAGTTAAGGTAATTCCATCAAAATAAAAGTGATACTGGAAAATTTCTGAAACTTTCCCTAGTTTAACATTGCGATGTAATGTTTCAAAATATAGAATAAAAAGGTCGCCATTACCGCGAAGAAGATATAATCGACTAAAAATACCTCATAATTCCTTACAAAACCAACCAAACACGTATTTTTTCACGTTTCCAGTGCATGATTATTAATTTTTCTGCACTGAGAATTGGTCTATACTACTTGTATAGGAAGAAGATGATTACTAGACTTAAAATATGCGAAAAACATGATAGGTCACCACGCTCATTTACGAGAAAACGATCATTTACCTCTCTGGCGAGCATTGCCACAAAGAAAAGCCGCCATGTTTTTAATGCGCGCGCGCTAATTACGCGCGAAATTATGCGCAGAAAGGATGCGCAGTGCAATACTGAGGATTAAGCGCCAGCCTGATAAGCCACCTACACTGATTAGGCTTTTAGACAGACTTTTAACCTAACCTAACCTATTTCAAAGTACAATGGAAAATAAACATTTAGAAGTTTAAGTATTTAAACTGGGGTTAATGAGCTCTGTGGTCTACGTCAAACCATTATTGGCTTGTCACTGGCTCTGTTATCTCGCTGCTGTTAGTCATTGATCAATAGACTGTGAGGTCAATGTCTAGCGGAAAGTAATTGTTTTTCTGTCTGGAAACTTATGACAGAGCTCCCAGTGATTTTCCACTCATGCTCTCATGTGATCTCAGCATGCTTTTCCCCTCCCTCAACTCTGTGCCAATCCTCACTCAGTTTAATCCCTTTGATTTCTGACCCTGTCACAATTGTGAGCTACTCTTTATGCTAAGGTGTTCTCCGCTTTTCTCTGCTTTCTTCGCGCATATAAGATGCCCAAACAACGCAAATCTTGCGACGACCGGCGACCGCCAACCCAACCGGACTTGATAGCTCAATCTCTGATGCCAGTTCCTTCGTCTCATGCCTACGGAGTCTCTTCGAAGGTCTTTGTACATGTTGTAGGCTCGATTTCCGCCGCTCTCTCGAGTCCGGTCTTCGTTCCTACCCGAGAAGAACGTCCAGCCGCTACTTCGGGGGGATGAGCGTGGCTCATTTTCCCGAACAGCGGCTGGTAATCGAGCCTAAGGTCTTTGCTGTCTCAACTAAACCTGACTCCGCGTCGTGACGTGGTCACTCGTCTTAAAGAGAGCCGATTCTCCGCGCGAACGCTGCGCCACCAGTTCCTGACCAGTTGTCTGCAACGATAGCTCCTATGACTGCTATATTGTGGAAGAAAAGCTGGTCAACATGTCTATTCTAAATTCTCATCGTGGACCGATACGGATCAAGTTCTGCTAGAACTGCCAGGCGTTAAACACGTCCCAGTTCACACCGAGCCAGTCGTTTCCACTCCTCCTCCAGCGCAATTTAATGGCGGCCAAACAGTCCAACAACGAAAAACTTGGCAATCCGGAAGACCAACTACAGGCTCCCGTCGCTGGCTAGTCCCCTTACCTAAAAATTAGTAGATTGACAATTGACGACAGTTGATAACCACGCAAGAGCACCCGCGTGGGTATCAACTGTCTGTTGGTGTTCCAAACATTATTTTCTTTCTTCTATTTCTTCTTTAAACCTCTTAAAATTTCCTTGAAATTTAGGTGAAGTCCTCCCTTAATGCATCTCAGAGTACTTAAATTATCAAAATATTTTCGGGGTGGGAGGGAACGCCCCCGGATCCCCCCAGAAAGGCGCGCTTTCAGAATGTCTCTCATAGAATCGTCTCTAGTAGACATTTCTACGGCTCCATCTTTCTAACATTCCTAAAGCTTCAAGTTGGGTATGAGGCCCTCACAATACCCTTTCCTTCTCCCGCCCAATGTCCCAAAGTCACCAGCATCGGTCGATATGGCTCGATGCTTTTGCCATATACTCTCGGTTTGTCCTGTTTTCTACCCGTCCCGTGGGGTGGACCTATTTTCTTACCAGCAGCTGATCCGGGGGGGGGGGGGGGGGGGGACTCCCATATAAAAGGGGTCGCGGGTGCTCGTCGGAAATTTTGAAAAGAACCCCTAAAAGCTACCAACATTTTTTTTGTGGGCGTGGCCCAATTCATTTTCACCCCTAAGAGGTACCAATTCTAAAACAACACATTAACTGACAATATAACATTCTTTAATAGTGATAAAGACGATTCCTTCGAATACTATATACTCGTATTTTTTCCGGCTCAGCAACCCTAAAAGGTACCGCGTTAACTCTAAGGGTGGTCAATTTAGATTTTACACCCTAAGCGGTACCAAATCATGAATTTTAACCCCTAAAAGGTACAACGAGCACCCCCGCCACTTTTATATCAATAGTGGGGGAACAGGATGCCCATCCTTATTCAGACACGTTTTCTGGCCTCCCCAATTCTATTCTTTGTCAGTTCTGCAGTAGTCTGTAGCGATAGTGCGTTACACTATCATTGCACGTGTCCTGGCGCGTGCACTGTGATCACCAGTTAATCTCAACCAATCAAATGCTTTTGTATGATTACTCAAATTACATCGAATTGCACAACAACAAGTACAGGGAGCAGAGGAGCTAAATTTGACTTTTGCGAGTTTCGATCTATTTGCTTTATACGTGACCTTTGCGAGTTTCGATCTGTTTGCTTTGTACGCGGTGTATTGCGTTACTGCGTTATTTGATCTTGTTGTTTTCGCTTTTCAGTCCCAGCGGGAATTCGTTAGGGTAACCGCAGACTGCTGACTGTGGGCGCCACATGCACACAAGATCGTTACGCTGTAGACTCTTGATTAAAGCTATTCATGTATTCAGTGTTTCTACACATTGATTTCGCTACATGGTGTCAGAAGTGGGATCTAATCACACGCCACAGGATGTCTGATTCTCCAGAAGAAGCAGCAGCAACGGCACAATTTTCATTCCGCCGTCAAATCTGCCGCCCCCAAAGGCGCTAACTTTTGACGACAACTCAGCTACTACGTGGCAATTGTGGAAACAAGCATGGAAACGTTACAAAATTGCTACCGGCGTGCACAAACAAGAAGGAATTGTCCGCATATCTGCTAAACTCAGTATTATTGGCGAGGACGGTGTTAAAGCCCATGACACGTTCACTTGGAATGAAGGAGAAAACCAAAATGACATCGAGCTAGTTTTGCAAAAGTTCGACCAGTTCTGTGCCCCAAGAACACAAGTAATCTATGAACATTATCGATTTAACAACAGAAACCAGGAACCGGGCGAAAATATTTCAAGTTACCTTACCGAGCTGCGAACGATCGCCAGAAATTGTGCACATGATACAATCACGCCAGACGAACTGGAGAACATCGCAAAGTCACCGGTAAAATCAACCTCCCCGTCTGGTCTGGAGGACATCGAAAGTCACTTGACTTTAACATCATAGATGGTGATTACCAACCGATTTTGTCATTAAATACAAGCGTTGCCCTTGGATTTGTGAGTCTCCACAACTGCGATGTCCTGGCGTTGTTGAGTCTCCTTACACCGCCGTACATGAAGAATTCGCAGATGTATTCGAGGGATTAGGTGCCCTGCCAGGAACGTATCAAATCGTAATCGACGAAAACGTTCCACCAGTTGTCCATGCCCCGAGACGAGTGCCAGTGGCCCTGCGACTTCCAAGAGACCTCAACCGCGCAATACTCCGAGAGCATTACCAGCTGTCCACCATCGACGAAGTCGCATCCCGATTAGCAGGTGCCACGAAATTTACACTCTGTGATGCGAAGGACGGTTTCCACCAAATCCTACTAGACGACGTCTCTAGCTATTTGACAACGTTCAACTCACCTTTTGGATGTTATCGGTGGACGCGTATGCCCTTTGGCATATCCAGTGACCCTGAAGTGTGGCAGCGACGAATGCACGAGTTCGTTGAGGACCTCGAGGGTGTTGAGGTCATCGCAGATGATTTTCTCATCCCTGGTTTTGGTGAAACTGATGCAGAGGTTGATACCAGTCTCCGCCCGGCGAAAAGAATGAACATGCGTTCCTTCAGAAATGCCGTGAACGAAGTTGAAACAATCCCAAACCGAAGTGCGATTTATGGGACATCTCCTGACCCCGGAGGGCCTGACCCATCCAAAGTGGAAGCCATCCTGGAAATGCCCCACCGAGTGACGTTAAAGGGCTCAAGAGGTTCCTTGGGTTGGTCAATTACTTGGTCAAATTCTTGCCCCTGTTGTCCGACATGACTGAACCTTTGAGAAGACTAGATGATGTCGTGACAAGGAAGTAGAATGGTGCTGGCTCGAGCAACACTAGAAAGCATTCACCACTGTCAAACAGTACTTGGCCGACTCGAGGCTCCTGTATTGAAATACTATGATGTCAATGAAGAAGTCATGATCACGATACAATGCGACGCTAGCGAGACCGGTCTGGGAGCGGTTCTGATGCAAAAGGGACAGCCCATCGCCTTCGCGTCCCGAGCTCTGACTGATACAGAAACCCGATACGCCCAAATCGAAAAAGAATTATTAGCCATCGTGTGGTCAACCAACAAGTTCGACCAGTACATACTGGGACGCGACGTTGTGCACATAGAGTCCGACCATGAGCCACTAAAAGCGGTTTTCAACAAGCCAATACAAAGTCGCCAAAGAGACTTCAGAGGATGTTGATGGCTCTTCAGAACTATTCTCTGGATGTTCAGTACAAGAAAGGAGAACTTATGTGGATATCAGATACCTTGAGTCGCGCCTACCGCAACACAACTGCGTTTGCCCAGCACGACACAAGTCTTGACCAGCGAAGGATCCCATTATGCAAAGTCTTATTGCATCAATAAAGAGTGGATGGGCGCCATCAAGGAAACAGTGTAACCCAGAGGTAACACCTTACTATGACAAGAGAAGTGAACTCGTAGAAGACAAAGGAATAGTATTCGTTGGGGAACGGCTGGTAGTACCTACATCCCTGAGGAAAGAAATGCTGAAACAAATTCACAGATCACACATTGGCATCGAAGGATGTCTTCGCCGTGCCAGGGAAGTCCTGTACTGGCCTCTCATGAACGCCGAAGTGAAGGATTTTATTTCCAAGTGCTCAGTCTGCCAGTCCCACAAGCCTGTACAGTGCCGTGAAGACATGCAACCATACCCAGTACCGCCACGCCCTTGGTCGATACTCGCTGCTGACCTTTTCGAATTGGGACAACAACAATTCTTTCTCCTCGTGGATTACTGGAGTGGTTATGTTGAAGTCCAGGAAGTAAAAGTGGCAACATCCGGAAGTGTGATTGCTGCATGTAAAGTACAGTTTTATCGACATGGGATACCAGACGTGTTAATCACCGATAATGGACCACAATTTGCATCATCAGCGTTCAGTGTATTCTCGAGAGAGTGGCAGTTTGAACATCAAACCTCAAGCCCTCACTACCCCCAATCAAACGGCCGTGTTGAAAATGCCGTGAAGACTTGTAAGAACCTAATGAAGAAAGCGAAAGCAGATGGACAGGACCCCCTGTTAGCCCTTTTGGATTGGCGCAACACACCAACAGAAGGGATTGGATCCTCACCTGCTCAGAGATTGATGGGACGCCGTACTCGAACCTTGCTGCCGACTCATGAAAAACTCCTGATGCAACCAGGTCTCAAGGATACTGCAACCAAGCTAGCCGATCAAAAAGCACGACAGGTGCGTCAGTACAACACGAAGTCACGACCACTAGAACCACTAAGATGTGGAAAGGCCATCCGCATGAGACTCCCCGGGAAACAGGAATGGACCCTGGGGACATGTACCCGTGTCTTGAAAAATCGGTCCTATGAAGTAGAAGTATGCGGAAGACAATACCGTCGAAACCGTCGACAATTGAGATTGACCGCTGAAACGCTTCCGCCAAGTAACCTACAGGACATTGGTCCTCCTAACATTGGTCCTCCTGAGCAAGAGATCAATCAGAACCCCGAGGTTGAGACAGTCGGGCCAGTGGGAGCCAGTCATAATCCCGACAACGGGACCAACACCGAACCTGAGGTGAAGCCACTAGAGGTGTTACCGCGCCGTTCGGAACGCAGACGTTTTCCGCCTGGGTGGCAACAGGATTATCACATGACCTCGGAATCGAAAATCGAACATTGAACTGAACATTGAACATTGGAACATTGAACATTGAATTATGCGTTTTGTTTTTGTTTTGTTTTGTTAAGTTTAAACTTATATGAAAAGGGAGATGTAGCGATAATGCGTTACACTATCATTGCACGTGTCCTGGCGCGTGCACTGTGATCACCAGTTAATCTCAGCCAATCAAATGCTTTTGTATGACTACTCAAATTACATCGAATTACACAACAACAAGTTGTACGGCTCCGACCGCATTCCGCGATCTGTGTATGCTTTACACTCTTGATTAAAGCTATTCATGTATTCAGTGTTTCTACACATTGAGTTCGCTACAGTTCCGACCATTTTACGGCTGCATGTACCTGATTACCTGTCCAGGTTGTCCCCTTCCACTCCTATTAATATCCCTACGTTTTCCTCCTACCTGTATGATCGTCCTCACCGTGCAAGCGTTGACACCCTCCTTACTGGTCTCACACAATCAAGCGGTTTTCAAATTGGGTTCCAGGGTCTCCAGGTCCCCAAAGAATACTCTAACCTCCTTTCCGCCTGGGTCAATCCCTCCATCACCAGCAACACATTTGAAAAGACTGAGATGCAAAGGGGCCACATGGCTGGCCCTTTCACTTCCACTCCCTTCCCCAACATACAGTTTTTTATCCCATTGGGGTTGCCCCAAAGAATACTCTAACCTCCTTTCTGCCCGGGTCAATCCCTTCATCGCCAGCAAAACATTTGAAAAGAGATGCTAAGAGGCCACATGGCTGGCCCTTTCACTTCCACTCCCTTCCCCAACATGCAGTTTTTTATCCCATTGGGGTTGCCCCAAAGAATACTCTAACCTCCTTTCTGCCCGGGTCAATCCCTTCATCGCCAGCAAAACATTTGAAAAGAGATGCTAAGAGGCCACATGGCTGGCCCTTTCACTTCCACTCCCTTCCCCAACATACAGTTTTTTATCCCATTGGGGTTGCCCCAAAGAATACTCTAACCTCCTTTCTGCCCGGGTCAATCCCTTCATCGCCAGCAAAACATTTGAAAAGAGATGCTAAGAGGCCACATGGCTGACCCTTTCACTTCCACTCTCTTCCCCAACATGCAGTTTTTTATCCCATTGGGGTTGCCCCAAATAAACACTCAACGGATTGGCATACTATTTTTCCACCTCTCGTATCATAAACATCACTCCACAAGTGTCAACGCTAATATCACCCCTACTGCCCATCCTTGTCCCAGTGACATCACCTTTATCCCCAGCATTGAATCTCCCAACCATATGTTTGTTACCATTTAAGCAATCCAAACTGACCCCCTTTCGTAAAGGTTGTACCTTAGCCATAGCAAGGTGCACAAACTCTGTCTGTTCTGTGATGGCTATGAGAGACTACCCGCTACAACGTAAACCAGTTGCTTCAAGCCTCCTTTGTTTTTCCTTCACCAATGGCAAGTGGCTATCCTGTGCCTCTCTTACCAAAGAGCTCCATCTACACTGCAACATTGTGGCCTACCTGCTAAAGACTATTACACACACAGCTTCCGTCTTGGTGCAGCTACTACCTCAGCTGCAGCAAGCTTGCAGCAGGTGTCCATTCATGGCGTATAAAGGTACTGTGTCATTGGAGCTCAGACTGCTATGAACGCTACATACAAACTCTTCAAGAAACACTACTAGCCTTCCTCAAGAAACTAACAATGGTCCATTTTAGTATTGTAATTTAGGCCTGCTATAAGTTCTGCTTTAACCTTTTCAACCCCAATATCAACAGACAAATTCTCCCCACTGGCTTCTTCCCACTTGCTATGGCACTAGTTGATAGAAATAGGTGTTCACATCCAAAACAAGATTATCCTCTATTCCCTTTCTCATTTCTTGATCTCCCGTCCATGCACCGTCCTTACAAGAACAATATTATTGATTAGCTGTCTTTACATATTTGGGGCTTAAAAGGTTAATTGTTCAAGCTTAATTAGTACTCTATTGTTTAATTAGTTAATCAATGGGTTCACACTGTAATTGTGGCAGGGAAGTGCACCCGTAGGCCGCACTTCGCCCCACAGCAAGTGCTATGGCCTTGGAAATAGGTCCGGGTCTCTCCAGGATGGTACAATCGTACCATCTGACCTATTGTCCTCCCAGACGGGCACCCCTCTTCTGGTCCGGCCTATGTTACATTCTAACATAGGTTCCCCTAGAGACACTGCTACTCTAGGAGATCTCCCCTAGAGACACCGATACTCTAGGGGAGACAGGCTCTGTCTTCCCTGCCACACAAATAAATATTAATAATTATTTTAAAATGTCATACAGGAATAACAGAAAACTATTGTGTGTGAAAGACCTCCCATTACCTTCTACACATACATGTAGAGGTCTGCTTTTCCTGTTTACTTTTACTGTGGAGTAATTGTGTCCCCCCTCCCCCCTTTTCCAAGCTAGCAGTGGGTTCACACAATTGTGGCAGGGAAGTGCACCCGTAGGCCGCATTTCGCCCCACAGCAAGTGCTATGGCCCCTTGGAAATAGTTCTGGGGCTCTACAGGATGGTACCATCGTACCATCTGACCTATTGTCCTACCAGAAGGGCACCCCTCTTCTGGTCCGGCCTATGTTACACTCTAACATGGGTTCTCCTAGAGACACCGCTACTCTAGGGGAGACAGGCTCTGTCTTCCCTGACACCCAGGTTTTGTAACCATAATCAGTATCTCTCTTTGGTTTCTTGTGCCTACCCAGCACCGGGGTGGGTGGGGACCAGCATCGGCTCCCCTTTAGCGCAGCTTTGCTCCTTCCCCATGTGGGTGGTGTTTTTTCAACCCCCTAAAGTACGGAACAGCAGGGTCTCATTAATGTACCATATACTTACACATTTACTGTCAGATTAGTAATGTTCCCAGAGAAAGATCTGAGACTGATCACTGTTGTTAATTGCGTTCGCATCATATATCTATTAAAGTCAAATACATTAACAAGCAACCAGACAACGGGGAAACCTTACTGTCTACCCGGGGGGAGGGGAGGGGGATTCCCATGCAAAAGTGACGAGGGTGATCGTCGGAAATTTTAAAAGGAACCACTAAAAGGTACCAAACTTTAGTTGTGTGGGTGTGCCAATTTTCAAACAGAACTAGTTCTTGTCGTATTATTTTACGGCTCGATGCCTTAAAAGATACCGGGATAACTATAAAGGTGGTCATTTTAGATTGAAACAAACTATACGAGGTATACCAAACAATGAATTTTAACCCCTAAAAAAGTACAACAATCACCTCTGTCACTTTTATATGGGAGTCCCCCGGGACTGTCTACACCATAACAACAGTCGAATCTTTCGGTTTGTACAAGGTTCGTTGACATTTTGAATCAATAAATGCATTTTTTGTTATTAAGACGGATTCCGCTCAACGTTCGAGCAATAAGTGCAAAAATTAATTACTAAAAAACTACTCATAGCAAGGTAACATTTTGAATACTATTTGAAACATATCACTTTAATTCACTTCTCCAAGTGACCCCGCAATTAAATTCTCAAGCATTCTCGAGAAAATTAATGTCAAACCTCGTAAAAAATTATAAAAACGCACGCCATTTTGTTTTGAACTGACATGAAGCGTCTTTTTAATTAAAATATATAATGACTTCTCTCGCGGGGTCAGCTTGGGAGCTAATTTATCGATAATTTCTTCTTAACTGTATTCAAAATGTTACCGTGCTATGAGTATTTTTTTGGTAACTTAATTTTTTGCACTTATTGCTCGAACGTTGAGCGGAATCCGTCTTAATATTACAAAAGTACAGTTAGACACCTGGTATACGTTGGAATCTGTCTTCAATCCGGAAACATAGATAGTACAATGTATATCTAGCGATACTTCTGTGGAATCGATTTACCACACTTCAGAACTTCACAATACAATCCCTATGGCATGCTCAAGATACCCATTTAATTTTTTCAACAAAAAATAATGCAAAAAGTAGTGCATGCTGTTCAACTTTGTTACCAACAATATCAATTTATACTGACTTACATCATGAGCTTTACACTTGAAATAGTGAAAGCCCCAGGAGCAATTGACTTAATAGGATTATCTGAAAGCATTCTATAGAAAAAATGAAAACAAAATATGTTTTAAACATGAACGTTTTCAGGGTCTATACTCAATGCGAGCTTAACTGGAAGCACATACATAAAATCAAAATCTCGAACTGGCTATTGAAGTCAGTTAACTTACAAATATTGAAGCTTGGTGAGGTTGCCAAATAATGTACTTGGTATACAGGTTATCAAGTTATTTTGCAAAAATCTGTAAATGAAAAATGACGACCAGTGTGCCCAATTAATCATATTCAGACCGGGGGCGGTATCTGCCAGCGCGGACATTGAACCGTTTATAACTGTTTTTAATATTGAAGTAAAAGCCGCCAAACTTTTCAATTTTACCTAAAATTTATCTGGAAACAATTTGGTATGACATGTCATTGTTAAAGGAACTTGCGCTGTTACCATAGCAACCAAACCATATTTTGACAAGCACGTTTTTCCAAATTTAGAATTGTCCTACTGTTTTAATTAATTTTTAATGAAAATAAAAACTTTCTTACCATAACTTTTACCTTTTTAGATCAATTTAGCATTCTTGTATTGGTAGTGGTTTTCTGACGTATTGGAAAAATCAAGAAATCTAAGATGGCAAATCTAAGGGTGCGTTTATTGACCTTATTCCGGAATAAGACAATGGAATAACCCCGAATATCCGTTTGATTGAGTCGCTATATATTCCGATTCCGGAATACACGGAATGTATTACAAGTATTCTGCTTTGCTCTGGGGAGCAGAATACTCGGAATAATCCGGAATAATGACGTCATTCTTGCGCTGGAAACAAAGATGGCGTCGAGTTGACTAAACTGTTGAGAGACAGAAATGATTTTTTGTGGAGCAGAGAAGATACGTTGCTGTTAATTTCACAATATAGGGGACACGAGAAGCTGTTCAGAGATGTAAACTATAAGAAAAAAGCGTGTGAGTTTGACGAAGCCAAACTTTTGCGCACGACCTAAATAGGTACTTACAAATATTCAAGCTCATTTTGATTCGAAAAAAGTCCAGCTGGGAGGTCCCTGATTTTATTATCTGCCATATGACTACGGGATAAACATATGCTGTTATAACTGAATAATGACCGCGCATGCGTATTCATAAGGCGTCCCATACGGGTGGGACAGAACGTTAATTACTTAAAGCTAAATTATCGTTTTCAGTAGATTGAGCAAATGTTAGTAATGCTGTGCAATACAAGCAGAATAGTTGTTCTGTACCATCATAGTTAATAGAGGGAAATGGTTATGAAGCCCGGCAAACTTCAAAGGACCAGGAAAAGAGCAAACAAAGAGGCCAAGATTTATGTTGGAAAGGTCCACGACCCTGCACAATCTTTTGTTTTGCGCTCATACACTATGCATGAATTACGTAATCGAAAACGTTTCTATTGGTTAGTTTGCTTGAACACACGTAAACACCTATTGTATTTTGTCAGGTTTGTGCAGGGTCAAGGCCAAAAAAAGCGAACAAAAAACATATAACAAAGACTTTTGTCGGGCTTCATAACCACTCCTTTTATTAACTATGGTACCATTGATCCAGCTGGTTATCGTTTAACCATTATACAGTAACAGGGAATAAAATAAACGTATGCAGTTGTTGGGAAACAAACCGAGATTTAATAATTTAATAGTTGGTCAGGATTTTTCTTGAGGAACAATCGAATGCTTTATATTAGAGAATGAATGAGAAGGAGTGAGTCAAAAGTCAGTCAGTTTGTTTGTTTTAATTTATGGTTTATTTGCCCTTATTGCTTGCTTTCGTAGCATTATAAGGAATTTTCTGGAAATAAATGATGTTAATCAGTCAGTGACACAAGCTAATTTTTTCCGAGTTCTCCAAACAGGGGTGGAACCTATGATCTTCCGCACACCGGTCGGGCGCTCTACCACTGAGCTACAGGAGACTCGTGGGAGCTTAAGCCATATAACTAGGTTGAAATGTGACAAACATCCCGCATACTACTAGGATTAGATTTGTCGATGCGTGAGAATCTGTGGAAAGAAATGATGGTATATTAATTTTAAGCTTGGTATAAATTTTCTATTTTAAATACTTGCCAGATGTATACTTACACATATTGCAGGCCTGATAAGTTTCGCAACATTCTTTCAGGCAGTTTTTCTATGTTATTATGATGAAGATTCCTGTAAAATTGGAATAAAAATTTATCAGCCGAAAATACAGAAACTTTGTATGTATTTTATGGATTGACAAAGTGAGGATAAAGAAAAATAAAGGACTTTGATTATGTCTCTTTGTTATTCAAATGTTAAATTATTGTCTGCGATGCACAAAGTTATCCTCAAATAGCTTTAAATCGAAGGAAATCGCAAAATAATACTTTACTCAGGTAGAAGAAAAACACCCCAAAGAGGTAATAAATAATAAAGCAAAAAGGATCAAGGATGGTTGAGATTGGGGAAGATTGAGACGGATTACGAACGATGGTACATTTACCCATAATTCTTAGCGCACGAAGACCCTAAAAACGCTCATAAAAACGCACAGAAAAGTTCTAAAATCTTCAAACCTAGCATACACAATATTAATGTTGTTAGTGCAGGGACGAATTTCGCAAAAGATATGGCTTTCTATGTGCATATTGGCTGTGTTAGGTTCGCAAGGTATTGTGGTAAAATGTACAGCCGCCATCATGTTTTTCCGTACGGTGGATTGTGCATGTAGTTCCTATAGACCTACCGCATTTAACAATAGTTTAAACCAAAGCAAGCAACCATGACATCCCTTAACAGAAATACAGCTTAAAGACAGAAAAATGCTAAGAAACGTACAACATCTGCAATTTCGATAGTTTGGAGAATATTCCTGGGGTTAGATTGCCAATATTATTCCACTCCAGGCTCCTGAAAGAAAAGGAAACACTTACAAAGTTTCACTGAACAAGATAACTGCTGGAATATAACAAAGATAGCCAACGACATAGGTAAGGAAGTGACGAGAGCCACCCAAGTAGTAGTAGTGGCATGTCAGCATGTTAAGATACTGCAAGTTTTTGTAAAGTAATTGACATTGTTATATTTAACAATTATTCGCCGAAGGCGAAGTGAATATTGTGAATATTTACCGAGACGAAGTCGAGGTTAATATTCACAATATTCACTGAGCCTGAGGCGAATAATTGTTTTAGTATAATTTTCAGAGGTGAATATATATCAAGAACTACAAAATTACGAGCTAAAACATGAAAAACAACACACGCAAGTACTCGCCATATTACCGTAGTTATATCGTTTACACATCAAATTAAGCAGTAAAATACACAAAAGAACACTATTCATCAGGTACCTTTGTTTGATCGTTGCTGATTTCATGAGCAGCTGTAGTTATCGTTCTGAAATAAGTAGCTTAGGTCTGAAGAAAAGCAAATTTCTGTCACTCCATCTGACACAAACACGGTCGCCTTGGTTGGCCACACAAAATCCTTTACATGTTTACGAGTTTTAAATGCGTTAAAATCATTTCTTGAAAATATTTTCCGTCCAAACGTCTTGGTAGTCATTTACCTAAGTTCCCAATGCTTTGAGTGTCCCGTACTTGGAGTGATGTCTTTAGAATAAACGAAAATTTCATTCAAAAACGAGTCGCCATCTTTACTTGCCGTTACAAGAAAATGTGGTTTAGCTTAGCAGCCACGCCTTTAAATCCCATATTCACCGCCTAGCGCGGTGAATATGCTCATATTCACCTCTGAAAATTATACTAAGAAGCTATATTAGGTGTTCTTACACGAAGTATTGTGTGACATTGGTTCTTGTAACCCGGATGAAAGAGTAATACATAACTGAGCAGCTTTTAGCCGTGTGTTCGCCTGTTTATTGTACCGTGATGCTTGCTCATTATAATTAATAGCAACGGAGACTTACAGACTGTAAAATGAATAATACTGATTTTCCCCATTTTTGCGTAAAATGTAGAAAGAGGGTCAAAGAAGACTGTATAGGCTTTCATTAGGATAATCAAAAGCAACATGCTAACATATAATAACGACTTTAAATTATGAGTCAAAAACGATAAAAATGCAAACAAACGTACAATAACATCAAACTCGATAGCTTGGAGAATACTCCTACGGGTAGATTTCTGATTTTATTCGATGCCAGGCTCCTGCAAGTCAAGAGACAATTAAAATTGCGATATACTTTTCTTTATTGATATTCCTAAACTCTCTCACAGACTACCTTCCAGCGGCCGTTCACTTTTTCGCTTCGTCCCCACTACCCGAGAGCCTGGAACAGGCTATGACATTAGCCCCATTTACACGACATTCATTTTGGGTCCGGCACTCCTAAATTTTGGCACGCGGGCCGATAGTTTAGGGCACGGCCCGCTTGATTTTTGCCGTGTAAATGCAAAATGTTTGGCACGCGTGCCCAAAAATTTAGGTGGGCCGAGACCACCTCAGGAGGTAGTCTCGGCCCGCCTAAAAGGAGGCCCGCGTGCCAAAAAGAGATGCATTCTCGTTCCCAGAGCCTTCGGCGACACGGAGAAAAAAACCAGGAGCGCCAAAATTTCAATCACACATGCGCAAACGGTGTGTCCTGACGAGATATGTCTTCATGCCGTAAAAACATGGCCTAAAGAGGAATATAAATGGCCTGAAAGACAGAGTAATCAGTCGGATTTCCACTGGTTTGAAGTTATAGATTTTATTATAAGGCTTATAACAACAACGGGTAGTAAAACTTGTTTCTTTTAGCGAGTATTTTAATCGACGTGATTTGTCTATGCCGTTTTCCATTTTGGACACTAACTGCGGCTTTGTTCGACCCTTGTAATTTGCTTCATGTAAATTACTATTCGAGGAATAGTCATTCATAGCAGTAGCATTATTTTGGAGGTAATGTGTCAGTTCATGCATGTTGATAAATTCACATCATGCACCATGTTTAATTTTGACCCCTCGGTATTTCAATAATCTGTTCCGTAAAATGCGGTTTTTAGTATTGTAATGCCGTTGTCTGCTTTAAATATATGGCTTAATTTTGGGTCGGCTGTGTTATTTGATACAGATATATTACACTTTATTACACGACATGGAATTTTAGAGTGCGAATACGCACAAAGACGAGAGCAGATATGAGACCGTATTACACGGGTCTCAGTCCCCCTGACCGCGCGCTACGGAAAACACTGTTGAAAGCCTATATTTTAGGAAATATATTATGTCGTATAATAAACAATTATTCAGCGGAAAGTTGTGTAATACGGCTGGGCATTTTTACTTGTCAGTGTTTATTTTTTCTCGCCTAAAGGCTCGAAAAAATAAAAACTGACTCGTAAAAATACCCAGCCGTATTACACAACTTTCCGCTGAATAACCTCTATGTACTGTTTTATCAAGAATTCGTCAATGCCACGGTACAAGTGTTGACATGCCTTGTTTCGTCCCTCATTTCTGTCAGGCCTTTTCGTTTTTTCAAGGCATCAAGCCATAAAATTGCTTTTGGCAATCGACATTGCGTATCTGACATTTTGATTTTGAACGAATCTGCTAAAAATTATGTGAGCCGCTGTTAAATAATCTCGGGGACTCACAAATTTAAGAGTGCCGTTCTTATTTTTGGGGTGCCGCTCAGAAATGAACATTGAAAAAAATCGAACATATTTTGTCGTGTAAATGAAGCGGGCCGTGCCCTAAACTATGGCCCGCGTGCCAAAATTTAGGAGTGCCGGACCCAAAATGAATGTCGTGTAAATGGGGCTATTTTGTCTGAATGAACATTTGAAACTTGAAAATAACATTGTTAATGATTCCTTTCGTTTTTCAGTAATCCTGATTCTAGTAATGGATAACTGGTGTGCCCAGGGTAATTTGCGTCATTTTTATGGTAAATATGTCTCTGAATATGAAGCTTCAGAATATTAATCGCTGACTTGTAATGAGAACAAAAATTCACCTGTTTTTGTGCCCCAGACCCCGTGATGCATGGTGTACTTCGATATAATCTGATTAACCCATGTCTGAGAAAAATTCGTTTTTTGCTGCAACGATCCAAAGAAATCCAGAATATGTAACTGACAAGAATATGTACAGGTAAATAAAAGTCATTTTTCTGTGGTTGGGGAAAACGTAATGTTAAAAAATTTTAAATTATTGCAATAAGTCTGAAAGTGAACTTTCGGGACTCACAACATTTCATCATTTGCTTTAATCGCTTTCCCCAACCAAGCGTTTGTTTGAAATTTCCTAACGAAAGAGCCTGTCAAGTTTCGTAGAAAAAGGGCTTTTGGTTTTCTCAGAAAAAAATTTCATAAGTACCTATATCCTTCAGAGCCCGTTATATTTTGCATAAGAAGCGCCTGGAATCGTGAAATACAAGCAAATTCACCGAAACACTCGATCAAATGCTTCTTGCCGCCATATGAATTGATTTCCGCTGATCATTAGGTCTGTGGACGTATTTTTCACTATTTTTGGTTGCTAAGGTGGATCAGTTTTCTTCCATTCACAGCATGCGCTAAATCTGGTAGTATGTCGGTGTTAAAATTAACCTGAGTATCAGGCGAATTTTTCCGCGCTCTCTTTTACTCTTCGTCTTTACGTGGTCGCGCTGAAAATACGCCTGATACAATTCCTCAACGAGATGCCTTCCGCCCCTTTTCGTGATGAATTGACATTGATTGACATAAACTTCTAAATAGCGAATCAAAATTACTTCCGATACGTGACACTCGCGCGAACGCCGGAATTCCACGCGTGGAACGAAACAGCTTTGGACGCCATTTTTGTTGTGAATGTTTCGAGAGGAAACGTTTGAAATCAAATCTTTCAATTTTCCCGGTATTTATATCTACATGGGAGATCTTGCCATTGAAAGAAGGAAGGACTATTAGATATTATGTGAGTAAACAGCACGGCAAGCGAAGGAATAGTAAGCTTATCTTCGATCGATCGATCGTTCGAACCTACTCTGTGGCTGTTGCGATCGACTACAACGCGATGGCATGCGCTTCATTTTCTTTAGCAACTAATAAATAGATTAATGTGATTTTATTGTTAGATCATTGACTTGTACTGAATGGACAAACTATTTTGCGCCCGGATTTTTCGATAGATAATTTAATTAATTTGTAAAGCAATCATGGAAAGCATTTTAAACATATTTTAAAATAATTATATAGAGGATATTACACGGCGGCGCGAAGATATGAATTTTATTTTCGAGTGGTAAAAAACAATATTTTACGAACGAGCGCAGCGAGTGAGTAAAATATTGTTTTTAAACACGAGAAAATAATATTCATATCTTCAAGCCACCGTGTAATGTTCTTTTTATTATATAGACAAACGACAAAAGCACAAACTTTACCGCGAACTCTTGCAGCTCGGTGGCTGGCTGAATTTCTCTCCTTTCGTCTTCACTTGCAAGGAACTCCTTGAATAATTTTAAGTCATATGAAGTTTTCTTCTTCGTGTTAACATTTTCCTACTCCTCTGTGAACGATTTCATGTCGGCTTCAGTGAATTTCACGAATCTATCGCTCGCCATTTTCAACCGGAGTTTGGCAGCTTTGCACAAAAAGCCATGCAAAAGCAGGAAATGACGTCATCGATATCCTCACTAGTGAGGATATGGAAAATACGCCACTCGGGTCCCGGATGTAGTTTCGTATGAATTTTTACGAGTGGTCTATTTTCCAGTAAAACACTCGTGTCTATATAATAATAAATGTTATGCCACTTTGGATCAAGGAATGTGATTTCTTGGAATATCCTTTTCCTAATCCCATTATTTTATTTTGAAACATATTCCTTTCTTGGCCACACAGTGGATTTTAGGGAATTTTAGCCAAGTATCAGAAATTTGTGTGTAATAATAATTATTGCACACAAATTTCTTGTCTGACATAATTTTTAACCCAGAGGCATGAACTTTATGGATGAGGGTTGACAGGATCGGACACTGCTAATGATTTAAAACAAAAATAACTTAATATGCAGTTGTAGAGCTACTCTTGCATGGCTGCTTCAGGTCGGGAAAAAGCCAGCAATGTTTTTTTCATGGTATCAGGGAAAATTCGGAGAATTTAATATCTGGTCAGAAAATTCTTAATTTCTCAGGTAGGTAGACAGGAGGTTGCTACATGTTTTGATGATGAGTATTGTTGATGCAGAAGACTGTCTTATTATGGTCAAAATATTTTTTTGTGGAAAAGAAATGAAAGCAAATTGCACATGTCATCAGCTTGCCCCTGGGGTAGACACCCGGGACAACCAGGGGAATTGTAAACTTAGTTAATCTTGACCCAGTGGTAGGGGATGTTTCTCAACAAAAATTCCCCTGATATCCACCTATATATAAGGGGTAATAGAGAGGGATTTGTCTCAGTGATTCATGACCAGGCGATAGTCTGGGATCATTTTAAAATTTTATTTGTAAATCAAACAGAATAACATCTTGAGACAGCTGATTTACATTGATATGTCATCACTATTTCAGTGAAAGTCATAGTAAGGTTTTCATCTGATATATACCAGTAATATGTCCCGGATCACAGACTCGTTGTTGTCCATGATTTTACAAACTTGTGAATTCCCCCACCGTATTCATTGAACTTAAAACATCATGGACACTTTCCATTCAACCCAAAATTCCAGAAAAAAGTTGCAGAAATTTGGGTATACCTCTTAAAGAACTCCACAGGACATCTTTCGTCGCCGGTAGCGAACATTTTTGGCAGTTGTTGTCTTCGTTTGATGTGCAGACCTCCTTGACGAGTTTTAGTCGGGTTTTCACGAAAAGCTACAAACTCGAGGCCATTGTCATCGCGACTCAGCTCGAAATCTTCGACAGCCATGTTGTGGTGCTATTGCTATGAAGGGTCATTACCGCCAAAATCCTGTTTCAAATTCTGTTATGGAGAACCTGCATATTTTATTACTTTTCAGCAAATTCTTTTCTCAAGACGTTAGAACTGAAATTGAACAAACGGAATAGAATTTAGAAAAAACAGAACTGAAATTGAACCAACAGTGTATTCATTTCAAACTACCAAATTTAACTCGAATATTCAACCGCAGCTTAATACATTCGAATATCGAATGTTGATTATATCTCTTTCCATCCCCGTGAGCCGAGGTGCTAGTAAATCTGGCTTTTCATTCAACCAGACAGTTGACAGCTAACGACCGCAGCATAGTCACGAAACCACCCTTGTCACGCTTGGCTTTTTCCACTTTGGCAAATAATTCGTTATGTATCTTCTCCTTGTAGTTTCTATATGTTTCATTGCTATTGTCTGCTAATGCGAAGAGGAAATTTCAGAAACTTGTTATTGTGATCGAAAAAAAAAATCATCTGACTCGAATTGCGGCTCCTGTCTCATGCAAAAACTTCCAAATTTATTAACTCGAATATTCAAACCGTAGCTTTTTACATCCGAATATCGAATGTTGATTTGATTAATGACAAAATATATCTTTCCATCGCGATCGTGGAAGCAGACCCCTGTCTTTTTTGTCTTTTTTAATCAAATCACTCAAATTTTTGCGTTGTTTTCCAGAATTACTATCACCTCTCTCACGGGGATGGAAAGATATATTTTGTCATTAATCAAATCAACATTCGATATTCGGATGTTAAATTTGGTAGTTTGAAATGAATTCACTGTAACGCAATCGGTTCGCGATTGATGAAAAGTTATTCTCGATTTGTCGATGGCTTGATGCATGTCTCCCATGAGTAATATCAACGCACAATTATATTTTATTTGTACCACATGCATTGCTTTAGTTCTCATTAATTCGGCATTTATTATTTTTTGTTTATTTATTTTAATTATTTTTTTATTATTATTTTTATTATTTTCCGCCGTCCGCTTTCCGCCATCCGCCATCCTCCATCCGCCATCCACCATCCGCCGTCCGTTTCCTCACTTTACAGAGTCCCGTCTCTGCTGGTTATTTGCCTGCGGTTGTGGCACAGACGACGATGGACGAGCTTCTCTTTCGCTTGGAGTGAAAGCAGTTTTCATCTGAGTTTGGGAGGGCTTCTTTTTTGTGCCTCGATAAGCTCTTTAATACCTCTTCAAGCAAAGAGATACACCTCGCGGGAAGATCTTCGCCTTCCGATCGAGCAGCCATTTTTAAAACGGAATAATTTTTCTTTGAGCGGGACTAATCGAATTAATCTTCATAAATTATAATGTGCAACTGGTTCTTTCCCAGGTTCCACTCGGTTCGTTGAACAACAGAACAGAAATTGGAACAACGTCAATTTCTGTTCTGTTGCATCAATTTCTGTTCCGTTGTGTTTACGATGTTTCAAATTCCGTTCTGTTGGTTCAATTTCAATTCCGTTTGTTCAATTTCAGTCTTACGTCTTGAGAAAATAATTTGCTGAAAAGTAATAAAATATGCAGGTTTCTCCATGACAGAATTTGAAACAGGATTTTGGCGGTAATGACCCCTCATAGTCTTGCCTGCCTCGCAGTCCAAAGTGTTGAGTAAGTAGCCACCATATTGTATTTATTAACGCTTGAGCAGATGTTTTGCCGAGTTTGTTAGCCTGCCACAACAATTCCTCTTCTTGAAGGGTTAAAGCTTTCGCTGCGTTTGGTCTTTTGCCACGGCCAAGGTTACGTAAGGAACGCGCTTTTCCTTCAAGTACTTTCTTTGACTCGGAGAATTCTCTGTCTCGAATGATTGAGAATGGATACTTGACGTCTTTTAAATGGCGGTCAAGAGCCGGTGAGGGTAAAAGGCGGAATGAGTTTGCGGAATGGCATGTGGCATGACTTGCGGAATGGCATAATTATGCGGAATAAATTACTTAAAGAAATACATTAACTACAAATAACCGCTTTACGTAATGCTGCGGGCTCAAACCATACGATATTGTTCAAGATGGCGGCTGTTTGGTTCACTACTTTTGTGTTCGTGGTAGCCATATTTTTCGGTCAAAACAAAGAAAAATTATCCTTTAAGTGATAGTCTGTATTGTGGAGGTAAATTATTTTAGTTATCAGGTTGTATTTTATTTTGAGGAAGAAGTGTTCTGTGTCGATTCTGTGCAAGAAAATGAAAGTTCACGAATTATAAAATTATTTGAGTAAGCATAAATCCATGACAGATCCAGATCGATGGGTTATATTTTGCCAGTTATATGGGTGCTATGATTTCTTGGAAAACAGCAGCTCTCAGAAGATATCAATAAAATTGGATTTGATGATAGACTGTGTGACGTGACACTTCACAAAAATAACCCAACTTCGAGCACTAAATTCGCCAAGAAGATAAGTCGCGCTTAGAGGCACCTTCTATCTAGTGGATTCATGCACATTCGAAGAGCAACTTGCCGACATTTTCGGCAAATTCCACCACGTAGTTTCATATATAAACGCCATTTCCTGTGTAAACTTTGCAGCAATAAAAAAATAAAACACACATAAGTGATGGATTTCTTCCAAAAAATACAACCTGATAACTAAAATAATTTACCTCCAGAATACAGAATATCACTTGAAGGATAATTTTTCTTTGTGTTGACCGAAAAATATGGCTACGACGAACACAAAAGTGGCGTTGTAAATGGGTTAACCTTCTTGTCACCGAACAGCCGCCATCTTGAAAACGTGACAAGATCGTATGTTTGAGCCCGTAACATTACGTAAAAGCGGTTATTTTCAGTTAATGTATTTCTTTAAGTCATTTATTCCGCATAATTATGGCCATTCCGCAAGTCATGCCACATGCCATTTCCGCAAACTCATTCCTCCTTTTACCCTCACCGTGGATGATCGATGTATAACAAAATGGCCGCGGCGCGCGCCATCACTCTGGACAGTGGAGTAAGACATGTTTTAATTTGACCTCCAGTATACGAAAATTTAAGAATAGGAGGTCTTTGTGAATACTAGTTATCTCCTAAGATAAATCTTAGGAGGCTCTTATGACTTAAAATGCTTTCGTGAATACGGCCCTGCAGGGCTGTAGATTTTGTTAGCTTGACCGGGATGTTGTGAGAACACGAGAAAAGCTTGTAAATCACGAGCCTTTCAAGGAGTACATTGGGCTGACATTAATTTTTAATTGAGCACTTTGTCACCCACCTCCCCATTTTCAGCCACATCAAGTTGGTTGTTGTTTTGTTAATTAATTGTTATGGGTTTTTGTTATAAGAAACAGGCGGAAGGGGATTAACCAAAATGTACACAGATTACTGAGTTAAGACATTACTTCCACATAATAAAATACTTCCACTAATTATTACAAATAAACGTCTGTTACTTTATGTGAACATATTCAGTCGCAATTTGTTAAAATGAAAGGATTCTTATTCTTATTCCTTTTTGCTATGGCGACATACTATCTGTGGCTTCACTTAATAAAACTGGATCATCACTTAGGTAAAATGATAGCAAAACATACAATAGCCCCAGATTCAATTGCTTGGAGAATATTCCTGCCCATAGATTTCGGATTGAATTTGAAGCCAAGTTCCTGCAAGGAAAAGAAACACTTTTAGGTTTTTCAGGGCGTACAAAAGTAACCTGATAACACTACTGTAGGAAAAAACGCCTATGATCATATGTTGTAAGCTACGAAAACAAACTGATGACAAACGTTACAATAGCCTCAGATTCGTTAGCTTGGAGAATATTCCTGTGGGTAGATATTGAATTTTATTTGATGCCAAGTCCCTGCAATAAAAGGAAACAATTTTTGGTTTATTCAGGTTTAGTTGTTTAGACCGACAGAATTCAAGATTTAGTCTTAGAGGGTGATCTTTGCTGATGTCATTGTATACATTTCGTGTTTAGAAAAAAAAAAAAAAAAAAATATCACAACTAGAAAGAGGATGCAAATTTAGTTATCGTGCGCGATAAGTTTGAATTGAAGGAAACGGGTCGAGACCTTCATTTATAATAGTCTTATTAGTTATTTTAATTATTAAGCGATTACCAGCCGCAGCAAAAGTCCAAAGTCCAAAGGTACACTTACAGATATTGCAAGGCGGTCAGAGAAGAGAAGGTATTTGCTGATAAATTCTGAATATGATTTATGTTGTAAGTTTTCTAGGAGAAAACAAAAATCTTTTTGAGATTTCACTTTCGGTAAAAAAAAAAAAGATTTCAAAACGGGATTCAAAATTAATATTAATTTTTCCAACTTAATGATATACCTATACTACTAATACATTTGACAAACCAGTGACCCTCATAAAAAGCCAGTGTTTTACAGCCAACACCAGTCCAGTGTTTTGGATCGAGTTTCATTTTGAAATTGAACTTTTCATTGAAGTAGTGGAACTTTGAAACGGAGAATAAAATCAAATTGCCATTATTAGTAATGTTAATAGGACTGGGTGGAGTACAATTCAGGGAGAAATCGGGCGAGTGATTTGAAATCACGAGCACGTTTACCCCCATCTCGTTCCCAGAGTCCTCGTTACCCTTATCCAGCGGTGGAGCAGCCAACAAGGACCTCTGGGGGAAGCGATCCGCCATGACCAGGATTCTTGGACTTCCGGCTCTACTGCGCATGTGTTCGACCCGCATGTTTTCAACTAACGGACGCCATGCTCGACCCCAGACCTTCGCTGCTTTTCTGACTACGGTCTCCCTCGGTCATGCGCAAAAGAGAAGAGCTCTGGGGTCGAGATTGACGGACGCCAAGATTCTTGGACTTCCGGTCTTACTGCGCAAGTCAGGCGGATCGGCTTCCCCCCAGAGGTCCTTGTTGGCCGCTTCACCGCTGTACTCTGGGAACGAGATTGGATTACCCCTGAATTGTACGACACGAAGTCGTAACAATAACAAAATGCGAGAAACTCGGTATAAACAATTTTAATGAACGTTATATACGTAAGTCAAGCTTTTTGAATTCACAAAGACCAGAAACGGGTAAAATTAAAAAAAAGTGCTTTGCATTATATTGCTTCGCATAATAACATTTCAAGTGATATGGTGTAATCTTTCCTAAAGAGTGAATGGGGTGAAGATCATAATCGCAATTCGCAACAACTCTTGATTGATAACGCTGTCTAAAAATTCTAATTTTTCTTCAAATAATGGGCAATTGAACGTTACAAGCAAATAAATTTTACGAAGAAAAAAGACGAAATTCGATAGAAAAAAAAAATCTTTCCTAAAAGAGTGAATGGGGTGAAAGATCAGTAATCGCAATTCGCAAACAACTCTTGATTGATAACGCTGTCTAAAAATTCTAATTTTTCTTCAAATAATGGGCAATTGAACGTTACAAGCAAATAAATTTTACGAAGATAAAGACGAAATTCGATAGAAAAAAAAAACATTACCGGAAGTGTCCTATAAACTTAACTACCGTAAGAGTCTTGTTCAACAAAATTGACAAGTGACATGCTCAACATATCAAATTAGGTATACGCGATGCATGCGATCAGATAACAATCAGTTTCTATGAAGGTATATGTGTGCCAAAATTCAATCCACTGTAATTGAAATAAAATTACTGAAATGAGGAATGTATCAATCCGAAGCTAAATGGCAAAGAGCCGATTTAGACGAAGAAGTCTTCGGAAAATAGCCGTTCTCTTTGCTGAAACGGGCATATCGCGAATAGGCATCACGCAAATAGGCATAACGCAAAAAGGCATAACGCAAATAGGCATCACGCAAAAAAGGCATAACGCAAATAGGCATAACGCAAAAAGGCATAACGCAAATGGACATGACGCAAAAAGGCATAACGCAAAAAGACATAACGGAAATAGGCATGACGCAAATAGGCATAACGCAAAAAGACATAAACGGAAATATGCATGACGCAAATAGGCATAACGCAAAAAGGCATCACGCAAAAAGGCATAACGCAAATAGGCATAACGCATCGCGCATGCCAAG
Organism: Desmophyllum pertusum; assembly: GCA_029204205.1. Lineage (NCBI taxonomy): Eukaryota > Metazoa > Cnidaria > Anthozoa > Scleractinia > Caryophylliidae > Desmophyllum > Desmophyllum pertusum. The sequence continues at coordinate 2,104,613 of MU825396.1, forward strand.
TACAAAACTTACTGAGCCCGCAGGTTTCGTAAGTTACTAAGGCAACATTACGTGTCTGCCGGAGTGACAGTTTTAGTTTTAACGGACACGAGTGCTTGCGTCATAGTTTTGGTTGCATAATAAGAATCGGAAACTCTCACTCACTTGCCTCGACGAAGATTTGCCAAAAAAATTGTTCTCCCGACTTAGAAGGTAGATCTGAAAGTAATGAGATGGGTGGTGTTGCGGGGGAGAGGGGGTTTGTTGGTATAAACACAAGACTGAAACTCGGATATTTCTCGTCAAGAGAAAACCTCTCATTCTCCTAAACTCCACAGTTTGGGAATTCTACGGTTATTGCCCTGCATATTTCTTCCAGATCTTCATTTGAAAGGGAGTGTAACGGGGCACTTCTTCTCTGATGTCAAAGGCTGCCATTCGTCTTCGAATTGTTCGCAAACTTACAGACATCATTGTGGCAATTCCCGTGGCTTTAAACCCAAATTCCAGTAGGAATTTCAAACTAGTGTCAGCTTGTATTTTAAAACTTGGTCGGCCTGGCTGACCTGTATTAAAAACAGCAGGTACGGTAATACTAACTTCATGGTGGGAGGTTTCTGCAATTGCCAAGGTCCTTCGAAGACTAGTTGTGGACTCTGTTGGTAAATAGTTTCAGCTCTTAAAACAACATCGATCAATTGTTCAAGGCGAAAGGATATGTAATCACTTTCGACACCATTTTCCGCCTGACGTAATAATTCAATAAGAGCTCTCCTCAAATATTGAGCCAGGACATCTCGAGGGGAAGAAGAAGGAATATCTCGCTCAAACACCATTTTCTTCGTTCCTCGCCTTTTCACCGAAAAAACGGAGGCTCTTGGGTAGGGATTGCTTAGCGCATGCCCATGCCTTATTACATGATGCCTTTTTTGCGTGATGCCTTTTTGCGTTTATGCCTATTTCCGTTATGTATTTTTGCGTTATGCCTTTTTGCGTGATGCCTTTTTGCGTTATGCCTATTTGCGTGATGCCTTTTTGCGTTATGCCTTTTTGCGTTATGCCTATTTCCGTTATTTATTTTTGCGTTATGCCTTTTTGCGTGATGAGTTTTTGCGTGATGCCTATTTGCGTGATGCCTTTTTGCGTTATGCCTATTTGCGTTATGCCTATTTGCGTTATGCCTTTTTGCGTGATACCTATTTGCGCGATGCCTGTTCGCGATATGCCCGTTTCTATGGGGCGCCGAACTGGTCAATATTGCATATATATTCATATGGTCTGTTTGTCTTTTCATATGGTCAACCTGACTTTTTATGTGGTCAACTTGACTTTTTATATGGTCAACTTTTAACTTTTTATATGGTCAACTTTTGACTTTTTATTTGGTCAACTTTTAACTTTTTATATGGTCAACTTTTGACTTTTTATTTGGTCAACTTGACTTTTTATATGGTTAACTTTTGACTTTTTATATGGTCAACTTGACTTTTTATATGGTCAACTTTTAACTTTTTATATGGTCAACTAATGCATTGCGCACACGCGCGTTATTGACACGCAAGAAAATGGCGTACAAGATGGCGTACTGATTCTGATTTGAATAAATATGAGTCGAAATACAACCAGAGAAAGAAACGAACATTGATTGTTTTTATTCTTTTTATTCTCTTCGGATTGATACATTCCTCATTTCAGTAATTTTATTTCAATTACAGAGGATTGAATTTTGGCACACATATACCTTCATAAGTTTCGGTTCAGTGAAGAACTGAAGGTGCCCATTAAGGGCCATGGTATACGCTATTTTATTTTTTAACAGGTCGCCACTTTGAGTTTCCACTTTGAACTGGCGATCGACACTTTGAACAGGCGATCGACACTTTGAACAGGCGATCGACACTTTTGAACAGGCAATCGGCACTTTGACCAGGCGATCGACACTTTGAACAGGCGATCGCCACTTTGAACTGGCGATCGCCACTTTGAACTGGCAATCGCCACTTTGAACAGGCGATCGACACTTTGAACGGCTAAGGTAGTGGTCCAGGAGCGCTTATCATGAGCGCTTACCATTTGTATGGAGAAACCTGTTGTTCCGGTGAGAAATCAAATGGAACGGTCCTTTCCAGTAGAAATTTTTCGGAAAAAAAGGAATACCTTCAGTGGTATTCCTCTTTTCTCGTTTTTATGGGAATGATCGAAATATCACTGTACTATTTGCTTCATGATGAAACATGCAGTTTGTTGCCCATGTTTTTTTCCCCCGTGCTCTCCCGGCATTCGGTAAAATATCAAATGGTACAGCTCATTCCCGTTCCGTTTCCTTCAGTAAGAAAAGTCCAGTACCATTTGTAGGAAAATTCTGACCGAAAATTCCATACAAATGGTAAGCGCTCCTGGACTCGTCGACTCTTGGTAAGTTGGAGTTTTGTTTTTCTGCGAGAGGAACTCGCTCGCTCACTTGCTCAGTCGTAACTTCGGGTGGTGACTCGTTTTTCGTTGCTTACGGTGTCGAAAGTTGGATTTTATTAATACGAGGTTAAAAGTACCTTACGTACCTCGTATATCAGTAAAAATTGTTTCTGAAAGTGGCGACATTAGACACCTGTTTTAACGTAAAACACTATTGATTTAATTTAATTTAATTTAATTTAAAAAACATACAACGTATGTAGTCCTTTCAAGTCTTCAAAGGCGTCTGAAGAGATGGTACTGATTTCATTCCGTTTTAAGTTCCTGTGAAAAAGGAGAATTTAAACATCAAAATAAATCTGCACAAAAGATATATAAAAATGCACTGTGGAAAGGGATAGGGCAGATGGCTCAGCTACAGTCCCTTTTAATGCTACTATAAAAAAATTACCAGTAATGTTATATTGCTTCTTATAATCCATCAAATATTTTTCTCGCGCGCGATTGGTCTAAACACGTCACGTGACGCAGCCAAAACTGGGGAATATCCGGGTGATATTCCCCAAGTGATATTCCCCAGTTTTCAAAGTTTACGTTTTACGTTCGCAAGTTCAGTTTTCGTCTCAAATAAATTGCTAAGTTTAATAGAACTGTTTGTTTTGAACAGACTAGAAACATTTTTGGAGGCCAACATAATTATATTTTTATGTTTAACAGCTTGGCCGAGATCTTCCACGGCAAACCGATGAGAGCGGCCTTGTGAAAAAATATTTGAAGGATAATAACTACAATAGCCTCCATTTGGCTTCAAAAATATACTCGGATATTTGTACTTGGACATTATCTGTTCCTTGAAGCTCACAGTTTTCCTCGAGCTTCGCTCTCGGAAAACTGTTTCGTTTCTCGGAACAGATAATGTCCGCGGACAAATATCCGAGCATATTTCCTTGCCAAATGGAGGCTATTGTTTATATATACCTCGAGTACAGAGCCAATCACATTGCCAGAAATTATATGTGAGTATATTATAAGGATATATACTGCCAAGAGAGGATGATCTAAGAGAACACATCCCCATGCCCCATGATAGTTTTTTCAATCTATTTTAAGCTATGCGCCATGCTGTGAAAGTTATTTTAGTTCTGTGAAAGTTATTTTAGTTAGTTTTGCGCGGCCAATGATCAGAGGATCACATGTGATTGCGAAGATTTTTCTCGCCGTCGTGTTGACGTCCATGACTGAAATCGTAAATCGAAATTTAAAGATGTGATCGCGTTTCTCAGTGTGTTTTGTCATCCCGAGCGACTAATCAGGTGTCTTCCTTAAAATAGCCGCGCAGTATGACCACGCGCTAAAATTAGATTGAAAAAAATTATCATTGGAAGAGGCCCATGTATGGGGGATGTGTTCTCTTAGATCATCCTCTCTTGATACTGCACACGCGCACATGCAAAAACAAAATAAATCCATTCCGTACAACAAAAGTGCCCTTAAATTATAAAATCATGTAACCGTTAGAAAGCCAGGTGTATACATTCAGTCGCGCGTTATTAGTGTCCCGAAATAAATAAAAATACAAATAAAAAAACAAAACTGTTATTTTATTTATTTTATTTATTTATTTATTTTTTAATTAAAAAAAAAAAAATTATGTTCAAAAGGGGCTGGGTGCTACCATTTCGCCAATTTTGTAACGTACAAACTGGCATTAAAATCGACTGCAACCTCTAAATGATAGTTTCAAACATTTTAGTAGGCAATCATAGTGTTCTATAGGAAATCTGCGAACCTGATGGGTTTACTCATCACCATTCGCTGATTGATGTTATTTATACTTACAGGACTTTAAGCGCAGCCATGTGACGAAATGCGTCCGTGGGTAGGTTGCTGATCTTATTCCTTTGTAAATCCCTGTTTCCGTTTATAAAGCATGCGTTAGTAAAAATTAATTAGTACTATCATACCACGTGCACCGTATGGTCACGCCAATGCCTACAGAAAACAGTTGACATGAGCCGGTCAAGAAAAAGCCGAACTTAGCGCACGGTCATTTTCCAAGACCTAGACAGGCAATAAGCTCATAGTGTCCAATTTAGTTAAAATTTAAAAAAAAAATTACAATACTATATTATACTATATTATAATTATTATACTTTTCAAACTCATTAATAATTCTTCACGTCAAATTATAAAAGCAAAGGAAATCATAGAACCGTGACGGTGGTTTGAATATCTGATCTCAATTAGCATAGATTTTTACGAGTTTAGTTCTCCGTTTACTGCCTAGTTTTTGTTTGGATCGAGAAGATATATCAAACACTTGAGAATGTGTTTCATCCGATTTCCAAACACGTCGAATTTCGTCAAAAATACTCCGCTACCCGTCGTATTTTCAACTCTCTTCTCGGTGTTTGGAACTCGGATGAAACACGATTGAAGCCTTATGTGCCACGAGGTACATAGATGTTATTGAACAAGCGTGAGGTCCGTATTGGCAAAATATTGGTCTCGTTCTTTTTTTGCAAGTTTATGGACCTCGCCTTCGGCTCGGTCCATAAACTTGCAAAAAAAGAACGAGACCGATATTTCCCAATACGGACCGAACAAGCTAGTTCAATAAAGTTTTTATTATAATGGATTTTTTTAAAATTGCCATTCTCGGCTAACGCGCGCGCGCCAAAGCTAAGCATATTCTTGCATTTTTCAGGCCACTTTGCGAAAAGTTTAACCAAAATTGTCCGCCAGACACAAGGGAAAATGTTTCTACTTAATAGAAAACAGTTTTCCTTTGTTCAATGTTTCATAAAAGGAATTCTGCGAAATGAGTCCGTGAGCGGTCCATCTTAGCGGTCCGTATTGCAAAATTCGGACCGAACCAATCAGAATGCTCCTTTTCGTCGTGGACCAGTTTGCCATATAATAAAAAGAGATATTGAATGAGTGAGACATAACGGCTTTATAAGGAAGAACGAAATCTTACAACGTTGTAGTTGTTGTCGGAAGGCATTTGAATATGTCAATCGATGATCCTGTCTTTCTGCAACTATAGGTGTTATCAATTTGGCCGTTCACAACATTGCTGTCGCTGGAGCACGTATTCTCGCAGTCTGGAAAACATCAAAATATTACAACATTCCGATTTTAGAGATTGTGTATGATAAAAATAATGAAGTTTAAAAAGATGTTATCATATACCCAATTGCTATGAAAGAAATTTCAAATTGTAATTATAAGAATCACGGAAGGAGGAAACATTGATAGATCTGTATTTTCTCGACAAACTAATTTCCTTTGGGGAGGCGTCAATTCAAACGTCGATTACTAAAAGGCAAGTCGATCAGTTACACAGAAATTATTATATTGTTAAAATATCTCAATGATCTGAGAGAGGAGTCGTTTATTCAAGTAAATACGGTATTTAGAAAAATCATTAAGAGACGCACCTACTAATGTAACTGGTATATCTCTTGAGTCAGACCCGGCCTCATTTCTGGCCAGACAAGTATAGATGCCCTCCTTGTATATTTTGCTCCATGCCTTGCCACCAGCCTTGCGAATCCCATTATCTAAGGATGTAGAGTCCTTGAGCAACGATATGTTGATAGGTGGGGACCCCTCGGCAGAACACCATAACACGTGACCCGGTACTGTTCGCATAACTCGGCTTGGAATCTTTATTTTTGGTTTGTCTGCAAATGAGATCGCGACATAGGCAAAAGTAGGAAAGGATAATTTAACAGATGATATGGAGATACCATTAATGTAGCGTCACAGAACATAACTACATGTAGTTCCATGTAACAAAACTAGCGGCGGCGTCAACATTTATCACATAAAAACTATGAAATACTTTCAAAACATAGTAAGGGTGGTTTGCAGTGACGTAATCAGCCGGAGTTCAAGTCTGCTTGCTTTAAAAACAAATTTTATTTAAACTAACCATACTAACTAGTAACTACACGTAGAGATTATAGGATAGGTCAAATAAAACATTGGCCAACGATAATTTCACAATTTAAGAGAACTTTGTATGTGTCCGCTTTTGACGTCTAAAAAGTTTCAAAATCTGGATCACTTATACCCTGCGAAGATGTTACTTCTAACATGTCTTAATCATAAACAATGACAAATTACATTTACGGTTGTGACATTGTACACACCTATTACGATGACTATAATATCTATACAGGGTAAATACTAGCTCACCTTTTGTTGTACGATAAGTGTAAACGCCTTTAAAGTAACAGCGGAAAGACAAATAATTCTTTTTCAACATGATCATGATAAAGCAACTACTTGACTGCACCGTGAATGGTGGCATTGTTCCGGTAAATTTCCCGAGATCATCCCCATTTGTAGTGTTTCCATCATAGACTTCCAGCCAGTCTTGCACTTTCATGTTCGAGACATCAGACAGCTGGAAAGTGGAAAATTCTAAGCGGATATGTTGTCCAGGTGGTGCTGTGATAACACAACTGCAACCTTCAGTGTCTTTGCAGGAGGATGCGTTCCACGACGAATCGTAGCTAATGACCCCACGGCCACTGGAGACTTTCACGTCAAAGGCGCATGGCGCAGAATACACAACTACAAAAACAAATGCGTTTATTAATGTCCGAGCGAGAGTTGACAAGAGTTCAAACATAAGCTCTCCGGTTTGGCCTGAAACTCTCGCGACTCTCGCTCGTCGACTATTTTGTGCGTTAATTCCAGACGGACTTTACCGCCGGTATAGGTAAGTTCAGGGGCGGATCCAGGGATTTTTGATGGGGGGGGGGGGGGGGGGGGGGGGAGAGGTCCCAGGGTTTTCTCGAAAATGTGAAGTACGTAGAAGGAGATTTTTTGGAAGTAGACTGCAATAGTTATTAATACTAAACGCTTCTACAAGGGGCGAATGGGGGCGCTCCCCTCCAGTGTGGGGTGTTTTGGGGGCCTCCCCCAGAAAATATTTGAGATTTCAGGCTCTCTGATAGGGGGACCAGGGGGTCCGGAACCCCCTCCCCCCCACCCCGACCCTCCCCCTGGATCCGCCACTGCATTTACATCTGTCTTTTCGCGCCCACACTAAAAGAGCAACGCGTTTCGAAGCAGCTCGACTTATTTATTGTAGCCATCCCTTTTCTGCATCAGCTATTGAACTTCATTTGCCGACATGAACTCGAGCGCTCTCGAGCGCTCTCGACCCAGTCTCGCTCCGCATCAAACATCGCACAAGAGCGCAGTGCGCGTTTCACCGCCCATTCTTTCCTTCTCCCTGGTATGACTGACGGAAGTTGCGGTATGACGCGGCCTAGCGGCAGTATGTAAAAAACCGAACAATAAATATTTAATGCCAGCCATCCAATTTCAGCAGGTTTTATTATAGTGCTATATTGTATAGTTGTTCGTGTGGTCGTTCTGTCCGGTTTCAGTCGCGACAAAATCTGTTTGCTGCAGAGGTCGTTTCGCTAGGCTGTACATATACCTAATCGTGCAATTTTGGTACGCTTCGGCGACATATCGGGCGAGCCGTGGTTCGTATTTTGGCAGTCGAGCCAAAATACCCATGGCAAACGAGACTAAAGATTAGGCTGAATTTTTCAAGTTTGATTCGGTAAATTCGAGTAGTGGAGGACACGGACATGGCGGTACTGTGCATGTCAACCCGTGACAGTTACGCGAAGACGACTTTCATCGAATAAAAATGTGTCACGCATTCCGATCGTCGATGTCAATGTGTGATTGTTTATGGTTTGAAAATAAACTGAAAATGAACTGCCATACTGTCAGAATTTCCATCATCTTACCTTAAATGTCCTCTTTCCTTTCTCCTGTGGCGAATTTGACGAAAAAACCGTCGAAAGTTATCGTTTTTTAATTGTTTTGAAGACGATTTTTGAGACAACCGCGAGTAGGAGACACAACGCACTTAGCTAAAATGTAACAGCCCCGTTTTGGGCGCGAAATTTAGCTTCAGTAGTTTTTCTTTATAAATTTCCCTCGAATTACTCGCTCCGTCAACATTTTCCTGATTGTAAATTTGACTGTAATTTCCTAAGACTTTGCTTAGGAAAATTTAGCTCTAATGCGCAGAATTGGTAATTTATTTCTAAACTGTCCGTGTCAGTGACTTGATTTCGGAGAAAATTAGGTCTGTAGATAGAGCTTCTGATTGGTTGATTCCGAATTTGGGTACGGTTAGAGCTGAAATATTTCCTGAAGTTTATAAGCGTATTGAGTTTATTACTGAGGAATCGGATCGCAAATTACATAAATATTTGGTAAGGAGACACGAATGTACCCGACAGCAGGAAACATGAGATCGTTTATAAAGGGAAATCAGCTGACTGCGAATCACGCAAAATTAATGATGTACAGACTTTAGCGTGACTGGCGTGACTACTTTCTGATATCATAGCCATCTTTCATGCAAGAAAGTAGATAGGGTTTTTTAGCTTCTTCTCTAAGCTTCTAGATCTTGTTAACTCTATGCTATCACTTCCATTTTCAGGTCTACGCCGTAACAGATGTACCCAGCGTGTATAAAGTCTTGTTGTTCTTCATCAGTCATTCACTGAATTGTCAAGCTGTCTTTAGAATTATATTTCATAGCATTTTTAATAACGAAACTGCCAGCGAAAAGGCTATAAATTTCGTAAAATTGTGCAGATAATTATTTTTACAGGATTCTGAAGTAAAGCCGCGCTGAGAAAAGGGAATTATCTTTTTTAGAAAAGAACAACTAACAAAAAGAACACTTACTGAATCCACCCTTTTTTATTCTTTAGCAGCTGGTTGCATTGAACTGACTTGCCAGACTAAGAAGTCTTCACAAGACTTATTCATGGACTGTGGATGCAGAATTTCTGCATCTATCGTAACTATACAGCAGTCTTATTTGAACGTGCAGCATTCAGTTCTGCATCTTTCCGCTTCATAGATCTAGATTTCGCCTGTGAAAACAGAGTATGTTTTTACTCGGAATTTATTTATGAGGCAAGACGAATAATTTCTGCATCCTTCGATCATGGTGTAATCTCTTAAACTGGGCTGTTTTCACCAAATTTATTACAGAGCAAGATGCAGAGTTTCTGCATCCTTATGCATCAATGAACTTAACTCATGGGGCAAGGAGCAGAACAATATGTTTCCGCTGCATCTTTTAGGAGCAGATATGTTACACTAGTTTCCAGCTTCCTATCATGCACCGGTAAATTGAAGGCATTTTCGACCAAATCAACTGAACACACTTGTTGTTGAGAATACTGCTAAATTTCCAACTGACCTATACAAGATACGAAAACTTCAAAATTCAAAACCCATTTTATTTTGGAACGCGCTCAACCATATGTTGTGAAAACAGATGCGAGAGATGTAAAACCGTCACTAGACATTTTGAATATTTTTTCTTGCAATAGTTCCTCTAGAACTACAATCTTTTTAATTTGAGGATTTTCGCGGATTTTATTTGAACAGCAAGCCTTAGTCGATTCGATATTTACAGATGACCGCTCTTAATATTTAGCTAAATTAGCCGAACAGCTCAAACTGTTTCACTTAACACAAATATCAGTCTGGCCTTTAAAGGCCCTAACTGATATGGGGAAAGTAAAAGAACGACAGTCTTTTGCTTAATCGTTGGGTGTCGCTGAAATTATCACAATTTACACCTTACCTTTCAGACTCCACTCTGATAAGGCGATTATAAGCAGAGCGGAATAAAGCCGCATGCCCATCGTTAACAAAAACATTTTTAAGCTTTGATGAAAACAAAGTGCATATATATATTATTATATATGGAAATTCAACTTTTAAAGGCTGGAACACCTGACTAGGCGACATGACGCGGGGACAGTACGTCGCAGCGACAATTCCCTTTGTGTGACATGCCCGTTTTAATGAAAAATCCTTGTCGTTGCGACATAATTTTGTCGCTGCGTCAGGTCGCACAAATTCAAACTGGTTTGAATTCGTGCGTCATTCAGGTCGCAGCGACAAAATGACACAAATTTTTACTGTCGCCGATCAGGTCGCAGAGACCTGTCGCCTAGTGTGTCCCCGCATTTTAATAACAACAGCCGCAAAGCAATTAGTAATGGTAATAGGACTAGTGGAGTCCAGCGGTCTGTAATCATACGAGTGATTAACAAAATCGGACGACCGCGCAGCGGGAGTCCTTGTTTAATCACGACTCGAGTATGATTACAGACCGAATTGGACGACACGAAGTCCTGTTATTAATCATAACTATAACAAAATTCGAGGAAAAAACGTTAACTGGTTAATTGTTTTCGTGAATAAAAACATAACGATTGAGTTTGTTTTTGACCGAGATACACGAGCAAAGGAATCCATTCAAGTGCAACTGTCCTATTACAGCGCGCGCAAATGACGCGAACTGTCTGCACTAACAGGCGTGACTCTCCAATTTATGCACAAATCGGGCCTGCTGATAACCAATCAGATTTTCATTCGAGGATTTTGTTATAGTATTGATTAGACAAATTATTAGCGCGGATGGGGGGGGGGGGGTGGGGGGTAGTGGTGAATGCTATGTGTTTTTAATAAATTTTAGTACTCATTTCCAAGTTCCGTTGAGGATTCATGCAATCTTTAAATTCCATCATTCAGAGCGTAGTGGTGGGTATCATAAATTTTAAGAATTTTTCGATGATTTTTAAAATGTTTATGAATGAGGAGAAAGGGATGGAAGATTAGAATTTTAGATTAATAACTAATAATAGCCACCAATAATTATTGACACACACTCTGATATCTTGGCTGTCATGATGGATGCTCCAATTGTCACTACCATGACTATGCGCCCTGAAGTAACGGTAAGTAAGAATAAGAGGGTCTTTCACCGTTTGTCAGTTGTGGGTACATGAGGTTGATACACGATTGGTCTTTTACAATTTTAGACCATGTGTCAGTTGCATGTCACAGTGTCAGGAAACGTTTTAACCATTTGATAGGTTTCATTTAACTTTTTGCTCTATTTCCAGCCAATGTATTAGTTTAGTTTTCATCAACCTCTCCTTATCCTCTCCTGTCCCGATTGTGCTCTTAAAATGATGAAAAGTTGCTCACTGGAATGCCAAAAAATCGCCAAAAATCCAAAAAGTTGCCACCTAAATCTCTTGATATTTTTATACAAACGTTAATTAAAAGCTTAATTTTTCGATTAAAAAAAAAAAATTAAAAAGTTTTTTAAAATTCTTTTTAAATCAGTACGTTGATAAACATTCAATAAATTCGCATAAATTGAAGTTTTCTATCATATTGTTCATTTTGTCATGCTTGATATGTGCTGTAAACCTATATTTTGCTCAAAAGTTGCTCAGAAAGGCAAAACTTGCTCGAGGTTGCTACTGAGAACTGTAAAAAGTTGCTCCAAACGCCAAAAGTTGCTCAAAAGTTGCCGAGCACAATCGGGATCTTATCGTCACCTACATAACCAAGAAATTTGGTAAATAATGACAATCGACGCCAGTTAGCGTCAGTTTAACAAGCTATAGCCTCGACTAGCTTCGCCTGCCTTGTTCGCGTTTGACAGTGAAGTAGTCAACTCTTATACGCTCTCGTGCGCTCTCATCGAACATGGCTGGCAGATGATGTTAACTCTCGCGGACTGCTCGCTGATAATAATTGGAGTTCAATAAAACTCTCGTTCAACGCCCATCCCTCGACTCGTGGACTCCCGTGGACTCTCGGCTTCGGCAGATAACACAAACCTCGGCCTTGATAATTCTCGCTATCATGCTCAACCTCATCCAATAATTGTTTATTATTATACATTTTGCTCACTATCTCTATTCTCATTGGCTGAGAGCATACAGCTAATTCACGCTGGCATCGAATTGACGCGTCATAACTACAGACACTGGGATTTATGCATGTAATTACGCGTCATACCTACAGAGACTAGGATTTATGCGTGTAATTACGCGTCAAACTTAGAGACAATGCATCTCGATTGACGTCATGCACGTGTAGCACGCGTCGCTTCACAAGTTAGCGGCAACGAAAAATAAATTAAAATACTCCACAATCCACGAAGAAAAAAGCGACAAAACGCTGCAAAGTTAAGCCCGAACTGATGATTTAGCTTTTCAAATGTATAATAAAACAATTATTGGATTTGGTTTTCGCATGATAGCGATATCAAGGCCTCGGTTTGTGTTATCCGCCTCAGCCTTCGGCTTCAGCAGATAACACAAACCTCGGCCTTGATAATTCTCGCTATCATGCTCAACCTCATCCAATAATTATTCAAAATCAACTAATCAGAATGTTTTGATGCTGTTCCAATACTTTTTAAGCATTGGACCGGGTAAAGCTTCTACAGCTCTTTTAGGCTTCTAGCTTTTTCAATCATAAGTCCTGTGATAAAATCTTATTAGAGAGATTAAGCATCACGTTTGTTTTTCCCGCAAACGGCAAAAATACAACTTTTGTCGTCTGGCGTTTGCCGTTTGTACGTCAAAGAGAGTAGTTTCGCGTTTATCGTGAACGTGTGAATTATTTTCGATTTTTCTGATGGATTTATTTAACGATTGGAGGAAAAGTAAAGAAAATCGAGTGCAAGCTGACGTTTGCCGTTTGCCGTTTGCCGTTTGCCGTAAAACGTGGTGCTTTATCTCTAATATTAACCAAGCTTGTTCGTTACGTACTAGGAGAATATCGGACCTTGGTCTTTCCTGTACGAACCTCGCGCTTGTTAATAATAAGATAACTATCTTTACGAGTTTTGCTCTATTGGGCGAATCGAAAGACACTGAAACAACGAGTAAAAATATAAAATAGTTATCTCCTTTGCATACTTTATAGGTGAAGTGGACTCCCGTTGACACAACCTCGTTCCCAGGATCTCTCTTCTTCCCGCTTTTGGTGGGAAGAAGAGAGACCCTGGGAACGAGGTTGACGTTGGCAACAATCCAACTCAGGATTTCTCAAACTACGTCATCCATTATCTTCAGAGAGGTGTAGAGTCAGAGTAAGTTGAAATATTGGCGAAGGAGAAAACGATCGTAGATTTGCAACCCGACAGCGGCTATCTCTTCTGCATCTCCGTTGCGAGTCCTAGGCCTAGCCACAAGATGCCACAAATTTCCTCAAAAGTTGCCGGGAAATAACCTCAAAAGTTGCCCATTTTTGCAAAAGTTGCCAAAAAGTTGCTCATATTTCAAAAAGTTGCTTAAAAGATGCTCCAAATTTAAGTAATAAAATTTAGACTAAAATGTAAAAATCAACCAAATTTGCTAATTCTATTAAAAACTACCCTGGAGAGTCCCCTGGAGATATTATTTTACTCTACTGTTGGTATATATATAAATCAATAATTCAGCATCACTTCTTTATTACCATATTACCATTGTCCGCCATCTTGAATTCAGACGCTATTTTGTGTTGCCTTGCCACTGACCACTGAATATTGATTGCCTGCTCAGAAAACTAGTCCGGTAGTGTGACTAGTGTCATTTCATGGTCTTATCATGGATATAGGATCAAATAATCTATTTTTCAGTGAGACCTGCAAACTGATTTTTAATAAAACATATTTACGGTGATTAATTTGCCAAATACATAATTTTTCACAACAGAATATTAGAAAAACACGTTTTTTTAACAAGAAGTTGCTCGAAATTAAAAAAGTTGCCCAAAATAATAAAAGTTGCCCAAAATACCAAAAGTTGCCGAAAAGTTGCCGGGCATCTTGTGGCTAGGCCTAGCGAGTCCTATAAAGCGAGGGAGTGGCATAAGAAGCCCAGCTATAGTTATCCACACAGGGCCTGGTAATTTTAAATGTTAGTAATAAAGAGGGAAATAAAGAAAGATGGTAAATTTTAAGTTCGGTAACTGGTGAAATGAGAAAAATTCTGAAGATTTTGAGAAAGATGTTGCCTCACGCCCGTGACAAACATAATTTAAAACATCTTTCTACAGTCAAACCTGAATAAAAGGTGTCCGCTTAAGGCGGGAGTTAACCTGAATGCCATTTTCCCGCCACTTAACATGGGTTTCATGGAAATATCTCGTTCACGTTTCAAGCAATCCAAAAAGTATCTGCTTAAAACATGAATCTATGTTATGGGGTGTTTTGTAAAATTTTTGGTGATTTTTGGGTTTTTTGGGGAGGAAAAAGTTTTTCTCAAAGGAGTTGTAAAATTTAGGGAAATAAGAAATATTGAAGATTTAATGTAGTTTTAAAATTAGAATTTGAAAAAATTAGTAGATTGACAATTGACAGACAGTTGATACCCACGCGAGAGCACTCGCGTGGGTATCAACTGTCAGTTGGTGTTCCAAAATTTTTTTTTCCTTCTATCCCTTCTTTAAACCTCTTAAAATTTCATTGAAATTCAGGTAGAATCCCCCCTTAATACAGGTTTGACTGTAGTTTCATTTGCCGAGCTTAAAATTTACCATCTTTCTGTCTTTATTACCACTCCATGACGCATTCAACATTGCTGATCCCAGCAGCGAGTATGCAGGACGCGTGTCACATGTGTGGCAAATAAATAAACTAAACTAAACTAACTAAACACATATGAACCTAGTACGTAAATGGCGTACGCCCACGCTCGTGACAAACTTTCGCAGTCTAGTCTAGCCCAGGACTCGGTTGTCCCAGCCGGGGAGGATATCCCTTGTAGTGTTTATACAAGGGGACACTGGACACTGTGCACTTTGTGATTGGTTAATTTTTTTCTTTTCATTCGGACGCAGGGACGCCGTATTTCAAGAACAGTACCGCGAAGCCGGGATAATCACAGTTTGAGGGGACACCCGTGCCCTCGGAACTTGTCGCCTCAAATCAAATGGGCCAAATTGTGTCTCCTCCGTGAAAATTATTAGCCAAAATGGTCGGGCAGTTCGGCGGGCTTGTCGCTGAGGTTACATGTGGTTCACGCTATTTTAGCCTACAAACCGGCCTGAAATATAAATCCGCAAAAATTCAACGAAATATTCACTCCGCATACCATCTGAGAGATATGGCTTAGCTGGAAAGCATGCATGCCATGTACTCGTGTTTCAAAATTATGGCGTAAAAAAACAACGACACGACCTCAGTTGACTCAGTTGTCATGTATGAACCATGAGCCAATAGCAGATTGATTAAGTGTGTTGATTTTGCTGATAAATAGTAGCAGTAGACAGTAAGTATATGCGTGGGCTGTGGAGCCGGCAAATTAATTCACAACAAAACGTGCAACTCGACATGTGCTGTTAAACCGGAGGTGAAGCGGTGATTGTAGAACGTTTATAAAGGAAATATTTTACAACGAAACTGTGTAAATATTTCCCAGCTACTGAGCAAACTGTACGCATATTATTATTATGTCAAAGCTCGACAAAGCGAAATAATTATAAAAAAAACAGAGCCAGAGCACATGAGCATAAGCATAAACTGTAAAAAATGTCATTCACGGAGGACACGGAGGCAAGCAAGAAATCTAGCGAAGGTAAGGATCTAGTGTACCACTACAGCTATATAGCGACCGACAATTTTCAATCAAAACTAGCTCAAATTGAAAGTAGGTTTTCTCGAAATATAAAAGAAAAACGTTTGGTACAGTATTCAATCGACATTTTGAAGGAGATGGAAAGGAGACGCTTAAAAATATCCGGCATAATATCCAACGCGGGGCAATTAGCTCATGAGAGGGCTAGAAAGTAGGTCTGGAATGAAAATGCTGTATGCATGACTGATCGTTTTAGTAATTGGTTGAGCGTGAATTACAATATCAAAGTTCTAAGCCGTGATTGTAAGAGAGAAACAAACCTTGGTAAAATGGAAGGGTTATATACGGTTAACTAGATCTAACTAGTGGGTATGATAGGCATAATAAAAGGCGTACCGTGAAATATATATTATGCATCGAGACGTATAGATATTGGGTAAAAAGAGTCCGGCATTGCAACTGCTGAATAGAGCATCTTATAATTAGTTGCTTCCTAAAGTAGAGAGTTGTGTGTATATTCAAAAATATAGCTAAGTATAAAGCTTTGCAATTTTATACAGCCGCGGACACTTGTCTGGCACATCTTGCGTTTGAAATTAATTCACTACGGCATGTCAGTTCAGATCTGTTTGTGCATGCACTTTACTGAACATTTATTCGACTCTAAGCAAGGTCATGTATAACTCTCAAATGAAGGTATTCTATTTATTGTAATGTGCTCTAGTTCAAGTTTTTATAGGGTCGATGGCTTCGTTATTTCACGCCGTAAAACAGCAACAGTCGTAACTCAGTACTGGTCTATGGATACAAAATTAATCTAGATTTAACGATAACATCGAAGTTCTCAAAATGAGCCCTGGACTTTATTTTGTTCAAAAGGCTTTTTCCGCTGTGGGTGCATTTTCGGAAGAGCTTAGCCAGTGAGCATATATTTGGGATTTTTGCTTATATTTTTTTCGATCGTGAAATTTATTCCGGCATGGATTTTTACGATACGTTTTATACGAGAAAGAACAATAGCGTAAGTCAAATAAAGCGGCTTAGTCAATAATATGAAACTGAATTGATGTATTGCGAAAAGGTATAGCTAAGTAATGAATTCTGATTCCAAAACGAATCATGAACAGTACTGATGTCTAATTTGAATACACTGCACAGCACTATTCTCTCTGGGGAACCCGCATATAATGCCTCCATATTCATGATTAGATATATTCGACGTGCAGTATGTGGTCCGTTGGGATGTGTTACGTAACCTAATACCCGTGTTCAGTATTTAAGTCCACACCTCACGCCATAACTCGCCTCAGTCTTTTCGACAGGACGACCGTCACTTTGTTTCGCCCACCCACCTCCAGCAGCGATGAACCATCCTCTCCTCTGGGAGCTACCTGCTCCCGATCGCCTCGGGCTGATTCTCCCCATATCTAATCATAGCCCAGGCATTGTTTGTAGGGGATCCCAGTAAGAATATATTTGATATATTAGCAGTCATTAACCTTCGACAGTACAGTAGACGGTTTTTCGCCAGTCAAGAATTGTTACTCGTGATTATTTCAAGCCACCGAACAGCATACTGATCATTTTCGTCCTTACATATTACATTGCGTTTAACTCAGTGATGAGGTTCGGAATGAGGTTAAACAGCCCAAAACTGTAACTTTAAATTTTAAATTTTAACTAACAGGCATCTCAGTGAGAATTGAGCAAACTCATTCATACCTTTTTGTATATTTCCCCATGAATTTTATATTTATAGCAAATATATTATCATTTTTGAATTGAAAAAGTTTAGATAATTTATTTATTTTTGCCACTATAAAAATATCTATATACGGGATGATAGTAGCAGGAAGATCTCAGCTTAGAAGAGCCACTACTTGGCCAACCAAGGAAGGGAGGAAATAGGGATGGTTGCTAAATTCGCGAAATTTAAAACCATTAGGCTACTTTGGAACTTAAAAATGTTTCTGAATCTCATTGTATATTTTTTAGACGAATATGGCAAGTCTTCGTGTCGTCAGAACTACAGCAAGGAATGCGAGGCGGCAGTGAACGAGCAAATTAACTTGGAGATGCACTCAAGTTATGTGTTTCTGTCTATGAGTTGTCACAAATACGATGACGTCATCGTCTATGACGTCACCGTGCCGGGTCTAAACGAGTTCCTGTTGAACCAGTCGGATGTGAGCATCTTGCACGCGCAAATGTTGATACAATACCAGAGGGACCGCGGAGGACACATTGTGCTGCATGACATCAAGAAGCCGGAGCGTGACAGTTGGGGAACTGGGCTCGAAGCCTGTGAGGCTGCCTTGGCAATGGCCAAACAAATCAATGGCACATTACTAGACCTGCGCAGAGTGGCTGAGAAGAACGGCGATAGTCACATGATGGACTTCATCAACGATAGTCTTCTCCAAAAACAAGCCGAGTCTATTAACGCGTTGTCGGGTTTTGTAACGAAATTGAAGAGAGTCACCAAAGGGACATGGTAACTAGGTACCAGGCCACCAAGCTGATAAACAAATACAATAGATTAGATAAGACATTTTTTTTAGCCTGCGAGCAAGCTCTCTTGGCATTTTTTGGGGGGAAAGAGAAAGAGCGGGGGAAAGACTCTTTCACTTTCCCGCCTCCCCACCCCCCACCCCCCAAAAAAACCAGAGAGCTTGCTCGCAGGCTACGTTTTTTTTTCTTCAGAGATTTATTGAGATAGAGAATTGTCCGAGGTATAAACATTGTTACTCGTACAGCGGTTCGAACTCATCCTGGGAATACATGCAACTTTGCTGATCTGCAAAATTTACAGTCAAACGAGCCGGCCTCCGAAAATGGACTTCTCGGACAGCGGCCATTTCTAAGTAAAAGCTTTGTATCAGTGTATGTCCCTTAACCTTATAAGCCAAATCGGAGTTCTAAAAAGCACATGCGCGCGTCGGGATAAAAGCAAGCATTAGTCAAAAATACAATAGAAGTCAATTAAATAACAAAAGAACAAATTTAAATTACAAAAGAAGAGAATACATTTGGGATAAAAACACATGCACACTGCACCAATTCTTCAAACTCCGATTTGGCTTAAGGTGGCTCCATATAGTTTTTTTGGCGCGAGAGGTATGGGTACGAAAATGGCGCGAGCGCGCGAGATTTAAAGACAGAAAAAATAAAAACAAACATGGCGGCTCGGCTTTTATCGCGAGTATCGTTCTTGTTCCGGGCAACTGTTCAACAAAATATTACCGGAAAAGTTCCTAAAAATATATCTTTGTTTCCCCGAGCACCTGTTCAACAAAATATCACCATAAAAGCTCTCGAAAATATACAAGTGTCGTATTTGTCACGCATCGATCCAACATCTGCTGGAGAGGAGAGTCAGTATGAGAGGGCATCGCAGAGTGGTCGCGGTGTATTTTTAATGGTTGGAGGCTTCGCTTTAAGTTCACTGAATAGTGAAACACCAAAGAAATCTGACGAGGAGGTAAAACGTTCCTCGGAAAAAGAAAATTTGCGTGACGAAAGAGGTCGCTTCGCACGAACGCAACCAAAGCCAAATGGAAACCTGGAACGGAGGACTCGAGGGATACGGGAGTGGAGAGCGAAGAGGAAGTTAGAGTTTGACAGAACGGAGGAAAGCCCCCCACCAAAGCGAGAAACCCGTATGAGTCAGGTTGGTTTCAATTTCTTTTCGCTACTTGGTGCACTAAGCAACATAACCAAGAGCTTTATTCGTGAATCTTCCCTTTGTTGTCATGTTATTTTTCGTTTGCCCACAAATCTCTTTACATTAGCCTTTGTAATATTCCCCAAATAAATTCATTTCAAGTTATCTTCACGACATAATTATATTGGAATAGTTTTAAATCACTTTAATATTTTCCAAATAAAAACATTTCAATTTCAATATAATCGTTATAGTTACAATGTCAGCATATTTAATACCTGTACAAAGTAATAATAATTTTCTGAATTATTACCAGAAACAAGCACAAAAAGAGGAATATATTCCACATGGTTGTAGAATTGTTGACTTAGATGTATTAAGAAATGGATTGCAAAGTTGTCAGTGCTGCAAATCAGGTGAGACTGAGAAGAAGGGGCTGTTGAAGCTGTAAATTATAATATTGTAATATTAATTCAGCTAAAAACAATGAAAATGTTTTTGGAACTTTTATGTGAAAATTTGTTGATAAATAATGAAGTGATTGTAGTGATGGCTCCTTCATATAAAGTCTTGTTAGTAGCAAACTTATATTACAAATGTTTCCAAAATCTTTATAATTAGTCATTTCAAACTACAACATAGTTTGATTTTTACTTTCCTTTATTTTATTCTATGATGACTACAAAACAATTATTTAAAGGAAAATAAAATTCAAACTACTGGTAGTTTGAAGTCTTTTTATCTCATCAAATTAATTTTAACCTACAACAGATACAAGTCATGCTCTGGTCTCTGGGTGTCTTTGTACATTGTAGGTAATTTCAACCTCACACTCACAGAGCAAACTAATTTTACTTTATTTATTTTTTGCCATCCACACAAACATATAAATTTTTCTTTTATTATTTGCTTAATGTGTTTGTGTGGCAAAACAAAATTAAAAAAATAAATAAATAGTGTTTGCTCTGCGCGTGTGGTTTTACTATATACATAGTATAATTTCTGTTCCTGACACTCCATTTGCCATTTTTAAAATTTTCAGCACCATTGTCATTATGTAATATAACTGAAGAAAAGAGATGTGGGCTGGCCTCTGTTTTCTCTGTGACCTGTATAGTATGTGGTGGGAAGAATGATGTGAAGACTTCATCCGAGCATAGGAGTGGTCAGCGGGGTCCACTCACCCATGACATAAATTCTAGAGCAGTTCTTGGATGTTTGCACACAGGAATTGGTGAAACCCATCTGAATAATATGTTGTCCACACTCAATGTTCCATGTATGAACCCAGTAACATTCAAGTCTCGTGAGCGGGAAATAGGAGCTGCTGTCGAATCAGTGGCAAAAAAGAGCTGTCAACAAAATATGTCTTTGGAGCGAAATATTGCAATTGAAAATGGCGCAAAACCAGATTCTCAAGGCCTTGTCAGTTTATCATGTTCTTATGACATGGGCTGGCAAAAAAGGGGCAAAGGGCATAATTCTTCCACAGGTCATAGTGCAGTAATGGGATTAAACACTGGCAAGGTCATGGATTTTACAACAAGAACAAAGACATGTCGAATTTGTAAAAATGCTGAGAAAGTGGGGGAAAAGGCAAAGGAACATGACTGTCGCATAAATCACTTTGCCTCTTCTAAGGCAATGGAGCCAGTGGCAGCTGTTGATCTGTTCACACGTAACGTTAAATCAAACGTTAAACTGTCTATTTATACTGGTGACGATGACTCCACCACTGCCGCACACATTAAGCAGAAAGTTCCCTATACAGTTGAAAATGGACGGACATTGTTCATGCAAAAAGATCTCTGACCACAAGGCTTTACAATCTGGCCCAAAGGGGAAAATTTACAAATTCATCCGTCCTATCTCAAAGAGTAATTAGCTACCTAGTTAAATGTTTCAGCTACTGTGTCTCTCAAAACAAGGGAAATCCATTAGCTCTCCAAAATGCATTGAAAAACATTGTACCACATGCTTTTGGTAATCACGTGAGTTGTGACGAATCATGGTGTAGAGGCAAAAAAGACCCTCTCAATTACAAACACTCAGACCTTCCTTATGGCAAAGATCTGTTTGGCGACGAGCTACGAAAAGCAGTTACAACAATTTTTGATGAATATTGCACTGATATAGTAGTGGCAAAACTTGCCCCTGGAGCAAATTCCCAACGAAACGAAGCCCTTAACAGTGTCATTGGATCCAAAAACCCTAAAATTAGGTACTATGGTGGCAGTCAAAGCAATGATTTTAGGGTGGCCTGTGGAATATCTCAAGTGAACCTTGGGTACCATTACATAAGCCACACACTCGACAGTCTTAATATTGAACCTGGGAAATACTGCCTCGATCACATTGGAAAAATGGATCACAAAGCCACAAAAGACAAGTTGAGAAAAAACAGTGTTGATTTCAAACGACGAAGAGTTCAGCTTCACAAACAGAAATTGAAAATTGATGGAAATAAAGAATCTAAAGAAGGCAAGACTTACCAAACAAACATTGGACTCAACCTTGACCCAAATAAATCAACTGATCAGGTGGTGGTGAAAGAAATTGATGTCAACTTAAAAATAACAAAAGAGGAGTTACAGCAGTTCGAAACGTACTTACCCGAATTAACAATCAGACCAGTGGCTGAGAAATATTCTTTCAACACAAACCATGTGTATAACTTTATTATCTTTGACACTGAAACCAACATGGCTGGAAAAACTGCAGAAATTTGCCAACTGTCAGCAATCGATCGGTCCGGTTTGCATGAGTTCAACGATTATATATTGCCATCCAAGGATGTGGATATTCATGCTTCTAGAGTCAATGGATTGAGCGTTCGAAGAGTTAATGGATCTAGGACACTATTCCATGAAAACCAACCGGTTTCATCCATTCTAATTGAAAAGGCAATACAGAATTTTGAAGCATTCTTACAACGAACTATTGAAAGTGTAAACTGTGGTGGTAAACAGATCTGCACTGTATTAATTGGTCACAACTCGCAAGTCTTCGATACGCCTACCCTTCTTCGCCAAGGTGGAATGCAATTGTCCCAAAGCCTCACATCCTTGAACGTGTTCTTTTCCGACAGTCTTCCCCTGATAAAGAAACTCGTGAAAAGTAAACACCCGTCGTTGTGCTCACCGGATGGCTCAGTGGTAAAAACAAACCAGTCCTCGATTTACCAAAGGCTTTTCAGCGAAAGCTTTCCTGCTCACGATGCGATGGAAGACGTAAAGGCGCTACGAAAGATTATTTTCCATTCCAGCCTGAACATTTGCGACGAGATGTTAACAGAGAAACATGTCCACAACAAAGCATGCAGAAAACGACATGAAGTACCTCGACCATCGCCACACGCTACTCCAGACGTTCAGGGGAAAACTTTTTCATCCAACCCACGCATCCTTTCCTGTCAAGCAACAAATGGTCGAGAAAATCGCTGGAAGTGGAATTTCTTATGAAGATCTAAAGAATCTTTACGACAAATTCGGAGAGAAGGCATTGATCGGTGTGTTGTCGCTACCTCCTTCCACGTCGACAAACAAATCACCACGAGTCACCAAGACCTCTCGTATTTTGGCCAGCATCGTCCAACACTTCAAGTCAACAGGCTGAAAACAGATTTCCTTGAAGATCTACTGCTCCGAGGTACGTACATTTGTAAAATCTCGCCCGAAGCTGTGTCATGTTCGAAATCTCCGAAATCGAAATCTACGCGAGCGCGAGCATGCGCAAACCCGTAACTTGAAGAATTTTTATTTTGTGACGTCACGAAAAGTAAGCCTTTCAGGGGCATCTAAAAACGCGTTTTGCACGCGTTCCACACGGTGAATTGCTTTGAAAATTAGCCCATTGATAGGGTTTACATTGTTTTCATTCAAGAAAAAATATCATCAATTTTTGTACATACAAAAATGAAATAAACGGGAAAAACGAAAATTGAATAAAATGGGGAAAATTATGTAAGGATTTTTTTATGGCCTTTCCAGGTGAGACATATTCACAGTCTTCTTTGGATCGCCAAAAATGGTGGAAATTGACCGTGTAAAAACGAAGAAACGCTGTCAAGAAGTTAGAAAGCCCTAAAAACAAGCAAAACATTTCCATCACTGGTTGCCATGGAAACGATACTATACTGGAAAATTATACTTTTTTGGAAAGAATAAAGCTTAAAGGTACTTGAAACTGTACATGATGCCTATAATGCCAACATATCTCGAAATATAGCAATATGATTATGACTATATTTATTGCAGAGCACTGGCAAATTACGTATAGAGTCACCTTAAAGGTCCGATCAAACGGTCACAACATTTGTCACAATATTTGTTGCGAGCCGATGTTGAGACCGTTTGACCACCCTCACAACAATGTTGTGACAACATTTATTTTGCTCTTGAAATGTTGAGAGGTTGTTGTAGCCGTTTGACCGGGCATGGTCACAATATGTCACAACAAATGTTGTGAGAATGTTGTGACCGTTTGATCGGGCCTTTATTCAGACTAACCAACCAACCCCCCCCCCCCCCCCCCACCCACTCCGTAACTTTAAGAGCAATGAAATTTGGAGGGTATATAGTACGTCCAAAATTATTCCATTTGAGGTATGCAACATGAGAGGAACAAGACGTCATCTTACGTTGAACTGTACGTCATGATTTCCGAACAGTCGCCATCTTGGATCCGCCATCATAAATTTCTTGATTTTTCCAAAACGACAGAAAATCACCAAAAATTACCCAAAAGTAATCAAAACCATTAAGGGACTGTGCAATAATTATCAGGAGGGGGGGGTTGGAAAATGGGCTTCATGTAGCCAAATATTAGGTAATACCCCCCCCCCCTCCTAAAGGAGTGAATTTAGTTATTGCCCCCCCTCTAATCAGTCAGAAATTATGTATGACCCCCCCCCCCCCCCCTCACAGTATACACACACCTTTATACAAGTACGCTGCTACATTTTCTCTACACGCACTAGTGTGGATTAAAATCTTATAACAGAAGAAGAGCTCGTACTGCATGTTTAATTGTTGGACATCCGCGTCTGGAACAAACATCACCTCCGTAGCAATGTTCAACAGAGCCATAGCAGAAGGAAAAGAGCATGTGTGTTATTTTCAGGTCCGGTGAAGGCTTCCTCGGCCCGAAGGGCCTGAAAATTTTTCGGCCCCCACCTTATAAATAGGTATGGATTCGCCAATGTAATATGTACTTTAAATAAAATGTTAAGCCCCCCCTCTTAAGTGACTTATTTTACCTAGAGCCCCCCCCTCTCCTTGCTTTGATTTTACTTTATGCCCCCCCCTCTGGTTTTCCAACCCCCCCCTCCTGGTAATTATTGCACAGTCCCTAAAATAATTATAAAATGATCTTTAAAATGTAAAGGTTATGGTTATTGCAATAAAGTTATTTTTCTCATAAAAAAAAACAGGACAATTCCAAATCGCACCTTCCTTTCCCTAAATGAACTAAAACAGAAAATTCCTTTTCAGTACGCTTTATCATAATAGAATATGGTTGCCATTGGTAATAGCAAGTTCCATGAACAATGACATGTCATACAAAATTGTTCCCAGATAAATTTTACATAAAGTCAAAAAGTTTGGCGGCTTTTACTTCATTATCCGAAAAAGTTGTAAACGGCCAGAACCCGGCTCCCCCCCCCCCCCCCCCCCCCACATATTTCAAATTCATCTAGGAATTATAATTGAATAATTGTCTGATTTCCCGAGCCTCTTTTCTGTGCAACTGCGAAAATCTGTGACAAATCAATCTTAAGATTGGTTTGGAGGTGAAGGGGTAACATTTGTGCTATGCATACACGAAGCTCCCCTTGAAATGTCTCGACACGTCTGTTACTGATTGTAGCACTTGTACACGACGTAGATACTTTTCTCTAGTCCCATACAGTCGGGGAAACAAGAACCGGTTTCGGCAAATCTTCGTGGAAGGACTCGAAGAGATTCCGAATCATTTTATCCAATCAGAAACTAGCGCGAGTACTCCGAAAACAATCGCGCCAGCATAGCGCAATAGGATGACACCGCGGGCTCAGTCCCGTCTCGGAGGCGGGCAATCTCGTACCCAGAGTCAACGGTCTCCTCAGTCAGCGGTAGTCGTCGCTAGTTAGACTCTGGGGGAATGGAATTTTGAATCCCAGAAATCTGGTATTCCGGCCATTGTTTGTTACACGGACAGCCAATCAAAAAATTCGATATTTATTCCATTCCCTAGAGTCTAACCTGACGACGACCCGCTGACCGAGGAGACCGTTGACTCCGGGTACGAGATTGGGAGGCGGGATTTCGCCAACCTCGTCCCCAGAGTCTTCTCGGCGTTCAAAATGGCGGCGCGAAGAAGACCCTGGCGAACAGCAGGTCACGTGACCACAAATTAGCCAATCGCGAGCCCGCCGCCATTTTGAAACAATTAAAATCTCCAATATTTTTGAAGACACGTGACCTGCTGTTCGCCAGGGTCTTCTTCGCACCCACCCGCCATCTTGAAAGCGGAGATGGCCCTGGGGACGAGGTTGGGATTTCGCCCTCAATTACTTGTTTCCTCGACTGTATATAAACGGACACTTTAATATTTAACAAATAAAGAAGCCAAAGCCATGTATTATACTGTCATAAAACACGACGGGAATTTGAGAACACGAGAGAAATTTAGAAAACACGAGCTGCAGGCGAGTGTTTTCTATATTTCTCAAGTGTTCTCAAATTCCCGGAGTGTTTTATGACAGTATAATACATGGCTTTGGCTTCTTTATGTGCTTTAAAATATAGATTTGACGCGCGCGAAACGATAAAACACGCTTTTCTATGTTATATACTCTGATAAAACATGGATTTTTAACCAATCAGAGCGCGCGCAGCTTTCAGTCTATATTTTAATTAACAAATAAAGAAGCCAAAATCATGTATTATACTGTCGTAAAACACGACGGGAATTTGAGAACACGAGAGAAATTTAGAAAACACGAGCCGCAGGCGAGTGTTTTCTAAATTTCTCGAGTGTTCTCAAATTCCCGGAGTGTTTTATGACAGTATAATACATGGTTTTGGCTTCTTTATGTGCTTTAAAATATAGATTTACGCGCGCGAAACGATAAAACACGCTTTTCTATGTTTTATACTCTGATAAAACATGGTTTTTAACCAATTAGAGCGCGCGAAATTTTCAGTTTATATTTTAATATAATATATCTATTAAACTGAGCTGTCTGATCGCCTAATAATCCAAAATCGCCCATAAGGATACCGTAAAATTCAGGTAAAACTTTATAATTTTTAATCGCTTTAGCTAGCTTTACAAATCAGTTTCACCGACTGTAAGTGAGTCGGTTCTTTATAACTGCGTGGTATTGAATTTAGTGTACTGATTAATAAATTACGATGTTTGTCTGGAATAAAGTTTGTTTATAACCACGAAGAGACGAGACTTCTGTATCCATCATGAATTGTGTCTTTTTATTAAAATTATTTTATGTCTTTTAAAGTTGAATTAAACTCACGGTATCATGTGCTTGAGATTTCCAACCCTAGAGGCATAAACACGATATATTAGGACCTGCCGTAGAATTAGTTCATACAAGAGACCGAAGGGCCGTTCTTACTGATACTGAAAAATTTAATAAAGTCATTTCACTCAGTTTTAAAGCTATTTTCCATAGTTTTCGTTGAATGAGTGGTCAGATATTTTTAGTTACCTTCTGAAGCAGAAGTTGGTTTTAATTATATTCATACTTGATATAAAATCAACCTGTAAATGTATGCAATATTTCATAAGAGCTTTTGTCCTTAATTCAACCGAAGACATCACTCCAGCAAAACTCTTGAGACGCGAGTCACGCCATGAAAGAATGAAAAGTTTCAGCAATCGGCTCTGATCAAACGTCAGTCTTCCTTATCGACTGTTTCTCGTAACACGACAACAACACAGTCTTTATTTCGTCGTCTTCCACAAAGTCTAACGGCGAGTCGGCGTCATTATTCTTCACATAAATGTCCCCTCCGCACATAATCAAGTACTTTACGATATCCAAGTATCCCTTCGCCATCGCATAATGCATAGCTGTCCAGCCATCTTCGTCTCTCTTGCCCACTTCTGCTCCGAGTTCAACAAGAATCTTGCAGCATTTCATACTACCCACAAAAGCTGCTGTGCTCAAGGCAGTATGCCCGTACTCATTGAAGCAATTTACATCTACCTTTACGTCGCTCTGTACAATCATTTCAAGCTCTTCTGTTGTATCTTGGCCGGGGACCGTTTCTCGGATAATCAGATCTTCGGGGAAGCGTGTAGTAGTAGAGTTTGATTTCTGTTTCTCGTTTTCATTCAGGTCTGTTTCAACGGTTGACATGTTGCACGTTTGATATAGCCGTCTTCAAGAGTTTAAAAGTGAAGGAGGGTCAGTCCATTCCTCTCAGCTAGCGTCGCTCTAAAACGCAGTTATACTGAACTGGCACCGGCAGCAACATGGAAGGATTTTTAAATACCAGTAGTCTCCTGGTAGTTCAAAGCAATTCAAACTATCCTTTACCTCCAATCTGAGCTCCTTCAAACCGCACGGCGCACGCGGAACGTCAAACCAACTTCAAATCCCCTGTCGAAGCAGTCTTACACTCCGCGGCAAAAATTATACGGGGCGATAATTTGTTTTTGGGTTGAAGTGGACCACTATAATTAGCCAATCATTGTAGTTTTCAATCGTGAAACCGCTACACCTAATTACCTACGACGTTGCTTTGTTTTGTATGTTTACACCGCTATGGCCAATATTAAAATTGCATGATCAATCGTTAATTGAACTCGAGGTTTCGCCGCTTTTAATGTTTGTTCGCTTCAACGCAAAGTAATCACAAGGCTTGTAGGACGCATTGTGAATTTCCGCAGATGAGAGGTTTTGTTTGTAGAGGCATGAACGACGGAGTAATCCTATTTGTTGAGTCTGTGTATTGTTTATTGTTGTTGATATGGTGCTTGTTAATACAGCCCAAACTAATATTACCACTGAATTAATTTGCAAAAGCGAGCGGCAAGTACACGCACTCTTTAACGTATAGTAGCTCGTTGTCTACAATATTACCGGCTCTGCGCTCTCACGAGAAAGTTAGTATAGACTTCGAATGTAAAGGATTTATTGAAAGAATTTGAATTCAGATTAGAGAATGTTTAATACCTTAAGTCTTGTCTTTTTAACGTCTCCGGCTTTTCGTGGATGAGGCTTTGTAGTACTGAAGACTGACGAGCTCGAGTTTTCTAGACTTCTCGAGTCTTGTTGGTCCCTCCCAATTGTTTTTAGTAATCTGAGATAGCGCGTTGCCAGACTCCGGATCAAGCAGGGGCACCCAACGCGGAGCGTTCGGTGGAATATCGGTTCGGAAGGTCCATAATAAGTAAGTAAGTAAGCAACTTTATTTTACGAGGGTAAACACATAACAGTTAAACACTGATAAACTAGTGGCCCTCGATCCTAGGTATCTAAATTTGAATGGTCTAAAATATAATTTACAAAATTTAAAATAGTCTAAAAAAATAATCGCCTCAGATATTCGGTTAGGGAAATGTCATCTCGAACTCCGAGCTCTAAATATGGGGAAATTAATGTCTTCTGTTTTCGCAGGTTTTCGGAGAGATAAAAATGTCGTTTTGGGTACAAAAACAGGTCAGAGGCAAAAGCAGCTCATAAATTTGGGTAATAAGATTTCAATCCCTAAACTTTTCCGAAGTTTGAAAGTTCAGCTATAAACGTATCCGAACAGATACATTTTTCTTAGCGTTTAAAAATAAGCCGCATTAAACTCACAAAAAGCACAGTCAAAACGTAAAAACGACGTTCCGACACCTACAGTAAAATTTTGTCGTTGGCCACCCAGGAATAAATAGGTACCAGCGAATTGTCAGGACAACTTGACAAAACCGCTGGAGGGAGTAGCGATACTCCTAGTCGCTTCATGTTAGGAAACCGGAGTTAAGCACCGGCCTGATAAGACACTAGTCTTGTAGAGAGACAAACTTAATATTGTCCCTTCTTCTATAATTAATCGGCATTAACAACCTACAATTTTTCTTGACTTGGAATGGAGCAATTTATTTAAGCGACAATACAATGCATGATTTAAGCTTGCAATAGCAACCTTGGACTGTTTAAATTGCTATCTGATCATGACTTTTATATATAGATTACAACTTTCTTATATATGGTATACTAGCTTGGGGTAATACCTACCAATCAACCCTCCAGCCTCTATATATGTTACAGAAGAAAGCTATTCGAATCATAACTTTCTCACATTTTCAAGATCATACAAGCCCACTTTATAGAAACTTGAAAATTATCAAACTGTTTG
The DNA here is from genome assembly GCA_029204205.1 of Desmophyllum pertusum. Classification (NCBI taxonomy): domain Eukaryota; kingdom Metazoa; phylum Cnidaria; class Anthozoa; order Scleractinia; family Caryophylliidae; genus Desmophyllum; species Desmophyllum pertusum. The sequence goes on from MU825396.1 coordinate 2,134,468, forward strand.
ATGTTATTTTTCTTCACCTTGCAATTTTCATGCATAAATTTCACCATCACCTCTTACCATCAGTCTTTGATTCATTTTTCACTCCTATTAACAAAGTACATAAATACAATACTAGACTTTCCTCTAAAATGAGCTACTCGCTTCCCAAAGCAAGAACTAACTATGGAATATTTAATATTAGGTTTCAAGGTGGACTTGCTTAGAATATTAAATTATAGAATTTTAGCTTTGCTGCTTGCTATCTTAATGTTATTAATGCTATGTGTGTGTATGTGCGTATGTGTGCTAGTGTGTGTATACACCTATTTCAATTAACGTTGTCGGATAAAAATCGGATAAAAGCGTAAAGCCTACAAGACAAGACCAAATGGTTAGTCTGGGTATTCATTAGAATTTGCATATCGCTGGAAAAGAAATCTACACGTTTTTATTTCGCACGTGATGTATTTGGTCTGCCCCGAATTATATAATTTGTTTTTCCATGTTTTTTCGCTAGCTTATTTTGCTACAATTTAGTTTGGCTAACAGTAGCTTACTTCTACAGGTTTAAAACAAAAAGGAAACGTTATAAATAATGTTTTACATGTTACTTCTCATTAGTATTCGTTGCGTGCAGCCATTTTCTACTTTTACCCATGCTACCTTTCGGTCTTGTCTTGCGGGCTTTTAAAAACATTTCTATCCGACAACGTTAATTGAAATAGGTGTACATGTTTATTTTGGTGCTTTCCTGTCTGTCCATTTATTCCTTATCAATACTTAATAAATAACTGGCTGCCTGGCTCGTCTAGCCCCTATGGTTATTTCAGGCAGCCAGTACTCTACTATTATAATAATAAAAAATTGTAAATTGTAATTTTATTTGAGAGAGTACAAATAAATGTTGTTGTTGTTGTTGATTACTGCTGTAATAGTCTGCCGTTAGGAGGATAATTATACTCTCTTGGTATTAAAATTACAGTACAAAATTCAATGTATATTCCTTTTTATTTTGAAATGCAGGCAACAACTGGTTATGAAATATTACTGTATTATAACTGCACTCTTCTTGAACAAGAATGGACTAATGAAATACACTTGCAATTGGAATTGATCAATAATAATAATAGTCTTAGCTGATGAGTTGTCCCCTTTGGGACGCTCACAAAGTGCCCCCGTCCCCTTAATAGAGTTGTCCCTTCAATAGAGGTGGTAAATGCAAAGTTAAGTGTCCCCTTAATGGAGTTGTTTCCTTTATAGAGATCCCAAAGTAGAGGTTCCACTGTATATTGTTATTCCGGAATAAGGTCAGTCAAACGCACCTTAAGCTATGAAGCCTTGATACCTTGGGAGCAGGTCAATTGTTGGTTATGGAGGGGATGACGTAATTAATATATGTAAGACATACATGAACTGAGGATTAAAGGTGAAATAAATAAATTATTCCCGCAGTGTGCAATCAATTCTAAAAAATCAAGGCTACGACGTGAACGCTACACGAAAGCGTTGGCTATCGGTGAATAGCCATCAATGATGGAACAGCCTATAAAATTCGTGGATTCGCAATTTATACGACCACGACTTGTTTCTAAGAATTGTTCAGTTCAGTACCAACACACCTAAGAGAAGTGAGTAGTAGAATACAATAAAATACCGATTATCTATCATTCATCTTCAACTTCAGTTAAAGCAATAAACAAATGAATGAATGAGAACTTTATTAAAGTGTCAAGAACCTTGTAGCCTGGTAATAATATACCATACTAATTAGGGGACACTGCTAAAAAAAACTACACTAATACTAATATTAATACAATAAGAATATATATAAGTGATATAAAAATGTTATTGTAGTCTCAGTGATATAAAAAGTGTTAAAATCTTTAACTAATTGTAAAATTATGACTAAAAAATATGACTTGAAGGGCATTATGTGCAGCATAGGATGCAGCCCTTACAGCCGGTGTCCATTAAGCGAGTTATATCCCTTTTGCGAATACAGTTTGTAAAAGCCTGCAGTGTCTTGGCTGATCTGTCAGTTGTTTGCTATGGTTTCGCTCAATTTTCGTGTATTACATGCAGGAAATCCTTAGCCGTATTGTCACTTGACAGGAAAACTAGATACAAACAAGCTCTTGATAAAGGTGTAATACGGCTTAATAGACCATTTCACATTTCTGTGAAATGTAACCAAGCCTCTGTAAGAAAGCGAGGTTACGGGTGACCATGAGATGATAGAGAGCCAAAACCAGTTGACACAATAACAGAATAATTTACATTTGAAAAGAAGGAAGGTTTGTATCACAACAAAGTCACCTCCAGCCTCACTTCCGTTCAAAGACCTGGGCCCGGTTGTTCGAAGGGTGGATAACGCTATCCACCGGATAAATCACTATCCAACGGATAGCGTAGATTTTTTTGTTAACACTTATCCACTGGACAGTGATTTATCCGGTGGATAGCGTTATCGACCTTTTGAACAACCGGCCCCAGGATTCTAAGCACACAACTGTAAAATGGACTATTAAAAGAACCTTCTTTTTCTAAAAACCGCAAGGTAATAATCAAAGTTTATATTTGTTCCGATGTGAAAACAACAGAAAAAAACCGATATATCATGATTTATCTGTGTGTGTAAAGAAACACTACTCCAGATCGAGTTCATGAAACATGTCCAGAATTAAGATATCAAAACGAAAAAAGAACAAATACGACATCATTATTTATCTCGATCACTTATTTATATGCGTAAATGTAATACCATCCAAGAGCTCGTGAGGAAACATGAACGGAAAAAATTAGAAAGGAACAATTAGTTTATCGACACTTATATTTTCATTTTATTATTCCTTTTTATAGTCTCGCCTATTTTCGTATATATTTTCAATAGTCACTTTTACTATTTGTATCCATCGAAGGCTGTAGTCTGACAGCCGAAAGCTCCAAAGTTTTATTAGCCAGAGAAAGATTTTATAAATAAGAAATAGGGTATTGACATGACAAAAGAGCAAATTAACATCACTATCTCCTTCATTAACACGTATTTGTATGCGTAAAAGTAAGGGCCTCCACAGACTAGAGAGATAGTTGTCGACAACTAATTAGTTGTCGATCATAAAAAGTTGTCGATAACAAAAAAGCCAGTGTGTGAAGCTAGTTGTCGATATCTAAGGGCCTTAGTTATCGATAACTAGCTTCACACGCTGGCTTTTTTGTTATCGACAACTTTTTTAAGATCGACAACTAAATAGTTGTCGACAACCATGAAAAAGGGTATTGAAATGACAAAAGAGCAAATTAACATCACTATTTATCTCAAAGTCTCTTGATCTCCTTCATTAACACGTATTTGTATGCGTAAAAGTAAAACCACCCAAGAGGTCGTTGTGATCAATCGAAAGAACAAATTAAAGAACAAAGCAAAACAATTTAAAGAACAAATTATCTCTCTCCATTTACATTCATTTGTATGCGAAACACGTACCGAGAAATTCTGCAATTTTTTTCTTTGACAGCTTACAACGAAGTCATTTTAGGCGAAATTTAATAGAAGTGGAAGGACAATTTTTTTCAGTTATTCGAAATCTCCAAAACTCCCAGAACACTGCGTTCATGCCTGGCAACTACCCACTTTGGGGTCCACTGTGTCCTCAACTCGCCCTTGATCACGACCAAAGAATCTTGGTGTCTTGAATCAAAGTGCATGTTATAGCGGCGATGTGTCTTTACAATCGTGAAATAGCATCTAATAGAATGAGCGTGTAAAATAACCGGAGCAACATCGACTGTCGTTCCTGTAACTGTGTTTATTTATCATTATAGAGCGGGTTGCCAAAGTAATTTTGTGGTTACTTTGGCGGAGTTCACTGAGCTGATATAATTGCTGTTGAAGGCTCCAGCAACGTTCAGTAACCAAACAGAAATGAGGTGTTATGTCCTTAGCCAATCAGGTGTTAGCGCCATCCCATGCCGTCGCTAGACTATCAGCAGCGTTTCTCTTTTAATACGAGCACCTGCAGTTAATGTTAGGCTTCTACGCTATCACGTTGCCTGGTGTTGCATGCATAATTTATACAGTTTTAATTTATCGCAGTGGGTGAATTACAAGCGTTACCACACAAGGGCTCGTCGGCTAAAATTGCGTTTCAAAAAGTCAGACTTTGTGTTATTGTTTCGAAATCGATAACATGGCTAAGTTTGTCTTGACTGCAGTGTTTATGGTAGCGTGGAGTGGATTAATCCTAAGGTAGGAAGCGTTATAAAAAAAAATACCGTATTCTAACTTTAACACGAGCTACGTACATTGACGTTACCGCAGTGTTAAAGCGGGATAAATTGTATAGTAAACTCAGCCGCAACGCTGAGGTACAACCGACCTTACTGACACAAAATGTGGATCTTTTTTTCTTTCCATAGCTAGCAGGGATAGTTTTAGTTCTGTGCTCTTTCCGAAGAAACCTAACGGAACGCGCCTTAATTATAAATGTACAGAACCAAGGCCTAGAACGTTAGTTTCTTTTTCTAATTTTGATGCTGATTAAAATTTCATTCTCAACGGCATAATCCAGCTGTCTAGACTAGAATCCCAAAACTATTAAAATAGCGATTTCGCTCAAGTTGTTTCTCGCTTCGAAGAAGTGCCATTTTAAAAGATATGCACTCAAAAGAACCGTTACTTTTTTTCTGGCCGCTAGCTTCACGAGGCAGTATACGTTTTTGCGAACTTGGTCCCATCATTACGTTGTTACAATGCACCGATCTGATAACGAACGTGCCTCGGTGCTAAAACATCCGAGCCCGCCAGTTCCTCGGTGACAAAGAAGGCCGTATTCAAATCGAGCAATATCGTCAACTTTGAATTATGTTTCATTGGTTATCCCCAACTCTGAAATGATTTCTGTATTATTTTCTCTTCATTTAATTTTCGACTTTGCTCAATGTTGAAATGTAAACAAAAATCAGCAATGAGTGAAAAACTCTTTTAAATAAACAAATTAGAAGGAGTAAAAGCAACATTGGTTAACTTTAAATATTTTTCGTTTTTTCATCGATAAGGCCATAATTCATTGCCTGCGACCTTTTCTCGGGTGTTACCAAGCTTAAAATTATTTGTTTAATATCTTAAAATCATTCTGACATCTAAATCAGCCCAGTAATGACGTCTTCGAACACCTTTCAGAGTGATATCGGCTCGTTTCAAAATGGTGGTCACGGGGAAGATATAATCAAGGCTCGCTTGGAATTATTTATGTATAATTAGTCAATATTTCGTTTCTCGGCTTTTCTTTCTTTTCTTTTTTTTTTTACCGACCGACCGACCCACTTTCACGAGAGAGAGGGCGATGGGAAACAAAACATTTTATGGGGATGGCCTAAGCTACAATAAAAGCCTTTACCTGGCTTCCTTTTCTAGCTCTTTCTAGCGCTTTTGTAAGCTATTTGCGCGAGTCAGTACAGTATATGTGAGTGACCATTGAACACTTGGCCAACTGGGGTACAAAAGTGCTAGAAAGACCGACACCAGGAACGCGGGTTTCCAACCGTTTGTTGTAGTTTTTCGAAGGGAAAACGGCAATATTTTTCTATCGATTGAATTTCAAATCTATACAAACTCTTATAGTACACTTTGATTACCTGTGTCTCCTTCAATGGATTAGCGTTTAATCGGTATTCGAACACAACTGACCAGGACCTATTCGTATATCTAGTGCTGTTCGTTCGAAACTATCGTGTTTTTTGCTTGTTCAACTAATTAATTCACACAGCAGAACGTCCACAATAAACAAATTGATGATTCGCCAGAATAGTCAAATTATTCCAAAACAGGAACACGTATGTCTGCATGAAGTCCATAGTTTCCAATTTGAATGAAAAAAGAAAACTGAATGAATAAAACCTTTGTATTGATTAAAATTCACAGCATATTTTTAGATTTTACTGTCGATATCATTAGCTTTCACTTCAAATCTGTTTAGACACCAGTTCTAAATTATTATCACGTCTAAAACTTTAAAAATGATATAAAAATATTCGTTTTTTGTGACTTTTCAGAAGCTCGTTCATCCTGGACACCACAAATTTCAAATACCTTTATTTCCAAAACGAATCACTGGATCGATACCAAACTTTGCATAGAGATTAATGATTTCCATGTCTAGAAGATATAAAAAGAATAGCTTTGTAGGATTAACAGTTTAGATTTTAGAATTTTGATGACGTCAGATGAAAACAAAGAATTCGAAAAAAATATGACAAAACAAATCGTCTTTATCGCTAGCGCTATTGATGAAAATATCAGTTATTGTTTTCTTTGGGGTGAAAATGAATTCGACCCAGGCCCGCAAAACGCAATTCTGGTACTGACTCGTCCCCAGTCGTCTCTCTTGTCTCCTTTGTTTGGAGTCGCAAGACGCGGGGAATGCTGGGAAGGAAGAAAGCTTTTCCTCATTCCCACCACCCCTTGCGTTCCCCTCGGCTGTAAAATATTAATAGGAGACAACTGGGGACGAGTCAGATTCTGGTACCTTTATGAAGGTACTTTTAAAATTTCCGACAATCACCCCGTGAATTAATGAATGAACCTTTTAGTGTTTAATGTTGAAATAGCACTGAGAAAACCACTAAGCATGGGGACACTTTTAAAGAGGAGACCCCTGTCCCGTGGACTGATTTTTTCGTCATATATATCGGGGTTCATAACATGAAATGTAAGAAATGTAAATGTAGGTTTATTCAGGCCGGCCAGGGGTTTGAGGTATACGGTATAGAGGGGTTTATAAATTGGATATATGGTATAGGTAAAGCCACACACGAGCCAAACTGGCTCACATTAATATATTGCGAGAGCTTATCCCGGTTTCCTTAGCATGAAGCCGACTAGGAGTATTGCTACTGGATGGTATGCTACTCCATCGCAGGTTACCCCCAGCATTTATACTCCTGGATGGAGAGAGGTACTGTGAAAGTAAAGTGTCTTGCCCAAGAACACAACACAATGACCCAGGCCAGGGCTTGAACTCGGACCGCTCGATCCGGAGTCCAACACGCTAACATTAGGCAACCGCACCTTCCACGTATACGATATAGAGGGCTTTTTTTTTTAAATTTAAATTGCATGGTATACTGTACGGAGGGTTTTTTAAAGCGGATATGCAGTATTTTTGTGCTGAACTGATATGGGTATTTAGTACATTTTGGAGATAAGTCAAGATGAAAGTTTAAAATCCCTGTTATTTATCCTCGATCTGGAGCATAGACGACTATAGAATCCACCGTAAGAAAAAAGATGGCGACTGGTACATTTACCCATAATTCTTAGCGCACGAAAACCCTAAAAACGCTCATAAAAAACGCAGAGAAGAGTTCTAAAAACTTCAAATCCAGCATACACAATGTTGTTATTACAGGGACGAATTTCGCAAAAAATATGGCCTTCTATGTGCCTGTTGGCTGTGTTATGTTCGCAATGTATTGTGGTAAAATGTACAGCCGCCATCTTTTTCCTACGGTGGATTGAAGGCCGGATTTTTCCCTCCAAACAGATTATTAGTTTACGGTATTTCAAACTAAAATATCTCTATCTTATTCAGCTGTATTTTAGCGGACGAAAGTCGATGCAACGGATCTGTGTACAAGACAACACAAGACCTGGTGCACTGCGTGAAAAATGGCATCCATTACGACAAGACACGGCGACCAAAAACATTTTTTCCCAAGAGGTACATGTAGACAACATCAATTATCATTTCATTTATTTTTCGCTTTCTTTTGATTGGTTTAGAGACCACTGCCTACAAATAATATTATGCCCATGCGCATTACCGTGTACCCAACCTCGATCCCAGGACTTTTCACATTTAAATTTGCCCGCTCAATATTTAAGAGGGAAAAGACCTGGGATCGAGGTTGCCGTGTACCGTGCTAGTTGTTCTGCTCGTGCGCAGTACTATCCACGTCTGCGAAGACACAGACAAAAGACAGCGCGCGTTTTCCATCGCACCCATCGCACCTTAAAAGTATGGAGTTCACTCATCGAATGATAAAACAATTTTTAAACTCATCTCATCTCATTTGAACGTCAATGTCTCGCAAATCAATTATTTGCCTCCGCCTTCAGCATCGGTCGTTCAGTACTATAGTAACACCGCTTCGCGTCGCGTGTCCGAAAGACTCTCGATGTAGCCTGCAAACGCAGCTCAGACGGATTTTTCGCTTGTTGTCTTTTACGCTGCCAAATATATTTCTCGGCGGCGTAAAACATAAATCCATCTGAACTGTGTTTGCAGGCTACACACGACACGTGCAGCTCTGCGCTGCGAGCTTGAAAAAGTCTCCCGAGGAAAACAAGTTTTGGTTGACGTCATTCTTAGCAAACGGCTTGATTGACACAGGATTCGCATGATCGCACCGTTGCCCGGCACCGCTATGGAGTCTTCAAAGAAAAGTGCCGGCTTTTTCAACCCCCTGTCATCGGTAAATACGGTAATTACTCGCCACAGACAAATCACGATATTTTACTCAACCTCGTCCAATAATTGCTTATTTTTTCACATGACGTCATGGGTTATTTCTTTCAGATCACCCTGTGGTTGTCAATGTCTCTATTGAGATCGCATCACTTCAAGTTGATACTCAAGATATGGTATGAAATACTGAATTTACTTTAATAATAATAATAATAATATTTAGTATTTATATGGCGCAAATTAACATATGAATATGATCAAATGCGCCTAATGGGTGCAACGCATCCTTACACCAGCTTTTGAAGTTCACACTTGAAGATGATTTACAGTCCGTACTGCGCAATCTCCGCCTGCAATGTTTACGAGTCTCATACGAAGGAATGTAAATACTAGCGAAAATCATAGAAATTGTTGTGCAAACTTACATTTTTCTTCATTATTAACGCAGGATATCCTTGCCAAACAATAATAACGAGTAGAAGAACCTCGGCGTTATCCCAAACCGACTTTTCAGCTCAACAAGTATTCAGGAACTCAACGACCCGTAATGGCGGACTCAAAAACTTCATGTACACTATCACCAAAGTGTAACGTATCAACAAATTCAAAACAAAAATGAAAACAAACCCTGAGCATGCGCAGCAGCACGGACTGGAAATCATCTTTAACTTGAGTGATTTGTGAAGAAATGTGTAACTTAAGTAGAAACTTTGCAACTTGTAGAAGCGAACCTTTTTTTTATAAACATTTCTCTTGTGCATCGCAAAGCGTCGTTGTGTAAAAATGTGTCAAGATACTATCTCCAACGAAAAATACTAAAATTGCAGCCAGGAACCTTTCCTAATAAAAAATGTGTTAAAGTTTTGATGTTGGCTATGAGAAAAAACGACGAACCTTTTTATAATAAAAGACGTTTCGATCGAGAAGCTTCGACCTTCATCGGCGCGGTGTCTACAATCCTCTCGCTAGCACCTATGTCCAGGATTAAACGCAGGTATTTTTATTTAAATACTTCATATATGACGGGTTCAGATTTGTCATTTTCATATTACTTCATATTTGACAAAATTATGTGTGTTTTGGTGAACTTTTATCAATGAGGACACTTTGTGATGCCTATCATGAGGAGTGTGCATCTCATTTGCGGTCAATCCTGGACATATCTCCTCGCTAGTTTATGAATTTCTTCATTCTTTCCACTCGTTGTACTGAAAACTATTTCGTATATCCTTGTAGGACTTTTCGTTGGAGTTCTTCTTCAGACAGGGCTGGCACGATCCTAATTTGGCATACGCTGAACAGCAAGCTGGCGGAAAGAAGTTCATTGTCTTTAAAGTTGATTTGGTAAAAGACTTGTGGACTCCAGACACGTATATTTATGGAATTAACTCCATACAGACCGTGCAGACAGATAGTGCGGTCCCTGCAAGTGAAGGTTTACGGATATCACCCAATGGATATGTGCTCTTCAGTACCAGGTATCATCAACTCATAGGCACGTAATGCGTGCAAAGGACTATAGCTACACAGTCTTCTGCATGCATTGCTTGCCTATGATTATCTAGCATCATAGGCACGTAATGCGTGCAAAGGGCTATAACTACACAGTTCTCTGCATGCGCTGCTTGCCTATGATTACCTAGCATTATAGGCACGTAATGCGTGCAAAGGGCTATAGCTACACACAGTTCTCTGCATGCATTGCTTGCCTATGATTATCTAGCATCATAGGCACGTAATGCGAGCAAAGGTCTATAACTACACAGTTCTCTGCATGCATTGCTTGCCTACGGATGTGAGATAATCATAGGCAAGCAATGCGTGCAGAGGGCTATGTGGCTGTAGCCCTTTGCACGTGTTACATGCCTATGATGCTAGATAATCATAGGCACGTAATGCGTGCAAAGGACTATGCTACACAGTTTCTATTCATAGGCACGTAACGCATGCAAAGGACTATAGCTGCACACACAGTCCTCTGCATGCCGATTGCATGTCTATATTGCTAGATTTGTGACACAAGGCACACGAATAATACTTCAATCATCACTCTCACAGCATTTGAATTCCACCCCCACACGAAAGTTTACCGAAAGTCGTTGTTAAAAAGAATTCGAATCAGTACAGCGTAAATATGATAGCAAATTAAACTTCAAGCAACGTGGTACACAGATTTAATTATTTGTTTTGCCCGTTGCGTTACTACAGCGGGCTGAGGAGAGAGTTTAGAGGTGTTGCTGCTTTTGAGAGATCTTTATTTTCCAGGACCCATTCGCAACCATTACATTTTATTGTTACTGTTGTTATGTGTTGGCCGACCTTTACGACAAGTAACGTTTAGACAAGAATTTCTAATTCAGATGCTGTAGAAAATTTCGAAATAATAAGGTTGTTGTTGTTTTACAGACTTAGCATGACAATATCTTGTTCTATGAAGTTTCACAATTTCCCGATGGACAAACAGACGTGCTTTTTTGAACCTGACTAGTTGTAAGTACCTTGCATGCGGCATGTCATACACCCCCCCCCCCCCCTTCCCCTGGTCGGGGGGGGGAGGGTAGGTACTCCCTATAATGGACTATATGGAGAGGCTCCGCCCGAAAGGGGTAGCTTTTTCAGGCTGGAGATATATAAAAGCGTAGGGATTTCACGACGCACCGAACGGCTGATTCATCGAAGTATTTTAAGGGGTTTATTCAAGTGACAAGTTTAATAAAAGTCGCTCGATTATTAGCGAAAATGATTTTTTATCTTTCCTTTGTCACTACAACATGTATCGGGGATATCGTCCATTAAGTTCATTGCAAGGGCATAGAAAAGGGATGCAGTGTTTCTACTGTAGGCATGTGAAAGGGTACCATTTTCTATGTATATATATGGAAGGAAAAACGATTACCTTTTCTGTAAAAAATGGTGTATAAAAGGGTAAGGGTTTGGACCACGGGGCGGAGACTCCCCGTATAAAACTTTGTTGAGTACTGCTCCCCCGGGGTGGCCATAGAGAGTCATGCCACCATTGAACCAACTGAACGGCCGGTACAATAGACCGAATTTCCAGCTTTCTGACGCCAAGAGAATGTGGAATGACACTAACATATTTTGGTGTAAAATGTCAACTCCGGGGGTCATCCAGGGGGAGTAAGCAATACTTCCCAGTCGCGTCGAGCTACAGAAACTGGTAATGATGAGCCATTTGGCCCCTGTGATCAATTGGATTGGAAGAGACTGGCTATACATGAACCTTAACTCATAGTCGCTTCATGCTACATAAACGCCTTCGCCGATAAACCATCCGATTGGAAAGGATTTTATCTCACCAGTGAACTAATAAACTGTGTTTATTTTATTGAACAGTTTTCTACACAGACGATGATCTTCATTACGAATGGCTTGAACTAACAGTGCTGGACAAAAACATCGCCCATTTTGTTCTCATGTCATACGAGAAGTCCAAAACCATACAAGAGTTTACATCAGGTATCTGTATTCTCTGACGTAAATACAGGAGCGAGATTAGATAAAACTATTAGTAAAAAGACTCGAGAATAGTTAAATTATAGTGGATACGGATGAACGGGCGCCGTCCGAGTTCTTGATTTCCTTTCTCTGTACACTTTTGATGTGTAACAGTCCCCACTTTTGAAGAGTACAGTCCACATTGAGGTGTACGGTCCACTTTTGTTGTGTAAAGTCCTCTTTTGAAGTGTATAGTCCACTTTTGGGTGTACAGTCACTATTGATGTGTACAGTTCATATGTTTTCACAGTGTCATGCGAAAACCGACCACAATGTAAATAAGTGGTCAGTGGTTTTGAGCCAATCAAAGCGCGCGTAGTCCACTACTTCTTATTTCATAAAATCATTTATTGATATTGTAAGGAGAAATAAGATGGTAAGCACACTTGGAAATCAGGAAATCCCTCACCAGTTGTGAAAATCATAATCCTTGTGTTATGTTCTGTTTACAGGCAGATACGGGCGACTTACTATAACGTTCGAGTTCAATCGACGCATCAACTTTTATCTTCTAAGTTGGTACCTCCCCGCGACGCTGATCGTAGCGTTGTCGTGGGTGGGTTTTTGGATCGATACTAAGTCGACTCCAGCTCGGATATCACTCGGAACAATCACGATCTTGGCAATGGGCAGTTTCCTGATTGGTGAGCAGGATGGCTTTCCTAGCGTCTCCTACATCCGGGCTATTGACATCTACCTGATCACGTGCTTCGTGTTTGTGTTCGGTTGTATGGTAGAGTTCGCCTTTGTTCATTACGCAAAGAGAATGGCTGAAGAAATAGAAAACGCACAAGAAAAAACGACGACGCAGAGGTAGGGATCTTAATGCCCAATTCGTAGGAAATTGGGTTTAGCGGTTAGAGCGGTTTTCAATAGCAGTTATTACAGTTGAGCCCGCAGTCAAATACTTTTGTTTTTTTTAAAAAGTATGCAAACGAGTTGGGTGGATTGAAAGGCGACAGGCTCGATTTCCGCCCCTCTCTCGAGTCCGGTCTTTTCGTTCTGGCTCATTTTCCCGAACAGCGGCTGGTAATCTGAGCCTACAAATGAGGCTAATGGGCCAATACAATGCCAGATTGACCCTTTCGCCTCGTTTGCATGTCAAACGGAAAACAATACCAGATTGACAAACCGCTGACATCTGTAATAACTGCTATTATAACAAGCCGATCACAACAAACAAAAACAACACAATGAGCCAATGAGAACTCGAAGCAAATACACCTAACCGGCGTCAAGCGCGGGAAAACGCGTGTGACCAAGTAGCAATTGGTTTTGGTTTGCATCTGATTGGTTAAGGAAGTGGCACGAGTTATTTAAACCAATCATAGCGCGTAGTAAAGCAAATTCCAAAGCAATTCAGCGATTACTTTCGACACTCAACTGAAAACCGCTCTATGACGTATAATTGCATTTTGGTGGGTTTATAACAACCTCGATTCCAGGCTCTCTCTCCTTTTCCTCCCTTGTCGTTGAGGGGATAGCTCTCCCCTCAACGACAAGGGAGGAAAAGGAGAGAGAGCCTGGAATCGAGGTTGGGTTTATAACGGCCGCTGTTTGTTTGTATAGCCTGATGCCAAACACGAGAGAAAGTTTGGGAGAATTCGAAATGCAAATATAAAACGTTTTCCGTGTTTCCATAGCCTATGATAACACGAGTGAACGAGGAATGCTGTAGAAACACGAGCCGCAGGCTGTAGAAACACGTTTCCACAGCAATTTTGAGTTCTCCCAAACTTTCACGAGTTACCATAACTCTTATGGAAACACAGGGAAAACGTTTTTCTATTGTTTTTATGCAATAAAAGCACGAAGCAATTTTCTATGTTTCCATAGAGTTATGGTAAATGGTTTTGAGCCAATCAGAGCGCGCGTAGTATTTATTTCCTTTCTCGTCGCGCGCGGAAAGAGAAGTGAATCTCTGTCTCGCAGGGTAAACTCATTGCTGGCCCTATTACCCACCGATAGGGCGAACTAAGCAAAAACGCCCTTGATGCTAATTTGAAGTAACTGAAAGTAACTGAAAAATGTTTCATCCGATCTTTAGGTTAAGGATTCCATTCCTTCCAACCCTCATGATCTGGAGGACAAAACAGTAGCTAATTGTGTGAATTAACGGGGGATTCATGGATATTCTTGCTCCAGCACATTCTCAAGACTTTCTGCACTGGACCAACTTCCTTCCAACGACAGAGGGACAACAGCGCGCCAGAAGTAAAGAAAAAGCCGTCTTTTTTTCAATCCCACAAACCCCGCTTCAATGGGAAGTTTGTGCTTTCTTGGAAAACGAAACTCGACGAGATCTGCCGATTGGCTTTCCCATTAACTTTCTTGGTGTTGAGTCTCGCGTACTGGATCATATTTCTTTTCCAGTGAACTAGGCGCTGCTTTCAAGACCCTTTCAACTCCAAAACAACTACACAACTTTGTTGAACTGTTAATTATTGTACTGACCACAGTGATGTGCTGATAGTAGACAGTTATGATGTATCAGGGTTTTCAATAGAAGGCGGCAACAGGGGGATGTTGTGGCTCCGAATTATTTTCACCCCTAAGAGGTACCAATTCTAAGACAAAACTAGTTCTTGTCATAATTTTTCCCGATTAATACCCTAAAAGGTACCGGAATAACTCTAACGGTAGCCATTTTAGATTTTAACACCCCTAAAAGGTACGACGATCACCCCCGCCACTTTTATATCGAAGGCCCCCCCCCACAACAACTGAGCCCACGGCTGTTGTTTTTGAGTCAGTGACGTTGCTATGTAACATGTCGTATATATTTAATGTGGATCTTCCTTCCGTTGAAGAATGTAAGTAGAATATTTATTTAATGAGAGTTGCACAAAAAATAATTAAGAAAACATTTGGCATATGTATTTTGTCACGGCGGGTAACTGTCAATTTTTCACTTGCCTCGTTGACTGAGGCCAGGTGCATTACACGTCTAATAAAATGAAGACAATGATTGCAGAAGACATAATAGTTGAAATGAAGCAATATTTTTTGTAATGAGGCGACGCTGTACTATGATAGCTTTATAGCACTATATGTTGAAAGCAGTACTGTTTTATATACCCTTATTCTTACTAATTTTCGCGCGTAATTAATTTCGCGAAAATGACAAAGCCATCGTTTTCGCGAGTATTAATTTTCGCGATTTCACGGGAAAAATAGACTCGAAGTGTATATATATATTAAATTAAAAAATCCGTTATTCATAATCACCAGTAAAGCGTTCAATTGATGAGTTTGAAGGAAAAACAGTTTTGTGAATGGCAATTTTGACCACTGCATCAGCGACATTTTGCAGGAATTGCAAGAAAACGACGAATCAGAGGAGGAATGTGGAGATGCATAAATTACGGAAATCCAATTTTTACTCTTTCTATTTTACCAAATTACAGTGTCAATTTTCTTTGTGCAATGGGGTATTAAATTTCGCGCGTTTAATTTTCGTGGCACCTTTTTTCGCGAGTATTTAATTTCGCGAATTTTTTTCAATCGCGAAAATTAGTACTCGCGAGAATTAGTCAGAATCCTTCTTTCTCATAATCAGACACCTGTTCTATTTCATTCAGGCTATTTTGGTTTTCTCCTCTGAATATGAGCGACAAAACTCAATCAAAGGCTCCTATGGCTAACTCGTGAAAGAATAAATTAATACAGTCAAACCTCGAGAAATAGCCAACTGACCGCTTAATAGAGGTGTTCTAAAAATTTTAATAATTTTTGAATTTTAAATTTTAAATTAAAATGTTAAAATTTACCCACACAAGCCTATTAGCCCAAACAATAGCATTCTTACGCTAATTACATATAATAATATGTTGTGTTTGATGAGCTCTTTAAAAGAAACTGAACGTGCTCCGCTTATCGCAGTGTCAAAATATCGCATTGTAATCTAACTATATACTAGGTGACCGTTTAATAGAGGTGAAATACAATAAAATTAGCCAATAGGGAAGTCTAAAACGGTGACCGCGTCCGCCTTAATAGAGGTGACCGCTTAATAGTGGTCAAGTTTAAAGTAAGTATGGGGAGAGATTTCCGGGAATTTGATAAGTGACCGCTTAATAGAGGGTGACCGCTTAACAGAGGGCCGCTTAATAGAGGTTTGACTGTATGCATAAATTAATAGCGCGATTAAAGTTTACAGCCGATCGACCGAGCGCTTCGATTCTCTGTTCTGACTTGCGGTAGGTCATTCTTTTAGTCTGATGAGTAGTAGTTCAAGGAACTCAAGAAAATCACGATGTTTCACAGCTTGTTCCCGAAATTGCCTCGCTTCTATGTTTAACTGTATTGTTATGCAAATATTTCAGGTTAACCGTAAAAAGGGCTATTAACAGTCAACTTTTCGGAACAGTCATTACACTAAAAACTTTAAAAAACGTTCTCTGGCTATATACAATTAAAATATTTCGAGATTTCGGCTGTCAGACTACAGCCTTCGATGGATAATTTGAATTGGAAAAGACGTGACTTCTAAAATATATACAAAAATAGGTGCGGGGACTAAAAATAAAAAAGAATAATACAAAGGCGCACCCAGCGGTATGGAATAACCAAGATATAGCAAGCTATAATTTAATATTCGTCTGTACTGTAAGGTGGCACAGCCAACGGTATGGAGTAACCAAGAGATTACCAATGCGTAGCATGCTATAATTTAATATTCATCTGTACTGCAAGGTGGCGCACCCAGCGGTATGGAATAACCAAGATATAGCAAGCTATAATTTAATATTCGTCTGTACTGTAAGGTGGCACACCCAACGGTATGGAGTAACCAAGATATAGCACGCTATAATTTAACATTCGTCTGTACTGTAAGGTGGCACACCCAACGGTATGGAGTAACCAAGAGATACCAATGCGTAGCACGCTATAATTTAACATTCGTCTGTACTGCAAGGTGGCGCACCCAGCGGTATGGAATAACCAAGATATAGCAAGCTATAATTTAACATTCGTCTGTACTGCAAGGTGGCGCACCCAGCGGTATGGAATAACCAAGAGATACTAATGCCGACCCAGTCTAAAGTCTTACAACCCTTTGACAATTCTCGCTCTAATTAATAATAATGTCGCGAAATTATAAGTTGGCCTGGCCAATCTTTGAAATTAATTTCATTTATAAATTTTATTGTGTCCACACGCTGTCTCTACAAAGCACGCTCGGGTTCATGACTCGTTTGTACTGTTTTGATAATTTATTGTACAAGATGGAAATCCCGCTATGAAACATACATGTATTAAACTGGTTGGATCATAATTGTGTACATACATAGTTATGCATTCCGATACATACTTTCTATTGAAAGCCCTACAAGGTATCTGCAAAATTCTCATGATGAATTTTATTAGCCTGCAAATGTCAGGATTGTCAATGCTTTACAGGAAGAGGTCCTTATATGCTAGTCCACCGGCTATAACAATTAATTCCCAAATCTTCTCGAGTGTTTTTTACCCGTTTCAGTTGAGTATTGGGACGTACTGGCGTCGATGGTATCCTCTATCTAGAGTATATCGATGGGCGAGAATTATCGAATTATTTTACCGCAAGTTGCCGGCCTTTGATTATATAAACTCGATTACGCTTTATTTGGATCATATTTATTCGACATCATTCAGTCACGTTTCAAGACATACGAGACGAGATTCCACAGGCACCACTCCTTTTGATCTGGTTTCCTTTCAATTTGAGAACAGTTCTTGACATTGGAAACGGATTATGACACCTCAGCTGGTGCGGCTTAAATTTAGGTATACAATTTACTAGAACCAACTTCTAGTAAATTGTATGGGGTACTTACAGTTGAAAGTCTGTGTGTCTCCTCACGAGTTCGTTAAGTTTACATCGTATCCTGTCCAGCCACAACTGTGATTGGTATCGAAAAACACTTCGTTTAAAAGGTTTTTTATGATTCTAGTTTTGGTTTTCCGACTGAAATAAGTTTAGATCAAGTTGGTGATTTGGAAACCAACGCGCAATAGACCAATTCCGATATATTAATATTCTAACTTGGCTCCGAGGCTTAGGGGAATAAAACAAAAGAAATCGACAATAAATCACATCGAGGTTGAGGGATGAATAAATAATTTATTTTGTCTTATTCCCCTAAGCCTCGGAGCCAAGTTAGAATATTAATATATCGAAATTGGTCTATTAATGAGTGCTCAATCGACCAATCACAGTTCGCGGCATGGCCGCTACGTTTCAGCATTTACGCTCTATTAGTTCAACTGTAAACGGCACAGTCTGTGTTGAGTCAATGTGCAGTCCAGGCACAGTTGAGGCACAGTCCATGCTCAGTCAAGGAGTCAGTTACCTTGAGCCTTACCGCTAGGAGCTGATTGATTCTTTGAGACGTAGTCCCTAACGAACAAGAAGACGCTAAATCTGTCTCGTAACAAAGAACGTTTCTAAAACAAAAATATTAATTGTATGTAAAAATTACTCAAGCAGAGAGACTGCTACGAATAAATTTTATGCACCGCGTCGAAGCCGTGGTCACGGATGGATCGAAGTATTGATTTTGAAACATCATAAAAAATAACTCCTGAACCATTAATTTACACAAAAAACACTTCCATTAGAAGAACAAATGATACGGATATGTTTACAAGCTCACTTACTTCAGGTTAGCGCTTAAAACGCTGAAAAAATGAAGATGAAAAATTGCCAAAATTCGCCACGCATCAGGAAAGCGGCCGCCATCTTGTCAAATCAGAGACCGCAAAGGATTCTTGGAAGACGTTCTCTTCTTCTCTGGCCTGAAATCAGGCTCCTGAAGAAAATTTGCGAGCGAAGCGAGCCGAGTCGCAGGCAGCGACTCGGCTCGCTTCGTCGCAAATTTTCTTCAGGAGCCTGATCTCAGGCTATTAAATATTCAGAAACAATTGTTTTGTTTGAAAGAAATCAACAGACCGTAATTTGAAAGCGTTTCCAAATCTATTGTACAAAACCCCTCTATTTTTAGTATACTAGAACGATTTCGCATAAGCCGATTTTTCTATGCTAATGAGTACCATTACATGCTAATGTAGAGGAACAATAGAGAATTCCGTGCGCTGAAATAAACTATTGTGTAAAATTCGAATTTGCGAAGATACCGTGAGCGTGTAACATACGTTTGGTGCGTTGTGACGATAGGTTTTTCGGGTCTATGAATGCTCGGAACTCTGACAGGAATAAAATCAACTTCGGGGAAATTAGACTCAAAATGGGAGCACCACTTAACTTGCGGGAATGGAACCTCGTCACTAGTTCTCGGTACCAAGGGATCTACTTCACTGGAACACTTCTTACGGACGTCAAGGAACAGACTGGATTTGGGTCCAACAGCAGTTTTATTCAGAGCTCACTGGTAACTGTAATGTAACTCGCGATGTAATTAATTACAGCTTTACAATTTACTTCCTTATATATGGTTCGTGTAAGCGTTGGGTATTACAATCTTATGACTTGGCAAACTCTACCATGTGCAGAAATACAATAAGAACGGAAAATACTCTGTTTGAAGTTAGCGATTACTACTTAAAATTTCTGCTTACTTCCGAAATTGCTTTGTTGCAGAAAAGTGACTGACAACAAGGGTTAGCTCCCCTTGAATAGAACAGTTTTTAATAATATATGTTCAGCTGGAAAACTACCGTAGGAACTCGCCCGAAGAAATACCTAACAAAGAAATTTCACTGCGAGCGTAAGGCTCAAAAGGACAGCTGACTCAAATACTGATTTTTAGAATAAAAGGACGGCCATGTTTCAAAAAGTGCAGCTGTACTAGTGTACAAAGGACGCGGCAATGTTTAAAGTACGTACAATGTCCATATTGAATAACAAATAAATGAAACTTCTAGTTTTGCTGCATTTAAAAAGGAACCTACTGTTGGCTTTTAAAAAGGTTTTAAAACACTGAACACGGATAAACATAGAAATTATTGAAAACGGTAATTCCTCTCATGACATTCCTTCCACCTTAGTTACAGCTGTCCTCAGCTGTGTTATTAAACATCAAATTTCTGATATTCTGGTTTGGGATAAACAAAGATAAAACTACACAATGGAATAACTGAATAAAAGTTACATGAATTTCATTCGAAATCAAACGATCGACAAATATCATACTTTTCAAACTTACTTGAAGCGACTTAAATCTTCGATTTACCTTAACACTATATTCTTGACACGGGAAAACTTTGGACTCTTCTGAAACATGGGCACTCGCAAGGCCCTCAATTAACTTTTATGTACTGACGGGGCGTTATGACGGAACGCGTGTGGCTATCTACTGTAGCTGGACGACGGAAAACTTTTGAAATAATGTCACAGAAATTGTGTTTTAGTTTAAATTCAAATTCAATTCTCTACCTCAGTTGTAGTTGAGCGGACAACACTACCAACATGTTCAATATTCAAATTAGATTCAAGGTTACTACTGTTAAGTAATTACCAATGTGATATTCAATCTTGTTACTCTTTCTGTCCTTCTTGACTTACGTTTCATCGCTAAGGTTTTTTTTTCTTTGCCGGCCAGGAACTAAGATGTGGTCTTCTGATCCAAATCGGCTGTTGTTCCTGTGTTTTTCTTTTAATGACAAGTCCTAGTATCTCTCTTCTTCTCCTCAATAATCAATGTCACAAATCCTGTTATGTAAAATTTGACTGTCCGGTAATTTCTCAGAGTACTTCTTCTTTGAGGGAGTTCGATTCCATGCGCGCGTCTTCCTTGATTTTATTTTCCATCTCAGCCTGTTACTTCAGTGTATGGTAGACGTAGCTTTCTCATGCGCGGTTTTCACGTACCCAGCGGAGTAACTGTTGTGTATTGATCATCCAATGATCTCAAATTAATTCTATGGTTTGTGAGGTTTGTTAGGTACTGGTGAAGCGGGACTCTTTGGTCGTTCTCTCGTTGATTACTCCAATGGCTAGGGTTCTGTATCTTTTCTGTGCGGACGCTGAATCGTCTCCTGGATGTTTCTTTGTGAGTACGCTGTGATGATAAGTTTTACTTGAGTGAGTGCTTTTGTTCGTCGCCCAAGGAATTACATTTGCCGTACGGACAAACCACTGTTGGATTTTTGTTTTGTTTTCCTTCGTCTGCTTGGCCTTGATAACGTCCTTGAAGATCCAAGAAGCCCTCACTTCTCCACGCACTGTGACGATAGGAGATAAATAAACACAACTCGGACAACTCGCTTGGATTGCGGAAAGACAGGAACTCGTCACTAGTTCTCGGTACCAAGGGATCTACTTCCCTGGAACACTTCTTACGGACGTCAATTGCAAGGAACAGACTGGATTTGGGTCCAACAGCAGTTTATTCAGAGCTCACTGGTAACTGTAATGTAACTCGCGATGTAATTAATTACAGCTTTACAATTTACTTCCTTATATATGGTTCGTGTAAGCGTTTGTTTTTACAATCTTATGACTTGGCAAACTCTACCATGTGCAGAAATACAATAAGAAACGGAAAATACTCTGTTTGAAGTTAGCGATTACTACTTAAAATTTCTGCTTACTTCCGAAATTGCTTTGTTGCAGAAAAGTGACTGACAACAAGGGTTAGCTCCCCTTGAATAGAACAGTTTTAAAAATATATGTTCAGCTGGAAAACTACCGTAGGAACTCGCCCGAAGAAATACCTAACAAAGAAATTTCACTGCGAGCGTAAGGCTCAAAAGGACAGCTGACTCAAATACTGATTTTTAGAATAAAAGGACGGCCATGTTCAAAAGTGCAGCTGTACTAGTGTACAAAGGACGCGGCAATGTTTTAAAGTACAATGTTCATGAAACTTCTAGTTTTGCTGCATTTAAAAAGAAACCTACTGTTGGCTTTTAAAAAGGTTTTAAAACACTGAACACGGATAAACATAGAAATTATTGAAAACGGTATTTCCTCTCATGACAGCGTGTGGTACGTACAAACAATAGTTTATTTCAGCGCACCTAATTCTCTATTGTTCCTCTACATTAGCATTTAATGGTACTCATTAGCATATAAAAATCGACTTATGCGAAATCGTTCTAGTAAGGCAGTCTCGTCTGACTCAGTAACACTGAAGTACATTAGTTTGTTTGCTCGCACTCCGTTATCATCTCGATCTGCACTGATCTCTGAAGGTAAGTTCCTTGAAGTTATACTCGTTTTTAGTTTTAAAATTCGGTGATCGCATTGCCTTTCTTAATCTTGATTAGTTCATTGATAAATTAAAAACCACCTATGTCGGTCGTTCGCTTGTGTTGTGTTATCAGTTGGCCATAGGTGAGGCTCTCCGGATGACGACATTTCTCGTGGGACGCTCCCAAGAATTTCGTATCCAAGTTAGTTCGTATAGAGCTAACGTAGTATGGCGTTAAAATTAACTTTATCTTTTAAACTGATGAACTTAAATCTAAGCTAAAGAAACGTTTTGTGATTTCAGATCCAACGGACCGAAGAACATGCTAAATTTAAGGGTAGTCAAAAGGTAGTTCCCGTGCACATGAAGGGATCAAGTTTGGAGTGGTAGATGAAGCTTTTGTATATGATTTTGTTGTAAAACTTAGTTAGAATAGTTATCAAGTTATTTAAAGAAGCACTACAGTAAAACACCCGCTTATAAGAACCTACATTTTTACAAGTCAGCCTGAATAGGTTCTTATATATCGGGTGTTTAGTGGGAAATCAGGCTGTTTAGGTTCTTAAGAGGCAGTCCCGCTAAGAGCGGTCCGGTCAACTTCGGGTCGAAAAAAAGTTAGCCTTTATATTTTGTGGACGAAAAGGACTTGGTAGGTAAATGTTAAAACCGGGGTATTTTGTTAAATTTCTTGCTTTTATTTTTCGCTACACGCCGAAATGTCTTCGGTGGCACCTAAACTAGGGCTAAAATGCCCTTTAAAGCAAAGATGTAACCTTATTCTCACAGATTCTGAAGTTAAACCTGCGGGTATCGTCCTGTGTTGGACGCGAGCGAACGTTTTTTAGAGCTTATGTACAACAATGTTTACAACAAAAGTACAAAGGTCACGGCTAGGATGGATGGTGCCCAAACGCAAATAATCGAATAAGAATGGTATTTTAGCAGTCCACAAGTACCTTAAATATTCCGAATACCTCATGTATTTATCCTAAGTGCCCTTTACCTTGGATTTTTATCAATTTAACGGTTGACAGTGGTAAATATATGCCTGATTCTCTTCTTTGTCGATTACCAGTTCAAATTAAATTTCGCACGCGACTACATGTAATCGATTTCAGCCGACAAACTTCACAGTAATAAAATACATTATTCCGAGTATAAAGATAGAAGTACATAAGCACTTATTAAAAGTCGCTGGTAGAATATCCTGCTCGATTTGCAACGGACTTTTTGGTCCAGTATGACAAGTAGCTTCAAGTTAATTTATAGCAGGTGCCTGAAATGTTAAAATTCCAACGTCAAACTAGCTGGTACTTACCATCTAACCAGATTGCTATGATGATCTTCCACTATAGTTTGCAGATCGGGGTCTTTTACGTATCTAAACAAGTTGCCATTTTAAAAATCAAATTGGCTTTTCTGCCTCTCAGTTCGCCAAGAACGGTGTAGCGAAATAATATGCTAATTAGCAACTTCTTATGAGAGATCATATTACAGATGTCACGCAAAGTGGATGGGAACTGCCGACTTTGGTGGCGCGCGATGGTAAAATATACGAGTGGCAAAGCCACGAAAAATCGTAGTTAATATAAATGCAAACTGTTTCCTTTCTTATAGAGATTTTAAAGGGAACTAGTACCTATTTCTGAGTGTAACACTGATATTCATGTATCGGCCTTCGGGGGATGGGGGGGGGGGGGGGGGGGGGGGGTACTCAACAAAGTTTTATACGGGAAGGCTTCGCCCCGAGGTCCAAACCCTAATCTTTTATATACCATTTTTGACAGAAAAGATAACCCTTTCATATACCTTCCATAGAAAATGGTACCCCTTTCACATACCTACAGTTGAAACACTGCATCCTTTTTACGACTTTTACTAAACGTTTCGCTTGAGTAGCCCCTTAAAATATTGGATGAATCAGCCATTAGGTGCGTCTGTTCGAGATATTTTGAAAGGTCCTTTTAAACACCTAAATGACAGTTTTCCCTACCCTTTTCTATACTTTTCTATCTCGTGAAATCCTTACCCTTTTATATTCCTCCAGCCTGAAAAAGCTACCCCTTTCGGGCGGAGCCTCCCCGTAGAGTCCATTATAGAGAATACCCCCCCCCCCCCCCCCCCCCACCACCCCCACCCGGGATATCGGCTCATCTCTGAAGAACGTATCAAGGAAAAAGAGGGTTATTTTAGCGTAACTAAACAACAAATTATACATAAGATGGTTTGCCCGAGGCATCGTTCTAATCTTCGGCAGTACTTGGAAATCAAACCCGAAGAACACCGTGACAGTATCTAGAGGAGTAGAGCACAAAGGAAAGGTAAAAGGGGTGAAAAGTGACTGTGCATTTCGTTACCGTGAAAATTACAAGGGAAGTGAATTACGACCTGTTTGGTATTAGTCGCGTGAGTATTTAGCGATTTGCAGCGCCAAAAAAGTTGAATAAGAATGAAGGTTAATATATATGTGGCCTTTAGTAGTATTGCAGGGTAATACACCTGCTTTGTCTCCCAGCTGCCACAAGCGCTACATCGACGACGTAGTCGGAGCTGCGCAGTGCACTCGCCTTGATATCGAGGGGTTCATCAATTACGTCTCCAACTTCCAACCGTTTCCGTTTCTCGATATCAAGCTGGGGAAAACAACAACAGGTTACAGATGGGGACTGACACGCGTAACTATTTCCACCACACGTCACTCCATAGATCACTGTAAACTGGCAATTCCCTACAGCCAGTTCCAGCCGAATCTGTTCCGACGACGACAATTTCACGGCCAGAGCCTATCGTGGGACCCCACTCAACCGTTCCACGCGACGAGGCACTAAAATCACCACCACGTTCTGAGCGGTGCCACAGATAATAGAGTGCCGCTAGTACTGACGTACCATCCCTTCAACAATGGCACAAGGCGTATCATGCTCGACAACTTTAACTTCTTGTCCTCCGAAGCCGTGACACACAGGATTTTCCCTCAGTTCTCTCTTGTGTCATATCGTCGAGACAGAAACCTCAGGGGATGTTCTCTTGCACTATGCAGACATCGCACATATTTGAGGGGGATATAAAAACATGTAAAGCACAACTGAAGTATAATTTGATTTTAATTATTCCGCTATCATGCAACCTTTGCGATGACGTGAAAAAAATCTTAGCTGATCCTCTGGGCTTTAGAAGCCTTCGGTCAAGCTTCGGCAATCTTCGGAATACCTCGGATGATCTTTGGTAATCTTCGGGTGATCTTTGGAAATCTTCGGACGTCTTCGGTGATCTTCGGAAATCTTCAGAAATTTTCGGAAATCTTCGGTTAAGTTTAGGCAATCTTCGGAATAGCTCGGGTGATGTTCGACAGTCTTCAGAAGGCTTCGAATGATCTTCGGCTATACAACCGGTGAAGTGATATCGTATCATTCACTAGTGAAGTGATTTCGATATCGTATCACTTCACAGATGGTATGGATTTTATTCACTGCTTTATCACACTGATATCCACACGTAATATGTAATAAAGCTAATTACAACGTGGCAATAAATGTAGAACATATAACTAATTACAACTAGACAAGAAATATAGAAAATAAAACTAATTACGGCGTGACAAAAATAAATAAAAAACAGAACAGAGAATATATACTGATTAACAAACAAGACTAAATAGCCTGTGAAAGATTGACATGAAAAAATTTGCCTATTGCTTGAGTGTGGGTTTTTGTTGCAATTAATTGTGTATTTGTCCAGACAGTGCTCTGCACATGTGAGTATTGAGGCAGAAACAGAATACAGTTGAACCCCGATTAAGCGGTCACCCTCGGGGAAATGGCAAGTGGCCGCTTAATCGGGGTTGGCCGCTTAAACGGGGTTTCGTCAGAAATTAGCATAAGGCGTGGTATAAACGTCACTTTATCTCAATACAAACATGCTTGGAGGCTTGTGACAACTGTTGTTTGAATGTTTTAATCATTCGTCACCTTCTATTTCGGACTCTTATTTGTCATAAGGTTTTTCAAAACAAGGCCAAACTACGTGTATTAGATTCTTGGTGGCCACTTAATCGGGGTAAAAACAATAGGAAAGCCCTCATCGGGACGGCCAAAAGGTGGCCGCGGCCGCTTAATAAGGGTTTTATTTACAGTATTATACTGACATTAATTTCGGGACTTTGATAACTGGCCGCTTAACCGGGAGTGGCCGCTTAAAAGGTGACCGCTTAATCGGGGTTCAACTGTATTTAAAGGAGCCTGTTCATGAATATTTCGCGTATTTTCGGTATCAGTCGTCGCACCTCGTGCATACAATTTTCATAAAATGCATACTGATGAGCGGAACAGCTGTCCCCCGCGACCTTAAACAAGAAAGAATGCTAAAATGATCTACAAAGGTGAAATCTATTGCAAGAAAGTTTTCTTTTTTCAATAAAAAAGCAGGAAAATTCCAAATTTGGAAAAACATGCCTGTCAAAATTTGGTTGCCATGGTAACAGCAAGTTCTGACAATAATGGCATGTCATACCAAATTGTTTCCAGATAAATTTTAGGTAAAGTGGAAAAGTTTGGTGGCTTTTACTTCAGTTAAAAAAGTCCGAAACGGTTGAAGTCCGGGCGAGCAGATTCCGCCGTCCCTCGGTAGGGGCGTATTTAGCCTATAAACTTGTAGGCCTGGGCCCGAGTTTCATAACATTATTATTAGGTTTTAAGGGAAGAAAGAAAACTCAGATAGTCCTTTTTAAAAAGAAATCGTTGTGGGCCTACAACCTGGCTACGCCCCTGCTCGGTCTGAATGGGGTAACCGTTATTAACATTGATATATAAGAACAACCATGTTTCGCGTTTTTATCATAATGTATCATCTCAGTTGCAGCTGTGGCGTAATTTGGGAAGTGACAAATCCCAGTCCGCTGAGGAGCCGAAGAGTCCAGTGTGTTCATATAACGAATGGGATCCTCTTGAAGAAGTCATCGTGGGACGCATTGATGGTGATCATGAATTATTACTTATTTATCTTAAACTCGGGCCAAACGAGGATGAGAGTTGCCTGAGAGCTTCTTGCTCTCGTTTGGCCTGAAACTCTAGCTTATGCACCCTCTTCGACTCTCGTGCGCTCTCATCTATACCAGGGTCCAGGGGGGTGCGTTAGAGTGACAAAGTTGGTATCGTACGAGCACCGAAAGCGCGAGCTACTAGGGGGGTCTGGGGACATGCCCCCCAGGGAAATTTTGAAAGATTAGGTTGTCTGAGACTGCATTCGTGCGTTTTGAAGGCAGTATGATATGAAACCAAGCAGCCAAAAGCGAACGTAAAAACACTGAATATTTCGGGAACTGTTCAGTTAAAGAAAATATCGATGAAAGAATACTGAAAATACATATTGCGGACCTTCGATTAAAAACATTTTTAAGCCAAAGGAGTGAATATTTGGATGAAGAAAATGACTCGCTTGAAGTTGTCTTTGTCGATGAAGACGATAAGTAAACACGTTTCAAAGATGCGATTGTTTTGATTCAGACTTCATTTTCAAACTACACCTGTCCAGTTATCGAATTAGAGCACAAGCACTACTATTTCACTACTATTTCACTTTCTTTTAAACCGTCGGTCTACTAAAGGTGGACCTCCACAGCCCGTGGGGGGGGGGGGGGTGCGAACGCACCCATCGCACCCCCCTCCCTACGGGCCTGCTTACGTAAAGGAGCTATGTCACGATATTTTAAGTCATTTTTGCGAAGTGCAAAATCATCTTTCAAATTGAAGAAAGCCTCAAAATAATAATTTACTAAGGTAGAAAAACACCAAAGAGGTAATAAGAAACCAAACAGAAACAAGGATGAATGAGGATGGAGAAGATTAAGATGGATTGTGAATGACGAACTTGAAAAAAATTGATGCGCCATCCATGACGCCATCCGTGGGATATGTTCTCTTAGATCATCCTCTCTTGACCATACTTAAGGCCCAGGCCAAACGAGGACGAGAGTTGCTTAAAGTTGGCTCATGATAGTTTTCTTCAACTCTCATCGACACCATCAGATCGCCTCCGGGCCGAGCAGGTTCAAATTCGGTGAGAGTTGCCGAGAGTGCATGCAAGTTTCAGACCAAACGAGAGCGAGAGTTTGAACTCTCAGCAACTCTCATCCTCGTTTGCCCTGGGCTTACATTTTCTTGAGAGTCGTCGAGAGTTTTTTCTCGTTTGGCCCAGGATGATAATAGTCGCTAACACTACTAGAGTTGAACAAACTCTCGTAAGAGGCTACCCTCGGTGACTTTTGTCCAAGTTTGGTCCGGGCTTTAGTCTAAAGTTTTCCAAAACCGTTGTAAACTTCATTTGGCCTTCACTCTTTTAAGTAAATACTCAACTGCATTTTAAGCAACATTTTTGGTTATTATTTCATAGTGTTTATTATTTGATTAGTTTTCTATATTTATTCCTCCAACATAGTAGTTCATTGATCCCGCAAAGGGCGTTGATAATCAGACCAGGCCACCGGAATTTTATGTGCATGGCACATAAATGTTTGCGTTTTCTTTTAGGGGCTACTGTGCCACGATTTTCTGTAGATGTGAAGGCAATCGTCAATGTGGAACACTGGCCATTTTTCGAGAAGTTTGGCGGCCAATCCTGGCCTAAAGAACACCTTGATAAAGCGCGGGTGGAAATTGAAGAATTGTGCAACATTCTGCGACACGAAGGAGTCATAGTGCGTCGTCCTGAAGCAATTGACTTCTCAGAGGTAATTAGAATTTTAGCTGAGCAGAAGGTTGGAATGGAATAATATTATTATAAAGAAAAACAAAGCAGAATATAGAAAAGCAGTGTAAGGGATAGGAAAGAAACGAAAAAACGTAGACATTGGGTCAGTAAGGGCCGGCTTAGCTTGTTTTTGAAGGTTTGTATGTTTTGAACACTGAATTACATCCCCCTCAAGAAGCTAAGCAGCTATATAGTAAACCGGGATGGGGTAATTCCGGGATCAGTGGAGGAAGACTAGCACCCGACTTTTCAAAGCACGCGACTTGTAAACTACCTTCCCGGCATTCCCTAGTATAATGACCTATAATGTATCTCTAATGATTCTGTCCTATAC
Source organism: Desmophyllum pertusum (assembly GCA_029204205.1). Lineage (NCBI taxonomy): Eukaryota > Metazoa > Cnidaria > Anthozoa > Scleractinia > Caryophylliidae > Desmophyllum > Desmophyllum pertusum. The sequence continues at coordinate 2,163,642 of MU825396.1, forward strand.
CACCACGAGCCATTCAATGTGAAATAGTTTATTAAGCCACCGGATGAGCCAATCAATAATCAGACGAATACATATGGGTTATTGGCCAAGCGTGAAGTCAAGATGGCGGTATATTGGCCAAGTTCTTTTTTTGCGTGTTTATGGACCGAGACGAAGTCGAGATCCATAAACACGCAAAAAAAGAACGAGGCCAATATCCCGCCATCTTGATCGAACAAGCTTGGTCAATAAAGGATTTATTATATGACTAGAAGGACGCGGGAAAATAGTCTTCTTGCGGGAACAGAGCGGGCAATCCCGAGCGGTCAAGATGGCTCCATCTTGACCGCGCGGGTAGCCAATCACAACACAGGATTTGCTTCATCTTGCCAGCTCATAGAGCCAGCCATATAATAAACTCTGATGTGACAAGAGTAGAAAATATTACAACATAAATACTCATCGGATCTGAGCAGTAAAACTAAACATTGAAGCTTCAAAATTGTGTCACACTGATCGACACTGACTAGATACGAAAATCCACTAAAAAAACACTCTTTAGATGTACTGAGCCAAAAAATGTTTGGAAAGGTATTCCTCATCTAAATGAATGCAGCAGCACTGAACCTCGGCGGGAAGAGGTACAAAATAAACATGAACACACCTTCCAAAACAAAAGAAAATCTAAAGCAAAGTCTGACGAGGGAATTAAGACTCACCGCCGTACAATAATTGATATTTCGAGAGGTCACATGACCATACCCGAGAGAGGTCACATGACCATACCCGAGCCTCTCTATCGCGCCGTCAGAATAGGAATATATAACTAGTTCGTTCCTACGTCACATAATCGTCAGAAATCGACATACAGTCGGATACAGTCGGACCTCCGCTAATGGACACCTCCCGTAGGCGGACACCTCTCGTAAGCGGACACTTAATCATGTACCCAGCTATATACAAACACTACATTTTTAACCTTCCATAAGCGGACACCTCTCTTAAGCGGACACTTTATCTGGCCCCAAGGGTGTCCGCTTACGGGAGGTTCGACTATATCTTGTTGTACATGGTGTGGTAATCATTTCATCCGTCTACCTTTTACTTGTATTCGTTTATTTGTTCATCGTTGTCTTGGTTAACTCGTCCTATTGTTGTTATTTACAGGTTTACAAAACTCCAGACTTTCAGACATCCGGGTTATCCGCATGTTTTCCACGTGACAGTTTGCTTGTGGTCGGTGACGAAATTATTGAAACGCCCATGGCATGGCGGTCTCGTTTCTTTGAATATCGCGCCTACAGGCCCCTTCTAAAGGAATACTTTAAGGGAGGAGCTAAATGGACGACTGCACCCAAGCCCCTCATGACTGACGCCCTGTATGATCAGGTAACATCCTGGATATGCGTGTTTAATTTTGACCGCAACTCGTCGTAAAATTAAATTATTTCATAATTAATCACCAAGATTTTCCTCGTTATTATTCATACTGAGTGGCGTAAAAACTAAAACCAAAACAATTACAATGGCCAATCACAACAAACGTAAACGACAGAACGAACCAATGAGAACTACACGTAACCGGCAAGAAAAGACAAAATCGAATTCGTTAATAAGGTACTGACTTAAGTTTCAAAAATATTATCATAAATTTCCAGGACTATCCGATGCGTACAATCGAGGACCGTAACAAGTTAGCCGCTGAAGGAAGGTTCGTGACCACAGAATTTGAACCATGCTTTGATGCTGCGGATTTCATGCGAGCAGGACGAGATATATTCGCCCAAAGGAGTCAGGTATTTTGAATACAGTCGAAGCTCTAGTAAGCGGCCACCCTCGGGAAGCTGAAAAAGTGTTAGAAACTGGAGCTGGTCGCTTGCGGGAATGTGTACATACAGAGTTTGTAGAGTTCAAACGGAGTTTTCTCAAGGCGGCCGTAAGTAAAGTTGTCCCGTATGAGAGTGTCCGCTCAGAGAGCTTCGACTGTATTTCATTTTACTACTTTTGATAGAGGATAGAAACAAACTAAAATTCCTCGAGCTCACTTCTCAAAAACTGGATATTAATAGCTCCGTAATTGCTGGGCGGCCTGTGGACGTTCCGTTCGGAGCGTGGGAAGTTACTCTTTCCTGATCGGGGGCCCCATCTTTGTAAAGGACCAGATCAGATTATTTTGTCAAGCATTTCCGTTCGATTCAAGAAATTTTTATTAGGACAATGCTAGCCATTCAAAGAAAGTAAGTGTAGATGATGAGGCAGTTGCCATTATATTTCGTTCAGCAGTTAACACTTCCGCTCATAAATGTTGTTTGTACCTAAAATGCAAACAAAGGTAAAGTCGCACTCGGGCTAAACTGGCCAACACTGACCGAGCTTATCCTGGTTATAGCCTGCGTAGCTGGCGGTACTGTTCGCGCGAGGTAAAGTTTCACAAAATGAGCGGCGCAAGTCGCGAAATACCTCCCCGCCCCAGACTCTCGCGGCGCCGCCGCTCGTTTTCGCGGCTTCGCCGCTTACGAATTTTTACTTCGCGCGCCAACGAGACCGCCAGCTACGCAGGCTATCCTGGTTAAGACTAGGAGTATTATTGCTACTCCCCCTAGATGGGATGCTAGTCCATCGTAGGTTACCCCACAGCATTGTGTCGCCGGTACCCATTTATACTCCTGGGTGGAGAGAGGCAATGTGATAGTAAAGTGTCTTGCCCAAGAACACAACACAATGACCCAGGCCAGGGCTCGAACTCCGGACCGCTCGATCCGGAGTCCAACGCGCTAACCATTAGGCCACCGCGTCTCCCACAAAATGCAAACAAACCGGCAAACAAATAAAAATCAGTTTCAGTTTGTTTCGAGGTACGCAAGAATTAGAGGGAACGCGTTGACGAGTGAGACATCATTTCGTCATCAGATTCCAGAAACATTTCTTCCGTTCACGGTTTTCTTCATAGTTATTTTTTTCTCCATTGTTTTAGGTTACTAACAACCTTGGTATTGAATGGATGCGCCGCCATCTTGGTGAACGAGGATATCGTGTTCACCAAGTATCATTTGATGATCCCAACGCGATGCATATCGACAGTACTTTCAATATCATTGGCCCTTGGTTAGTACTGTCCAATCCTGACAGGCCTTGTCATCAGATTGATATGTTTCACAAGGCTGGCTGGAGAGTAGTCAAGCCACCTGAACCGCTCATGCCAGACACACATACGATATGGGTGGGATCCAAGTGGCTCTCCATGAATGTTCTCATGTTGGATCCAACCAGAGTCTTGGTCGATAAAAACGAGACAACCACTCAAAAGGTACATTTGAAGAGGATTACCTCGAGCACCCCCCCCCCCCCCCCCCCCCTCCCATCAATTTAGGATAGGTGTGTGCCGCAAAGGTTTTTTAACCCTGACCCTATTCCAGGGTAGAAAATCGAAAATTGATACCCTTTTTAAGGCCCAGAACCGAAAATTGACACAAAATGATAACTCAGACTTGTGTTAGCAGGTCGTTTTTATTTCTTTTCTGTTTTAAAATCGCTTCGTTAATACTTTAACGAGCAGTTCAATTTTAAACAGACCATATATTTTTCGTCTAGCTGGACGTTTAGGTACTACAATTTAGCTAATACAATTTAAAGGAACCCTATCTAAGGATCACAATACCAAAAATACCAAAAAGGATACCCTATGGACTGAGCACCTCAAAAACCATACCCTATCTCGCGGAACAAACCTATATTTTTTTACATGGTTTTGCCCATGTATTCGCTGTGGGATAGTTATGTCTATCATCACTTTCCTTATCGCGACAACGACATGATATTTCAAATTCTTTGCCGGTCACGCGCTGTGGCGTTGGCCAATTGGCAAACATTTGAATTTGAGCTCATCTGAGGTCATTACCACGAGCATTCAGTAGACAATTGGCCTTCTAGCTGGTTGTTCTATTTTATTGTTTTATGCGGCTACACCGTGCTGACGAGGACCCAACCAGGTCGAAAACAGCTGTCCACGGTTGCATTTTTGGCTTTCAGTTTGGACTCTATCATGTCGTTGTCACTTTAAGTGTTCTACGTAGTATCAGCCTTGTTTACTTTACTTATATATATAGCAGTTATTGGTATGAGAAGTTGAAGATGTTGTGCATACTGATTGTCTTTGATTTGTGGTCTTCTTTTTACTCATGAATGGAATGAAATGAGTATAGTGAGGGACATGGATATGCAAATTAGCACTCGCTCGATGGGCTGTTAATTTATGCATTAAATGTTGTATTAATTTATGAATTAAATTATTCATGAGGTTGAGCCCGCGATATGTAATTGTCACCTGCCTTACCCATGGGGACGGCATTGGAGGGAGGAGAGGGTGGGGAGTTAGTCGCAGGGGGTGGGTGGTCGGTGGAGCAAACGCCTAGGTGAGGTTAGGGTTACGATGGTTCAGACGGTATCCAAGATGGCGACGGCGTCTTCCAAGATCGAGGAGCAGTTTGAGGAAGGATGGATAATTGAGAAGAGATGAAGGAGAAGAGCTGGCCGTGTCCCATTTCGACCAATTCTGTGCATGCGTTGCGTGGACTTAGGAGAGGAAGAAAAGACGCGGATCCATCAATCGATCGGGCCTTCAATTGCAGAGATTCATTTTGGTAGCCTAGCTAAACGCAAACAGTACGCTAAATTTTGTATTTGCTTTATACCAGTTGCATGAATAAAGTTACATGAATCACAGACAAGTTTATTTGGGACTTTTAAAGGAGCTTTTCAACAATAGGAGCCATCTTCACTTGAATTTTTAGACAGTATGGAAAAAAGAATTTTGGAATGCTACTTATAGAACTGCATCACGGTGTGCTAAATGTATTCGGATTTCAAGATCAATAAATGATAACATCACTTTGAAGGGTGGCATGTATTCACAAAAATATAAACAATACATCAGCATGGAGTAATTTAGTCAACAAATTAGCACATATATGTTTGCAGCCACTGTGGCCATGGGGAATCAGGCAGTTGTATGTTCATAATTCTTGTTTGACTTTCTTATCAATTTCCATCCGCAGCACTTGGCTTTCTGTTAGAATTTTCTAGTTATGCCTTATCATTCATGAGTGGCTCATAGGGTCTTTGATTTTCCTTGCAAATAAGGTTTTCAAGTAAATGTTGATTAAAAATATCTTCCTATTGATTTATTGATATCAGCACCTGAGGCAGTGACGGACAATCCTTCGTCCTTCCGCGGAGTGCAGCCATATTTCAAATAAAGTTTTGTCAGTTGCTCTTGTTATCTATGTGTTTACCGGTACACTATAGTCCATAGGTTTTCGACCAATCAGAGCGCGCGTAGTATGTCAGTTATTTTATAAAAAAGCATAAACAGAGCTGTCTATAGTTATAGACCTCCGCCGGGTATAAACGCAGGGGCAAAATTACTTGCTAACACAGCATTTTTGTTTTTCACTAGATGTTCGAGAATCTTGGAATCAAGTGTATTCCACACTCTATCCGCTTTGCTAATTCTCTTGGAGGAGGTCTCCATTGTTGGACCTGTGACGTCAGGCGTCGGGGAACCTTGGAGTCGTATTTGTAGCGAGATGTGCCTTGCATTTCTCCTGGACGTCACAGATCTCACACGGGCATCCAGTATACTTACCGTATTTCTTCGAATCAGCCGTACCTCCATTAATCGCCCCCTTCGATTTGTTTTGCATTTTAATTAATAGAAACTGTAATTGGTGCCAAGAAGGTTCATAATAAATATTCTCTAATCTATTCGCCTATTTACATGAACTTTAAAGTTTTGTGTGCTTTCCTTTGCATAATAAAAAAAAGTTAAGATTAAACCGACGCCTTTTTTATTCATCAAAGATCGCTTCATTATCAAATAATAGAAGACTAAAAACAGGTGGACGTTTTCTGAAAAGTTGTCCATCTGTTCCCTGTGTTCCTAACTGTTTAGTCACCGAGATGAGATGTAGCAAGCTAGATCTTTCGTTAGGTAATTGCAAAAACAGCAATATAATATAAACACGAGATTTAAACTGAAACACTGAAGTTTTATTTCCTCGAAGCAATTACAAGTAAAACAACTAAGCCGCCCCTATGCGGCGACATAAAACGTAAACAATTTATGATGCGTGTGTTTCAACAAGTTTAGGGAGTGTCAATGGCAAGAACCTGGTAAAAAAAACGTCGCTATACAAACAGGTACTCAAATACGCACACAAATACGTCAGTGCAATATTTAATGAGAAAGTAGACAGGAAGACTCCTAACGAATCTCTTTACATCGCGTACTCAAAAATATACAAATACACCTGTCTAGTTGAAAATAAACGCTTCTTGATTTCTGACAAACGCAAAAACGTTTTCCTAAACTTTGACTAGCAATATAATTACCGTGTCAAAATCGCCAGAATACCGAAACCGCAGATATGGTGGAATAGACGGAAGTCTGTGATAATTTTTAATATTCAACTGATTTTCAACCGCTGGAACCAGTTTATTACCAGTTCAAATCTTCCACTGCGAAAACTGTGAGCTTTAAGGAACAGATAATGTCTGTGCATTATCAGTGAATATATTTTGAAGCCAAAAGGAGGTTTAATATTTTGTTTATTATCCTTCAAACATTTTCTATACTTGCGTTTTATCTTGACATACAAACAAATTTCAATCGAGTTTCCGTTGGCGGTTTACCCACAAATATTAGCATTTGCTAACTTTTGCTAATAAATTGCTTGCTCATGAATCAGTACATTTCACCAGAAATAGTTTTTGAGGTAAGGCTGTTTCTGACCATTTCCATAATTGCTTGATCCCTACGTGGACTGACTCAGAAACCTCTTTTTAAAATAATGTTCTGACCCGCAACGAATATTTCTTTGAAAATCGCTAAACAAGTCATTTAACAGCTGGAAGTTTCTAGAAAGCCCAGAAGATTGTTTACGTGCAGTTTTCCTCGTATAACATCTCTTTCAAGTAAGTAGTCTCTCCTTTTGTTCCTGCTATAGAAACGTAAACAAAGTTTGATCGTGGAAATGTTGGTGGATGTACATCTATCTTTTTGTTTCGGGAGTGCAAAATCGCGTGCAACATTTTGTAAATTTGAGAAACTCATTGTTGATGTGGCAGGCAGCTCGATTAATAGAAATAATAATAATATTCTGAATTAAATCGTAATCCTGAATGTTCCTTTTTATGCCAAACTGATGTTTATGTTTCTACAGTTCTTGTTCATATTGCTGCTCGCGAAAAATGCGAAAATAAAACACATAAGAGTAAGAAATGATTCAAGTTTAAATTCATCAATAAATCTGAATAAAAGAATCAATCTTGTTGCGACATCATGTTCTCACTTTTAATTTGCTACATCCCAGTCGGGATGCCAGTATTTTGAGGGGTGGGAGGGTGGGGTGTCATTGTTATTGGGGGAGAGGGAGAAGGGGAGGACAAGATCGATGGTGTACGCCGACAGCCGGTCGTATTGTCCCCGCTCTCTAGTTACTAGTTATTCCGAGAATTCAGCAATTCCGCCAGATTTTTCTATCTATAGTTGCATTTTGGAGAAAATAGGGCATAGGCAAATTACAAAGTCAATGAAACTGGAGACTGACGGCCAAATGGCACAGTTAACAGTTATTCAAGCGGGTACCCCCAGTGTTATCTAGTTTGTCTTGAAGCGTGGGTTACCCAGAGTCCCATGCAGGGTGGGAGGAGGCAGATATGTATGAGAAGGGATTCCATGAGCTACCGCAGGAACTGAACTAGGTACCATGCCTCCAACGCTAGGTTGATTGTTGTGCACAGGGAACTGGTGAAGATCAGCCAAGCTGTAGTTTGCGGAAACCCGGATTCGAGGAGAGGGCATTTCCTTCCATCGTGACAGAGATGTCACGTATTCCATGAAGTGCGTTACGCCAGATCTTGTATGGAACAGCAAACAAAAGGTAGCAAGGCCAACAGGCGCACCAAGCGGGGTGACAGTCGAAGAAAATGATTGACAGCGGAACAGTTCGTGATCACAAAATTTGCTCCAACCGTGGCCGTCATTTGAAAGACATTCCAGCGAGTCGTATCGTCTGATTCCTGTGTCTTCCACCAGCGAAGAATCATGGGATTGAAGTTAAACTGTCGGAAAATTAAAGGGGCAGTATCAAGGGGATTTGATGTAATTTCAAAAACCAAAAAATGTTTTTGTATTAACAGAAACCTAAAAATAATGGTCAAAGTTTGTTATAAATTACCATGCATCCTAGTGTACTAAAACTGTCAATAAGTGTCTGGCCATAGATGGACTGGGTCGGAATGGATTGCAACTTGAAAAAGTTAGGCTAACTTTTTTCAAGCTCTCGCATTTTCGTTTCCAAAATGCCAGATCATAATTTGTTCCTGTTTCAGGAATTTGGTTGATTTCTTTCTCTTGGTGATATAGAATTATTTTGTAAATAAGTAAAGGTACTGAGGCACAGTTTTGACCCAAAAAGGTCAAAATCCCCGTGATTAGGGGATATATTGGCTTAGAAATCGATCGAATAGCTGCCGTAAAATTCCGATAGTAAGCCCCCCTCTCCTCCTTTCCTCCCACCTTCCAGAAAAATATATAAAGGCCCCCAAATATCAAACGCAAAACTCTTTCCGATAATAAGATGAACCGCACCAGCCCCGCGCTTACACCAATTTCCACGAGCGCTGACGTCATTCAAAAGGGAGTTTCAGTAAGCAAACCACGTCGGCAACGGCAACGAGAACGTCGCTAAAACAACAGTTTTAATGAGCAGTATAATAGCTCTGCACGTGCGCTTTAATATTGGTACATTTCTTAGCCGTTCTTTGCAAAACAACAACGTGAAATGACGAAATTCTGGGTTTTCGGAGAACGTGACCGCAACGGCGAAGTTTCTCTTTGGATTTGAACGCTGCCTTTACATCCGTTACATAATTCAGCTGAGAATAGCTCTGACACCGATAGACAAACTGAATGGAATTAGAGATTCGCTAGCCTGCGAATACAGCCTGGAAGTCGGTTGCAGTTTGCTTCACCTTTCTGTATTTTTTTTGACGTTGTTTATAACGGCAGTCTTAGTTTTACCTTCCCCTTCGTGTTTGAAATGAGTTAAACGGGGCTACTTTAGTCTGCAACCACATCCGTTTTCTTTTAATGACGTGTTATCATTTTACAAACATTATGCAAATTAGTGAACAGACCAATCAGCGCTCCTGACCAGATCTGGACAGATTTACGTCATCAGTATGGAATTTCTGGCTGTAAATCGCAGACGACCTTCTCGCGGGACGCTGCATGCGGTGCGCGATGGAAGTCGGCTGTATTAGCAGGCTAGAGATTCGCGAGATTCTTAATTCAAATATGAATCCATTTTTCAATCGACGTTGTCCTCGGCGTTGCCGTCGTGGCTGCTTAAAATCGTAAACCTCCAGCTTTGCTTTACAAGAATTAATCAGTTACAGTGAAGATGACGTTACCGTTGCCACTCGACAAAGTTTTTGATTAATTTTTGACATCTTTTTGACAACTCAGTTTGACGACTTTTCGGATGGGTTCCGTTTGACTTGACCAATCAAAATCAAGGAGTGTTGGAGGCGGAGTCGTGAAATTTAAATGGTTTTAGTTTCTAGTCTAGTTCAAATGTGGCGCCACTGAAACGAAACCCATCAAAATTGTCAAAAAGATGTCAAAAATTAATCCAAAACTTTGTCGAGTGGCAACGGTAGCGTCATCTTCACTGTAAAAACCACTAACCTCAATGGCAAAGCTAGCTTTTTCTCTCATCATGTCCTCGGCCATGTTGAGTCCATCTTCTAGCACGCGTCTGATTTTAGGACTGGAAGTATCCACACTAACAACAAACTCCGGTCGGATATAGCGCTCCTCGTACAAGGAAGTGCCATGTTCATTCCCCCACCGGGCATACGGGTTCCGCCAGCGGGTGTTGTCAGACTGAATCCACCACTCGGGATCTCTAAAGCTCAGGTACTGTCCCCTGTTGTTCAGCCTTATCAGCAAAAATACAAAACATTAAATAAAGCGGTATTTCAGTCTTTGATCATGAGGTCAAAGCTAAAGCCTGGTTTTCACTAGCGACGCAAGCACAAGCGCAAGCATAAGCGCAAGCACAAGAATTATGTGCACTGAGTGAAAACGAACGCAAGCACAAGCACAAGCACAAGAACGAAATATTCACCAGCAAGATTTGATTATTGTTAAAACCACGTTTTTGTGCATTTGAATGACGGAAAACATGAATCTATTTGTTTTACTCATTGACTGAAAGCTCGAATAATGTTATTTTCGCTTGAAACCGAAACGAACAATTTTCACGGCAACGACGTTTTTAACCAGCAAGATTCGTAGAATCAAGTCAAACAAAATAAGCACAATAACTGACAAATGACTTTCGGAGATAATTTTCTGAACTAACCTTTGTTTTGTTCAAATATTCCTTCAAAATCATATCAAAATCACTGTTTTTTCCTTATGCTTGTGTTATGTTCCGTTTTTCACGTGCGACGCAAGCATAAGCGCAAGCACAAGGATCAAAACATTTTGATCCTTGTGCTTGTGCTTGTGCTTATGCTTGCGCCAAGCCCGTTTTCACGGCGAAATAAAGGGCTCTTGTGCTTGCGCTTATGCTTGCGCTTGTGCTTGCGTCGCTAGTGAAAACCAGGCTTAAGGAAGAATTGAAGACCTCGCCAAAATGAAAACAACTGAGCCCACGGCCCACGCGGCCCCTTATCTGTTTCAAAGAAGTTTATTCATATAAGTTACTTAGTACGATGTTTTTAGACTAATAGTATTTAAATAAACCAACCGAAACAAATAACTCATCTGTGTTTCTGGAAATCTACTTTTCCCCTTAAGTTTCGTTGAAGGAAAAAATTACAAAATTACAGGTAGCAAACTTTGCTCGCTACAATTGAGATAAATAATCCGAAGAGATTAAAAATATACCCTAAAGCACAAAACGACACGTTTATTACCATAATAACAATACACTTACTTTACATTGGATAAATTACGACTAAAATTGTAATAGGCCACCCAGAATATTTAGCTATAAAATAATTATAAATTGAAAAGCTGATGGTCGAAGATGTGAACAAAAAAACACAAAGTTACAATACTTACCTTTGACCATGTGGCACATGTTTACCGCAAGTTACAAACAGCAAGAGCGGTCGGTTAAAGATTTGATTGCGAAAAGCTTCCAGGTCGCTAGTTGTCTGTACAATATTCGTTTTGGTCGTGTTAGTAAACTCTTCTTTATCACTAACGATTGTGACTTGTGTGCTATCAGGGAGGCGTATACTCTCGGCTCCGCTTTTGCTCACTCGAAACTCGTTGGGAGGATTTGATTTAAACACTGAATATGAAATCAAAGCAACTTCAGACGTACTCTGCATTGCAAAACTATAGCTTAAAGCACAAGCAAGCTTTTAAAATTCGACGTCGTATTTGTGGTGTCGACAGGAATCAAAACAGGAACAATGAAAATCATGTAAATGTGATTCATTACAAAACACCGAATTTCAGTTGCTCTCGGTTTATTTTTTCTTCAGCTGTACAAATAGTTAACACAATTACATTATTTTAATATAACTAAGAAAAAGACTATATCTAACTATCAGATAAATATAACTTTTTATCATAAGATAATACGATCCTACAATCTAAAAAAAATCCAATTTTTTGTACACTAGTATAAACCATATCATAAAACCATAATTTTTTTTTACAAGCAACAAAGATTGCTGCTTAAATTCAAAGAAAAACCTCAAATTTAAATATCATTTGCACAACTGGAAACTAATTGATAAAAAGCGCATCATTAAAATTTCCAGCTGGGAATAATTACTGCCACAAGCTGTATTAGACTGTGAACAGTCCCTCTATTTTTTGGGCTGAAATCGTCGCGCTGTCACGATCGATCATCGCGCCCCGCCCCCCGTACCCAGGGGAGTTTTGTCTTCTCCCCAGATTTCCCTCGCCAAATAATCCAAGATGGCGGCTCCACCGTGATCGATCGTGACAGCGCGACGATTTCAGCCCAAAAAATAGAGGGACTGTTCACAGTCTAAAGATGTATACGTTAGCTGGTTAGATCAGATTAATTTTTTGCGTGACTTAAAGGGGTAATACGTCACGGTTGGTGCATCTTGAGTCCAATTTTTTCAAATTCGCCATTCGCAATCCGTCTTAATCTTCTCCATCCTCAACCATCCTTGTTCCTGTTTGTTTTATTATTACCTCTTTGGCGTTTTTCTACCTTGGTAAACTACTCATTATTTTGAGGTTTTCTTCAGTTTGAATGTGATTTTGCACTTCGTAAAAATGACTTAAAATCCTTTAAAGGAAGTATTTCACGATTCGGCGCATGTGCACGTTTATCAGATTATCGGTTCAAAAACCCCACTCACGCGTTCTTCAATAACCACATATTATAATTAGAACAAGCAAAAACGACATATGACCAAAATTCACTGAAAATTTCAATGGATTACACCAACAATGTCGACAATGAATACCAGAATAAATTACCAGAATAAAGTATTCGACCCAGACAATTTATTCGGTAATTACTGTAATTCTGGTATTCAATGTCGACATTGTTGGTGAAATCCGTTGAAATTTTCAGTGAATTATGGTCATAGAGCGGTCTTCAATTGACCGTCGAAAGTAATCGCTGAATTGCTTTAATTTTTGCTTTACTACGCTCCGTGATTGGTTTAAAAAACTCGCGCCACCTTCTTAACCAATCAGATGCAAAACCAAAACCAATCGCGACTTGGTCACACGCGTTTACCCGCGCTTGGCGTCGGTTACGTGTATTTGCTTCGAGCTCTCATTGGTTCATTGCGTTGTTTACGTTTGTTGTGATTGGCCATCGGCAATTGCTTTGGTTTTGATCTTACGACACTCAATTGAAAACCGCTCTATGTCGCTTTCCATGGACTAATGATAGTATGTGATTACTGAAGAACATGCGAGTAGCTGTGAATCGGGTTTTTGAACAGATAAATCTGATTAGCGTGCACATGCGCCGAACAGTGAAACACTCCCTTTACAAGAACGTCTCCAGCTCAATCTCGTTCCCAGAGGCCGCGATCCTTTTGGTCAGCACCAAGGAACCTCGACGAGCAGTTGGGCGTTCGGTCACCGCTGACCAAAACGCGCTGGCTCTGGGGACGAGATTGGTCTCCAGCCAGTCTGATTCCAGTAGTATGGAACAAGTACCTCTCTCCTCCGCAGTCCCCCGCGCGCTTGCTTTTTCTCTCTCTCCAGCCCCCGCGCGCTTTATATTTCACTCTCCCCAATCTTCCCTATATTCCCTATTATCCCAAGAAGCCTCTGCGGAGGAGAGAGAACAAGTACTCGAAGGGCTAAAGAAGATTTTCCAAAAATAATGCTAATCTGGCATTAACTTCGAATTTAATTATGGAAGTCACCCAGTAATCATTTCTCTCATTTACTTTAACTAGGTAACATTTCAATACCGATTTAATAGTGTGGAATTAGAATCATTTAAACACTCTAACAGCCTGTCTGCTTCCCTGACACCCGTCAAATAAGCTCCATGAACTGTCCCGTAAAACTGGCGGTGTGTTGCCTCACCTGCGAACATTAGCTGAAGGGCGGGGACCTCCTTGTCTGACTCACAGGGGAGGGGCGAGGCAAGAGTGTCAAAATCACTTCCCGAGGCCGCTTTGGACAAAAACGTGTATGACCCCTTCGTCCAAGGATTTATTCCCCACTGTGTTCTTTCGACATTCACAATGGGTGGCAATGATTCTAGAGTGGTACAACTTTTTATGGCTGCAAGACAGTGCTGTCCAACTTCTTGAGGTGGGGTGCTTTCAATGTCACGTGATTCGTTGCCTTGAAACCAAGCCAGCAGAACATTAGATCCAGGATGAGAGGTGTATAATGAGTAAAGGCGGTGGACCCAGGGACAATTTTCCATTTCTGCTTTAATTTTGCCATCTTTCTTGTCTTCCCAAATCAAAGGAACGCTATACTCATCTAAAGGCCAAACGGTTTTTCAAATTCAAGAAAAATCTTGCCCACATAACCAAAACCAAGATCTTGTATAGCATTTATTTTGTCAGTTGGCAAAGAAGGACTGAACAATTTCATGTGCTGTTCTTTGAGGATACCAAGGGAGACTGTTACAATCACATGGTCTGCGTCAAATGTTTTACCATTTCCACAAATAATTTTCACTGGGTAACGGCTTTTCGGAGCATCTGATTCACTGGAAGCCAGCCAATTTATTTGTGTCACCTCGTGCTCAAAATGGACACAGTCCCTATTCAGTCCAGCGGCTAAAGCTTTAGAAATTCTGTCATAACCACCAGGAATAGGGCAGAAATTCGAACCATCTAAGTCAACATACTCTCCAAAGTCCTCAAGATTTAAATCGTGTAATGAATTGCAACCACTACTATTGCATTCCCTTTCTTCAAGAAATGAAAACAGGTTGACCTTTAATTTCTTGGTTGCAGCAGTGTCTGAGGTACACGAGTCGAGATAACATTGGAACCCTTGGCATAAGTAATCTCCAACAGACATTTTGGCACCTGTCACACTTTCGGTGAAAGTTCTCATTTTTGAGATATCGTCAGTTTCCGAGATTAAGTTGTCAAAAACATCCCAAACCTCTGTTAGCAGCTGATCGTCAATAAGCTGTCTCAATTGGGAGGTAGCAAATTGTGGCTTTACTCGGCTGTCATCATTTTTCCACATTTTATAAAGATCTGACTTGAGAAGGAATTTCAGATCACAAGCCAGGTCAAATATGGGATTACCAACTGTTCCATGAATCCATGCCGCACCAAACTCAACTGTATTGTCTCCAATCTTGCCAGTGTGAATTCGGCCACCCACTCGCTCACTGGCTTCCAGGACACACACATCAACCTGTCCAGACTTGTACAACTTGTTGGCAGCAGATAGTCCAGCTATTCCTGCACCAATGACCACTACTTTAGGTTTAGATGACATTGCTAAAAAGCGAATCAAAGAGAGAAGAAACATCTTGATCATTATTATTGAAAATCAAGGATTATCATCTATAGTCTGCACACACTGCATGCATATGAAGCTGGAATCAGTATAATCTACCATCTATAACCGTCTACTTTCATTGCTTGTCTACGATGCTGGATTATAATCTATCAGCTATAGCCCTCTGCACGCATTGCATGCCTATGATGCTGGATTATAATCTATCAGCTATAGCCCTCTGCACGCATTGCGTGTCTACGATGCTGGATTATAATCTATCATCTATAGCCCTCTGCACGCATTGCATGCCTATGATGCTGGATTATAATGCAACATCTATAGTCCTTTGCACGCATTGCATGCCTATGATGCTGGATTATAATCTATCAGCTATAGCCCTCTGCACGCATTGCATGCCTATGATGCTGGATTATAATGCAACATCTATAGTCCTTTGCACGCATTGCATGCCTATGATGCTGGATTATAATTTATCAGCTATAGCCCTCTGCACGCATTGCATGCCTATGATGCTGGATTATAATCTATCATCTATAGCCCACTGCACGCATTGTATGCCTATGATGCTGGATTATAATCTATCAGCTATAGCCCTCTGCACGCATTGCATGCCTATGATGCTGGATTATAATCTATCAGCTAAGCCCACTGCACGCATTGCATGCCTATGTTGCTGGGTTATAGTCCATCAGCGATAGCCCACTGCACGTATTGCATACCTATGATGCTGGATTATAATCTATCAGCTAAGCCCACTGCACGCATTGCATGCCTATGATGCTGGATTATAATCTATCAGCTAAGCCCACTGCACGCATTGCATACCTATGTTGCTGTGTTATAATCTATCAGCTATAGCCCTCTGCACGCATTGCATGCCTATGTTGCTGGATTATAATCTATCATCTATAGCCCTCTGCACGCATTGCATGCCTATGATGCTGGGTTATAATCTATCATCTATAGCCCTCTGCACGCATTGTATGTCTACGATGCTGGATTATAATCTATCAGCGATAGCCCTCTGCACGCATTGCATGCCTATGATGCTGGATTATAATCTATCATCTATAGCCCTCTGCACGCATTGCATACCTATGATGCTAGATTATAATCTATCAGCTATAGCCCTCTGCACGCATTGCATGCCTATGATGCTGGATTATAATCTATCAGCGATAGCCCACTGCACGCATTGCATGCCTATAATGCTGGATTATAATCTATCAGCGATAGCCCTCTGCACGCATTGCATGCCTATGATGCTGGATTATAATCTATCAGCTCAAGAAATGGGTTATGTATCACCGTCTTTCAAATGCAACGTTATTTATACCCTAACTCAACGATAGTTCTGGAAATTAAAGACCACATTTCAAGTGACTGAAACGCCATTAAATATTGCATGATGGAAGGGGGGCTTAATAGAGAGGGGGGGGGCTTATTACAAAATCTGACTTCCAAAGGGGGCTTATTAGAGAGGGGGACTTAATAGGGAGGGGGGGCTAAATAGAGCTTTTACGGTATGTGTGCTGCCTTCGCTATCGCTCTGGGCAGTAATGATGCGAAGAGCTAGTGTCATGCTCTGCTACTCCTCCCCAAAGTAAACGGTTGGAGCATTTGTTGAAACATCAGTTCCTGCATTCAAATTTCGAGGATATTTTGTGGAAATGTAAAACTTCTACTGTATAACAAAAATCGACGGATTGTAGTTCAAAATCAGTTTTCTGAAGCCATCAGGCCGTTACGCACCAACTCTGGTGAAGTACTCAGTCGGTATGTCGAATATTTACAAGTATAATTTTGGTCAATTTACCGTTGCCACAAAATTACAATTTTCACGGATCGATTAATTATACTTAAGCCCCATTTAAGCCCCATTTACACGACATTCATTTTGGGTCCGGCACTCCTAAATTTTGGCACGCGGGCCGATAGTTTAGGGCACGGCCCGCTTCATTTACACGACAAAATATGTTCGATTTTTTTCAATGTTCATTTCTGAGCGGCACCCCAAAAATTAGAACGGCACTCTTAAATTTGTGAGTCCCCGAGATTATTTAACAGCAGCTCGCATAATTTTTAGCGGATTCGTTCAAAATGAAAATGTCAGATACTCAATGTCGATTGCCTAAAGCAATTTTATGGCTTGATGAGCCTTGAAAAAACGAAAAGTCCTGACAGAAATGAGATACGAAACAAGATCATCACTTGTACCGTGGCATTGAAGCAGCGATAGTACGGCTTTATGCAAGCTATATTGAGCTGTTTAATCCTTCTGCGCTTGAGAGAGGTATGCATACATATCATCCCTGTTCTTTTGCCTGGTTTGACATGTTGAAATGAATCAAGCCCGAGAGCTGTGGTACGAGGGACATTTGCTTCTGGGTGCAAATAACAAGAAAAATTAGCGTTCAAAACGAATTCTTGATAAAACAGTGTAAAAAGCCTGTATCTCATAGTACAGCCGAGCCAAAAAAGAATACGTCTGCGCTCGCAGGCTATATAAGCAGAAAACGGCATTGTAATAATAAAACCGCATTTTACTGAACAGATTATTGAAATACCGAGGGTCAAAATTAAACATGGCGCATGATGTGAATTTATCAACACGCATGTACTGATACATCACCTCTAGCTAAAATAATGCTACTGCTATGAATGCACACTACTCCTCGAATGGTAATTTACATGAAGCAAATTACAAGGGTCGAACAAAGCCGCAGTTAGTGTCCAAATGGAAAACGGCATAGACAAATCAGTCACGTCGGCTAAAATACTCGCTATAGGAAACAGGTTTTACTACCCGTTGTTGTTATAAGCCTTATAATAAAATCTATAACTTCAAACGAGTAGAAATCCGACTGATTACTCTGTATTTGAGACCATTTATATTCCTCTTTAGGCCAAGCTTTTACGGCATGAAGACATATCTCGTCAGGACACACCATTTGCGCATGTGTGATTGGAATTTTGGCGCCCCTAGTTTTTTTTCTCCGTGTCGCCGAAGGCTCTGGGAACGAGAATGCATCTCTTTTTGGCACGCGGGTCTCTTTTTAGGCGGGCCGAGATTACCTGCTGAGGTGGTCTCGGCCCGCCTAAATTTTTGGGCACGCGTGCCAAAAATTTTGCATTTACACGGCAAAAATCAAGCAGGCCGTGCCCTAAACTATCGGCCCGCGTGCCAAAATTTAGGAGTGCCGGACCCAAAATGAATGTCGTGTAAATGGGGCTTTACACGACATTCATTTTGGGTCCGGCACTCCTAAATTTTGGTACGCGGGCCGATAGTTTAGGGCACGGCCTGCTTGATTTTTGCCGTGTAAATGCAAAATTTTTGGCACGCGTGCCCAAAAATTTAGACGGGTCGAGACCACCTCAGCAGGTAGTCTCGGCCCGCCTAAAAAGCGGCCCGCGTGCCAAAAAGAGGTGCATTCTCGTGCCCAGAGCCTTCGGCGACACGGAGAAAAAAAACTAGGGACGCCAAAATTCCAATCACACATGCGCAAATGGTGTGTCCTGACGAGATATGTCTTCATGCCGTAAAAGCTTGGCCTAAAGAGGAATATAAATGGCCTGAAAGACAGAGTAATCAGTCGGATTTCCACTCGTTTGAAGTTATAGATTTTATTATAAGGCTTATAACAACAACGGGTAGTAAAACCTGTTTCTTATAGCGAGTATTTTAACCGACGTGACTGATTTGTCTATGCCGTTTTCCATTTTGGACACTAACTGCGGCTTTGATCGACCCTTGTAATTTGCTTCATGTAAATTGCCATTCGAGGAGTAGTGTGCATTCATAGCAGTAGCATTATTTTAGCTAGAGGTGATGTATCAGACATGCATGTTGATAAATTCACATCATGCGCCATGTTTAATTTTGACCCCTCGGTATTTCAATAATCTGTTCAGTAAAATGCGGTTTTTAGTATTACAATGCCGTTTTCTGCTTATATGCATATGGCTTAATTATTAGATCTTCTTTGGCTCGGCTGTATTATGAGATACAGGCTTTTAAACTGTTTTATCAAGAATTCGTTTTTGAACTAATTTTTCTTGTTATTTGCACCCAGAAGCAAATGTCCCTCGTACCACAGCTCTCCGACTTGATTCATTTCACATGCCAAACCAGGCTAAAGAACAGGGATGATATGTATGCATACCTCTCTCAAGCGCAGAAGGATTAAACAGCTCAATATACTGGCTTGCATAAAGCCATACTATCGCTGCTTCAATGCCACGGTACAAGTGATGACCTTGTTTCGTATCTCATTTCTGTCAGGACTTTTCGTTTTTTCAAGGCGCATCAAGCCATAAAATTGCTTTAGGCAATCGACATTGAGTATCTGACATTTTGATTTTGAATGAACCGGCCGCTAAAAGTTATGTGAGCCGCTGTTAAATAATCTCGGGGACTCACAAATTTAAGAGTGCCGTTCTTATTTTTGGGGTGCTGCTCAGAATGAACATTGAAAAAAATCGAACATATTTTGTCGTGTAAATGAAGCGCGCCGTGTCCTAAACTATCGGCCCGCGTGCCAAAATTTAGGAGTGCCGGACACAAAATGAATGTCGTGTAAATGGGGCTTTAATTTAGAGAAACCCTTTCCGTTTATAAAACAAGCCTGCGATTGTGAAAGATATATATAACTTTCAGGCCGGTTAATACACGCTACGATTTGTCGGCCCGATCTGTCGGCACACTCGTAAGGCTAATTTTGTCGGCCCGACGGCTTTTAGTGGTATAGCGCGAGGATGAAAATCGGCCCGATTTATAAAATCTGTGTGGCGCTGCTACATATTTTGGATTTTATAAATCGGGCCGATTTTCGTCCACTCAGTCATTTTGTTAAACAAATCAGGCCAAATCGGACCGACAAATCGTAGCGTGTAAACCTTTCCAACCTTAAAGGTATCATGATTAGGTTATGATTACAACATGTTACAAAGCTTACCACTTGACGCATACAGTGATGTCTTGTTTTGGCGTTGGCGTACTCTTATGCTGAATATAAATTCAGTCACCTTCTAAACACTAACCTTGAATTGAAGTGAATAACGCACATGAATCGGTGCGAGGGGTGTTGACAAAATCCTTGTCAATCGATGTAGCCTTCTATGCAGACAGACCAGACATTATTTTACGTAGGCTCCTCAGTCGGCTCCTCACGCTTGTGAGGATCCTAAAGAGTGTCTGCGTAGAAACCTACCATGCATGACGCGGGCGTAAACAGTCAAGTCTATCACAATGACAAGACACGTCACGGAGTCGACACGGAAACGTAATGTGTTCACAGGAAACATTTGTCACTGCAGACACTTTTCCATTTCCTTCCTGGTGTAGGAAGGATAGAGAGCAGAATTCAGGGCCACTTTGGTCCACCTCGTTTACATGTGTCGGTGTTCTTTGCAGAACGAGGCATAACACAATAGATGCTAATTCTTATTCAATGTCATGCAAATAAGTGGCCCTTGATTATTTGTTTTATGAAAAAATAATAATAAAATCGTTTGACAAGACAAAAATCACATTCACCCATGGCCAGAAGAAATTGTTTCGACATAAAAATATAACAAAATGACACAAATATATATATCTTGACATAAAAATATTGATCCACTTGATACGATTCGCTAATTAGAAACTAACATTTTTAAATTGGTTAAATTAAAATCCCGGATTACAATGGAATTTGAATTAAATGCTTTAACAGCCTTTCTGCTTCCCTGACACCCGTCAAATAAGCTCCATGAACTGTCCCGTAAAACTGGCGGTGTGTTGCTTCACCCACGAACATTAGCTGAAGGGCAGGGACCTCCTTATCACCAGATGACTCACAGGGGAGGGGCGAGGCAAGAGTGTCAAAATCACTTCCCGAGGCCGCTTTGGACAAAAACGCATATGACCCCTTCGTCCAAGGATTTATTCCCCATTGTGTTCTTTCGACATTCACAATGGGTGGCAATGATTCTAGAGTGGTACAACTTTTGATGGCTGCAAGACAGTGCTGTCCAACTTCTTGAGGTGGAATGCTTTCAATGTCACGTGATTCGTTGCCTTGAAACCAAGCAAACAGAACATTAGATCCAGGATGAGAGGTGTATAATGAGTAAAGGCGGTGGACCCAGGGACAATTTTCCATTGCAGCTTCAATTTTGCCATCTTTCTTGTCTTCCCAAATCAAAGGAAGGCTATACTCATCTGAAGGCCAAAACGGTTTTTCAAATTCAAGAAAAATCTTGCCCACATAACCAAAACCAAGATCTTGTATAGCATTTATTTTGTCAGCTGGCAAAGAAGGACTGAACAATTTCATGTGCTGTTCTTTGAGGATACCAAGGGAGACTGTTACAATCACATGATCTGCGTCAAATGTTTTACCATTTCCACAAATAATTTTCACTGGGTAATGGTTTTTCGTAGCATCTGATTCACTGGAAGCCAGCCAGTTTATTTGCGTCACCTCGTGCTCAAAATGGATACAGTCACTATTCAGTCCAGCGGCTAAAGCTTTAGCAATTCTGTCATAACCACCGGGAATAGGGCAGAAACCCGAACCATCTAAGTAGACATACTCTCCAAAGTCCTCAAGATTTAAATCGCGTAGTGAATTGCAACCACTACTATTGCATTCTCTTTCTTCAAGAAATGAAAACAGGTTGACCTTTAATTTCTTGGTTGCAGCAGTGTCTGAGGTACACGAGTCGAGATAACATTGGAACCCTTGGCGTAAGTAATCCCCAACAGACATTTTGGAACCTGTCACACTTTCGGTGAAAGTTCTCATTTTTGAGATATCTTCAGTTTCCGAGATTAAGTTGTCAAAAACATCCCAAACCTCTGTTAGCAGCTGATCGCCAATACGCTGTCTCAATTGGGAGGTAGCAAATTGTGGCTTTACTCGACTGTCTTCATTCACCCACATTTTATCAATATCTGATTTGTGAAGGAATTTCAGATCACAAGCCAGGTCAAATATGGGATTACCAACTGTTCCATGAATCCATGCTGCACCAAACTCAACAATATTGTCTCCAAGCTTGCCAGTGTGAATTCGGCCACCCACTCGCTCACTGGCCTCCAGGACACACACATCAACTTGCCCAGACTTGTGCAACTTGTTGGCAGCAGATAGTCCAGCTATTCCTGCACCAATGACCACTACTTTGGGTTTAGATGACATTGCTAACAATTGAAAATCAAGAATTATCAAGCTACTTCAGTTTGTATTATAATCTATGACCTATAGCCCCCTGCATGCACAGTGTATCATCTATGATGCTGGAATATATGATCTACCATCTGACCCTCTGCACGTCTTTATCTAGCATATATAGTTCTCTGCACGCATTGCATGCCTATGATCCTGGATTACAAGGGGGAAGCGTTGCGTGACCTGCGAAGGAGACTATTCAGCAACATTTTGAAAAAAATAAGCATTATTATAAACTATGCTTTTTGTTATTAACTTACGGAATAGAACAAAAGCTGCAGTGATTTTTGTCAACAAGCTTGACGCTTGTCGCTACCCCGAAGGCTCTGGGGAATCTGGGGCAGAGGCAGGAGCATATCACCGTGGCGCCGGAGCCTCTATCTGTGCTGATTTTAAAAGTCAACAGCGTAGTTAAACCTTCGGTTATTTTTAGAATCGTTCTCCCGCGAAAAGATTTCCGTGTACGTCCGCGGACAATAGTGATAATTCGTAGTAACGACATTCCGCCGTTCTAGTTCTTATTCCACGTTTCTCTCGTCCATTCCTTATTTTATTTTTAATCTAAAACATGAATGACAACCTCGTCCTCGTGCTCGCAACGACTGATTTTCGCGGCAAAAGTAATTCAATAAATAGCTCAAGGTGTAACTACGCCGTGTCATATAGGCCCAATAAGGGAGATGGAGGCTCCAGGGTGATATGCTCCTGGTTGAGGACCAAATGGCTTCTATAAAAATTGTCGGGTTTTGACCTGAACCGGAAGTGAAATTTCTCGGTGAAGAAAAAACAATATCGCAGGCTAGGGGCGGATCCAGGATTTTTTGATAGGGGGTCCCAGGGTTTTCCCGAAAATGTGAAGTAGATTGAAGGATAATTTTTGGAAGTAGACGCCAGTAGTGAAGGCACCGAGGGGTGTTTGGGCCTCCCCAGAAAAAAGTTGAGATTTCAGGCTCTGAAAAGTGCATTTTGGTGGATCCTGGAGATGGTTTGGAGAAAGCAAAAACCCAAAGGTCTGATCGGGGATCCGGACCCCCCCCCCCCCCCCCCCCGACCCTCCCCCTGCAGGCCAGCCTCCTCGCAGGCTTTCTTTTGGCTCGTGGGCGCCTCGTGTCACGCTCCTCTACTCCTCCACAATAATTAATTTCCGCCATTTAAAATTCAAGAATACTTTATGGAAATGAAAAAATTCTACTTGATAACAACAAACGACGGATTATAGTTCAAAATCATAAATAAATATATATTGATTCAGTATTCAGAGTATTTGAGCCGTCACGTAACAATGTTGCGTTATATACGACACAGGAATTATATATTTAAAAGTATAATTTTGGTGAATTTAATTATTCACGATCGAAATCTTGTATGAAATTTGTAAAAGTTAATGTACTGTACAGTACTTGCACTGTTATGTTCACCATCCGCCACCTTAGAAATCCTTACCGTTTATAAACAAGCCTGCAGCGTCTGACGGTGAAATAAACATAACTTTTAACAGCCTTCCTTCTTATTTACGTATATAAATGCTTACCACTGATGCATATAATTGCTATATGTTGTTTTGGCGTCGTCTTCTCAGGTTGAGTATAAATTCAATCACCCACTACACACGGAAAAATCCTTAACTTTGAAGCGAAGAACGCATCTCAACAATTCCCAGGCAAAATCCGGTCTATCTGCCGTGACGTAGCCTCATCACGCAATCATGGGCCCAAATAGCGTTCTAACCGGCTGACAGGCAAACTCACGCTAACCGGCAAACGTTCCCAGAAATCCTAGCGCTAAGAACTGGTGCTCAAGCCCTCCAGAGTTCCACGGGCCTAGACTTGCGTCACTCGTTGTCGCGGTTTCGCCGCTCAGTTTGGCCGCTCCGCCGACAAAACTTTACCTCGTGCGAACAACCGCCAGGTACGCAGGCTATGGGTTTCGTCGGCGGTTGTTAGGGGATGAGGGGAAGGCAGTTAATATTAATAGGGTCGACTATTTCGCAAATCGAGCAGCAGTCGACCAAAAGAACCACGTGGACAGTGGAAATCGAACGTCAAGAACATGCAACCAGGAAATAATACACTAAATAATAGCCAGGTAGATCTCAAGCTGAGATAAATACAACTTTTACAAATGGCTATTTATTTGTATAAATTCCACAACGAGTTATCCGTTCCGTTCGCAACAGGGAAGGCACTCCTTTAAAGGAGTTTATAGGTTTTTTGGCATTATTGTTACCTCTTAGGTGTTTTCATACCTTAGTAACCTTTAAATTATCTGAGACTGCCTTCTATCTGAAGGTTATTTTGTACATCTTACAGTCAAAACGGCGAAGTGTTCCGCTTAAAAAAATGATTAAAACGTTCGTTATCTAGCCGTTCTTTGGGCTCCAACTTCGTTCTCAGTGCTTTTCCCTTCAAAGGGGACCCCTGGGAACGAGGTTGTTTGGGCTTGTTACGAAATCTTTCCTCCCCGGAGCCCAAAGAACGTCTGAGTAGGACGCTACCACTAATCCAGAGCTGTTTCGATTCGAATATTCAATAGGATAATGCAAGCATTCCCGGAGGAAGGGTGACTTCCATATAAAAGTGACGGGGGTGATCGTCGTAACTTTTAGGGGTTAAAATTGATGGTTTGGTAGGGTGTTTATAAAACCTAAAATGACCACCGGTAGAGTTATCCCGGTACCGACCCGGTACCACCTTTTAGGGTACTAATCCGGATAAATGCGATAGGATAGGGATAGGAACTAGTTTTCTCTTAGTCTTGGTACCTCTTAGGGGTGAATTCGAGCCACACCCACCAAGCAAGATTCTGCTACCTCCCTTTTATATCCCCCCCCCCCCCCACCCCCTCCAACCCCCCTTCCTGGGAAATCATTCAACCTACACTGAATAGAAAGTTTTTATACAAATTAGGAAAGTGTAACGCAATTGTAGTCCGTGCTGGTCAGAAGTTGTTTGTAGACCACGTCACAAACTACAGGACAGTAAAATATAGTAGTGATTAAAATTCTTATGAAGATTCGCCTCAATATTCGATATCATGATCACATATGGACTACGGTTGAATAATTAGATTGTAAAATACGGTAATCATATTTTGGTGGAACGCTTCAAACGTTTTTACTGTAATATACGGTATTGTGACATAGCTCCTTATCGAAACGTCGGTTGCGTGAACACGTCACATAAAAACATGACCTAATTTGGTATCAAACAAGACATGTTTAGTCACCGAACATTTGAAGTTTGACGGCCCGGCGTTACGTGAACTTTCGCACCCGAAATCTCATTGCAAAACATGCCTGTTGCCCAAAGTGAGGTCCAGTTTCGGGTGCGAAAGTTTGCGTAACGGGCCGACAAACTTCACTGATGTTCGGTGACTAAACATGACATGTCATGTTTGATGCCAAATTAGGACATGTTTTTATCTGACGTGTTTTCTGTTTAGATGCAACCGACAGTAATGTCCGAGTGGGATCTGTGAACAATTTCAGAGCAATCTCGTACACTGACTGAGCCTGCATTCTTCTTGACCAGCGGTCTATAACTCGACCGCTGATCAAGGGAACGTGGGCTCTGGGCACGAGAGCGGAACTCAAAGTTAGGTGGTGAAATCAAAGTGCCGTCTGTCTTCGTTTGAAGGCCCGCTGTGTGGTTATACCACGTATAAGAATGTATTAATGTCCTCCTCGTCTCGTCGCAGATACTTGTGGTCTATTAACCACTCGATCTGTTCCTTGATCATCTTCTTCTGAGGGATGAACATGTTTTTAAGAATTTCGACGAGCTCCGTCTGGAGAGCGGCGTTTGTTATTCTCTTTCTCATCTTCATTATCTTCACAATCGCCTCCTGCAAGAAAACAAATCAGGTCACTGCGTCGTATTTTCAACTCTTTTCTCGGTGACGTGTTTGGAAATGTGATGAAACACTGTCTCTTGTGTTTGATATATTCCCAGGGGGGGGTGGGGGGGGGGGGGGGGGAGTACTCCCCACAAATTTGGTGGGGGTGTGCGGCACGCTTCTTGAAACCCTTACCCTATTTCAGACCAAAATATGTGATTTTCCCTACCCTATTTCAGACCTGACCCTTAAAATTTCGGGGAAATTTCCCCATTTTAAAGTCAAAATGGCAAAAATTCTATACCCTATTTCAGACCAGTAGGCAAAACATACCCTATTTCAGACCAAAACGGCTCAAAAACCATACCCTTTGGCGCCGCACATACCTATATAGCTTATATAAGGGAGAGTACCCCCCCCCCCCGGGGGATATATTACATGAACTTCTGTAGCTTTACCTGTATTCTGAGAATCCTTAGTGCCACAATACCATCGTTTTCTTCTTGTTTTGCCTTCTCTGTCGAAAGCTGCAACCGACCAATGAGATTCACTTTACCGCGTTTTTGAACTTTGCTGTTTTTGCTAAAGTAAAGAAAACAAAACAATGAAAACCACAAACGGTCGTGAAACTGTATTTGGGGGTGGTGGTGGGGGGGGGGGGGGGGGGGGGTGGGGGGGGGGGGGGGGGGGGGGGGGGGGGGGGGGGGGGGGGGGGGTCTAAGCTTCCCGCACCTTGTACTCTCGGTTCCCTTCCCTTCCGTTGTGGTTCCCGCCTCTTTGTGCTTTTTCTATAGCAAAATATTACGCAATGTTGCGAATCTTTTCCTACTTCTCCCGGTTCCTGCCATCTTGGGAATCCCGCTTCCTCACCCTCTCTTTCTCCCGTCTCCCGTAGACTTCCCGGCCCCTTCACTCCCGGGTTCCCACCCCCCCCCCCCCCCCCCCCCCTATATTACCATTCATTTCATTTAAGGTCATGCAGTTCTCTACTTGATGTATTCTTTATTCTCATCACCTGTGTGCTTGACAATATAGGAATACTGTAAGGAGATAATAGATGTTGATCGCTCTTGCAAATTTGTTCTTCTTTTAGTTGAGAACCTGACTTTTCGTACTTCGCACATTAGCTGAGCCCCTATAGTACAGGGCCTGGTTGTTTAAAGGGTAGACAACGCAATCCACGAGGTAAATCACTATACAACGGATAGAGTAGTTTGTTTTGTTAACATTTATCTACTGGATAGCGATTTATCCGGTGGCGGGATAGCGCTATACACCCATTGCACAACTAGGCCGAGGCTTGCAAGTCAATTTCGATTTCAACTATAAAAAAATTGGTTCTACGCTCTGTGATTGGTTAAAAAATTCGCGCCACCTACTCAACCAATCAGATGCAAAACCAAAACCAATCCCGACTTGGTCACACGCGTTTTCCCGCGCTTAGCGCCGGGTATGTGTATTTGCTTCGAGTTTTTATTAGTTCGTTTTGTTGTTTACGTTTGTCATTGTAATTGTTAGTTGGGTTTTGATTTTACGACACTCAATAGCAGTTATTACAGATGTCAGCGGTTTGACATGCAAACGAGGCGAAAGCGTCAATCTGGTATTGTTTGCCGTTTGACATGCAAACGAGGCGAAAGGGTCAATCTGGCATTGTATTGGCCCATTAGCCTCATTTGTAGGCTCGATTACCAGCCGCTGTTCGGGAAAATGAGCCAGAACGAAGACCGGACTCGAGAGAGCGGCGGAAATCGAGCCTAACTCGTTTGCATACTTTTTAAAACAAAAGAATATTTGACTGCGGGCTCAACTGTAATAACTGCTATTGAAAACCACTCTAACTCCATATTAAACTTACATAACGGCGAATTCCTGATTGACCCAGAATAAGGAGCTGTCAGTAAAATCTTTCGGAGACTTAGCTTCAGGTTGACATAAAAGAATTTGTCGCTTGAGCTTGGCGAAGGCAACTAGTGACTGTAAAACAGAGTATTCCATCATACTTTTAGTTTAAGCCCTGGTAAAACGAACAAACATTTCCATCCAACATCGTGTTGTCAGATCGTTTAGACGTCCTTAGTTCAAAACATTTTCATTCAACATTTTCCGTGACGAACAATCTTTGATCGTTTAGCCGGTTCATCCAACATGATGTTGGATAG
The DNA here is from genome assembly GCA_029204205.1 of Desmophyllum pertusum. Taxonomy (NCBI): domain Eukaryota; kingdom Metazoa; phylum Cnidaria; class Anthozoa; order Scleractinia; family Caryophylliidae; genus Desmophyllum; species Desmophyllum pertusum. The sequence goes on from MU825396.1 coordinate 2,191,868, forward strand.
AAGTGTTTGATTGTTTATAAGGGGCTTTGTAACAACAATACCGGTGCAAACAGAAGATAGTGGTAGGGGGGGGGGGGGGGGGGGGGGGAGATGACGGATGTGACACAGGCTAGAACAAAGTCGAACATCCACTAACGGCCACCTCTCTATATAACGGCCACCTCTCTATATAACGGCCATCTCTATATAACGGCCACCTCTCTAACCTCTATATAACGGCCACCTCTCTATAGAACGGCCACCTCTGTACAACGGCCACCTCTCTATATAACAGCCACCTCTGTACAAACGGCCACGCCGATTTTTCGTCCCGACCGTGCGTCGATCCATACACTTTACTCTTATAGAAACCTCCCTACAACGGCAACCTCTCTACAACGGCCAGTTAATTCTGTCCCAAGGTGGCCGTTGGAGAGAGGTTCAATGTATTTGAAAAAGGAGAAAATGGGATCTGGATAATTACTTGATCAAATGGCGTGAAAGCAGGGCTCTATCACCTGCCTACTTGAATGTTATAAAAATATAACACTGCTCTAGTCTCCTTCGCAGCCGTTATTTTGGTTGTCACGCAGTGGGGAGAAGCATTGCGTGACGACACAAATAACGGCTGCGGAGGAGACTAACACTACTCCGGTCAGGACTGAATAAACGGCTCACATACCCACTAGAGTTCTCCGGAGTTCAGAATCTGGAAGTTCAGAAGCGAGCCTACAAAACGAAACAGAAGAAGTAAGAACATCTATAAAGATGATAGACACTAATAAAGACATCCAGAGCCCGGGGTGAAACATCCATATAAGAGTGACGGGGGTGATCGTCGTACCTTTTAGGGTTAAAATCCGTGACTTGGTACAGCATAGGGTGTTTAGATCTAAATGACCACCGTTAGTCATAGAGTTACCCTGGTACCTTTTAGGGTTATTAGCCGAAAAAAAATAACAACATGAACTTCTTGTCAGAAAATAAATTGGTACCTCTTAGGGGTGAAAATGAACTTCAGTCACCGCCACAAAACGAGATTCTGGTTCCTTTCAAATTTCCTACGATCATCCCCTTCACTTTCAAATGGAGTCCCCGGATCCAATCTACGATATTGGCGCGAAATCGCTGAATTCCCTCACGTCGCAAAGGGACGGGTCATTTTATTTTTATTGAGTTTTGAATTATTTCAAAAGGAACACAGCGCTCTTTCACAGGCGTTTTAAGGGTCAGTTCCATACTCCCTCTACTGGCAGAACGAATTCAGGATCAGAAATTTACGACTGGCTAAGAATTGATAAATATATGCTGTTAATATTTATCCGTACCTTAAATTTTCGAATGAAATCTTCTCATGCGTTCGCTCGTTCCAGGCAAAGAGAACTGCCATTTGAAAGTAGTTACTTCAAGATCAAATTTTCCAATTTTATTGGCGAAGGTTATCTGCAAAGGAAAAAGCACATTACTCGAGATTACTAACTAAATGAATAGTACTAGGAGTTTTAACCGCTTTATAAAAACCTTGTTCTTTTGGCTGTTTTTTGTTTGTTTTCAAGGTTACGTATCTGCGAGACGTGAGTCGAGGTAATTGATGGATAATTGATGGATGCACGTCAGCATGACGTCACATGGATACGTCGTGTTTGCTAGCAGGGCGGGCTCAGTCAATTCTCGGAGACGGTTCCCCCCCCCCCCCCCCCCCCCCCCACACACGACCGAACAAGGTGCCTGGTAGTCTCCTCGCAGCCGTTATTTGGCTCGTCACGCAACGCTTCTCGCCATTAATGGGGGAGGAGACTACGTGCTTAGTAACCCCGACAGAGTTTAAGTCTACTGCTATTCCTCGTCGTTGCAGCTCTAGGGCTTGCACAGAACGAAGACTCGAACTGTATTAAAAGAAAGTTTCAAAAGAAAAATGCAAAATTCAAGTAAAATACTCACTACTCCATTGGACATTAAATGATGCCACTGTAACTTGCGACCGCTGTGATTCTTCCTGTAGAATTCCTCCACCTTCAGGAATGTAGTCTTCAAGCTGACGATAAAGAAAGATGTTTTATCAGTCAATAAACACAAGCTACTCGGAAAAAAATTTCTGAGTTCTCCACAGGAGTCGAACCTATGTACGCTCTCGGGAAGAGCTCTCTCCCGAGAGTGTAGCGTTGCGTGACAGACAGAGGAACAGAACAGATGGGGGTTGACACATTATGCCGGCATAATTTCGAGCATAATCACTATAGGTGGAGCATCGAGCATAATGCCGGCATAATAGTGCCATTTTGCGACATAACAGTTATTTATTTATTTTTTTAATTAATTTTTGTAGCTACTATTGTCCGTTTATTGAGTAAAAACTGTGAAAAATTTCAAGCTATTGCGGTTTTCGTTACTATTTTACCAATGTAGGCCTTGTTACCAGTACATCCTCAAGCAGTTCTAGCCCTTTAGGCCTGGTTGCTCTCATGAGGGGGGGGGAAAATTATTTTTTGCGGCATAATTACGAGCATATAGTTTCAATCGAGCATAATTTGGAGCATATATGTAATACAGTAAACACCCGCTTATAAGAACCTACATTTTTACAAGTCAGCCTGACATAGGTCTTATATATCGGGTGTTTAGTGGGAAATCAGGCTGTTTAGGTTCTTAATTAGGTTTTATTAATTCAGGGGTTTAAAAACTGTTTGCTACTGTTCAGAATACATGTAGTACTTTAATCCTGGGAGCTGGATTTTTAGATAATAGGTACATGTAGGCAACTCAAATACTCAAATAGGTATTGTACAGTTGTAGTAAAAGTACATTTTACTCATACAATGCCTGCTTTTTGAATTAACTTAATTGGACTGATCTTTCAAATAAGAAACCTATTTCAAATGTCAGGCTGATGGGTTCTTATATAATGGGGGTCTAATTTCCAAATTTCAGCCTGTAGGTTCCACTAGGTTCTTATAAGCGGGTGTTTTACTGTAGTCCGTTTTTTAGGGTGACGCGAAAAAGCATAATACTCGATTTAGGAGCATAATGTGTCTCCCGAGCGTAGAGTTGCGTGACAGAGAGAGGGACAGAACTGGACAAAGTTCAACCATTGCTCCTTAAGTTGAAATTTTGAGTCATTTTCTTTGTTACTTAACCCGACTCAGACCCTCAACAAAAGCTATGTAAACTACGCCGGACAAGCAGAATTGTAAAGCTCACCTCAGTAGGTAGTGAGACTGGTATTCTTTCCGAAGCTCTAGACCAAGCACCGGCATTCAAGATCTTAATGTTAACCGAATCTGAAAGGAAAAACATCATGGAAATCAAAAATTAGTCAGCAGGTCAATTAGCAAGTGGAATAGAAGTGTCAAAATAGTAAAGGGAAATTACAAAATTAACATGCTCAGTTATTAGGAACACTGAACACACTCACACATTCATATATATATATTGTAAATACAGTCAAAGCTCTCTGAGCAGACACTCTCGAAAGCGGACAGCTTCTACTTACGGCCACCTTGACAAAACCCCGTTTGAAATCTAGCTCATACAAACTCTGTATTTACACATTCCCGTAAGCGGCCAGCTCCAGTTGCGGATACTTTTTCTGCTTCCCGAGGGTGTCCGCGTAGGGGAGCTTCGACTGTAGTCTTAACCACGTGACCAAAAAAACAACCAATGAGAGCGCGCGTTAGGTTCAACGAAACTCCAGCTTTATAAAAATGACCATGGTTGGTAGCCCATATTTACCTGCAATGTCGCCCTTGTTTTGGTATTCTTTCTTGAAGCCCTGGTTCAGATCGTTGCTGACTTTTATATCCTGGAACATACGGGCTAGTTTGTTGATGTAATCAGCGGGCATTCCCACATCCTGTTGGAAAAGAAAAGCAAGAGTAGGTAGAGCCGTTAGGGGTCAAACTGGCCCACACTTCCGGAGCTTATCCAGCGTTTCTGTAGCATGAAGCTGACAAGAAGCTGACTAACCCTAGAGTATGCTACTCCCCCTAGGTGGGATGCTAGTCCATCGCAGGTTATATCAGCATTTTGTCGCCCGGTACCCATTTGTACTCCTGGATGGAGAGAGGCACTATGAGAGTAAAGTGTCTTGCCCAAGAACACAACACAATGACCCCAACCAGAGCTCGAACCCAGACCGTACGATCCGGAATCCAACGCGCTAACCATTAGGCCACCGCATCCTCCCACAATCCCCAAGAGTGACATATCTTATTTTATCCTTATGACATCAACACAACGACACACGATTAACAATCTATCTATCTATATGGAAAATTCGTCGTCATAGTTCATGTCCTCCAAAAAAAGCAGAATTTGGTCATTTCATTTGGTTGTTTGCAGAGGACAGCTAAGAAATGTACCAAGTCGTATAACGCACGTGCAGAGCCCATTGTACTGCTCATTGAACCGTTTGCTTGGCGTCGTTCTCGTTGCTTTTGCCGTCGTAGTTTGCCTTAAAGGAGCTAGCTACGTCACGGATGGGGTATCTTGAAAAAAATTGGCCCAATTTTTTCAAGTTCGTCATTCGCAATCCGTCGTAATCTTCTCCATCCTCAACCATCCTTGTTCCTGTTTGGTTTATTATCTCCTCTTTGGTATTTTTCCTACCTAGTTAGTAAACTATATTTTGAGGCTTTCTTCAATTAGAAGGTGATTTTGCACTTCGCAAAAATGACTTAAAAATATCGTGACATAGCTCCTTTAAATTCCCTTACTATTTATTGACATATATTTTGGGTGGAGCTTGAAACTTTAATTCAAAAACAGCGTGAAATGTCCAGAAAGAGCCTCGTGTTCAGTTGCGTGTATTTTTGAACTTACCCTGAGCCACTCTACCATGTTTTCTTCCATTCACTATCAGCTGATGTATCCAGGATTAGTCGCCTTGTCAGGTGAGCCTTGTGGTACCTTAAAGTAATTTATGAAACAGAATTTTGAGTTTCACTGCTAAAAAATGTAGTTTAAAGCCCCCGTCAAACGGTCTCAACATTCTCTCAACATTTGTTGAGAGCCGATGTTGAAGCCGTTTGACACCCCCTCTCAACGTTGTGTTGAGAAGTGTTTGTGACATGTTGAGAAGAGTTTTAACTTTGTCTCAGCATCTTCTCAACATTGTTTTTGTTCTCGAAATGTTGAAGCCGTTTTGACACGCTCTCTTAACTCCTCTCAAACAAATTGTTCTCTGTCCCAGACCTCACGCATCTCACTTGATGAGCATTTGTTGAGAGGTTGTTGGAGGCCGTTGACACGGCATTGTAATCAATATCTCCCAACATGACTCAACAAATATTTAGAAAAATGTTGAGACCGTTTGATCGGGGTTTTAAACCTTCTCTAGCATTATGAACAACTTCGGTTTTTTTTTTACAAAGTAATTAAAAACCCTTCAAATGACTTTTTAGTCGAAAACGTTTGAAATTCTTTAAATTATTCTAGCCTTTAATCAGTTTTAACCTTTTAGCGAATTTATGCTCACAACGTGATTAGATTTTAAAAAAACTGTTGTGCTGTGTCGGCGGCAAGTAAAACACTTAGTGATTATCAACTCGAAGTTGATGAAGGTAAATTAACCGCCGTAGCGAATTTGTAAAGATAACGCATCGAACGTTAGCCCTTGTCGGAGCAAACTCTCGACGACTCTCAAAGATTTGAGCAGGTTCGAATTCGATGAGAGCGCACGAGAGTCGATGAGAGTTATCGAGAGTGCATGAGAGTTCCAGGCCAAACAAGAGCGAGAGTTTAACTCCCTGTAACTCTCGTTCCCATTTGGCGGCACTCAGCAGGCCTTTATGAAACACTTCCAATCAAAGCTGTACATGCGCACTATCGTGCTATACCTGCTTTGGTTACAAAAAAATTCACATACCTCATAAAAACATCTTGTTGATGACGTACTTTTAAAAAACTAACAAACTGCAAAGGACAAACTGGGATCAGGACAAATCCTACAAACGTACACCTGTAGCAATGAGTTGAAGGCCCTGGAGTCCCCAACAAATAATTCCTACAGATTCAGATTCAGATTTTTTTTTATTTTACACAAGAATAAAGAAAATTGTCAACTATGGGATACAGCAGTTTTCAATTGATTGTCGAAAGTAATCCAGAAGTGCTTTGGCTTTGCTTTACTACGCTCTGTGATTGGCTTAAAAATCTCGCGCCACCTACTCAACCAATCAGATGCAAAACCAAAAACCAGTTGCAACTTGGTCGCACGCGTTTTTCCCGCGCTTAGCGTCGGTTACGTGTATTTCGTCTGAGTTCTCATTGGTTTCATTGCGTTGTTTTCGTTTGTTGTGATTGGCCAATGTAATTGCTTTCAATTGGATTTAGTTTCACGCCACTCAATTGAAAACCGCCCTAAACATAGCAACAACATTGGTAATCAGTTAAACTGTGTACATGTATTACTGTTCAGACTGGCACAACACGGAAAAAGAAACTCACAACATCTTTCAACTTTGCTTGGATTTCATCGGATGTCAGCTTTTTGCTGTACGGAGTTTTCCTTAGCAGCATATCACAGAAATTGGCCAGCAAATCTGGACACCGAGACTCTGGCTGAGTCTTGACATTCAAACCACCACTGCCACCTCTGATAAAAAGACAAATGAAAATAGAACGATACTTTATTAAAAAAAAAAACGTTTTGATTGCATACAAGATGATTGATGAGCCAACTCTCAGAGTCAAACCATTAACTCTTTCACTCCCAGAGTCAAACTTTGAGTCAATAAATGTGGTTGTACCTTTTGAGTCTGTGGATGCAACCCTAGTGTGTGACCATTCAAATGAAAGCTATTGTTAGCAGTACTTTTCATGTGGTACTGTTTATTATGCTGTACAAGGTGGTTCTAACTTTTGAGACTGTGGATGCAACCCTAGTGTGTGACCATTCAAATGAAAGCTATTGAGTGGTACTTTCATGTGGTACTGTTTATTATGATGTACAAGGTGGTTCTAACTTTTAAGTCTGTGGATGAAACCCTAGTGTGTGACCATTCAAATGAAATCTATTGAGTAGTACTTTCAAGTGGTACTGTTTATGCTGTGGTAATGTTTATTTTTGACAATTTTACAAAATGAAATTAAGATTTTACCCTCAGTTTGAACTTAGCACTCCTTGGGGAGTAAAAAGTTAAACCTTACATGTAGAATACTGGACAAAAGAAAGTTGACACTGTCTCGCGAGATGCGCTTCTTGTCTCGAGAGATTTGACACGTATCCGTTTTCGTTTGAAAACGCATCTTTTTTCGATGCGTTTTCGCCTATCGTCCCACACTACAACGATCGAAAATGCTGAACGTTTCTCGAAAACGCATGCATTGTGGACAGCAAAACGGAGCTTCGAAAATGTTGACGTCATTCACATCACGTGAACTTCGATCCAGTCTATGTATTTGTCGCATACACTGCGCAGATAACTGTTGTAGCGTTTTTCGAACAAATTCGTGTGGACGAGGTAAACGCTACGAAAACGATAGTGTGGACGCGGAGCTATTGATGCGTTTTTCGATGAAAACGGAGCGTTTCGAAAACGGATACGTGTGGACTGGGCCTCATTTTGCGAGAATCAGATTCATGCAACATAATTTGCTTATAATTTATTACAAAATTGCCGCTTTGAACAGTGACTCTAGCGAGACGTGATTCCTGACTCTCGAGACAGTATTCCGCGCATCTGCCGATATGAGAAAGTCATTCAAGAAAAACACTTACTTTTGACCAGTACTTCAGTAGCTCAACTCTGTACAGTCATAGATCTCTGAGCGGACACTCTCGTAAGCGGACAACTCTACTTACAGCCGCCTTGACAAAGCCCTGTTTCAATTCTAGCTCATACAAACTCTGTATTTACACATTCCGTAAGTGGCCAGCTCCAGTTGCGAACACTTTTTCTGCTTCACGAGGGTGTCCGCTTACGGAGCTTCGACTGAACGAGCAAAAATACAGTACAACATGCTTACGCTTTGTTCTTGTTTGGGAATTCCAACTTGAAAATTGTACTGTCGTTCACTACTGTCTTGAACGCCTGCCATTGAAAACGAAAATAAACAAGATTATGCTTTTCATTCACCTGAGAAAACAGACTGAAGAGTTTCAAACACGAGAAGACTTATCCAAAGATGTATTTCCACTTAAAGATGATTTACAGACCGTACTGCGAAGCCTCAGGGTTTGTTTTCATTTTTGTTTGAATTTGTGATATGTTACACTTCGTAATGGCGTACATGAAGTAAATTGTAAGTTTTTGAGTCTGCCATTACGACGTTACGACCGTTACGTTTAGCGGAATGCTCGATGAGCTGAAACGTCGGTTTGGGATAACGTCGAGGTTCTTCTACTCGTTATTATTGTTTGGCAAGGATATCTGGCGTTAATAATGAAGAATAAGTAAGTTTGTCCCGAAATTTTTATTTTGGCTAGAAAACATTCCTTCGTGCGAGGCTCAGAGGCTCACAAGAATTGCAGGGCGGAGATTGTCAGTACGGACTGTAACTTATCTTTAACAAACCTTATCTCTTGCTGTAAGGAATCGCGGGTCATCATTGAAGGCTTCTTTGACAAGTTTACTAAACCTGTTAAACAGGGTGAGTAACTCCTCGACGTATTTCTCAGAATCCTGCAAATGAAAGTTAAGGTCAAATTACTCGGCACAGAATCACTGGAGAAGGAGTGTAGTTTTATTGATAAAATTGTAAGATGAAGTCAATAAGAACAAAATAGCTACAACAGTAAAAAAGTTAACCATGAGATCAATTCATCTCTGCCAGTCAGGCGGCTGTGTTCAACACCTTGTCCTCAATTAGATGATCACATCATTGGGCGGTGACGTTAAGCCGTTGGGCCTAGTCTCCTTCATCCTACATGCCAATTCGAAGGGGACGAAAAGAACCACGACACTGTTCGAAAAGAGTAGGGCACAAAGTTTCAGTCGTGGTCAGGCCTGTAATTTCCTATATGATAATGGTAATGACATTTATATAGCGCATTTTCTATATAGTATATCCAAATGCGCTTTACGAATAGTCAACCATGGGTGTAGATCGCGACGTTTTGATTGCGTTGTACGTCTGTTGCTCGGAGATATAGCTATTCGACTACTCTGTAAATCCCGAGTAAAATAACATGATATGTGTCATGGAACAAGTGCCATTTTTGGCACATCCTCATTGACGCCACTGCTAAAGTTACAATTTTTATAATATCCAAAGTTTTAGCATAATACGCCAGATTGCTTAGACCCAACTCATGACGAAGACCGTGGTCAGTTTCTTGGAGACATAAATGTGATCAAAGTACGGCTATGCCTTAAATGGATATCCCAAAATAAGATCAGCCTACTTAGCACCCCAGTTGGCCTAGAATAGCGCTGATTAGCCCCGAGAATGGCGCCGGTAGCCTACCATAGCCCGAGGGAAGCTTTCTTTTGTGGGTTATCGAACGTCTGAATGATTTTGGTCTATCCATTCTGCGTCACGACCAATCAGATTGTTCCCCAACTTTTGTCTAATAGTACTGGGTTTAACTTACAGATGTAATCGTATCAGCGGACGCCTTCATGTCATCAAGCCCTGTGGTGACAATGTACGACTCTAAATTGGCTATCATGGGATCCACTCCTCCTCGCACACGATCCATCAATTGGAACATTAGCAGTAGTTCTGTATGAAGAGAAATCCTTCAATTAGTATTAAAAACACCATGTATGAGACTTCAAAGCTCATTTTAGATTGTACTAAATTGTTTCTGTGCAGGTATTAGGCTTGGATAGGTTCTGCTCGTAAAATGGCGTATTCTGCCTGCCGGCAATGCTCGTAAAAATCGCGTAGTCTGCTCAAAATTCTGCTCGGACAACAAACTTCTGCTCGAATTCTGCTCGGTTCAACTGACTAGTTAGATATTCATTGTGTATTGCCAAAATTGTAGGAAATTGTAGATATTCCTTTTGTCTAGCAAAATTACAGTGAAAGCTGCTGTAGTTAGTACCTTACTTTGTACGATTACGATTGTAATTTACCTTACTTTATTGTGTACAAAAAAGGAACATATTTTCCATTTGTTTTGTATTTAGTTTTCAATTTTTCTTTCAACTGTTTTGTACATTTTTGTGTTACTGATTGTGTTACTGCTCAAATTCTGCTCGAAAACGCGGTATTCTGCCTGCATAATGCTCACGTCGCAGGTTTGTGAATTATGCTCGAAATTCTGCCGGCAGAATTTATCCAAGCCAGCAGGTATTCCACAGTAAAAATAATACAATGATATGCTATAAACCTAATAATATTATCATATCAACTGCTGCAGTGTTTTACAAGAATTTCCATCGTCGACAAAAATCGTGATTGAAGTTCCTCCTCGGCGAAATGTCTGGAAAACGTTCGAGAACGTTTACATGACCTTCGGTCAACCTACAAAAATATTCGGAAAATGGTCGGAAATCGTCAGAAAATCTTCAAAAACTAACTCTGAAAACCCATGTATTAAAATCCTCTATTTCACATGAAACCCCTCAATTATAATAGTATTACAGTGAAGAGCGCCTTACTGTTGCCACTCGACAAAGTTTTGATTAATTTTTGACAACTTTTTTTTTGGCAACTTTCTGATGGCTTTCGTTTCAACTGGCCAATCAAAATGCAAGAACTATGAGAGGCGAAGTTGTCAAGCTCCACGTTCGCGTTCTGACAATTGACATCTCCACCTCCCACAGTTCTTGCAGTTTGATTTGCTAGTAAAATGGAAGCCATCAGAAAGTTGTCAAAAAGATGTCAAAAAGTTGTCAAAAATTAGTCAAAACTTTGTCGAGTGGCAACAGTAGGGCACTCTTCACTGTAATAAATTATTGGATACTCTTTTCCACTCACTCTCAGTTTCATTAGCAGCGATCATTCCTGGGCACTCAGCCAAGATCGTCTCTTTGAAACTCCCAACCAGGACATTTACACAACGATCAGTGAGCTATAACAACAACACATTCATCACATTAATGTCTTTTTTAAATAAATTTGATACAGTTGAAGCTCTCTGAGCGGACACTCTCGTAAGAGAACAGTTCTACTTACGGCCGCCTTGACAAAACCCCAATATTATTTCAATACAGTTGACTTACCACGGACACGGAGTCACAACCTTTTCTTGTTTCAAGGTACCGAACAGCTCGTTGTTCCTCCTCTTTTAGCTTCATTTCAGCCTTCATTGTGGTAAAAAGTCAAATAATCAGAAACATCTAAACACTGTGTTCTCCCAAGAGTGATCAATACATAATTTCTCATTATAATATCAATACACTGACAAGCAAACAGGTGATGAGAATAAAGAAAATCATCAAGACAACTGTGGAAAATTGTTCAGATATTCTCAGAACTAAGAATCAAAACAAAAGGAATGACAGGCAAGAAATAAGGACAATAATAACTATTAATTAATTCATAATTAATTGATTAATAATTTAATTAATTAATTTTAATTAATTTTAAAAAATCTTGAGAATAAAATTATTTTTCTGTGCGAATCAGAAAAAACACTTCGATATTTAAGCTTGGATTTTCCTTTGCCAAAAATTGGTTGATAAATTTCTTTCCTATTAGACAATCTGATGATTTTGTAAGGAGAAATTATATGACTGTAAACTTTAAAATGTAAATTCACACTGTTAACTCTTGCAAGCTTTAAAACTCGGGTTTAATCAGGTCAAAACAAAACTGTAGAAAACAAAATGTGCAGTTCCAGAAAATATCCATACCCCCCTTTGCCCCCCCCCCCCCCCCCCAAAGGAGGGTAATTGGAAATCCCAATGCAGAGGGGGTATCAAAGGCCAACATTTTTTAAAGGAAGTATGCATATATGAGGCTAAACTGGAATGTCCAGAGGGGTGGGGGTTCAAACCAAAAAACCTTCCGCAGTGGGGGTATGGATACATGTATTTTATGGAGCAACACAATAACGTTCAGCTCAAAAATGACAGTGATCAATCCTTACATATTTCATGTAATTCTGCACGCCGTTCTCTTGTAGGTATGCAGCAGCCTGTGTTTTGTAGAATTCCTCTGTAGCCTCAAGGTACGCCTTTTCAAAGTTTTCTCTGTATATCCTGAGCTTGTCCAAAATTTCTGAACTAAGGTTAACTGAAAAGATATCCACACAATTTTCAATTATTTAATATTTTCTTTCAGTTAGATTGGTTTTCAATAATTTAATTGAAAATTTAATAATTTTATTGAGTATCAATCAAGTGATAAGCATTTGCTTTGGTTTTGCTTTATTGCGCTCTCTGATTGGTTCAAAAACCTCACGTCACTTTCTTAACCATCAGATGCCAAACTAAAACCAATTATGACTTGGTCATATGTAATAGAACAGGGCCAAACAATGATTTTTTATTGAATTTTTATTGAACCGTTTTAACCAAGGACAGTCAGAAAAGTGTTCTTTTGGGACGCTTCAAGCAAATCAGCCAAAACTGGTTGCGGTTGAAACACAATTTTTAGTATTAGTCATGTGTAATCAGACTTGACGATCATTAGAAGATCAAGTTCATTGACACATAATAATTCTCCATGGCATACCATATGATTCTCTGACGCCAATAACCAGCTGCGAGTCAAAAGCCTCTCCGTTCCTCTCAGCATGAACCAACTTCATGGCACTTGACTGCAATCTCGATTTGATCGCACAGAATATACCCTCATTCCAACTGTCAAGCATTAACTGGCAAAAGAAAACAAACCGGTATGTAGTAAGTGCACATTATACACACATGTATATTTAATTTTATGAAAAGAAATAAAAATATTTGTTTTTAAATCTAGTTATGGCCTAGCCTCCACGAGTCTCCTATAACTCAGTGGTAGAGCGTACAACCAGTATGCTGAAGCTTACAGTGTAGGTCATAGGTTTGACTCCTGTTGGGAGAACTTGGATATTTTTTTCCGAGTAGCTTGTGTCACTGACTGATCAACTCTCTCTTAACGGACCCCTCTATAAGACGGACACCTCTGTAAGACGGACACTTGGTGTTGGTCCCTGCACGCCATTTTTCAGTCATGTTACTGTATCTAAACTCTCTATAAGCGGACACCTCTCTAAGACGGACAGTTTGTGCCGGTCCCAATGGTGTCCGTCTTAGAGAGAGTTCACTGTATTCTCTGTTTTCTGACTAATAAAAACATTCATTTGACCAAGTGCAACATCAAGATGGTGGAATATATTGCCCAAGTTCTTTTTTGCATGGTTATCAACTGTCCAACTAAAATGAAGTGAAGCTACACAATATGAACAAAAATCCACCAAATTTGAAGAATCAATATTCATCTTGTCTTTAGAAGAAATCAAAGATGGTGGATCCAAGATGGCAGCTGTTCGGAAGCCATGCTGTAATTCCCACATTATATGATACCATCATCTTATGTTGCGTACATCAAATTATTTTTTCATTTGTATATTATGGCTGAATCAGTCAGTTACTATCGATAAGTATCAAGAGTCAGATGAGTCAACTTCATTACAGCAGTCCAGAATCATTAAAAATCCCCTAATTGTGTATTATAAGCACACCTGGTTCTTAGTGGAACATACATGTACACATACATGTAGTATAATACTTAAATGTGGTTGCCTCACTCTAGAGCTACCAAGATCCCCCAAAACACCTCTTTTTTTAAACCTACAGACCAACAAAACAAGATTCTGGTACCTAATTCACAATTTCTGATGATCACACTCATCACGTTTGTATGTTGAGTACCTACCCCTACCACCCTCAGCCACTATGCTACATACCTTCTGAACAGTAATACCATCAGTCAGCGGCCTTTTGCTTGCTCCTCCACCAGCTTTCCCTTGTAAATTGGACTCCAAAGTGCCAAAAGGTTTTGGGAGATAGTTACATTGAGTGAAAAAACTTGGACCACTCACTAATGTAAGCGCGCAGCAAAGTAGAATCATCTTCATGCTTCAGAACACGCTGAAAGTCATAATACAGTATTTGTAAATGTTTGAAAACTATATAGAACTACATACCCTCACTGTACAGCTGTATGTCTGTTTCGGGTCGGACACATGCAAAAAAAATTCTGAAAATGATGCCATTTTAAAAGACATAGTCAAGTGATTTCTATCAAAACAGTTAGGTCGTGTTCTATTGGGATCAACCGTTTTAGGTTGGTTGGGTTGGTTGGGTTTTTTCATGTTCCATTGGGAAAAAAATGTTTTTGATTGCATGGTTTGGTTGATCAACTTTTTCAACCGACCTGAAACTAGGTTGAAACGGTTGCAACCGTTTCAACCGAAAACGGTTGGAAAAGCATTCTATTGGGAAACCTCAACCGTTTCAACCTAAACCCATTGCGGTTGAAACGGTTGATCCCAATAGAACACAACCTAATTCTCTATTTTGAAGTGACCATACAATTGAACAATAGCAATTCCATGCAATCTGCTCAATCAATGGCTGCATTTTTCGCTGCCATCAATCATCTTAGTGGAAATCTAAAAAAACTGAAGCCTACTTCAACGGGTTCAAAAAGTCACGCCCATGATTGGTAGATTTCAATCCATTTTGTTTGTTTGGGTTTTTTTTAGGGTTTTAGGGTCTGTTGGTTGTTGTACAATATTTGCATAAAAAAAAGCACAGAGGTGGGAATCACAACAGAAGGAAGTTCAGACCCCCCCCCCCCCCCCCCCCCCCCCCCACCCCCACCAACAGCACTGTTACTTTACCTCTTGTACTTGTTTGATAAAGGTAGTGACTTCATCTTTTAAAGCTTTGTACACTTTTTTGTGGCCCCTTTTCATCCCAGTTACAGACTTTATGGACATCCCTATGTTGCAAACATAAAATGTAATAAGCAAATTAAATGTTAGTAGTCTTAAACAAGAAGATACTACATGTAGATGCACTATAAAAGCCCCAAGGGTACTTACAGACAGGTATACCGGTAATAGTGACAGGGAGGTGCGAATGACGCAAATTGTTATACCCAAAAATGTCCCATTAGGCTAAAACTAGACCCCAAAAAGACCCTTTTTTTCTCAAAGAATGCTATGGCAGACTTTTTATCAACCCCAGAAATATTTCTACCCAAAACAATCCATCAGAAAATTTTAAACCCAAAAGTCCACAAATCCCTAACCCTAATTTCTGGCAAGATTTCTGGTGGATGTTTGTTAGCAGTACACAGTCCCTTCCACGTGAAAAGTCTGATTGGTGACGACTATTTCTATTGTTGTTTTGCACGCATGAACTGACCTTTGGGTCTATAGCCTCTTTATAAACAAGCCTGCATTGTTAGTGGACAGTACCTCCAAGTGCAAAATCGACAAAATCGCAAATAAACCGGCCAGGACACACCAGGAGACAACAAAGTAAAGGTCAGGCATGTTTATGAGAAATATTTTTTTAATTTTTCTTTCTTCACTATGACCCTATATATAAGGACTTACTAACGAGTCATATTATTATAAATGCCATGCAAATGTCGCCTAAAAATTCAGCCAAATTGACTGTAAAGTGAATAGGACGAATAAGTAGGCAATAAAATGAACACATTAACTTTATTTTGAACTATTCTTCGTATTTCCAACGCTAAGATCACCATCTCTTTAAATATATATATATATATATATATATATATATATATATATATATATATATATATATATATATTATTATGCAAATTAAGCTTAACTCAACTCATATACTACGCCTGGGCAGCCTGTGCATAGGTCAAGGCTAATTGTGGATTAGCTATATACTAGCTAGCAGTTTGTTTGTAATTATGTAAAATTTATAAGCTTATTATATTGTAGCTCTTTTAGACAAACGAAACAAATATACTCGGCGTGCTATACAATTTTGCAAGTGGCACATTCCACAACGATACCATTTGAAAATAAACTTTAACTTTTTTAAACTACAACAACTGATCGAATATAAGGCCACTGAGTACGAATAATTAAATTCTGATATCGATCGAAGAGTGATCGATTCTTGTATTGAAATAAAATAACTTACAATTAAATACTAAGAGATCAAGGCAGTTATACAGAATACTTTTGAAAAAGGTTCCCGGCTAAATGAATTATGCGATCGATCTAATTGATTTCAATTACAACAGCAAAATTAACTTATATGATCGCGCATGCATCGAGCGAGTACATTTTCGACTTACCAGAAAAAGATTCTGCCATTCCTGTGTGGTGACGGCTTGCTGCTTTAAAAGCTTGTTGACTGTAGGTTTGAGCTCATGCCATTTGTCTTCAAACTGCACTCCGGGTTTCTTGGCATTCAACAGTAAAGAGGACATTTTTCAGACATTTTCCTTTCCACTTTATTTCGTGACAGAAATCGAGCGAATATGCATACGTTTTGAAAGATTACCGCTGACTAGTTTACGATACTATGGGTGGGAGGGGTAGGGGAAAAGTTTTGTCTCGATATCGAACTCTCCTTGCAAGACAAAATTTTCAAGCAAGCAACCGTGGACGACAATCCTGCTGGTGTACGTTGGATCAACAAGTGATCTAATCGGCTAAAACAAGTGAAAATATACTGTAGAAGCAGAGACCGATACAACGTAGATTTTTAAGTTTTTTAAGTACTATATTTTGACTGGCCAAACCAGTCTTCTTCAGGTATAATGAGGAACTTTTACATTGATATACGTGTTACAGTTTTTGCGTAATAACGGAAATACGTCAGAGAGATAACATAGATTGACAGTAAAACAATAGAATAAAATAATGTAGGGAAACTAAATATCTAATATCTTTCTTCGCGGATGTTAACATTATAATTTGCTCCTCTCTTCTGACCGCTGTAAAAAAACTTTTCAACACATGCCTCTTGTAGCCTTTAGACGTTCCTCTAACCTACGTGACTTACTAGTTACAGCTAAACTCCCTTCTAACTCGACTAATACCCATCTACAACTCCCTTTCGGTTCTTTCCGTTGTGGAAAGAATTGCGCTATTTGTACATTTCTCATGGACTTACTAACTATAGTTTCTTCTCTACTGGACAAACTCACTCTATCAAATCTAACCTTACCTGTACATGTAACACCAAAAATCTAATTTACATGATTCAATGTAACCGCTGCAATTTACAATACATAGGAGAGACTAAACGACGCTTAAAAGACAGATTTAATGAACACCGCCGTACCATAGATAGACTTTCTCAAAGTCCGTTTTTCGCGTTTTGGTAATTTGGCAAGTCTATACCATAGATAACCCTAATACCAAATCTAAACCTACTACAGTCGCTGAACACTTTCTCTCCTCTCCTAATCACACAGCTAACGACATGCAATTAATCCCCATTGAAAAAATATTTTCTAACAGAGACTCAATACGTAAGGCCAGGAAGCTTTTTTAATCTCAAAAGCTAGAACACTTGAACCCCATGGCCTTAACATCCGCGAAGAAAGATATTAGATATTTAGTTTCCCTACATTATTTTATTCTATTGTTTTACTGTCAATCTATGTTATCTCTCTGACGTATTTCCGTTATTACGCAAAAACTGTTAGTAGCTACTATATAACACGTATATCAATGTAAAATTTCCTCATTATACCTGAAGAAGACTGGTTTGGCCAGTCGAAATATAGTACTTAAAAAACTTAAAAATCTACGTTGTATCGGTCTCTGCTTCTACAGTATATCTCCTCTTGCGACCAGCTCCAGTTGCGACCACCATTATCAAACCCTGTTTGAATGGTCACCCAAACTCTGGACACATTTTGGAATAACCAAAACTGGTCTTTTCCTTTGTTTTTAAGCTCTCGTAAGCGAGAGCTTACTTTTTCTGAACTCTTTTTCTTAGTTTTTATGTAATTTCACCATGCACTGTACTTCACATTATAGATGTAGATGTAGATGAAACTCTTTTGTGATAGGTAATAACTACTTATTTTGTAATATGGTTATTACTACTACAATATTTGCTTATCCCAAGCTTTATGCTAAAAGCTCTGATGAGCGACCAGCCTCTACATTGTATTGTTCCAACGCGTGGTCGCTTACGAGAGCCCATTCTCGTATTAAAGTGACCAGCTTCGGTGGAATATCTGTTCGGAATGAGGCCTAAAGCTGCACAAAAAGCACAATTATAACGTAAAAACGCCGTTCCGATACCTACAGGAAACTTTTGTCGTTGGGTGCCCCTGTCTAGTTTAATACTACCACTTTTTCGAATTCCCGAGGTGGTCGCTTACAAGAGCTTCGCGCTTCGACTGTATGTAGCATGACAACATTTTCAGAGCATCCAGACTAATCGAGTTTCAGTTTCTCCTGTATAAATGTGTTTTTCAATGATAATATTTGTGGAGTTTGACCTTAGTAAAGTCAAAACTAAAGAACGAAAAGTACAGTCAAACCTCCCGAAGCGGACACCCTCGGGACCAGAAAAAGTGTCCGCTTGAGAGAGGTGTCCGCTTATGAGAGGTTAAAAATGTAGTTTGTATGTAGCTGGGTACATGACTAAGTGTCCTACGAGAGGTGTCCGTTTGCGGAATCAGGCGCCCTACGTCACGCCTTTTGAGTCCTCGCGCCCGCGGTCACTCACCCTGCGGTTTTCTGTCATGAAGTGTGCACAGTCGCGGATCACGGTATAACAAATGGATCAAAGAGTCTGGGCTTTTTGCGGCGCGAGTACCGCTGCAAAATGTTGAGTTTTGACCAGTTTTAATTTCTCACAACTCAAGCAGGCGCCGTCATTTTGAGCGCATCACTCGAGCGCAAACATTTATTGCTTTCTTTATATTTCGTCTGTTTCAAAACTAGTCCTGGTGCCAAACTGATTCAAATGAAAATGTTTTTGATTTGCATGAAAATGAACTTGTGCCATATCAAAACCAATCGCGACTTGAGCCCCTACCCCATAATAGTCTATTCTGTGGCCAATTATAGACCCCATCTTAGTCACTTTTTTTTGAAAACGCGATCCCAACTTAGTCACTTTGTGCTTATACATCTACCTTGAATAGTGAACCCTTTAATTTTCCAGAGACGCATTTTAGTCATTCGAGCTGTTTCAAGCTCTTTCAATTTCCAATGAGGCAGCCGTGTTGAAAATGTGACCCCATTCTAGTCACTCTATTAAAATTGCGACCCCATTATGGTCAATCCAGTCGTGAAAATGCATGCGACCCCATCCAGCGGCACATCCCCATTAGCCCCTTACTAAGAAGTACCCCCCGTTAATGGTCACACGCGTTTTCCCGCGCTTGGCGCCGGTTACCGTGTATTTGCTTCAAGTTCGGATTGGCTCCTAGAGTTGTTATTTTCGGCTGTTCTGAATGGTCAAAGTGATAGCTTCTTAATGTCGATGATAATCAACGGAATGACTGGAATTGGCTGAAAAATGAACGACTGTGAGTCATAAAGGGTAAGATTTATTATAAACAGATTATAATATCACAGCCAAGTTTTAATGATTAACTTATAAGTGTTGTTGGGAGAGCAACTGCAATAATGCGGACCAGCAGTATAGCGTTTATTTCGATTTAAGCAATTTCCTGTACGTATATAATGTACAGATAACATTTTTAATAAGTGAAAGAGTTTGAAACCTTACTTAGGAGGTTTACGTTGCAACGGTCCTTTAAACAGACTTGTGGAACACACGATTACATTTTTGTTCTACTATTAAATCTCCGTAAAAAGGCATAAAATTACGGAAATATTATTTTTGAGGCATAATGTTTCCACATACACAGCGTTAGCAGTAAACAATTTCCAATTATGCGAGAGTTTTTAATCGGTTCCAACAGGGTCCTAAAGGGGCTTTGGGCTCCAGGGTTCCAGGCCCCAGAGCTACAAAATAGGCTTTGTGGCCCTATCGCCTTGTTTAGGGCTTCTGTCCGGGCTCAATTCGCCAACTGCAGAAACTCCTTTCCTCTGTACATCGCACATTTCATCTGTCAATAACTTGATGATGTCACGTGTCATGTTGTGTCGCCAAGGTGATTCTTGGCCAGTCAAATCTGGACCGATACTACTGTACCGTATTTTGTTGCAGTAGTCGTCGATTGTTTTTTCACTGGACAATTTTTTTTTTCATTACTTCACGCTCAATCAGATAAAACAGTTCATATTTTTTAATTCGTATTTCTCTCAAGCCTCGATTCTCTCGAGACCCAACTTGAAAAGAAACTCCTCCTTAGCGTCCTCGCCTCTTCCTCTCTTTCCATCTCTTCTTGTTTCCAGTTTCCTAAGCGCGCTGCGATAGCGCGTTTCCATGCGAAAATCTACAGCCCCGTATGTAGGACTTGATCGATATGGAGTCACTAATAAAGGGTGTGCCGGCTTCAATTGTGGCGAGGAAGACAAAGAAGGCGACAGCTTCTCTCTGTCCGTTCCTCGTTCAAGTCCAAACTCCTTTCCTGGAGTCAACGAGCTTCTTCTTTCGGTGGGACTTGGTCTCTGCTCTCGTTTGACGCTTTCTTCTTTCGTCTCTCTCTCCATTTTGACCTGCACGGCTGTTTTATCGTGCATAAACCCATTTACACGCACCAAGCCCATGTGTCGTCGCCTCTCTTCCTCTAGAACTCCGTGATGAAACCTGCGGTCGCTTTCAACGGACGAACAGCGCACCGGAAACAACGTTGGGATGTCCCGATGGTGCCCGAACGACCAGAGTGAGTAGCGATCCCGAGGTGACGGGATGTGTATCCCGTTCGTCCCGTAAACATGGGTTACGGCTTCGGGTGCGTTAACTCGTCGGTGGTATATGCCCGGTGATCCCTTCGGGGAAGGAAAAGAGTTCGGGTGATAGTCCGGTGGGAAGTTCATCCCAGGGGCAACACCATAGTGGTCCATTGGAAATCTCCTCTCGGGGTACGGCATGTCTTCATCCAGACGTGCCTTTTTAGGGGGACATGGAAGGCAGAGCCTCCTGGAGAAACTCTGCGAGGGTCCCTTAGATATGTGCGCCCTTGAAAAGAGCCTAAGTTTTTCATATCTTTGCTTTCATCGCCTGGGCGAGGAGCATGTTGGTGGTTTTCGCTTCTCCTCTTCTGTTCCTGTCGTATGACTCGGTGATGCGGGCCAGGCGAGGGCGTGTCACGAAAAAGAAGATCATTTATGGCGTCTTGTGTAAACGACTGTTGATCATCCAGAGCGAGATGTAGCTGTATTCCCAACACATTACGAAGGGCTCCTTCGTACACATCAGCTAAACTGTGAAATAAAATGAAAGACATTTTATTATGATGTGTAAACACTAAGGAAGGCTCATTGCCCCCGCTTTATGGTAGCTGTAGCCTTTTGCACTCATTGCGTGCCTATGATGCTAGTTTATGACGCATTGTGCCTGCTGTAATGTTCAGCGCCTTTGAGCACTTCCGTTTTGAACTTTTGTTGTTCTCAACTGAGCTTTTGGAGGGCGTTCATGTAGTCAAAGCTTTCTTTTTTTCGTATAAAACTTCGATAACTTCAGTTATAGTTATTAAATACGCGACTGCTAATAAACTACGAATGACCAAAAAAAATACGAAAACATCTTCAAATTGTAAATTTTATAAGTATACTGAATCCTGAGTACTGTGTTAAATTGGGGAAACTAAGGCCATGTCTACACGTTTGAAAAACGCATACTTTTCGATGCGTTTTCTATATCTTCCACACTACAACGATCGAAAACGCTGATCGTTTTCATCGAAAACGCATACATTTGAAAACGCTGTCCAGAGTGGAGACATTTGAAAACGGAGCTCCATCGTATTAGCGTTGACGCGGCGAAAACGGAGACTTTCGAAAACGCTGACGTCATTCACATCACGTGAACTCCGATCTAGTTCGATTTGCGTCTATTTGTCGCATGCGCAGATGACTGTTGTGGCGTTATCGAGCGTATTCTAGCGTTTTGGTGTGGACGGGGAAAACGCTGCGAAAACTATAGTGTGGACGCGGAGCTTTTGCTGCGCGTTGTCGGTAAAAACGGAGCGTTTCGGAAACGTATTAGTGTGGACGGGGCGTAACATTCACTCCGTGAGACTCGCAAGTCAGTCCATCGACTGAAATTTCTCGCTCTACAGAGTATATCGGAAAATAAGCCCTAGAAAGTCTAACTTATTTTCTATAAGCCATTACTAACAGAAAGACTAAACAATAACAATAAAATTAAGAACTCTAACAAACCGGCTTGTAATAAAATATAAAAGAAAGAAAAACAATATCTTTAAAGTTGTTTTCATGCGGCAATTTCTGGATAACTGAACTGAGGACCGACAGTAAAAAATCAATTAAAATCGTCTTTTGATGTAAGTTAATTCCGATTAACGGATGTTTTTCTACGCGGGACTGTTGTTTAGGGCTGCTGAAGTTTTGTCGGAACGAAAACCATTTGTATAACTCTGTTTATGTTTCGGCAAAACTCCAAACTTAATTATGTTAAAAGGGAAGTTTGTCGGTTTAGAATCCAAATCTGTCCTTCTTTTCAATCTTTTTTGTATCTATACCGATTTATACAAAATTATAACTAAGGTCTTAGAGGTATTGTTCAAAGCTGATCACAGATCACTGTACAGATAAAATAAATGGATGTGAAATTGTAACTAGAAGTTATCTCCTGTAACGGGAAAAGGTCTTTTATCAAGAGTGAAAATCTTTTAGTTGTAATTTACCCTGAAGGCAGACAAAAATTAAGTTGATATTAATTTGCATTTCAAGTCACTATTCGTTAACTTCTTTTTAAAAGATGAACAAAAGCTATAAGAAGAAAAACTACAAATTTGATTGATGAAAAGACCTTAAGAAAAGGCAAGAGAAAAGTATTGTTACTGAATAAAGGAAAATATTCTGGTATTAACAGTACATAACAAATTCATGCAAGTTTGTTCGCGTCTTAAACCTTAAAAAATATAACATGCTTAAACGATTTGCTTTAGGCTCGGAAATACAGTTTTAAATCAGCTAAACACAATCAAATGTTATCGTAAACTGCACTTAAATTAATACTACAAATATTGCTGCTTCCTTTTTGAGGCATTTCGTAGTTTGAAATATGATTATAAATTTTATACCACGCAAAATCCGGTTAATGTTCTTTATCGTTTCGGCGCGTTTCAAAGTCGAATTTGCGCGCGTACAAAAAAGGTTTTCTTTTTAATCCACGCTGATTGTTATTTACCTTGCGTAAAATTTACTGCCTTTTTTCCAAGGCGACGAAAATAAATACCTGGTACCTGTTTATATGTAGATTTTGGTGGCGCGCACCGTATTTCTGTACGTGTTGCATATGCATTAGTTACACCAGCTGTATTTGACTAGTTGCTCGTTACAACTTGTTTAGCGTGTAAAACAAAACAAAAAAAGGTTCCTGCTAGTTTTAAAGAGATTTTGGCAGACCCATCTGCGCTCTGGAGAGCTTTAACAAAGGAGTGCGTGCAACGCCGAGAAAGAATCCTTCGCGACAATTTCCGATAATATTACAAATTGTACGTTTTCTCCGTGAATGACAGATGTGTGTGTTATACGCATTTCTCGCGGAAATGTCCGAAGGAGCCATAATGTAACTGAATAAGTAATTGCATGATTATAAGAAGCCGTATAAATCTAAGTATAAATCTAAGCTAAACTTGAACTCAGTAACATAAGGAACATTATTGTTTTCTATCTAAAAACGCCGTGATAATCGGGGAAATAATTATGCGTTGCGCCGTTCTTGACATGAATTGGGTTCCGCGCACTCGCGTCAAGTGGTGACTGCTACCTCAACTTGTCTATCTACAATATATTAATAAAACAGGGAGCTACAGTGACCTTAATGTTTCGCTTGAACGCGGTTTCTGTCGTTTGTCGTTCTTTCCGCCAGGCTGGTATTGAAGCATTTCGTCTCTAGCGGACACTCACTTCGTGTAGTTTCTAACGAACCCCTGTGATCATAAACTCGCTAAATTGTCTTCCTTAAAACACCGCCGGCTCGTTTGAACTCAAGAAAGGATTATTTGAGCAATCCGCTGAGGCAGATGGTTTTAGTTGTCTGCTCGGGGGCTCAATGAATATTCATAAGCAAGAAAGATCGTCTAAAAATCAGCTGCCGCGTCGCCTTATTAGGACCGTGTTCTCCCTGTTGAATATCACTTTTCACAATCCGTGTTCGTTTTCAGTAATTCTAAACACCAGAAACACGTTATAAATTGCTCAAAATGTCGCCGACGGTTCTTAAACAGAACATTAAAGCATACGCTTTGAATTTCGTTGATGCCTTCAATAATTTATGACAAACATGTGAGGTTTGTTTGGTCAGCTAAATAAAGGCAATAGATATAAAGTGAGCACTGTTAACTAACACAACAAAGTCGTTCGTTAATTTCTCCTTTCTAGAGTTTCCTGTCACTACAAAGCGTTAAACTATAGAACTGAGAAAAAAAGCTACAATTTTGAAAATGTCTCGCCTAATTTTTCAACAATTTCACGAACACAATCCGAAAAGACGTTTTCTTTCAACTGTTTGAACGGAGAACACCGAACCTTTCCGAACATGTCCGGAATTTTCGCGAACATCGCTCTCGTCGGCATAGTTGAG
The DNA here is from genome assembly GCA_029204205.1 of Desmophyllum pertusum. Taxonomy (NCBI): domain Eukaryota; kingdom Metazoa; phylum Cnidaria; class Anthozoa; order Scleractinia; family Caryophylliidae; genus Desmophyllum; species Desmophyllum pertusum. The sequence goes on from MU825396.1 coordinate 2,216,380, forward strand.
GCCGGATGGCGCCGTGGCGTATAAGTTGTCTCGAAACAAGCAAATAATTTATTTCCGTAATTCTTCAAAAAATAATTACTTTGTGAATCAGAAAAGCCGGTGAACACTTTGATTTAAGTTTGGATTTTCTTTTGCCAAAAATTGGTCTATTTTTTTCCTGTATATTTTATTGCTATTTTTCAAAGCTTTTCTGCAGAAACAAAGTGTAAATTTGAGTTTCCTGACTTAATTCTTGTTGCGGTTTGATCATGTCAAAGCTAAATCAAAGTGTTCACGCTTATTTTTTTATTCGCACAGTAAATCAGTGCAAAATGCAATGGTCGCTTACGAGAGGTTAGACCACATAGTTTCAGAGGCGTAATCCACGGACAAATGCATCCATAAACCCAAAATGCTGTAGACTGCGAGCAGTCTCTATTTTTCACTAAAGTCCGTTTTTTTCGCTTCTTCTCGCGCCCACGCAACTCGCGGCGCGCGCCACTCGTACATCGCGCGTTCGCCTCACGGACTTGAGCGAAAAATAGAGACTGCTCGCAGTTTAAAAATGCTGTAAAATAGCCTTCAAGAACACATTTATCAGTTCGAATGGATTTCAATGCATCAGTGCAGTTCCAATAAAACAGTGTCATGCTGAACCGATGGTGACTCGTTCATCTTACATGTAATATATCTGAGTTGCCTGGTATACAGCGAACATCAGACATCAGAAATAAAAAGTTCTTATGTAAGAACAAATGTTATCGTCATTTCAGGGTTGTACGGCATTACCCATGATTTGCGCACGTAGGATCGTAATCATGTGAAGCTAGTGGTCGCTTACCGGAGGTTAAAACAATAGAAAATCAAAACCATCGGCCCCAAAAGAGGTCGCGGTCCGGTTACGAGAGGTTCCGTGTAAAGTGATGTGACTGGAGAAATTTTGGTATTTTGGTAAAGTGGTCGCTTACGGGAAGTGGTCGCTTACGAGGCTGCTATACATTCCCGTACACTGGACTTTACCGTGATATTTCTACTCGGCCCGACAAGTCTGTAAGATTAAACTAAGCCAAAACGGCAAACTGATCCTTACTGCAAGGAAACAAGGATTAAACAAGCTTTTCGGAAACAAAAAGTAGAACATATATTTTATGCAATTCAATCTCCTATACTTCTTAGCCTTATGTTGTTGTTTTCTATTTTTTTAGTCGGTTTCAAACCATCTGTAGTGATTCCATGTCAATCCTAGTTTCATGCATACAACAGAAACCCGTTACCTTAGCTTTCTGACCTGTCTTGTCTGAGTGATAAAGCTACATGCTATGACGAATGTCGACTGACGCTCGAAATGTCAGCTGTACAAATATTTAACGGCAGCTAAGTCATTGTAGGACCGCAATGCAAATTTATGGTTAAAAATCTTTTCACACTTACTCCTGATATTAAACAACGAGGAAACTCGTATTCACACACATATTTTACGTCCCGCTTTCCGACCTTTCCTTTGTCTTATCTCTTACGTTTGTATTAAAACTTATACGGAAAACCGATGCTTTCGGCAGAGCCGAAAACAACATCAAATACTGATCAGTTGCCTAATATTTCGTCAAGTTTGCAAAACAGACGTTCTTTTCTTATGTTAGACTTGACTTGCCCATTTCTATTGCACGCAAAAAGTGGATCAAGTTCAATTGAAAAATTGAGTCAAGCTCACGATGAGTCAGATTCCTGACGTGAAACCTCGTGTACAGGTCGATCTCCGTGAGACCGTGACAGTAGCCTCCGGGCTTTCTATTCTTGGAACTTTCGGGCTAAATATAACTCTCCGTCACGCTCGATTTCGCGGATAACGCACGAATCTCGCTGGAAATAACAAGTTCGACGCGAACGCCGCGTTTTACTTCAGATTCAAACTCTTTGAAATAAATGGTTGAAAGCAGATCTATTTTTTTTAGACGAGGCAAACCACAGAAGAAAACATAGAGCTTAATTGTTTGTTTTCTTTTTACGATGATGTTCGTTGACCCGGAAAACCTTGGAGTCTAGGAGCTCAACTCAAGGAAGCTGTATCGGAAGCTATACTATATCACTCCGGAAAGATATTGTGGGTATCAGTTAGTTATATGCCCTATAATTCAGCCTGATTTTATTTTAATGGACTTGTCAAGCTATACATATAGTTTACTGCTTATATATCTTATAGGTACGAGCCATAGAACTGCCAATTGAATGCCTGCATGAGTATGTATGCATTTTAGATAAAACGGTTCACTTAAAAGGCTAGTAGAGTAAAAGCTCTCTCAGCGGACACTCTCGTAGGCTCTCGTAGGCTCTACTTACGGCCGCCTTGACAAAACCCCGTTTGAACTCTAGCTCATACAAACTCTGTACAGTCGAAGCTCTCTGAGCGGACACTCTCGTAAGCGGACAGCTCTACATATACGGCCGCCTTGCAAAACCCCGTTTGAACTCTAGCTCAAAGCAAACCGTCTGCCGTTGTATTTACTCATTCCCGTAAGCGGCCAGCTCCAGTAGGCTGTTTCTGCTTCCGTGTCCGCTTACGCCGGGAGCTTCCACTGTATCGGCATTAAAAGAAGGTATGTTATTCGAGAGAACTGCGAAGACTCTGCGAACGAGATAGGCGATTTTAACTGACAAAATTACTTGATAAAGTCAGTGAAAATCTATCGGGTCAATATATATTCCATCTGACTACAGTACAATGGTCGGTTTCAAGGTCATAAATACTATATCCTACTATAAACTTCCTCGTACATCTTCAGTCTCTTCAGTTATAAATCTGCTTGGGAGAATTAAGGCGATCGCCTTCTATAACAGTATCATTATCTGCGTATTTGAGCTGAATTTGATTACAAAAAAAAAGTAAAAGGAAAATAGGAATTATTTTAGTCACTCAGTGTCTGAGTCAACACCACTTGAAAACGACATTTTGTAAACTTATCGAAGCACCTGAAATTTGAATCTAACGTTCAAGTTTCTCGCCGCAACATACAAATCGTTTCGTCTTGGCTTAATTTTCATGTTACAAAATCAGTCAGCAAAACACAATTTTCTTTTTGCGAGAGTAATTACCAGTTTACACTGTCCTTAATCATTTATTCAACGTTGCTTGTAATTAAAAATTAATTGCAAGTCTCTGTATATTACAGAGTAGTGAAACTCTGGCGAGAAAGTAGCCCTAAAACATAACGATTTCCCGGCGTTTTAAACCGATTTTTAGTGTCCAATTCTGGCCATTTTCATCGTGTAATTGTGTGCCCTCGACAAACACGTAATTTTCATTGAATTAGATGACAAATACAGCAAAACAAATAAAGGCAATATTAATAATACATCAAAAATAAAGACATGGTAAAATTCAAGTTGAAGATTTGAACAGGAGATGGGCTTAACTCTCACTAGGTGCAATCCTCAAATACGAATCACCCAGTTGATAACCATTGAAAAAGTAAATAACTTGCCGTATTTACTGCTCTTCCCTGGAGTGCAGTTGTATAGATGAATCTCATGGGGGCACAAAAGCCGCTTTCAAAGCCGATTTCTAATTCAATTATTTTCCGAGTCATCGAAGAGCACTAGTAATATATTTTTTTGATAATCCGCCCCTGTATTATGAAATTCAATGGCTTACCTCGTAAATTCTGGTCGGTTGATTCCGTTATGTCGATCCACTGGCGCGATTGTTTGTCTATTATTGAACTCCTTGGCTGTTCTGTAAGCCGGTTGCATGTAAACTGGTTGCTTATGTCTCACATCTGTCCTTCTCACACTGTCCTCCCGACTTCTGAAATCCGCGCGCTGTGGCTCACCTCGGCCGTCCATTCGGGGAACGAACATATTTCCTACGAGAGAGTTCGTACCGTGAACAACGCGTAAATCCATTTCAAACTATTAAATATGCGCCTGTATTTCCCTCGCTGTCGTATTTTCCCGCCGGTGGATAACGCAGTTAGCAGCAAACAGCTGGCTGTTGCTTGTGACTCTATCAGCCCTGAGTGAATTCTGATGTGTCTTGTGTGTATCATGTAATTAATGGCCTCCACAACCAAACCGCGTTCAAATTTATGCCGTGTTTATAGTCAAGTGACCCGTTGGTTGCTCGGTATATGAGTGTTCAAGTTGCCGTTTGAAAATATGAACCGCTGGATATAGTTCACGTCGAATACATTACACCGCCAGATGGGCGAATATTTTATTGTTCAAAGTGGCATGCTTCCTCGTGTATAATTCATGTCGATTGAAACATTTTTTCTTTCCCTTGCACGGTCGCATTTACATTGCGAAATAGAAATTGTAAGTAAAATGTTCCGCCTTGCGATTTCATACAACCCAAAACCGTTCGAAAACACGTTTTTGCAGGGACTAACCTGCGAAAAAAGTATATAAATAGTAATCATTTAATCCTCAAAAGTTTCGGCCAATCAGAACGCGGGAAATCGCCATGATTCGGAAGCCCATTGAGAATTTAACGATTTTCGTGTTTCTGTTGGATATATTAAAAATCCATGCCACAAAGCATGACTTAATGTAATACGGTATGACGCACTTCTTTCGGTATATAATGCTGTATTATTTTATTGACAAACAATGTAGAGGCATTGCTCGATTTAAGGTCTGGCCCGAATGATAAGATTGTAAAAAAAAAAAATTGCAATTGTACTCAGTGATGTATAAAAGCAGTTGTGCAGTATTGTTTTGTGAACAGACCACTAGCCTCGCAGGTGCATGTACCGAACTCAATTCTTTGCCAGTGACGACAAGTTATTCGATGCAGCGAATTTTGCCAGCTAATTAAAATCTCAGAGCAGATGGCTTCGGCAAAAACGCCATTGAGTGGAGATAATCGCGAACCGCATCAATAATAAACGACAACGAAACTCTAAGATTATTGTTTTCTTTACGAAGCAAGCTTTTCGCTGGAATCTGAAAATTTAATGCTGTGATAAGGTAAACACCAGATTGTGTCGAGATTCATGTTTATCCCCGAAAGGGAACTGAACAAAGTCTGCTAGTGGATATTCACGATCCTTGTTTCTGTTTGGTTACTTACGGGTACATGTGTGACACACGAAATCCGAAAATGTCTGTAAACCAAGTCGCAACTTGACTCCACTCGCGTGTATTCTTCCGAAGAAAAAACGAGGAAATTGTATTCCTAAAGAACAGCAGTTGTTTCACAATTCCGCCGAAAAAGCACAACTTTGCCGATATGCAAATTGTGACATAGATTTTCAACTTCACGAAACACCATTCAGAGCAAGATAGAAATGATGTTATCGCCGTTTTTAAGTCGCTTTGTTCCGGTTTCTCTAAACTCGTACACGGCGCCACTGAAGCGAAACATAAGAAACACCTGAAGGAGAAATTGAGACAAACTAAACCGCGAAAAATACCTGAAATGTTTGCGAGCATCCCTTCCTGTGACCGTATTTCCTTATGGCTCTCTCTAGTCCATATGTTATCTCTATTGACAACAGCTCCTTTCACAAAAGAATTATTAAGCAAACTCTAATTAAAATATGCCAGCTGCAACACACAATAGGCAACGTCTTCAGGGGCCGAGTCAATTTGGTTCTCTTTTGTAAACTACACGGCGTTTAGACTGTCATCTGAATTAATCTCGCAGCTGATCCTACCAAATCACTTCTGCTGAGCGAGCTAAGGGATAAAATTGAGCAGCCTTGGCAAATTTTTCATTATTCTACAACTAAAATAATGTTGACAGTATTGGTGGCGAGTTGCGTTTCCTAGAGACGTTACATTGTCTTCCTTTTCCGATGTAAAAATGTGGCATAAGTTTAATTGTAACGTCTTTAAAATGTCATGAATTTCCTTCAAAACGATTTGACTTCTGTAAACATTCAGTAGAATGGCCTTTTGTCCGTTTTGTCATCTCAGTTTTGCCGGGATTAAAATTTCTACGCTTTGCAAGGGAGAAAAAAGCACTTCAGCTTGGCAAGTCCACCAAGTACCATGGCGAGACTATTTGTGACATTTGTCTTGAATTAAGTTTATAAAGAAAAGAGACCTTTTTAATTTCCCTTTAGTGAGTACAAATATGTCAAACTTAGCCACTACTATCTCCCTCGAAGATGACTTCGAATTTCGAGATCGATAAAATGTTAATCACTACTTTTCCGCCGATTTACTGATTCAATAATCAAGGCACCGTTTTAACCGAATTCGCTGTGACACTCACTGATCAAATTAGGGGACAATTTGCTTTGTGTGCTTAAGATCTAAAGCTCTGATTTTCAAATCCTTTTTAACAAAGGACCACGCGACGCTTTGTGTACCACACAAGGGCAGTCAAAACACTTCAATTCATACAACACGCGCCATTCTGCATGAAATAAACCGTTCAAGTGTTCTGTCACAGCGTTTTGCGGCATGCACGAAAGCTTTAATTTTTTATCAGTCTTCCCCCCCCCCCCCTTTTTTTCCCCCTCTCTTCCCCCCTAGCTTCCGCGCGCCTCAGAAAATATTACTCGCTCCAATAAGGGCAGAGTCAGTTTCTGTTTCACTTAAAAGTGTTCAGTGTTTGAATAAATATCGGGTTAAAAAAAACACGTTAATAACAGATGACAAAATTGAACGTTGCCATGGCACACGATAGCCGGTTTCCAGGAACGTTCGGAAGTATTAATTCGCTTTGATTCACGTTTGCTAATCAACGTTCGTTGACCAATCAGATCAAATAAAGATCTTGTCGATCACCATGAAGACAAAACTACGTAGCACGCGTGGTTGTCAATCATGCGTAAAATTGACACGTGTGCATGTGAGGCAAACCAATTTATAAGGAAACTGTAAATCTTTTGTTTTCCTTTTTCTTGTGTAACGTGCGTTGAATTTTTGGCGTGTTGTCTGGCGAATGTTGTTCAGTGTGAACCGAGCACTCATGCAGTTGTATTTGCGTTTGCTAATTGTATTAAGCAAGTGTGAACCAGGCTAATCTCCAATAGTTTTTCAGTGATAATAAACCGTTATGAAAAAGATATTAATACAGCACACGTAACAGCCGCTGACAGCTGTTAATATTCCGTTTAATATTCGGCCTTGTCGGGCCTCAATGTTGGGCCTCGATCTCACGTACAAGCACAAGGCATTATGGGGCAGTGACGTGCCGGAGCCATGTGCCGAAAGGTTGTAAAATCGCACGATTTACGATCTTTATACGATGGGTACGACGTTTTCGGTTTCCTCTAGTAGACCTGTATAAAGCGGTGTCGTGAAACCAAAATCAAAGCAATTACAAATGACCAAACATAACAAAGTAAACAACGGAACGATCCAACTCGAAGCAAATACACGTAACCGGCGCCAAGCGCGGGAAAACGCGTGCGACAAAGTCGCGATTGGTTTTGGTTTTGCTTCTGATTGGTTGAGAAGGTGGCGCGAGTTTTTTAAACCAATCACAGAGCGTAGTAAAGCAAAAGCTTTTGACACTCAATCGAAACTGCTCTAACCTGAGGATCCATACGTTATACGTTGCCAGGGTTGTATATTAAATTTATTTTTATTTACATTCAGCTACTAGTAACCGTAAAAGTATACTTTGCCGAAATAATGTATACTGCAAATGACATGGTATAAAACCGTTGGATCAAGTTTTCAAACAAGAGGAAGTATTTTGTATATTCGGACAAGAGACTAGTCTCTTGGTTTCGTCCAACAGTAAACTATTACAGTGAAAAAAATTTTGACATCTTTTTGACAACTTTCTTTTCAACTGGCCAATCAAAATGCAAGAACAACTATGAAAGGCGGAGTTGTCAAGCTCCACGTTCGCGTTCTGACACTAATTGACATCTCCGCCTCCCACAATTCTTGCAATTTCATTTGCTAGGGTAAATGGAGGCCATCAGAAAGTTGTCCAAAAGATGTCAAAAATTAATCAAAAACTTTCTAACTGTATAAAATTTGAAACATATGGCCAGTCTCAATCTTGAAGGTTTTTATTTAAATATTCTATCGGCGATTTTTCGCCACGATCTCTGACCCGATATCATCAAGCGATGTTAACAAATTGAACTGCTGTTAAATTAGTGAAAATGAAGCTTCCTTTTCGTATCGAAACTTCCTGTGGAATTTGACTGACAAGTACATTTTATTTTTTCCGAAATGCTATTAAAAAATCAGATATATGTAGTTATCTTCGAAATCAAATTTGTAAAAAAAAAAAAAAAGACATTTTCGACATACTTCAGAGCTAGATTTCCTTATGTACATCAGAAATATTTTGTCAAAATTGATCCTTGTTTCTGATTCGATTTGCATACCTTTTACAATTTTCCCCTCATTAACGAAGGGCACACTATTAATGTCCTGCCGTTTTGTACCATTATCCTTTCATTTTTCATCATAAAACTGTTTTATTTGATACAAAACATCACAAAACAAAGGGACCGTGGTCTCTGAGGTTTGTAATTAACCCTGCAGTGGTTTAATAATTCTACCAATGACGAATCGAGTGTGTCGGGTTGTTTTGAATTTCCGTCCAATGTTCCCGACATCTGTTCACTTAGCAACTCGCCGGCAAAACCAAGTTTATTTTTTTCATCCTTTCACCAGGATAAACATAATTCTCTTTCTAAATCTGAAGCTGATATGACTGGAAGAAATTCCTTTTTGCCCTCCATAAACGGAGGCCGATTTTCTTCCTCGTCAAAAGCGGCCGCGATTACTTCGCAAAAACATCATCACACAACGGATTTTATGTGGAAAAATCCATCTTTGAAATATCCGTGGCGAAAACAGAAGGACAGGCAAAAAGGGAATTTTGCTGGGCTGCCAAACAAGCCAGAATTATTTCTTGGTTACGACATTTCTACACCGATTGAAATGAGCGAAATCACAGCAAGGAATAGAGCAATTCATGTCGACGATTTCGTCAAAAATTACGCTTGCAAGAAAGAGTTAGAATTGCCCTCTTTTAATCCACAGCAACGTTATCTGGTGAAGAGAAAGACGAGGATGCCGGAATTTGTCTGTGCTAAGCAAAAGCTCAAGGAAATTAGCATACTGCCGCTCGAATTTACCGAGGAAGTAATTCGTTGCAGAGCTGACCCGCGTTTGTCTTCGTACTTTTCAACGGACATGAAAAAACTGTACAAACTCAAGAATCTTTCCATTTCAGCTACGAGGACAACGAAAGACAAATCATCGAAAGCAGGCTCCAAGCGAATCCTACCTCAAAGACATAAGCTTTGTATGCCGGACGAGAAAGCTAACAGCAAGCTGAAACTTCCACCAAAGTCGAAATATTCGTGGAGGAAGGAAGTCGAGGAAAATACCTTCAAAAATCAGGTCGGGAAATCGACGCATCTTTGGGAGAAGTATGTGTTGGGGTTGATAAGCAAACAGACGGCACAATGGATAGCAAATCAGTGCTCCTCCGGAGAGCAGCGAGGAAGGCTGGTCGGCTATTTGGATGAAAAATACGAAATCAAAAATCTGGAGCAAGATGGAACGGCAACAGTGAATAAAATCTTGTCCATCAATGATGATGCCTTATCGCTACCCAAGAAAGACAAAAACACTTCACAGGCTGGGCCTGAAACGGTTCTACATAGCAATACATAATGCGAGATGAGATATGTATGACTATGAAAACATTGTCAGGAATTTTTATATTGTGACTGTGTAGCAAGGGCAAGGGTTTTAAAAAAAACACTGAAAAAACACTTCTACAAGACGAAATCCTGATTTCAAGTGTGTGTATCCACGAGTAACGCTGATCGCAGAGATTTAAAAAAAAACAACTGGGGGTTGAACTTGACCAAACCGCGCTTTTTGTTAGAGTTAATTTTCTATTGTGCATAAAATGGTACGACTGAGAACAGTGAATATGTATGCAGTAACAAACAACAGCGCTCTTTCAACAAGGAAACAAAACTACGAAATAACTTCAGAGCGATCCGCAACGCTAGGTAAAACGAAAAATGTCTTCGTCGGTTATTTCAAAATTACTCAATCCACAATCGCTCTCGAAATCATTCTCGGAATCAGTTCATATCGTGCTACAAAGTGATTTGTGATGACGGATATTTAGCAAAGGAATTCCCGTGAGTACCAGGCTGCGTGAGTACAGCCGCAAGGAAAAATATATTAATGCCATTTTTCCGCGACTTAACATGGATTAAATGGAAATATCTCGTTCACGTTTCAAGCAATCCAAAAACTCTATGCTCACCCCATGAATCTATGTTATGGGGTGTTTTGTAAATTTTTGGGTGATTTTTGGGTATATTTGGGAGGAAATAGTTTTTCTCAAAGGAGTTGTAAAATTTAGGGAAATAAGAAATATTGAAGATTTGATGTAGTTTTAAAATTAGAATTTGAAGTTGAAAATTAGTAGATTGACACCAACAGACAGTTGATAACCACGCAAGAGCACCCACGTGGGTATCAACTGTCTGTTGGTGTTCCAAAAATTATTTTCTTTCTTCTATCCCTTCTTTAAACCTCTTAAAATTTCCTTGAAATTTAGGTGAAGTCCCCCCTTAATTATCGTACTGAGTTATGTATGAAAACAAAAACATAGTCGCGGACTATATGCTGTCATTATAATGTGAAGTGTATCATGTCAGTAGTTGGTTGGCGGTTTTTCGATGATAATGTGTTTTCAGCTAAACTGTTTATGCATGCGAAATTTGCGTTTTCTCTCTTATCCTAGTAAATGTTTTAATTAAACTAAGTTAAAAAATTTCACATTGAGCACATAGTGATGTAATCGCTATTTTTCATTGACTTAATTTACCCATCAGAAACATTTATGTCTGATCCAAGCAAAATTTTGGAAACAAACATTCTTGTTCTCGATAGGAGGCTGCTATCCTTTCGGTCAGCACCAAGAATAGCAACCTCTGGCCAGCTTCAATTTTTCTTCAATTCTGATTGGCTGGTAAAACAAAGACAAGAGAAAACGAGTATTGTGCGCAAGCTCAAAAAATCGGGTCCGGTCAGAGGTCGCGATTCTTGGTGCTGAACAAAAGCTTAAAAGATCGCGGCATCTGGGAAACGAGTATGACAGACACTGGAAAACGGAAAAGCGATTGCCCGCCATGATATCCCACAAATTTCAATATCAGTAAAATGTTCCGCTTTATATACGTACGGAAATTATTGACATCGTCGGTTTCATACAGACCATGATTGGATTTCGAGTCAAGTTTGCACCCTTTTCAAAATGGCAGAAAACTGAACCAAACGCGAATTGGCCTACCTTTCCCACGGCGGGAAACAGTTTGTCGGCAGTTGAGCGTCGAAAATCCTTAGTTTTCGGTAGTTGAAAACTCTTTGAAATGCCAAAGTTAGCTACGTTTTATGCCACAATCCGAGTCAGTGTACACTGAGGTATAGTTTTTATGGCGAAAAATTTCTGAGTTCGTTTGGATCAGTTGAGTCGCAGAGGAAGTTGTACGCTTAGTTGCTCTAGGTGTGACGTCAGAAGTGACCCATGCAGACACAAGAAGGTCCAGAATATTCATTAGTTTACCACTCTATGTAAATAACTAAATAGCTGAATTATCCATCACTGAGGTCAGTTTCAATTTTAATTTAGCGCGTCTGCGTTATAAATTAAACTCCTCCTATATCGTTCCAGGTACTTCTGATATTCAAACTTTAAAGATAAACTACACACCTGTCGATAGTCCGCTTGCTATAATGGGAACTTACTCGTTTCTGTTAGTATTGATTAAACATTATATGAGTTAATAAATTCGTTAATTATCTAGTTATTCAAGCGCAGAACTGTTAGGGTTTTAAAATAAAACCGATGATCTAGAACAAGGAACTGACTTAAAAAGTTCACAAGTTAGAAGCGATATGAATCGACATAAAAATTTGACCTGATCGAGGAACTTGCTTTGCACTGAATCTAAGTGGTCAAAAACTCGCTTCAAACTCTCCGTTTCAATGGCTAGATATCCAGCTGGGCAATATCATGTGGAATGTCTGACAAACTTGCTCTCGGTCTCAGTAAAACTACAATCTGTGTTTTTTGCTATCACAGAGTACAATGTACATTACCTTTCGATGTGTGCCAGTGGAACATTTCTGCTATCTTCTGTATATATACGTATAGCTCCTTGCTCAGTGTTCAATCAGACCAACGCATTGCTGTATAGCTTCTGCTCGCTGAGCTTGTTTCAAAGTGATAAACCTCTAATTACCAAAGTTCTAATTTACGATTTCCGCCTTCAGAGAGCTACACGAAAATTACCTACCAGTCGGTTTGACTCTTCGCAGTAACCATCAGATTTCTGACATGATTAAGGAAAATTATGAGCGGTACTGTGTACAGTATGAACACCGAGTTCCGTGTGAACTGAAGCTGGCATCACTTGCAAATATTTCGTGCCGCAGTGGAATCACTTGTGCTTTTTGTTATATAAACTACATCGCTTGAGGCTGTTCTTGCCATTCACGTCAAAGAAACAAAGGCCACATGCTTGGAATTAGCCATGTACGAAATTATGTTGGACATGGTTCAATGATACCACATGATACCGAATCCAACTTCACGGAAAGACACGTGAGCAAGCACGTGACGAGACTAAAGGCTCGGATACACGGTGCAACATTGCGCGCAATGGCTAAATCCATCGTAGGAAAAAAGATGGCGGCGGTACATTTTACCACAATACCTTGCGAACATAACACAGCCAATAGGCACATCTGAAAGCCATATTTTTGCGAAATTCGTCCCTGTACTAACAACATTTTGTATGCTAGGTTTGAAGTTTTTAGAACGTTTCTGTGCGTTTTTATGAGCGTTTTTAGGTTTTCGTGCGCTACGAATTGTGGGTAAATGTACCAGTCGCCATCTTTTTTCCGTACGGTGGATTTCATCGTGCGTCCACCCATGAACCACCCATTGTTGCGCGAAATATTGCAGAAGTAGAATCTCGTTCTACTTGTCTTCTGCAACATTACATCGCGAGCAACAAATTTCATCGTGTGTCTAAAACTAAAAACTATAAACCGTAGCTGTTCTGGCTTCAACATATTTACCTGTTTTAGGCTTGGCTAGTTTTTCAATATCTTGTTTATGGGGAAAAGCCTGCAAATGTTGCGCGAAATGTTGCAACGTGTAGCAACATTGATTGAAAGTGTTGCACGCAATCACCGTGTGTCCGGGTCTTAACTTTCACGCCATTTATCAATAATCATTTTTAATAATAAGTAATAATATTTTTAATAATAAGTGTAAAGATTTAACGACGAAAATTCGGTAACGAAAACTTCGTCGACATAAGAGCAGTTATTCGAGGAATCGTTTTATGAATAAATGGGACATGTTGTTCGTAGTTAGTGTAAGCGCACTTCCCTTTATTCCGAAACCTTTTAGGGTATGTATTAAGCCGGGAAAACATATGACAAGAACTGGTTTTGTCTTAGAATTGGTACCTCTTAGGGGTGAAAATGAATTGGAGCAAACACTTGTAAGTGGCAGCTTTGAATTATGCCTTGCATTGGACAACCAACATAAAGTTGTGACAACAAATCAGTGCGATTTTATACTGTAAACGCGAGTTTCTGTTGGTCAGCAAATTCCTTAGTACCAAGTGCGTTCCCATTGGCTAACTGACCAGCTGTTGCGAAGCTTTGTACTGTGGTCTCTGATTGGATGTCAGTACAGGCGCTGGAGTGATAGAGCACGAGTATTCTGATGAGCTTGCGCACAGACCTGCCTGGTCAAACGAACTCGCAAGTTGCCAAAGGAAGCCATTTGAATGCTATAGACTGGCTCCCGCACGCGGCTCGAAGTTGCGTTGGGTGGTTGAAAACTTGCACCGACTTGCGTGCAAATTTCATCTCGATCAACGTAGAGCGGCTTTCAATTAGGTGTCGTAAAACCAAAACCGTTATAATGGCCAATCACAACAAACGTGTGCAACACAACGAATTAACCAATGGGAACTTGAAGTCAATACACGTAACAGGCGCCAAGCGCGGGAAAACGCGTGTGACCAAGTCGTGATTGGTTTTGACATGTAGGTGGCGCGAGTTTTTTAAAGCAATCATTGATAGTAAAACAAAACCAAAGCAATTCTGCGATTACTTTTGACACTCAATTGAAAACCACTCTAAAGGTCTCTAAAAGCAAGTCAACGCAAGTGCGCGCAAGTCCTGGCCAAACTACTTGCGACTCTGTTTGGGATCATTCTCGTTCCCAGATTCTCCGTTTCTTTTGGTCATTTCCGGCGGAAAGAAAAAAACGAGGGGCCCTGGGGACGAGGATGGTTTGGGATGGGCTTTAAACTTTAAAGTTCGCAAGTCATTTCCTTTAATTTTCTTTTATTTGTCTATTTTGGTGTGTTAATATACAGCAATAGTGAGTATTATTTTACGATTTTGGAGTGGAAGAGGGGCCGGGGATGCCTTATCATTCATATTATAACTACATGTAGGGATCTCTGCTAACAAGACAAACATGTACTTGTATTCATCATTACACTTCATCTAACTTCCTATAAAAAAAAAATACTGTATTCAGCCTAATCTTGCCAGTCTTCTATTACATAAATATGCGTTTCACATTATAATACATATTTACACTAAATATTTTTCGGTCCATGAAATGTTCACTTCATCTTGTGTGTTGTACTTCATGTAATACGTCACGGTAAGAAAATATATCGCTCAGTAGTATTATGCTCTGTAGCTAGAAGTACAAGCTCATGTACGCTTCTCTAAATCTCTGTTTCTTCAAGTCACGTTCTGTTTTCAGCTGTGGAGTTAAAGTTATTAAGAAAAAAATTAAAAGTTGATGCTTGTTTTATCTTTTGCTATTTCTGCAGCTTTTAACTCTCTTAACCCTTACACTTCCCCCAGCCGCCCCTCCTATATTAGACTTGATTAACCACCCCTTTAACTTTTGCAATGTTTGCCTCTGACACTTTTAGTTAATATCTCATAACAACCTAAACCCCAAGAGCTGCAAATTAATTAAGCTATTTTGGGGTGATTTATGATATACCTGAAACAATACCTTTCAAATGGTACCGTACTATCAGGGGGCATTTCTTTTGGGACTATTCCGGAATGGGAATACTCAGAATAGACGGTGTTCGTGTTCTTTTGGGACCTATGATTGTTTTCTAAAGAGTGTTTTTCCAAACTATGAAATTTATTTTTAAAATATCATTGGTCAATCACTTGAAATGATGAAAAAGGGTTTTGTTCATTGACAACAAGCAAAACGAAGGCTAGGGTTTATTGGTCCATGAACAGTCTCCTCGGTGGGGTTCTTTGGTAGGGTGAAAAGACAGAGGGAAAACTGCACGGGGAACGTGGGGACAACCCCCTCTCCCACTCCTTGCTCACCAGCCTTTCTCTTCAATCTATCCCCGACTTAAAGAGAGCCTGTTCACAGGTTATCAATCCATGGTCAGGGAAAGACACAATACTTAAAAAAGGTAATTTATGAAATGACCAGACTAGATACTTATACATGTAAATCCAGTTACAACAAATTAGATGTCCTTACCATCAATCTAGCATTTGTTCCTTCGTGATTATGAATGTTTGAACAGTCTCTGACCTTGTCGAATGATTGAAGGTAACTGTAACAAGAGAAGAGATTGTAATTATTTATAAACCGGTAAATAAAGTGGCTAATTGCCTAGCTTGAATAAACACAGACATCTCTCTTTACGTGCTTTATTCATCCCAAAATTCAACAGATTCAACCCAAAGCAACAGCATGTGGAATCTGTCAGGTCAGATCTCGGACATCTCTCATGGCCTAGGATGAATGAGCATGCACAGAGAGACAGGGAGTGGTGGGAGGAACAGGAGGAACAGGAGTGCGGGAGTAAAGGGAGAGAGAAGTCTACAGGTGGTGGGAGAAGAGAGAGCAGGACGTGGCATTCCAAGGTGGCGGGAACCGGGAGAAATAGGAGACAATTTTGCAACATTGTTTAATATTTTGCAATAGAAAAACATAGTACAAAGAGACAGGAACCACAAAGGAAGGGGCAGGAGCCGGGAATACAAGGTATGGGAAGTGGGAAGTTCAGACCACCCTGTACCCCCCTCCCCCCCCCCCCCCCCCCACCAAAGCGAGTACTGTACATGTAGGTACAAATCCAGACGAAAGTCATCAGTATTAAAATTCCTCCAAAGCTCCATTAATTTTTTAATTTTTAGCGCTTACCTCTTTGTGTATTTCTCTCCTGTCGTTAAATGGTGATTGTAACATTTCCGACAAAGATAAACTTTTTTGTATTCAAAGTAATCTCCAATGGGCGGACTTTTGCAAGAATTGCACTGAAATTTTAAACAATAAAAATAAACCAGTTATATAATGGTACATGTACATGTATGTGGCACACAATTTGGCAAGTTATATACAGAGACAAATTGAACATATTGGTAATATTGTGCTCGAAAAGTCTTTTTTCTGCAGATGAGAGGCAAAGGGGGGGGGGGGGGGGGAGGGTGGGTAGCCTTTTCATCATCATCATCATCATCATCATCATCATCATCATCATCATCATCATCATCATCATCATCGCTCCTTGCACCAGTAGGCGTATAAGGCCGCAATATTCTGCTTCCATTCCACCCTGCCCTTGGCTACTACAGTGTACTCGCAGGGCTCCAGTCGTCCCATCCTGCCTGCCGTCTCTCTACTCTATGGTCCTGGCATAATAATATGAGCATACTAGCTGCTGTTGAGCATAATTTGGAGCATAAGAGTCTGTTTTCAAGGGTGACGCCAAGGAGCATTAAATACTCAAATTAAGGAGCCTAATATGCCAACCCCTTGTCTGTGGATACTTACAATGTCTGGTTCCCCGAATTCATTGCACTTGATTGTGACTGATGTTATCAGTGTCTGTGGTCCACCAAATGAGCCATGAAACTTAACTTTTCTGTCTCTCTTAGCATCAAACGCATAAGCTCCAGGCCTGTGTTGAAATATAAATTACCATTATAAAATTAGAACAGGTGTCTGAGACGGATCCTGGGAGTGAGATGGCCAGAGCTCATCTCAAATGAAGAATTATACAGGAGGTCAGGAGTTCCTGCAGTCATCAAGGAAGTAAAGAAGAGAAGATGGCAATGGATTGGTCATGTTTTGAGGATGCAGCCCAGTGACGATCCTAGAAATGCATTGATGTAGCTTCCAATGGGTAGCCCAGTCTAAGAAATAATATTATTGATGTGCAACAGGACACAAAAAGAAAGTAAAAAGAAAGTGTCCTTACCCTGGATGGCCATGGTCCTAAAAAATAAAAAATTATATAAAGTTAGACATATGCAACCCATGCACAGCACAGCAGGCCCCCTCACCAATTCCTATATTTAATAGTCAATTTCCTTCTCTATTATTATTGTAATTTTTTTTTTCTATTTTGTGTGGCAAATTAATAAACTAAACTAAACATTGTGCATGAAATTGTGCGGTTCCCAAGCCTGCAAATTAGCGCCGGTCATCGGACATTTGACCGGTAAATTTGAGGTTTTGACTGGCGAACGCTCAGTCTGGCCGGACACGCTGACCGGGCTCTTCTGTTACGATGTGAAATATGAAAAAAATATTTTTTCACTCAAGAATGCCAAACGTACTCTCTTGCGAATCTCCGGCTATATAATTTGGTGACTAAAAATTCTGCTTTAGTAGCCACTTTGCGACTACATTTCTCTACGATTTAGATTATAAATTCAAAGATTAACCCATTGACTACTGGGCTTTTTCCAAAAAATGTCAATCTAACGTCCCAGATGCCTATTTCTGGCCATTATCTCAACAGTTTAATGTCAAACTGTCTAAAACTTGGTTCAAAACACGGCAACTAACATCCCCTTTTACGTAGAAGCGACGAATTCAATATTTTTCTCGGGCATGCGCAGAAATCAAAAGTTCGACATAGTTTTTGGGTTTGAAAAACCCACCTGACTTTAGGCTTTTCTTTTCCTTTTATTTTTTTTGCCGTTCTTGCTCTCCTTTTTCTCTCATTTTATTTTGTGGTTTTGTTGGCCTTTCAGTCGTCTTTGTTCACGTTGAAAAAGTTTTAGCCTAAACGTTGGGAAAAGGGAATTTTTTTGTCAAAGAGTGCCAATGGTAGTGAAGGTCGCGTTTTTTGGCGATTTTGGAGGAAAAAATCCAAGTTGTTTCGTGTGTATCTCCGGTCCAATTTAATGTTTCGTGCTCGTTTAGGCATGCTTTGTTAGACATTTGCCAACTCTATCCGTTGATTATCAAAGACATCCTCTGGCGTGAACAGTGATGACGTCACAAGTGGTACAAGTCTGTGGTCTCTTCTTGGCCGTTTATGGCCGCTTTAGTAGTCAATGTGTTAAAGTTCAAAAACAATTTGTCTTGTCTTGTTTGGCTTTCAGTGCAGTCATATTGCTCCATCTTTTTGTTTTGCTGAAAACTTAAAGATATCATCTCTCGACTTCAGAAAACATGAAAATGGCTGCCGTGTTTAAGTCGCCCTATAATGCATTGCGAGCCCTGCGTTATTGCGTATGTCATGTATGCCCAATATATTTTGTCTCTGGAAATGTGGCGATCGTGTTTTACAAAGCTTATAGTGGCTGTAGAGTCTCAACATGTTTTAATTTAGAGTTTGTGGTAAGATTGTTCGTTCAACCTAGCCTGGCGACTAAAAATTTGCATTTGGGGACTATTTTTTTCCCAAAAAAATTTAACAATTTTTTTTTTTTTGCTCAGAATCGTCCAAAACGCATCTAAAAGACTTAATATACAGTAGTTTTATTATACTGAAACAGATTGTTCTCTCCAATTTTTAAATTAAGTGTGGGAAAAAAAAATTTTCCGACCAGACTGGCTGCATGTCAGGTCAAACCTTGTCCCTGGCCTGACATATAACAGGTTTATGGAAAAAAATTATTTGCAGGCTTGGGTTTCCAGAAAATATCCATACCCACCCCAAGGAAGGTCATATTTAGAAATTCCAAGGAGAAGGGTGGGTCTCAAAACTCATTCATTTTAAAGGAAAGTATGAAGTTAAACTGGAATTTCCAGAGGGGTGGGGGGTTCAAATCCAAAAACCTTCCATGGTGGGGGTATAGATATTTTCTGGAACAACACATTACACATTGTACGTGTGTGCTCTCAGTAACATGATTTGCATCCAGGATAACATTTCAATGAGCCATTTTCTCAGCCTATAGTATAATAAGCTGAGAAAACTGCTGAGTCTTGTAGCCTCTGCAGGAATCCCATACATGTATATAGTCAATTTCAATAAAAAAATATGTACAAATGTAGACTTTACATCATCGAATAAGAGAGAACAAACTGACAGAGTTAAACAAAATGTATACAGTAACCATGAATGTTTTCAGAATTTTGGAAATCTGACATTGTTTGGTTAGTGATAAATTATATCATTTTATTGTTTATATATGTAAAATCTAACAGGGCCCAGTTGTTCAAAGGGTAGACAACGCTATCCACCAGATAAATCACTATCCAGTGGATAGTGCAGTTTGTTTTAATGTTAACTCTTATCCACTGGATAGTGATTTACATGTATCCAGTGGATAGCGTTATCCACCCTTTGAACAACCAGCCAGGCCTCCAACTTTGGCAAAATGAATCAAACAAATTCCTATTGAGTTGTAACAGACCCCTCTTTCAGCCCAAAACATGTTCCAAGATAGACTATGAGCAGTCCTATTTTTCTCTAAAGTCCATGAGCAGCAAATGAAAAAAAGTGTGATATACGAGCGGCAAAGCTGCTTCACTACTTGTATATTGCACTAGTACTTCGCATTCGCTGTTCATGGACTTAAGAGAAAAATAAACAGTACAGGAAATCTTCATGACCTGGCTCCGGCTATGTTCTATGTAAATAAGGTCTAATAAAAACTACAAAAACAAACTTTCCCACTTTACCTTGTTATTAATCGCTGGGAATCTTGTTGCACTAACATTAAATGATTTGAATGCTTGATCAAAGTGAATTGGTTTGCTAATGATCCCCTGATAGGCTGGTGGCCCTGGGACATCCATCTGGAAAATTAATGCATTACATACATGCAATGAATTTCTCAAAAACAAGTTCTACGTAGTACATGATATCCAATGTAAATCATTTATATGGGTCCAGAAGAGGTGCATGCCTTAGAGAGGTGTCTGCCTTAGAGACTTGTCTATCTTAAAGAGGTGTCTACCTTAGAAAGATGTCTGCCTAAAAGAGGTGTTTACCTTTAAGAACTTCTGGTCTGCCTAAGGGAGTTGTCTACAATGTACCTTAGAGAGGTGTTTGCCTAAAAGAAGTGTCATAAAAGAGGTGTCTAGATACCCTAAAGAAGGGTCTGCCTTAGAGAGTTGTCCACCTTAGAGGTGTCTGCCTAAAAGAGGTGTCTACCTTTAAGACGGGTCTGCCTTGGAGAGTTGTTCACCTAAGAGAGGCATCTACCTTAAGCCCCAGTCAAACAGTCTCAACATTTGTCTCAACGTTTGTCTTAACATTTGTTGAGAGACGATGTTGAGGCCGTTTGACCACCCGCTCTCAACAATGTTGAGAGGTGTTGAGAAGAGTTTGATGTTGTTTGAACTTTGTCTCAACATTTTGTTTGTTCTCGAATTGTTGAAGCCTGTTGAAACTCTCTCTCAACTCCTCTCAAAATTGTTCTCAGTCCCAGACCTCACGCATCTCACTTGTTGAGCATTTGTCAAGAGGTTGTTGATGCATGGTTCAACATCAGTCAACATCATGACTCAATAATGTTGAGAGAATGTTGAGACCGTTTGACTAGGGCTTTAGAGAGGCATCCACCTGCACAGTCTGACTAAAAGAAGTGTCTACCTAAAAGAGGTGTCTGCCTTAGAGGTGTCCACCACTGAAGTTAGGAACCAATGTAGATGACAGCTTAATAGAACAACTGATCGGGGGGGGGGGTACTCCTTATGTGGCCTATACGGGGACGTGCCGCTGGACAGGGTATGGTTTTTGGCCTCTCTGCCCTGAACAGGGTATATAATTTCATGCGATTCTGTCCTAAACTGGGTCTGAACCTGTCCTAAACAGGGTATGGTTGCACATTGCCGTCGTAGAAATATGGTTTATACAGTATTCTGAGATCAGAGATGTTTGCCGCGTATCAGTCAATGGATTCGCTAAATTGCAAACTAAACAGGGTCCT